>CP126890.1:26462500-27057500 GCA_030440675.1 Furcifer pardalis
AAATGAAAAACAAAACTGCTAATAACACTGCCCTTATATAAGTCTATGGTGCAACTGTCCTTAGAATACCATATAAAATTCTGTCCACTACATCTGGAAAAGGATACTAAACCACTGGGAAAGGTGCAGAAAAGTACAATCAAGATGATAATATGAAGTTAATTTTCTTGTGAGAAAAGGCTATGATGTTTGGAGCTGTTTTGTTTAATAAAAAAGAAAATAAGTAAAGATAAACATGATTGAAATTTACAAAATTCTGCCTGGGAAGAAACTGGACTTTTTTGTCTCATAATAAAAGAATGGAAGCTGAATGATGAGAGGTTATGGACATTAGATAGTGAATGGCAAGGAAAAGCTGGTGTCTAGTCATGCCTGCTACATGCTCACAGAAAAATATGCAGACACAGAAGGGCAACCTTTACCCATAATGTGTGCTTTTAACTATTTTAATGTGAATTGTTCTTTATTCTTCTTTCTAATGAAGAAGGATGAGATATAACTTGAATGATTACTATAATTAATTAACATAGCTCTGCAACACTGAGAACAAATAAAGTTGCTCTATAAAATGAGAACAATTGATGTACTGTACCTTGCCTAGCACTAGTTACTCTATGAAACACACTTGCTGACAGGAAAAATTAGACAACCGACTGTTTTGTACTGGCTGTGCTGGGAGTCTAAAAAAGTAATGTTTTGATCCTTCAGAATATAGACTACATCTTGAGCTTGGGAACACTTTGGCCTCTCAGTGTCTGTACTAAAAGACAGCATAAAATAAATTAATGACATTTCAGTATTGCTAACATAGGTGCTTCTCTACAGCTAACTAGATGATTTTACTGTGTCAAACCTAAGATCTCAATGTTAGCTTATGGCCTGTGGTACCTAATTCTAATCCCCTTTGAGAATCTTGCCCTTTGTTACCAGAACAGACATAAGAAAATGGACAAAATTCTATCACACTGGTTTGTGTCCAAAAGGGAAATTGCACAATCAGTTTTCATAATTTTCTGGCCATCAATTGTGCAACCAGGTGTACAACCAAGTAAACAGTTGAATGCACAGTCAAAGTATGTCCAAGAATACATCAGACAGTTTTAATGACTATACATACTAGGATTACACGCTTTATACTGCACTAATCCAACAGGATTCCACTCCATGTGTTTAATGCTGTGCCATTACACCTTAATACACTCCACCGACTAGGTGGAACCTGTTTATTGAACAAATTGAACTATGCTGCACAGAATGTAAAGTACAGGATGAAACACTGCTCATCACTCAACTGCCCAAGTGGAACTTGGATGCTCAGTACATCAGAAACAATTTATTCAAGCACATTCATTACAAAATTACATTTACTCAGCTGGCATATGGGCTATTAAGGATAAAGTTAACAGGGCTTAGCAGTAAAAAAAAAAGATGTCTAGGCAGAATTTAACTCCTAAAATATTCCCACCAATAAAAATTGCAAAATTTAGCTAGAAAATGAACTGTTACTACCTGTAACTGTGGTTCTTTGAGTGGTCATCTGCGGATTCATACACATGGGTTTTGTACATGCCGCTGGGGTGGGCAGTCCCAACAGATTTCAAATTTTCTTTTCTAGTTCTGGAAGATTCCAAAGGAGAGTTCTGCACATGCACAGAGACCCATGTGTGAGATTCACAGAGACTAGGTAGAAGAACTTTGTGGTGCACCATGTCTCAATTATTTTTATCACCTGCAATCTCTAACTTTACTTCTCTTTACCACCACAGTCACCGAGACCAATGCCTGTCCAAAGATCAAGCATCATATTTCTGGCCCTCATACAAGTCCACATCATATTATCCCCTATTTCCACCCTCAACCACTAAAAGGCCTTATATCATCTTAAACATTTTTAACGACTGATGAGTGCCCTTTAGTATTAGGTCTCTTTATTTAATATCCTTATCTGCTTTCTACTTTTCACCCAGCTAGCTACACGTGAGAAATGGCCTTTAGGCTCTACTCGCAGGAGTAATTCTGCTGTGAACTTGGAAAACCTGAGACCCAACTCAAATATTCATGTATATTGTGAGAGCTTGACATTCTTTTGATATACTAACTTTCACAGGTCTTCCTTGTACAGTACTCTACAATTCCCTGTGTCCCGTGTTTTCTACTGACATACAGTTGTACCTCGCTTAAAGAGCATAATGTGTTCCACAGGATTGTTCTTTAAGCGAGTTTGCTCTTTAAGTGAAACACTATTGTAAGTGACCAATTGTGACTTCTGGTGGGGGAGGGGGATTGCAAACCCCAATTTATTTGTTAAGCGAGTTTTCCGTTGGTTTTATTTGTTAAGCAAAGCGAACATTCAGAGAAAATTCTGCTCTTTAAGCGAGTTACTCTTTAAGCAAGGTGCTCTTTATGCAAGGTTTGACTGTTACAGTAATATCTCGGATAAAGTTTACCTCGGATAACGCTAAAATTGCATAACATTAAGTAATCTGGGGAGGAGAATTGGATCGAATAACGTCAAGGTCCTATGGGATGGATCGGATAACAACCGCTAAAGCCTGTGCGGTGCCAATGTATCTCTATGGAGCTTTAATGTTACCCGATCCATCCCATATAATTTTAACATGCATCGGATAACACTAAAAATCGGATAACACCAAGACTTGCGGCACCAAGTCTTAGCATTATCCGAGGTATTACTGTACTAGGTTTTCTTTCCCTGGTTGTGAAAGGAAATACCAGCAGAAAAAAAAGGCATTCTGAGACTTGTAATTCTTGGGAGAGATTGTCACATAAACTGGTACTTATCCCCCTGTCTTTTAAAAACACTTGAAGTGCAAGAGTGCTAGCCTCTCTTAATACCACCCCAAAAAGTGATACCCAGTGTTGTCCAGTCAATACAGTGATGGACTAGGTTTCAGGAGATCTGGGTTCAAATATCTGGTTGAACATGGAAACTCACTGGAGGGGTAGTTTTATTGCACCTTATATACGGTATGTATCAGTTACCTTGGAGGCCTTGTTAGTGTGTGTGTTGATTTACAAAAAGTCCTACATTTGAGTTGGTTTTGCCAGGTTTGGAATTGATTGCAATACCAAGAAACACACGATGCACAGCTGGGGGATGCATTATCTTGCCAAAATATGGTTTATTTCAAACTACCTAGCATGAGTTGTTAATTCTGTATTAATCCCAAAACCGGTATATTCTTCTGTGTGCGTGCATATGTATTGTGCCTCTTGCCCTGTGTAAAGGTTGCATGCTTCTACACAGACTGACAGTGCCCCCTCCCCACCATACAACAGTTCAACGGTCATGGCAAAGAACTGTTGTGGCACTCAATTACAGTAAAATAAAATAAATTGTTACCACGTGTAAAGTACAGAGCACCAGCAATGGAGACTGCACCATAATGGCTCTGCAGCAGAGGTGTAGTAGAGGCAGTGACTGCAGTAGAAGTAGCTTCCCCCTTCCCCTTTGGAATGGATGCTAGTGGCAAAACCATACAGGGATCAGAGGGAGAGAGAGAGATTGGCAGCTTACTTTGCAGGGGCAGTTGTGGGATTAAAAAACTCATTTGGACCAGAGGGTGCAGAAACCAAGACAAGCACCACATGACCTTCACCCAATTTCAAAAAACCTGATTGGAACCCCATTTTTTTTCAACTGTTGAGATGCACCCTTTGGTTTGCTTCAACTCAGTTCTAGTTTGATGGTACATAACACACATACAACTTCACAAGACAAATTATAGTGCTGAATTTTAGTAAGTTTCATTCTGGTCAGTGTGTGGGCAGAAAACCATCCTAAAATCCAAAATCTGTTACCTTAAAAGCCATGACAGAAGAACTATGATTAATTAAGGCAAAGTAACAGGTTTATAACAGAAATGTCCCCTACCCATAAGACCCTGTTAGGTTTACCTGCCCTCCAGCAATCACTCATTTCTGCTCAGGCCATGTTTCAAAATATATTGCCTTTTGAAGGCATTTTAGAAATCTCCAAAACAGCTTCGATTCTGAAATAGATTGGTCCATCATGAGGCAGAAGGGGAGCATTCACCAGGGAATCAAATTGTACTGCCAATAACCTCAAAAGCAACTTCCTGTGGCCACTTTGTAAGCCACAGAAATATGATATGAAGCCATGTTTACACTGAAATGTTTGTTTCATATTCAGCTTACTCTTCCGCCCCCACCCCATCTTCTTTTCAAAACCCATCTATAAATACTTGGAAGCCTGACCAATAAATGAAACTTCATTTCCTTTTTATAACTCAATATGAGACATAATCCTCAATATGAGGTATAATCAGTATATTTGAATCAACGCATAAGTATCATATGCTTCCTTTCACTGGAAGATCCAAAATTTTAACACATTGAGGGGGGGAGCAAAAGACTTCTGTTCCCTTCTAATATGCCTGTGAGAAAATCTCTACCTGGTCCCCACTTAATTGCCTTCACAAAGCAATCTATACAACCACAGAATTTACAAAAACAGCAGATACTTTAGCTGAAATGATATAAAAAAGGTTAAAATATTAGTGTTAAGAGCCAATTTATTATGTTTTAATGATGTATATATTCTTCCCCAAGTGGCTCCAGCCAACAGGACAGTGTATAAATGTAATAAATAAATAAGCAAACAAATAAAACAAAAATAAAGTCAAATGTCAAGTATAGTAAAAGAAAGATCTTAGCACTGAAGTCTAAATATTATTCTAGCTGCATCCTCTGGACTAGGGTACAACTGAGAAGCAGTGAGTGGAAAGCAACAAACAAAGAGAAAAGCCACTAAAAATCATGACCGGATAAAAGGCTATGGTAGCAATTCCATCTTATTACTTTTCTGGAACCTGCCTGTTAGCAAATGAGCTTGTTCTCTCTCTCTCTCTCTCTCTCTCTCTCTCTCTCTCTCTCTCTCTCTCTCTCTGTTGCTACCATAGCCTTTTATCTGGTGGCGGGCATTGAGAACCCTGGTTTATTTGTTAAGTGAGTTTTTGGTTGGTTTTATTTGTTAAGCGGGCAGAGTGAAAAAAGGTGAGGAAAGAGCAAGCACTTAGAGGAAAGGATTGACTGACAAGAAGAATCTTGCATGGACATTGATTGCTCTTCACTTGACTTGATGACCATACAGATGTAAGTAGACATATCAGAACCTAACTATGTTCAGCAACTAGTCTGAAGCAAATTTACTCTTTGCAGTTATATACAATTGCAGCCAGCTGGCTTCAAACCTGTCAAGATTTGTCATCTTCATGTACATCATTATGTAACACGTCAGTGCTGAGATGCTAGCAAAACAGACTAAGAGATCTGGGTCTTCCAATGTCTCCTTATCTGGTTTGGGTGAAGCTAGCCAAAATGAGAAAGGGGATATGAATACACACACCCCTTCTCTAACTTCCCCCTCTACTACTGCAAGGAAAAGCCAGAAAGATGCAATGTTTACACCTGTGTTTTTTCTCTCCCACAGTTAACAGAAGACATGAGAAAGGGTGTGTGTGTGTGTGTGTGTGTGTGTGTGGAGGATAGAAGCAAGGAAGAAGAGTTCAATTATTCCGATACTAAATTGTTCTCTGCAGTTGCTTTAACCAAACAAGCAAATGTCAGGAAATCCTATCACTGATCTGTATTTATTTGGTTTTAATATTAGAACATGAGAGCTGTTAAGTACAACAGTTCTTTTTACTTGTGAGCTTGATACCATTATAGTCCTAGTTGCAAGGCACACTTTACCCAACTTTACTGTTCAGAAGGAAATGGGTTTGTTTGTTTTTTAAACTGTATCAAATAAGCCATTCATTCCCAGACCAAACATCAACATAAACTTTACACTGCTTAATGCAATGGAAAACCAAACACAGAATAAGACATATACAAAATAACCCTACATGGGTTATGACGTGCTTGCAAGATTGAAAGCTGTCATAAACAGTAGCTAAATAGTTGTCTGTAAAAGATTCAAAGATTCATCCACAAAACATTTTGACTTAACTGTACCTAAGTTTATGACAGGCTGCTGTAACTCCCTTTAAGTAATACAAATTACTTAGACGCAAGTGCTACTTGAGCGACTCGATTCATCCATATGTTCTATGGATTATGTATTGGTGTAATTGAGGGCAACCTCCGCCTTTAATACAGGTCGCACATCTCCGGTATTGATTTTTGTTTGCGAGGAACATCCAAATGCCCCAGTTCTCATAGCAATCCCTGAAAAAGTGTTACATGTTCACCACCTTCTCAACTCAGATTTTCAGACTGTCTGGTCTAATTTGCTCTGTTTCAGTACATTCAGCCAGAGCCATGAGTAGAATACACACGCTCAGAATTGAATAATAGGCATTCCTGACTCCCTAAGTACATTCTAACCCTACAAATTCTTTTTTAGTACCAGAACAATTTTCCTGCACAAAAGTTTGTACCTAGCTGACTTCAAGCTTTCTTCATTTCAGTAATCTAATTCGCTTTGTTATTGCTGGTGTTCAATACAGTATTTGCAAGTGAGAAACCCCTGCTGATCTCTCGCAAATCAGCTGCTATCTCCTGCTTAAATCTGCTGTACACCCGAAAGAGCACAGTGTGTGCTAACATTACTAAATGCTTGGTATGACATATCATTTCCTCCTTTCTCAAAGGTCAGAACAGGATTTCTCATGATTAAAGCCATCACAATGTAGCTGGGTTAACTCCGTAATGGATCTGTACTGTAATTTGATTACATGCTGGATAGAAGCTAGTGTTCATCTGCGTAAGACCAGAAATAAGACAAAATGATTTTACACCATCCTCAAGTTACCTGTTCCCAGCCCATAGATTGGATTAGGACTTCGCTCATATACCAGATACCAGTAACTCTGTTCAAAATCCACTTCCTGTGATGTTGCTTTTAATTATATCCAGACACCTTACAAATACTTTCTCAAAGCATTCCCTATATAACAGAATTTCTGAAAAATATCTGTATCTCCCTTCCATGGCGTGTAAGCATATTTTACACTTTAAGTGTATCCAGAAAGTCCACTCACTCCAAGCAGCATCCTCTGTTAGATGCATTGGGTGGAACAAACACACCTGTTGCCTTAAGAATTCCAGCTACAAGTAGAAATAAAGTCCATAATCTGTTTTGCTCAAGAACATTATTTACAAATGTAGATAGTGTAATAGATAATGATTTAGTTTAACCACCAGGGGACCAGATACAGATCAGAACTGTAGCAACAGAGCTGGGGCTTTAATATTTTCATTCTCAGTGTGATTCAAAGTCAAATAAGGGTGGGGGGCAAAACTTTACGAGGAAAATATGTTTGGAGCTAGGAATCAATGCAGAAAGAAATCTATCAAGTGGAGCCAGCTTTTATACAAAGTCATGTATGCAAAAATGTACTACATCAAGCCGGCTAAACTAAAACCTTTCTTCCTCATGTATTGATTTTCTACTTGTGCAGATTTTAAAAAATATTTTTATATGGAAGAACACTCATTTATGTGTGCTCCCTCCATTTGTTTGATGTGATACAGTTTAGACACATGTTCACCACCTCAGGGAAAACAACAATGCAGTATATTCTAACCAGGAAGTAAAAAAGTTGCTATTTTCTAGGTGTGTGTGTGTTATGCGTTATAGTTGAGCCTAATAAAAACATTATCCATCTGTGTGTTTCAGAGTGTATTAAACAAGAGACACGTAGGCTACAAAGAAGGGATAGCGGAGATCAATTTCTTTTTTATATTCTAAATATTTTAATACCAGAGACAATGTCCTCCACTTTCTAATCTTTATTTTGTTATCTTGTTAAGGCAAAATGTAGAGGGCATGGCAATAAAGGAGCAGGAATAAACCTATATTGTAAATTGGACCGTCACCACTTCCAATCCTTCTCCCTGTCTGCCTTTCCTTCCCAACTCATGCCCCTTTTTACTTGTGTTTGTTTTAAATGCCGAGGTACATGTGAGCAGGTTTGGTCTATATCTCGCTATGAAAGCATACATGGATGACACAGCATGACTACGATAAAACATGCCAGTCATTTAATTATATGAAATTGACTTATGGAGAGAAAAACACTGAGAAAGTTAATCTACGGGGTAGATTATGCACGAAATCAGCATCATCCCAAAATGGATGCCCTCAACATGTGTTGGTGCAGAACACCCAGTGCGTGCACATAACCCCTGCTCTGAAGGATGCACAAGCTGTTTTGTGGAGAAAGAGCAAGTGCCACATCTGTCAGTTCCAGGAAGAAGTTTCTCAAAATGTCCGTGTCCAACTTCCACTTAGGCACATTCATTCCTCTCCCTGCCTGAAATCACACACAGACCCAGAGCACCATGCTCATACCTGGTAATACTGTGCTTAACCATTTTGTCTGAACCTACTCACTAAATGCATGTGAGTTGCTTGTTGCTACGGGTAACTTGCCTGGGTGGGTGGGAATGAATGTCCAATGCAACAGGAGAAAAATATGGTCCTTCTCCATCCTCACCCAACGCAAAGGCTGGCAGGCAACACCTGCCCTTGCCCAGCAACCAGCACCTGCTGCCTGGCATGATGAAACTCCTGACGCCATCCTTTCAGACCAACTGTTTTACCTCCAAGTTTTCCAGCCATCCTTTGAGTGGGGAAATGGCCCTCCACCAAGCCTCTACCACGCCTGAAAGCACACTGGGAACTCTGCCTCCCTAGAAGGGACTAATGGGATGGATGGACATGCCTGATCCACTAGGTCAGACCATGGGGGTCGTCTTGCAGGGGTTGGGAAGCAACTGGCCCCTCAGGGAAAAGGGGATAGATTGATTGATTTAACCCCCCTCCATCCCTCTGCTCTGCTGCCTCAGCACCATGAGGCAAAGGCAAAGGTTTCCCTTGCTCGAAAGGCAGTCGTATCCGACTCTAAGGTTGAGTGCTCATATCCGTTTCAAAAATCGAAGAGCCAGCGCTTTCTGCTTCTGCAGACGTTTCCGTGGCCATGTGGCAGGCTGTTTACCTTCCCCACCGAAGTGGCCCCTATTGATCTCCTTGCAATGCCTTGCTTTCGAACTGCTAGGCTGGCAGGAGCTGGGACAAAGACGGGCGCTCATTCCGTCCTGCAGTACTCGGGAATCGAACTGCGGACCTCCCGCCTTCCGGCCAGCGTCTTAGCCTCTGCACTCCCTCTTAGGGACAGGGAGATTGACTGATGTTACCCCCGCCCTACCCCTCCTCGCTCTGCTGCCTCAGCACCCTGAGGTGCCCCGGTGTAAACCTGCATCTGTGGCGTGCCAAGCATGTGCTCGCCCGCCTTCCCTCCTCCTCCTCCTCCTGTGCCAGCCCGCGATCCGCGAGCGCCCAAGGGCAGCCGCGAACTTGGCCATGGGTGCCCGGCCAGGTGGGCACGTTCCGGGACACGGATCTCTCCCAGAAGGCGCACGCGGGCACGCGATTCACAAGCACGCGGGCGCCGAGCATGTGCTCCAGCCTGGCGACCCTTCGCTGGCCACGAAATTGGGGGAAAGGTCGGTCAAAGGGGTGGAGGGTCCCCCCCACCCATCACCCACCCCCAGCGCCTGGCTCAACTTACGTCGTCCCACTTGGCGAAGGGAGCGCCCTTCTTGAGGCCGGCCGAGACGCAGACCGGCCGCAGCTGGAGAGCGTGGACCCCTGGCTGTGCCCCGGCCATGGGCGGACACACATGGAGCCTTCCTCCCGCCCGCCGCCCCTGCCGCCGCCGGAGGAGCAAGAAGAGGCGAAGGGAGAACGAGGCGGTGACACACGGGCCAACAAGGCAGGCTCGGCGCCGGCGCCTGGCGAGCTCCTCCTGCCTGGCAGCGAGGCAAAGGCAAGGGCGGGCGGGCGAGCGCGCCGCTTCTACCGCAAGGAGAAGGCGACCATGCCTTGCCACATCCTATATATAAGACACACACACGCACACACGGGGAGAGGGGAGGGGAGGCGCCCGCCAGCGCCCCCGTGTGTGCGCGCGTGTAACTGTGTGTGTGTGCCTGGCGAGCGCGCCACCCGCCCCCTTCTCCCCCTCGCAGACTCGCAGGCCATAAGACACACAGACTCGCAGGCCATAAGGCGCTCGGCAGGCGCTTCCCTCATGCAAACGCCGCGCCCGCCCTCTCCTTTCTGCCTCTCCCGGCGCCGTCCCAACTTGGGTTTTCTTGCCTTTTTCCGCCTGAGCGCTGGTGGGAGAGCGGCAGGGCAGCGCCACCTGCTGGCCCAAGGCCTTCCACAGTCCCGCCACCCCTCTCCCTCGGTCAGGGTTGCCAGATGTCCCGGTTTTCCAGGATTTTCCCGGATTCAAGCTGTAGGGACCGATTCAAGGGGAAAAAAACATGTAAAAGTGTCGGATTTTTAAATTTGAACAAAAGGAAGCAAGCTCACCATTCACCAAGGGATTTTTGCAAAAACATTTTTGCTGTTTTGACTGTAAGCTGCCTTGAGTCACCTCGGCGAGTGGGCGGCAACATAAAACTGAATAAATAAATAAGAGTTACGGTAATTCACTGCCTCCGTGCCTTTCTTTCAATTATCCTGCAAAGGGCTGAAGGCAAAATAGCACCCTGAGAAGCCCGGCAGGGAGGGGAGACACTTGCAAGTAAGATACAGTAATACCTCGGATAATGCTAAAACTTGGTTCCACTAGTCTTGGTGTTATCTGATTTTCAGTGTTATCCGATGCATGTTAAAATCCTATGGGATGCATCGGATAACGTTAAAGCTCCATAGAGATACATTGTAACCACTCAGGCTTTAGCAGTTGTTATCCAATCCATCCCATAGGAGCTTAATGTTATTTGATGCAATCCCCCCTCCCCCGATTACTTAATGTTATGTGATTTTAGCGTTATCCGAGGTAAATGTTGTCCAAGTTATTACTGTAATTGAAAGAAAGGCACGGAGACAGTGAAATAACTCTTTGCAAAAATCCCTTGGCTCACCTTGAAGCTTGGGGACAAGGAGTCATCGTCAGCCCTTTTCCTTGAAAGTTGGGAGGGAGCAAAAATACCCATATTTAAGAAGCCAAACCTCCACCATACATTGGGATGGAGGATTCCTTCTTCACGTGACCGTAAAGGGCTAACTGCATAGCGTCGATATTCCTAGAGAAGAAGGGAACAGAGTGGGCAGAAAGTGAAGAGTCCTTCATCACAAAGGTCCTCCTTCAAAATAAGTCCCTTCCTGTCACCTGTTTTTCTCCTTCCAGAGGGAAACACAGGTTCCATGGACTGCATTGCCATTCTGGGCCCCTCTTTAGAACTTTCTTCTATCTATCTATCTATCTATCTATCTATTTATCTATCTATCTATCTATCTATCTATCTATCTATCTATCTATTATGTACACTTATATCCCATCCCTCTAGGGAAAAAATCATCCCTACCCAGGGCAGCTAACATCATAAAACCAGTCATAAAGTTAAAAACAATAAAACTCCCAATAAAATCATCACCACGCATTACAATCCAGGACCCTTAATACGCAAACTATTTAGAATGAAAAGGAGCCAGGCAGTATATCTAATCACCAGAAATAGGCAGCACATTCCCAAATGCCTCCTCAAAGAGCATTGTTTTTAGTTGCTTTTTAAAAGGACTGCAGGGATGTAGCCTGGCATAGCTCAACTCAAATGGCGTTCCACAGCACTGGTGCCACCACCAAGAAGGCCCTTCTCCTTGGAGCCATCACCCACGGCACACATGAAGCGCAACGTGTTGGATTTAACACTGCAATGGACTGCCGCAGGCTTGAGGATATGAACAAGGTGGGCCTTCGCAGCCAGTCCATCTGGCATGGCCTCTTTCGCCTCCATGACCGTTGGGTATCAAGAGTTCCTCCTCTGCTCATTTTGCCATTGGGCCCAATAGGAAGGTTCCCAGTGGCATTTCCTCAAACATAAATCTCAGGCATGAAATCTCAGTCTTATGTCTGACGAAGAGATCTTAGGGACATGAAAGGAGCTTCATTTGGATGTTCTTCCAGCAAAAATCCTTTAAGAGGCCACAAGGTTTTTTGTTTACTTTCTGATATGCTTACACAGACTAACACAGCTCCCACTTCAATAATAACTGGTGACTGCTAAACTTGACGACTAGAAGGTCAGCAGTTCAGTGGTTTGAGACCCAAGTGCTGCACAATGCAGTGAGCGCCCGTCATCTCTCCCAGCTCCTGCCAACTAAGCAGTTCGAAAGCAAGAAATTGCAAATAAATAAATAGGTACTGCTTTGGGAGGAAAGGTAACAGCATTATGTGCCTTTCGGTGTCTAGTCATGCCTGACACATGACCATGGTAATGTCTGCAGACACAGACAGCACTGTAGCTGTAAACAGAGATGAGCACCGGATCCTAGAGTCAGATACTACTGGCTTTCGATCAAGGGAGACCTTTACTAAGCTATATAAGGTGTTCAAGGAGTGGTGTGGCCTTGATATCCCTGGTCAGTTTCCCTGGCTAAACGAGCCTTTGCCCTCAGGACTTTTGAATTCTAGTCTGAGATTCTGTTCATGACATCAGTGCACTGTTTTTGTAACTTTTGAGTCCATGGAGCACCACCTAACCTCTGCCTTAGAAAATCTTTGCTTACATTAGAAAAACAACTAGGTGGAACCAACCCCTTTAAAAACACAGGTCTGTGCCTTCTGCTGACAGAACAGAGAAGCAGAGGGGAAACTCCTAATGAGCTAAGAAGGCAGAATATTGGAGCATTCACATATCCCAAAGTCTTTGGGCATTACTCTGGGTTGAACCCAGACCTTCAAAAATATTGTACAAAAGCGCCAAAACGAAAGTTGTTTGCCAGAAATAGCATAATTAGGAAAATGGCTCATTCAGACTGGGGTGTGTGTCCACAGACAATAAAAGCAACAGCTCTGTTCTTGTGCTACTCCACAGCAGATTATGCTACCCCCATATGGCATAAATCAGCACACGTCAAACAAGTTGATGTAACTCTTAATGATCATGCAGGATTATCACTAGCTGATTGAAACCTATTCACACCAAAACAAAAAAAAGGCTATTATTGACTTGCCATTGCCCGATCTGGAGTACACTTAAAGGTGCTAACAAATAATAGCAATTGGCAATTACACTTATATACTGCGGTGGCTCAAGTGGTTAAGACGCTGACTGGATGGTCAGCAGGTCAGCAGTTCAAGACCTGGGTGCTGCACAATGGAGTGTGCTCCTGCCTCTGTCCCTGCTCCTGCCAACCTAGCAGTTCAAAAGCAAGAAATTGCAAGTAGATAAACAGGTATCACTTCAGTGGGAAGGTAAACAATGTTCTGTGCACTCCGGTATCTAGTCATGCCTACCACATGTCCATGGAAACATCTGCAGATGCAGACAAGCACTGACTCTTTGGCTGTAAACAGAAATGGGCGCTGAACCCTAGAGTCGGATACGACTGGCTTTTGAGCAAGGGACGACCTTTACCTTTCTCAGCCCCAGAGTGCTTAATGCATTCTCTGGGTGGTTCACAAGCTAATTAGCATTTTGCCCCCAACATACTGGGTCCTCATTTGACCAACCTCAGAAGGATAGAAGGCTGAGTCAAACTTGATCCCTGGTCAGGATCAAACTCACAACATTCTGGCTACAGTACTGCAGTTTAACCATTGCACCACCAGGGCTCTCTTACTTAACAAACTAAGTAAGGTAGCACAGCAGCAAACCTGACCACTTCATAGACACCAACCTCATAGAACAGTGGTGCCCAAACTATGGCCTGGGAGCCAGATCCGGCCCCGATGCCAATTCATCCAGCCCGCAAAGCCCTCATTGCCCCCAGAAGCAGAAGTAAAACATGCCCATATTGTCACATATGCATTAACTGAAGTGAAAATCTGAAACTTTCTTTATATAAAGAGTGTATAGAAACTTTATTCAAGTTCATAAGGAGAAAACAGTTGTCTGACCTCAGAAATATATCAAAATGCATTTTATCTTCATATAAGAAGAGGAAGCTGGCCAGATAACTCAGCAGTTTATGTTTGAGCCAAAGGTTGTGAGTTCAATTCCCACTCTGCCTCCTGGGAGAAGAGCCAGCCTGTGTAGTCATAGCTCAGCTGTACAGTCCTAGAGTCAGGTTCGCCTGATTAGGGTGGGATAATAAATCTAAATAAATAAATAAATGCCCCAGAAGAAGGGGATTGTAAATCAGTTCTGTGTATTGTCTATCTAGAACACCCTAAGAAGAGGAAAGGAGCATTAAGATACTTCTTTCTTTACCAATATTTGTAATGTGAATGTCTGCTTAATGACAATGCTTTGTAAATCCGTGTCATAGTCTTGCAAATTATGTAAGTATCCACAACAAAATGCACAAACATTTAGACCTGATGGTTTTGTGCTGGGCTATTGTAATAAATAAAACACAAGAAGACAATCTAACAATTACAATTGTTATAAGTTTGGTCGATGTTGTCATTTTTGATCTGATAAAACCTTCCTACCTCTCACAACATTTGAAAACACTTTTGAAAGCTCTTCCTTTTCTGAACATGTTATGGGGATAAAATCAGACACAAATTCAGTTTGAACTCCACCCTTTATATTTCTGATAAAATTAGTGACAAAACAGAATCTAGGACAAACTTAATGCCATTAAAAGGGTCAGATAATTGACAAGAACCTAGGGACATTCAGTGATGACTTAAAGCATTAAATGTCTTAAGGCTGTGTACATGGCTTTAGCCAGGCTATGTTGTCTGACAATTCTTTTGATCAGCTAAGAGCTGAGTTGGCTTGCAAACTGTCCTTTATATTTGCTTTTGGTCACTCCTCAGTTTCCACTTATGTCTAGTAGAAAATGGCATTAATTACAGATTCGGCTGAATGCTGCAACAGGGACACCTATTTGGTAAACATTTTAAAAGATGTTAATTTTTCTCCCTAACTATTTTATTGGTTAAATTTACTTTTTATACACTTCTATACTTTCTAATACTTTTTAACAAACAAGTTGTGTTTTCATATACAGGTACAGTACTTTTTAATATGCATAGGCCATTTCATTCTATTACTCCAGCATCAACATGTTATGAACAAGCATCACGATAAACTATGTATGTTGTCTTAGGTGCACTTTATGTATGTTGTCTTAGGTGCAATTCATCATCTTTGGAACTGGAGTTTAGTTACCTATCTGTGTAGAGCTACTCATCTCTCTTTTTCTGAATAGTCAGATTTTCTGCAGTCAAGGAAAAAAGACAAAAGAAGAATTAAGAAATATTTATATAAAAATAAAAACATCTGCTGGCATTTTGCAATATGTGAGACAGTCTCAGGGTTGGGGAGGAGGCAAACTAAGTTATGCCTGTTCAGAATTTGAGGTTCTACAGGAGCACAGACCATGTGCTGTACTTTGCACATTGCCAACAGCCATTATTGTTAGCTAACATAGTACAACTATATCAGAAAACAAAAAAGTAATAAAACAAAAATGCTGTAGCACTTCAAAAACTAAGTGCTATATTTTTATTGTTAGCTTTCGTAGATCAAGTATTATTATCTAACATAGTGCAACTAGAGCATGGCATCAGTTTTTAAATGCATGATACGCCTAGGAAACTGTACATACCATGTCTTGCTGCACATTTTTTTTTAAAAAAATGGCACACGTTAACTAGCATTTAGGAACAAAACTATCTCACCTGGTTAAATTGGCAATTGAATGGTTATAAGTCCTTGTACCACATCTTCTAAGATGGATAGAAACCAGGCCTCTTAGAAACACATATACTGGGTCAACCTGCTTTTTGTTTAGCCTGTGAATAAAGCTGGTAAGTGGACATTGGATTTCCACTCTTGACTGAGCTCTTCAGTTCTTTCTGCAGTTTTTAAAATTACTTCTAGGATTTAATTAATTGCATGACTCTAAAAATCAACTTCATGGACCCCATCCCACTGCTGAACCTAGGGCAAAAAGGTAACATACTAAAAGAACCAGATAATATGCCCGGAGTAAACTATCAAATAGTCTGAATCTATCTTATGTTCTTCTGCCAATAATTTGAATCTTTACCTCTCCACTAGAGCCTGTCAATTGATATTTACTTTCTTGGCAAGTAAAAATGTTTGAGTCTGTATTTAAAAATCACCGCTATGCATATCCAAGATACTGAACTAGAAATATCCCCCCCCCCCGAACTTATGGGTTTCTTTAAAGCTTCCATTTAAAAGAAAAGAAAACCCACTGTTATTAATGCTTATGAGGTCGCTGAGAGACAGTGTGTTGAGGCAGTCACAGTGCCTGAAAAGGGACTCAGGAGACCTGGGTTCAAATGTCCATTTAGCAATGGAAATTCACTGGAGGATGGAAATTGTAAGCCATTCCTTTCAAATCTCACATTCCTTAAAAACAACACCTGACTGGGTCATTGTAGGTATAAAACAACTTGACAATACATAACAAGGCATTTGTTGTCTCTAAAGTCCTGCTTCTTAAAATGTATTTTCTGTCTTATGTTTCTTTTAAAACTTGCTGAAAAGTATACTCTGCTTTTCCAGAACTTTGTGTTTTAATAAACCCTTCTGGAATAGTTTATCTTCAGATTTCCAACAAAATTTAATTTGCCATCCTGGAAAGCACTCCTAAAACTTGTTTTCCTTCTTTTTGCATTTACTTGCTAAAAAAAAGAAAGAAAAAGTTACATATTTGATTGTTTGTGTTTACATTCCCGCCCCGCCCCCCCCCCCCGCCCCCCAAATTCAAGTTGGATGCAAGTTTGAATCTCAAAATAGGGATATATTATATAAAGCAGGGGTGTCCAAACTTTTTGGGCAGCGGGCCAGTCACGTGGTTCAAGGAGCAGGTCACTATGGCCCGGGGGGGTTAATCTGGCCCCTGATGCCAATTTATCCGGCCCACAAAGCCCTCATCACTCCTGAAAGTGGAAGTAAGATGCACCCATCTTCGGGCTGTAGTTTGGGCACCCCTGGTATAAAGGAAGACTGTATTGGTTTTCTCTTCCTTATCTAAGGCAAATGTTTCTGCTTGTACTTTGAACACCTGCTGTTTCTTCCTCATGTGTAGAGAGTGAGATTAAAAACCCTTGGGAACAACAACTGAGTGAGCCCAAAGACATAGAGATGAAGGCAGAGCCATAAAGGAGCCAGGTTGCTCTGGGGAAGGAGAGGAAACCCCTTCCAAGGATGCAGGAGCCCAGACAAAGAGTTGATACACTGATTGAGGAGGCAGCAGCAATGACACAAATCTTTTGTTGGTACTATGCAGAAGGTGACAATGGAAAATCCATCCTGAACTTTCCTTCCCCTGAAAATCCTGAAACTTTCCAAGATGAAACAAGCTAGAAGACGAGACTCCCAGGGTGGAAAACACTCAAACAGCTAAAGAGGAAGAACAAAATACAAATAATGCTATCACTAATGATACAACCAGATTAAAGCCAAAAGGATGTCTAGTGGCTGACCTGCACAGAAGTGAAAGGAAAGTCCAGTGCTGCACAACACACAAAAATGGAACAAGACACATGAGGAGTATGAATCAAGGCAAACTCCAGACTGGACTATTGTAATGCGCTCTACATGGGGCTGCCCTTGATGACAATTCAGAAGCTACAACTGGCCCAGAATGCAGCTGCCCAGGTGGTAATGGAGTGTGGGTGTTATGCTCATGCCTCAACACTGCTTCAGGAGCTGCACTGTTTACCAGTGTGCCTCTGGGTGCAATTCAAGGTGCTGGTAATGACCTTTAAATCCCTACATGGTAGTGGGCAAGGATACTTAAGAAACTGCATTACCCCAAGAACATCTGCTCATCCCACCAGAGTGGACCAGAGAGGCTCTCTAATTGTGCCATCAGCTAGAGAGGCTCATCTCTCTAGCACAAGAAGGAGGGACTTCTCTGTGTCTGCACTGGTCCTTTGGAACCTCTTGCCAACCAAGTTGTGGCTATAGATGGAGTTGCTGCCCTTCAGGAAAGAGCTAAAAACCTGGCTGGCAAAGCAGGTGTGGGGCACGGGGGGGGGGGGAGTGGTGAGCCCTTCCTGCTGGCTCATTTAACAAGATTGTTCCCTGTCTCTTTTCAATGATGGGGTGGGTGGGTAACTTTGTGGGTATTTTATGGGTTTTTTAAGGGTTTTAGCTATGTTGATAATGTTGTTTTAATTGCTATTAGCCGCCCAGAGTCGGTGTCAAGTTGGGCGGCAATAGAAATTTGAAAAGTAAACAAACAAACAAACAGGAACCCATAAAACAAGAAGTGGAATGCACAAGCATTGCAGTGATTAGTGTCAGTGAACTAAAGTGGAGTGGAGCAGGGTATTTTCAGTCATAGAATCATAGAGCAACAGAGTTGGAAGGGCCCTTTTAGGCTGTCAATGCAGGAGTCTGAATCAAAGCAGATTGACATGGTGGACCAATTTTCTTTTGAATGCTCCAATGTTTGAGCACTCACCTCCTCTCAAAGCAGTTGGTTCCACTGTCATGCTACTGTACTTAAAAGTGTTCTACTCTGGAAATGAACAATTCAGAAGAAATGGGATGGCTCTAATAATGAGGAAAGGTCTAGCACAGGCAATTTGGGGCTACAATGGAAAATTGGACTAAATATTATTAATCAGACTCTGTGGAAAAAGTCTACGCCTCAACTAGCAATGCTGAAGAAGATGAACATAGAAACCTTTTATGCAAGTATCCAAGATGAAATTGATCACATGCTAAAAAGAGATACATGATTATAATCATAGGTGACTGGAATACAAACATAAGGAATGAAACATAACTAAATACTATTGGAAAATTTGACCTGGGGACAAAAATGAAGCAAGTGAATGATTCAGTGTCCTCTGAACCCAACAATCTGTTTATTGCAAATATGTGTTTCAAATGACCAAACAAATGTCTGTACACATGGACATCTCTATCTCTATCGCTATCTATATCTATATCTACAGTTGTACCTCCCTTAAAGAGCATAATGCGTTCCACAGCTTAAAGAGCGAGTTTGCTCTTTAAATGAAACACCATTGTAAATGACCAATTGTGTGTGGGGGGGGGGGATTGTGAACCCCGATGTATTTGTTAAGCGAGTTTTGGGTTGGTTTTATTTGTTAAGCAAAGCGAACATTCAGAGAAAATTCTGCTCTTTAAACGAAGCACTCTTTAAGCAAAGCACTCTTTATGCGAGGTTTGACTCTATATCTATATCTATATCTATATCTATATCTATATCTATATCTATATCTATCCATCTATGTAGTCAAAAGAAAAGCAGAGCAAGTGAGAAACAAAAGAAAAAGGTGATAGAATCATGGTTAGAACCGTGAATGTAGCTTTTCAATGACTGTTACGTGGGGACAAAGAGAATATTAAAATAGTGATGGTAAACCTTGACACTCCATATGTTCTTGAACTTCAATTCCCAGAACCCCTGACCAGCAGGAGTGCTGACTTGGGCTTCTGGTAATTGAAGCCCCAGAACACCTGGAATGCCAAGGTTTGCCATCACTGTATTAGAACAACCAGTGCAAAGACTTAGAGAACAACAAAACAGGAAAAACAAGAGATCTCTTCTAGAAGGTACAAAAAATCAGAGGCCTTATGCATGGTGAAAGGCTCCAAGACAGGGCAATGTATTAACCTCTCCCCCTCAATGTTACTGAACTACATCTCCCATCATGATTCACTTTGGCTATCCTAACTAGGGTTGATGGAAGTAACAGTCAAACAATAACATCTGGAAAGCCCCACTCATTTCCAGGTTTCTGTCTCAGCATGTTGAGAGAGTGTTTATCTAGTCCAGAATCAATGGTTTGGGAGAAGAACCTGTTCTGTGTGTCTACTCAATGTGGTGTGGTGCGTCCTCTTAGTTTCTGTGAGTCTTCTGGTTTTTCAGTGGTCTTGTGGCCTTGGAGTAGGGCTATCTATCTTTTTAATGAAAGATTTATTAACCACATTGACTGCATTATATTTGTTATATTTATATTACAGTTGTACCTCATTTAAAGAGCATAATGCGTTCCACATGATTGCTCTTTAAGCGAGTTTGCTCTTTAAGCGAAACGCCATTGTAAATGACCAATTGTGGGGGGATTGTGAACCCTGATTTATTTGTTAAGCAAGTTTTTGGTTGGTTCTATTTGTTAAATGAAGCGAACATTCAGAGAAAATTCTGCTCTTTAAGCGAGGTGCTCTTTAAGCGAAGCGCTCTTTATGCGAGGTTTGACTGTATGTTGTTTTTTATATTTAATATTGTAACATTGTTAGCTGCTCTGAATTGCTTCGGCAAAGAGAGCAGCATATAAACTGAATCTAATAATAATAATAATATCTGAGCTTGTCTATCATGTTGTAGGGCATTTTGGTGGACACCAAAAGACTGGGCTTTCTTTCTTTTCAGAGCAAGAAGGAGCAGTTTCTGGCTCACTTCTGCTAGTCAAAGTAAACTGAGGCTTTGGATGCCTATAACACGATCCTATCCCCAGAGTGGGCATGTTCAGACCATCCACCCCTTCAAATTATTTTCCTCATTTTGCCTAACAAGAAATGTTCAAGTTTAGATTGTTTGTGGTTAATATACCAATGGTCCACCATGCAAGTTTCTGTTGTACACAAATTCAGAGGGTTCCCCCCCCCCCCAAGAGCTTCTGCTGGCATACATGTCTTTAATGTGTTTCGTTCTTGTTTTTGTTTATCCTCCAGGGCAACTGTGTGAAGGGAGACTTTTTACTGCTTTCTCTTGAAAGCCTAAATGAAAAGTGTGGTCTCTCTCATAGTGCCAATCATAAAGGCACGCTTAAGCCCCTTGAGTGCAGCTTCCATATGTTTCTTTCCTGCTAGGTTGTCAAAAGAGGTCTTGAAGTCTCATGTTTCTAGTTCAGCAGGGACATGAGGCAGCCAAAACATGTTGTGTGTTATTAGAAGAGTCAAAGGAGTCAAATCAATTGAGACTGCTTTAGGTAGTCCCTTGGCTCTTAAAACTTCCCAAATCCAAGCACCACTTTCAAGAATCTACAGCATTGCAAGAGATGTGTGTACCACTTAGAATGTCTCATTAAGACCGAGGATATTTGTAGCAGGACTAACATCCATTAGAACCTTGCATTCCCTAATATAGCCTGGAGCACCTCTAATGTGCCCCCACACAACCTACTGAAGCATCTTCAAGCTAGGGAACTGATGATACCCTTGGCAGGGCTAAAGGTCTAATTCTGCACATCTTAATATCACCTCCTCCAACCAGTTCTCATGAGGCCTATAAGGTGTTCCGGAATTCCCATCCCTTTAATTACTTGCCACATTTTGTTGTGGTCAACACTGTCAAAAGCCTTAGTGTAATCAATGAAACAGAAGTAGACTTGTTTTTGATATTCCTTTGTTTTTTCCATGATCCATCTTATGTTGGCAATGTGGTCTCTAGTCCCCCTGCCTCTTCTGAAACCCGCCTGCACTTCTGGTAATTCTTCTCCACATACTGTTGCAGTCTATCCTGTATTATCTTGAGCATCACCTTGCTACCGTGAGGGATGAGCGCAATTGTTCGATAATTTGAACATTCTTTGGCATTACCCTTTTTGGGGAGTGGAACGTATACAGATCTTTTCCAATCCTGTGGCCATTGTTGTGTTTTCCAAATCTGCTGGCATATAGAATGCAATAATTTGATTCCATCATCCTGCAGGGCTTTGAAAAGTTCAACTTGGATACCATCAACTCCACTGGCTTTGTTGTTTGCAGTGTTTTTTAGGGCCTTTCTGACTTCACTCTCTAGAATGTCTGGCTCATGTTCAATGTTCTCATCATTGTGATTATCAGGGGTGTTGAGGTCCTTTTTGTAGAGTTCCTCTGTATACTCTTTCCATCTTTTCTTAATCTCTTCTGCAACTGCTAACTCCTTGCCATCTTTGTCCTTTATCATGGTCATTTTTGCTTTAAATGTTCCATGAATCAAGAGGCAACAGTTAGGACAGAAAATGGAATGACAGAGTGGTTTGGAATAGGAAAAGGAGTAAGACAAGGCTGCATTTTGTCACCCTGCTTATTCAACTTATACACAGAACACATAATGTGCAATGCAGGAATGGAGGAATCACAATTTGGGATCAAAATTGCTGGGAGAAACATCAACAATTTGAGATATGCAGATGATACCACCCTAATGACAGAAAGTGAGGAGGACCTAAAGAAGCTCCTGATTAGGTTGAAAGAAGAAAGTGCAAAAAGCTGACTTGAGACTCAATATCAAGAAAACCAAGATAATGGCAACAGGCCCTGGAAAATAGATGGGGAAGAAGTAGAAGCAGTGACAGATTTTACTTTCCTAGGATCAAAGCTCACTGCAGATGGGGATTGCAGCCATGAAATAAAACGGCGACTGATTCTTGCGAGGCAAGCAATGAGAAACCTGGGGAGCATAGTGAAAAGTAGAGACATTAAATTGCAAACAAAGATTTGCATAGTCAAAGCAATGGTATTCCCTGTGGCAATGTATGGTTGTGAGAGCTGGACCATTAGGAAAGCTGAGTGCAGAAAAATAGACGCCTTTGAGATGTGGTGTTGGAGAAGGGTTTTGAGAGTCCCCTGGACAGCGAGGAGAACAAATAGGTCGATCTTAGAAGAAATCACCCCTGACTGATCCTTAGAAGGTCAAATAGTGAAGATGAAGCTAAAGTACTTTGGACATCAAATGAGAAGAGAGGATTCACTTGAGAAAGCCTTGATGCTTGGAAGGGTCGAGGGCAAAAGAAGAAGGAGACGGCCCAAGATGAGATGGCTAGATGGTATTGTAGAGACAATGGGCACAGAGCTAAGCGAGTTGAGGGGGATGGTGGAGGACAGGAGTGCCTGGCGAACAGTGGTCCATGGGGTCACGGAGGGTCGGAATCGACTGTGCGACTGAACAACAACAAAACCAGTTCTATTAAATCAGCAGGAGAAATGTCAGCAAGATCTTAAAGGAGCAAAGCATAGGATGGGAAAATCAGTGTTAATGTCCCTTTTTGAAGGACAAATAGCAGATAAGCTTGAATGGAAAGTTGTTAGGAATTTGAGGGCTGGTGCTCATATAGCAGAGGGAGCAGATAATGAAGCACCAGCAGAATTGCGGGAAAAGAATAGTAGGAAGAAATATATGTGCCATTTAAACTTGTGAACCACCCAGACAGTGCACAGAGTGCAATGTACATGTGATTGCTTTGCTTTGCTTTATATTTCATATGAATCACACATATTCCAGTGTTCAAACTTAACTGTCTTTGTCCTGAAAGAAACATCAGTTTTGGCACACAAGAATGGCATTTTTAACAACTTATGGACCCTTCTCAGTTTGGTTTTACACTTTCTGCATAGGTTTGGATTCTTAATACCTTTTTATTAGCATTAATCCAGCCCATTTGCTGGTCTTCTGATTATACCAGAAACATGTACCAATGAGGATTAAAGTTTGGCCAACTACAAAGCCAAGAAGGTGGCCTCATTTTGTCAGTCCAAAGTTTGATTAGGAGGAGGAGGAGCATGTACTCACTTCAGCAGGGCCGTAGCCAGGGGGTGGCCAGGGCGGGCTTGGCCCATTCTGAGTTAGCAGTTTGCTCACCCTCAAACACCCGGCTGCTTTCCATGGCAATATATACATATTTGGCATTGTTGCCCATCCTGAAAAAATATTTGCCCACCCACATCTAGAATCCTGGCTATGGCCCTGCACTTCAGCTTTATATATGGAAATTGTTAAAATAACTGAGCAGCCCTATCTGATTAGAAGCATATTATGCTGAAGATATGATCTGTGTTAACAACAAAACAAGAAAGCTTAGGGCTTGATTTAGATTAAGTAATTCTTCTGTTCTCTTTCTTACCTTACTGTTTCTCTTTCTTACCTTACAGACCTCCCTGCCGCCAACGCACCTGTGTCGGGGCCAGCCCTTCCCAGCCCGGGAAGGGATAAAGGGCGGTGAGACTCACGGTGGGACCAAGACCTCCCCGCCGCCAACGCACCTGTGTCGGGGCCAGCCCTTCCCAGCCTGGGAAGGGATAAAGGGCGGTGAGACTCACGGTGGGACCAAGACCTCCCCGCCGCCAACGCACCTGTGTCGGGGCCAGCCCTTCCCAGCTCGGGAAGGGATAAAGGGCGGTGAGACTCACGGTGGGACCAAGACCTCCCCGCCGCCAATGCACCTGTGTCGGGGCCAGCCCTTCCCAGCCCGGGAAGGGATAAAGGGCGGTGAGACTCACGGTGGGACCAAGACCTCCCCGCCGCCAACGCACCTGTGTCGGGGCCAGCCCTTCCCAGCCCGGGAAGGGATAAAGGGCGGTGAGACTCACGGTGGGACCAAGACCTCCCCGCCGCCAACGCACCTGTGTCGGGGCCAGCCCTTCCCAGCCCGGGAAGGGATAAAGGGCGGTGAGACTCACGGTTGGGACCAAGACCTCCCCGCCGCCAACGCACCTGTGTCGGGGCCAGCCCTTCCCAGCCCGGGAAGGGATAAAGGCGGCTTGAATCACCTATACTGTGTGGAATGGCCATGGCTATAACATCCCCGCCACAGCCACCGTGTCCACCAACAGACTCTCTCCAGCCAGTCGGGCTGGGGAATGGGAGGCAGTTGCGTGGGCTGGCTGGCTGGCCAAAGATTGCCACTGCTGCCACCACAGCTGTTCCACGGCCAGCCCCCTCCCTGCTGGGAAGAGATAAGGACTCTCTTGACTCTCCTTACTGTACTGTATTTTCTGTGCTAGTGTATTGTATATTTTTGCTTTTTTGTATTGTATAACTGTGCTAGTATGTGGTAATAGTTCTTCTCAGCAGGCGGGAGTTGATTTTTTATATGCATTTTCATTTTTATGTTAGATTTACTGACTGTATATGCTTATGTCGTATTTATTTGATATTGTAATATATGATGCCCGTGTTATGTTAGCCGCTCTGGGTTGCTTCGGCAAGTAGAGCGGCATATAAGTCTAAATATAATAATAATAATAATAATAATGAAACAGTTATTTTATTAGTTTAAAAGGGTGAAGCATTTAATGTATTAACAAGCTATGTCAGAGATATTAGATATCAATTGGGGTGGGGGCAGTAATGAGCTGCTAACGGTTCTGACCGGTTCACCCAAAATGGTAGCAGCTTTCCGGAGGGGATCGCAGGGTGGTGGTGGTAGAGAACCCCCGGGAACCGGTTCGGTCGCCTCTCCGGCCACCCTCCAGATGTGTATTTCTGGGTGGGTAGATTTGTGTTTGGGGCGGGTAGGTGGGCGGGTTGGTTGATTATTTTAATTTTAATGTGTTTATTTATTTTTATGTGTTTATTTAATTAATGTGTTTATTTAATGTTTATTTATTTTTATTTTATTTTTCTTTGGCTCTGCCCACAACATCATGATGTCATGATATTGGCTCTGCCCATGACATCATGATATCATCATGTTGGTTCAGATGTAACCTATTTTCTAAAAGTGTGGAAGGCAGAGTCAAGCATGTGATGGTAAAGAGTTCCATAATGATGCTCCCCCCCCCCCCGAGAAGGTTTCGTTCTTAGTAACAACTTTTCAGTCTCTTTTGGGGTGGGAAGCTATAACTCTAAGATTTATGTGGATTAGGCAGCTAAGGCAGCATTTATTTGGGACAGACATCCTGACAGGGTGTCAGGAAATAGACCTATTTCCTAATGTCTCCCAAGGCTTGAAATTGCTATTTTTCAGCTAGGCCTCATAGAAATCCATTTTTCTCTCTGTATGCCTTACAAAACTGCCACGATGACTTGTTGACATTACAGTGTTCCTGTGCTGTTATCTTTCTAGCCAGCCTACCTAGCAGAGCCTAGCCATGTTTTGACTAGTCCCAGAAAACTCTGCGTGCACGTGTGTAAACAACTATTGTTTTGAGAAAGTTATTCTCTGTTGCTCCTTGTTATGTGATTGGCTAAAGCTATCCCACCTGATGGCAGATTCTCCATTTTGCAGAGAAGTGAGGGTTAGTACGTGTCTGGATTTCAATGGCATAAGACCCTGGACTGTAACTCTGTTTGCTGGTATGGGATTACTCTGCTTCTCCATAAGTTAAGACCCTGGACTGTCTGCTGGCATGATTTTACTATGATTACCTAAAAGATCTTGGACTGTTTACTGGACTGATCTTATGGATATGACCTTTTGGATTTCTGCTTTTCCTTGAACTTTCTTACATGAACCTGAAGGAATAAAACAGCTGTTTCTCTTTGAAGATTGTTGTTTTCCTTATCACACACACAGGAAGCAACTTATGCTACGTTACCAGAAGCCTCCTTTGTTTTGCTCTATGTTCAAAGGCCTTACTGCTTGAACATAGTGAGTGTTCCTTTTAATCTCCTCGGTTCTCCCAGAAGTGAGGCAAGGGTTAAGGAGGTGCCCTTGTGAATTGGGACGACCGGGTGCATAATACAGGGATCAAAGTCCCAAACTGTATAGGGCTTCATATACCATTACCAACACCTTGAATTTGATACAGAAGCCTATAGGAAGCCAATGCAGGTGGGCCAGAATTGGGGAGATGTGGCCAAACCTCTGTACCTCTGATACTAGCAGAATAGCTGCATTTTGTAACTGCTGTAGCTTCTGTACCATCTTCAAGGGCAGCTCTATGTAGAGAACATTGCAACAATCAATTCTTGAGATAACCAATGCATGAGCAAAGTGTTGTCAGGGACTTCCTGCACAGAAAAGGGCACAACTGGATGATCAGCAGACCATGTCATCACCAATACTGTATTTGCTTCTCCATAGAGAAGGTCACATCAAAAATAACTCCTAAGTCATGAACTTGGTCCTTCAGGTGAAGAATAACCCTGTCCAGAGACACCCACCTGGTCAGGAGACCTTCCCAACAACTTGGTCTTCATCTTGTCTGGATTCAGTTTCAATCAGTTAAATTTCATTCAGCAGTCCTGGACCCAGATGGCATCCATTGCTGCAAAGCTAAAGGAGAAATTGAGTCGCATGTCATCAGCATACTGATGGCAACAGACTCCAAAACTCGGGTTTAAATAAAGGCTAATTCATACAAATTCAGTTTAACCCTTCCTGGACACAAACCCCACTCTTTGTTTTAAAGATGAATCAACTCCTGGCAGGGTTTCCTTTGCTTTAAGGTAGTGGGCAACAGGGATTTATGGTAATTTCCTTCTACCATTTTTATCTTATCCTTTTTCTGAAAATCAGACTTATATGAGGAACTCTGTTCTGCATTTTGAAGTGGTAAACAGCAAAAAGATGTCTATTTCCCCTGGTGTGAGACCTTCTTACCTCTGTAACTTGCAAATCAGCTTCCTTTATTTTGAGATTGCTTACTGGAGGTAAATGTGCACTACATTGTAAGTCTGATTACCCAGGTACACAGATCTGAAGGAACTACATCACTGGGGTTTTTGTTTATTGCCGTCTTCTAAATGTGAGCTGGATGTCTCTTGTGGTTTGCTCCTAAGATAATTCAGTCTGTATACAGTCAAACCTCGCTTAAAGAGTAACTCGCTTAAAGAGCAACTTGCTTAAAGAGCAGAATTTTCTCTGAATGCTCTCTTTGCTTAACAAATAAAACCAACCAAAACCTCACTTAACAAATAAATTGGGGTTTGCAATCACACCCCAAGTCACAATGGGTCATTTATAATGATGTTTCACTTAAAGAGCAAACTCGCTTAAAGAGCAGTCCTGTGGAACACATTATGCTCTTTAAGCGAGGTACAACTGTACACTATTCCATTTCACCCCAATTTATCATTGCAGCAACAGCTAAAGCCCTTTTTAGACATTTGTCTGATTGCACACAGAGCTAAGACTGGGGACAAGGACGTGTACGTTGCCATGACCTCCACCTCCAAACATCATCCTGAATGACGTGAAACTTGCAACCATGTTAAGTTGAAAGCAGTTGCAGAGTTCTAATAATCAGAAAACGCAGATAAGTCTGTGTTTCCAGTCATGGGAGGTAGTTAACAACTTACTGCCAAATGCTTGGTTAGATCTTAACTTTCAATGCATGAAGGCTTCTGGATGCTTAGAGATGGTGAGGGAGGTCATGTCCAGTTTTAGCCCTGTGCAAGCTTAGACTAACAGTTCAAAAGTGGTACAGTCAGGTAGATTAGGCTGAGACTGAGGTAATTTCCAGATGCATGCACCCTAATAATACTGATCAAAAGTTATTGGGCAATTATACTGTCTTTCTCGAGGAAAGAACAGGAGAAAAATAGTGGATAAATATGGGTCAGTTAGACATGGAAATGGAAGACCAGGCCACTGGGATATACATGAAATTCTGTGAAGTAGGTAAGGAAGTTGCTCAACAAGAGCCTAATCTAGATACATCTTAAATGGTTGGTATCAAGTCATAGTCACTGATAACGTTTTTTGCCTGATAAGGTAATTGAATTCAGGTTGACCTTGGTCTATCTACTCTCACTGTTCCAGGTTTGTATAGAGAGATTATTTAACCACCACCTCAACATTCTTAAATGCTACATCTCACAGGCTGCAATTAAAATTAGCTGTACTCAAGTTTTTGTTGTTGTTCAGTTGCATAGTCATGTCCGACCCTTTGCAACCCCATGTACCATCGCATGCCATGCCAAGCGCCCCTATCCTCCACCATCCTCCTCAATCCGCTCAGCTTTGTGCCCATTGCATCAACAATGCCATCCAGCCATCTCATTCTCTGCTGCCCCATCTTCTTCTGCACTGAACCTTTCCCAGCATCAAGGCTTTCTCAAGGGAATCCTCTCTTCTTATTTGATGTCTTCAATATTTGACTTTTCAAGGAGCAGTTGGGACTGATTTCTTTTAAGACTGACCTATTTGTTCTCTTTGCTGTCCTGGGTACTCTCAAAATTATCCTTCAGCACCACATCTCAAAAGCATGTATTCTTCTGCGCTCAGCTTTCCTTATGGTTCAGCTCTCACAACCATACCGGAAATACTGTACCATTGCTTTGACTATGCGGACTTTTGTTTGCAAGGTGATATCTCTACTTTTAACTGTCTTCCTCAGGTTTCCCATAGCTTGTCTCCCAAGAATTAGTCACCTTTTTATTTCATGGCTGCAATCACCATCTGCAGTGATCTTGGATCCTAAGAATTTAAAGTCTGTCATAGCTTCTACTTCTTCCCCATCTATTTTCCAGTTAGTGATATGTATTAAAATTTAGCTGGTTGGATAGCTCAGAGGTTTAGGCATCTGGTTGCAGAGCCAGAAGTTCAGAGTTTGATTTCCCACTGTGCTTCCTGGTAGAAGAGCCAGCCTGCATGGCTTTGGGCAAGCTGCACAGTTTCAAAAAAAGAGAACGATAAACCACTTTTGTGTAGTCTCTATGCAAAAAACCATGGAAAGGGTTGCCATAAGTAGAAATTGACTTGGCAGCATTCCATTATTATAATTAATATTGAAAATCAAACTATAAACAATATATAGAAAAGAAAGTAGAGTGCTGCCTCTCCCCCAGCTCTGCTTTAAGTAAAAAAATTAGCCTTAGAGAGATTTGTAAGTTGGCAGGGGGGAAAGATATGCAGAGTCTCTCTCATTTTTTTTCCATCTATGAATCACTCCCCAACTTTTTTTACTTAGAAAAACAGAAAAGTAGTGACTTTTATTTAGAAAACAGAAGATGTTAAGCATTTTCTCAGCTGCAGCCTGTCTAGGATTTATTTTATACTACAAGCAAGCAAGCAAGCAAGCAAACAAACAGTACTAACCATGCGTACACATTCACTCCTGAATCTAAACAGAGGCTAAAATCCTACAGATGTTTGTGTAACTTGTCACAGCAAATTGATGAGGTGCAGCAGGAGGGGGGTTGTCAGGTCATCTTCGTCATATCTCTGGGCACATGCCTAACTGCATAAATAAGACATTTCTCAACAGCTTGTCAGTTACTAACATTTATCCATGGCACATTACGCAAGTTTTACATGAACACCAATAAGATGCCAGCCAGACAATTATGGAAGTTGACACAGCGTGGTTTCAAAAGAAATGTAACATCTGTCTCTAATGGTAATCTAAGGGCATATTTAGCCAGTTTTCATTTCTTATTTCTTCTGTGTGAAGATATTATAAAGTGGCTCATATCTATTTGGCATTTTCAAAGGTGAAAGGAAAACTAGTGGTTTTGCTCACAAGGTTGACAGAACCTGGAGTGTATTTCTCTCTGGTGTAATAAAATAAAACATGATTCCCATTCTATTGGCACTAGGTAGAGGAAGGCAATGGCCTCCAAGTGTGTTATGTTTCAAGCTTGAAGTCACAGTTTAGCAAAAAAGTAAATTATATCAGTATACTCAGTGGCGTGGTATTTCAGTAGTTCCCAGTATACCAAATTTTTCACGTCACAGTGTGGAAGCATGCTCTTCTAGAATTATTGTGCCCATTCCCACATTTACCAATTATTTTCAAGATCCAGCAATTAGAAAAGTGGCAAAAGATGACACATTTTGTTCTAATCAGAAAAGAAGAAGAAAGGATCCAAGTGAGAAATCAGATTAAAGAGCCAGCAAATTGGAAGACTGATTTTCCTGAGTTTACACTGTTCTTATGCAAAATGGATTATGGCCTAATGCTCATCTATCCTGGAATGTAAATGAACAAAAAAGGTATTAAAACAGCTTGAAAATATCTGCCAGAGGACAAATAAAATGAGAAAGAGAAATGATCACTGCAGTAATGTTATTGTGAAACCTGTTGGGAAACATAGGAATAAAGCTTTATGAAAATACCAACATTTCATTTTAAGTATCATTTTATATAAATTCATAGAAATGATCTAGCGGGGTTATTTTGTACCTAGACAACTCTCACAACTTCAGATACAAAGGTGTAGGTTTGAGATTGTAAGGCTTGTCTGAAGTCACAGATAGTGTCAGTTTCTCTTAGACTTGGCATTTTAGCCACATTAAAAAAAGAGTTCTGACCAAGTTCTCTTTAGCTGTGAGGCTTAACATCTAACTCTGATAAAGTGAGTGGAATACTTTGTGGGATGTATGCTGCGTATAGCTGAAGATGATATCAGTCATGGTGGTTTTTCAGACATTAAATATTTCTGTCCCTAACTCCCTTTTAAAGGTCCCGAGTCTCCCTTGGAATCTTTTTCACCATGGACAACCTGTTGAAGGGTCACAGTGTGGGTGAAGGTGTCTGTAATTACCAAAAGTGGCTGCAGGAGAAATGTTTTATGGTGACAGTGATTTTAAGAAATTAATGATTACCACTATGTATAGCCCCCTCCCCCTGAGCTTCCCTGAGAATCCTTTTGGGAAGGAATTTGACAATTTTAATCCCTGAAGAATCACCACAGCTGATGATATCATCAGTCTTATGTGGTGTCAGTTAGACTACTGGATTGCAGCCAAAGGAGTAGATATAGGTTTTCCTTCTCCCCATGTTTATATCAAACATATGGCTCTTGGGATGGTCAATTACATTACCATGGCAACATCAGAGAAAAGGACAAAAGCCAGTGTTTCACTGTTGGCTCATATTAGCAGGCCCTGAGTGTCAAAATAGGATGTCTATTATATATATTAGAGGTGCATAAGGACCTCCTGACCTAATCTGTTTTTGAATATTTGTCATACACATTGGGATCATTCCTGGTCTAGGAGTGGCCAGAACCAATTTGCTCACAGGTTCTTGCAAGTATTTGTATGTTTTGAGACTAGCATTTTAAAAATAAATCCTTGTGAATGGGGAAAACAAAGGGCTATGGTTGATCCAGGGTGTGCAGCAACTTCAGCAATGTGTTGTCCTTTAAACAGAGTGCCTAGGTGCTTATATTTCAAAGAGTCATGCACTTTTTCATGCATGGGTAGAATCACATCCCAAGTAATGCTTTGCATCAGAAAAGGAATAATCTGATAGACCTCTCAATATGACAAAAGGGTAGCAGTGCTAGGCAGAAAATCTAGAGGTGCATGTGTTGGATAGGAGATTCTTCCATTCAGCAACTGAATTTCCAGAAATATATTGAGGCAATTGTTACAATAAAATGAACCAAAAGTCTTATACTGTATGGGCAAATTGATAACATCTTGGTTTCTCATGTCAAGGTTTAACTCAACACAGCTGAGATAAATACATATTTTCTCAGAAAATGGCTGAAATCTAATAGTAAATTGCAACAATGGGGATTTGATAAGTCAACGCTTGTTAATTTCATTGATCCAAGGGTTATACAGTTGTGATATGCTACTAGATTTCAGCCCATAATTTGTCAGGTCAAGCAAAGGACATGCAAAGAGAAGACAAAAATATGGTAATGGTTGCCCTAGCTTGAAAGCCAGTTGTACCCAACTCTATGGTTCATTGCTCATCTCCATTTATAGCCAAAGAGCCAGCACTGTCTGCATCTGCAGATGTTTCTGTGGACATTTGACAAACATGACTAGACACCAGAGTGCACGGAACACTGTTTACCTTCCCACCAAAGTGGTACTTATTTATCTATTTCCAATTTCTTGCTTTTGAGCTGGGACAGAGTTGGGAGCTCACTCCATCGGATCTCGAACTGCTGGCCTGCTGACCTTCCAGTCACCAACATGCTGAATCTAGTGGCCTCTAGATATATTGTATTATAACTCCCATCAACCAGCAATCAACAGACAAGCTGCTAGTATCCTCTGACATGACATATGTTCTTGTATAGTCTAAGCTGGTACTGTGAATGTGGAAATGGTTGGTGGGTGGTGGGAAGTAATGATAATAGGCAAATTAGTGGGAGGGACTAGGTTGGGACGTATCCTGTCCTAACTGTTGCTTCCTGACTCATGTACAGATTTCTCATAAGACAGATGAGGTGGTCTGGTATTCCCATCTCTTTAATTACTTGCCACAGTTTATTGTGGTCCACACAATTAAAGGCTTTGGCGTAATCCATGAAACAGAAGTAGACATTTTTCTTGTACTCCCTTGCTTTCTCCATGATGCAGCAAATGTTGGCAATTTGGTCTCTAGTTCCCCTGCCTCTTCGGAACCCAGACTGTACTTCTGGAAGTTCTCGATCTATATACTGCTGAAGCCTACCTTGTAAGATCTTGCGCATGACCTTGCTACCATGTGAGTTGAGTGCAATTGTACGATAATTTGAACATTCTTTGGCATTTCCCTTCTTTGAAATTGGAACATAGGCTGACCTTTTCCAATCCTGTGGCTAGTGTTACATTTTCCAAATCTGCTGGCATATTGAATACAACACTTTAATTGCATCTTCTTTTAGAGCTTTACATAGCTCAACTGGAATACCATCATCTCCAGCAGCTTTGTTGTTAGTAATAATGTATTTTCTAGGGTTCACATGACTTCACACTCCAGGATGTCTGGTTCAAGGTAAATTATCACACTATTGTGGTTGTCAGGGACATTAAAGTCCTTCTTGTATAGTGTATTCTGTGTATTCTGACATTACATTCTGAAAAAGTGAATTTCCCAAACTGCGTTGCGAATATCTGCTAATTGTGGAAATGCATAGTTTAGCTACAGGTGGATCCCATGTATGAAAAGGCTGTTGATTAGTGCATCTATATGCTGTATACTAAGCGGATGTGTATCATTAATAGCTGAAAGGAAGATAGGGACATTTTGAAGTTCTGCATAATGGTGGAGGGAGAGAGAGATATTTATAGAATGGAAGGTGATTTGGGAAAATTAGAAATGTGCATTGCCTAGAACAAAATAAGTGAGTCGTGCGAGGTAGAATGAAAGCAGCTATGGAAAAAATTATCTCTGCTATTACTGGAGATGGAGGCTGTGGTAGACAGCAATTTAGCAAAAAACAATTTGAACAACAGAAGAGAATGCAGGCCTGAGTTGCCTCAACTCAAATAAGAAATGAACATTCACCTTTGACAGGGTAATTGCACCCATCACTTTCTTAAAACAATAACAGTAATTTAATATGGGGTGAAAATATAGAGAGGGTTGAAATGACTACTTCTAAAGTTTAACCTTTAACTAAAACTACAGGTCATGAAAGCTAGTAGTTACAAGAGTAGAACATTCCTTATGTTCACTGTGGGAAAGCTGAGCACTAGTGGAATATACTGGAAGCAGGACAGGATTGTTGGAAGCAAGTTTCTCAGTCTTTTCCAATGTATCTAGGGCTTCCAGGAAAGAGGGAAATAACACATCCTCCTTTAAAGCTATTCCCATATCATAATCAGATATTATCTCAAGTCTGGAAACATTTTGAACCAATGGAAGCTTGTGGACTGGATGTCACTGGGGCAGTGAATCCATGCCAGGATTTAGTTTGAAATTCATAGGAAGCTATTTGACATGCAGAACTTTATAACATAAAACAGGTTCAGCACCTTAAACAGCACCTTAAATAGCACCTTTGAAGTTCAGGCTAAAACCTGCAGAATATTCATTGTTTTGCTGGCACAGGTTCTCACCAGCCACACTGGACTACAACTGCCCAGAGCCTCTGACCAGTATGGCAACTTGCTGTTGAGAAATTCTTAGAGTTCTATTACAAAAAGTAATTTTTCAAGGTCGGTTCCTTTTCAGGTTGGACAAAATGGGGTTTGTTCCTCTTTTGTTTAAGGTGTACAAGGTAACAAACAAAGGGACTGCTTATAATTTCCACATTCTTGGTGATTACCCTCCCCCTCCAGTATCAACAGAAAGATACAGACAGCATTTCATGCACCAGCCATGTGTTAAGATGTACTTCAAAAAACAACAACCTCAAGCATCATTGAGACTAGAGGTATTCTGAGAATAGGTAGGAAAGAAGTGAGGGAATCTTCTTGAGAAAAGCAGTGTGTCTTGTAGCAATGTTTGCTTTCCTCAGGTAGCCATTGCAAGCAAAATGTCCTGCATTCATTCTGATTATTCTGCTATATCAAAAACATAACTGCCTGCCCACATGTTGACAATCTCAGTAAGAATGGCATGATGTGATCCTGCTCAGCATTAAATACTACTTTTTCTGTTCTCTTGACTCATTCCATCCTTCCCTGCTTGGATTCCTAATAGACTTGACATTAATATAATCAAGCTAACATCACTACTAACATCTCCATATTCTTGTCTCCTTGTTTTATTTCCTCAGGCTTTCAGCCTTGATATAATCAAATTAACATCTCTTTATCCTCAAAGTGAAGGAGTATGGCTGAATATACGATATTCACAAACAGCTACTCAAAATTCTCCACACAATTTGTAGTAAGTGGAGGAGAAGGCAATTCTATCAACTGCAGGCCACATTTTGCTTCCTCCACAATGGTTTCCATCTTGTGTAATTCCAGGCCTAGTGGTTGTGATGATTTCATGAAGGTAGGTACCCAAAATGATGGAGAAACTTTGGCAAAGCGAGCTTCTGTTTCTAGGCAACCAATAAAAAGAAAAATGTCAGAATCTAAGAAAAATGTCTTGGGATAGATTTTGGCCCAGCACCTGTTGCTTGTTTTAAAGTTCAGCACATCCCTCAAGCTCTCCCAAATGTTACAATTTTGCAGTTATTTTGTCTCTACTGCAGATTATTAGTACAACCTCTTTTCTTTTTTACTGAGATTTTATAATACAAAACAGTGTTAAATGAAAACAGAAACAATTGTATGAGACAATTGTAGATAGCACAGGGTGATATGTTTTTCTTTTTATTGTGTGTGTGTGTGTGAGTGATAAAAAGAAAAACATATATCACCTTGTCCTGTCTACAATTGTCCTACGAATTCACCAAGTGTTTTCAACATTCATAAACCTCAATATTTTACTATTTCCAAAAGTTCGTTAAATTGGGTGCTGGCTTTCTCCCCGTTAGGTTTTATAGTCCAAAAAAGGTTTCCAAATATCCCAAAACTTGTTTTCCTTTAATATACCCTTTTTATATTTAATTCCCATGTCACCTTATCATTCAGAGCCACCTCCCATACATCTTCATACCATTTGTCCATCTTCAATTCTACATGATTTCTCCAGTTTTTTGCAATTTGTTGTCTTGCTACAGAAATGAAAATGGACAACAGATCTTTCATATTAACATCACATTTTATTTTCTAGCAGTATTGACCCCATAGGAGGTATGATGAAGGCCAGTGTTGAGTCCGGATGCAGGAATATGGTGTGGTTCAGCAGTACCAGTTTCCAAAAGTTTCATTTTGTGTGAAAAGGGGTTCATGTCTCCTTTTTGGCAGCCTTTAGAATCCTTATGGTGGTATTTGTTACATTACTGTAATTTTGCAAGATGGCTAAGGATGCTATAACTGATTTCTTAATTTCTCCACAGCTTTGCTGGCTGATCTGAAAAATTCTGGCAGAGTCGTTACTTATGACATCATCTTCTGATTATTCTCATTATTATTATGACATCCCAGAAAGAATCACCAAAAGTCAGAATTAAGTGACATTGTTGAAGATATGTTGTTGAAACCCTTTTGAATTACATGATTCAATACAATCCTTGTACAACTCAAGCGTCCAATCCAGTTTCTCTGACATTTCCGGTCCTGCATTTTGTGAATGTTTACTCCTTCCCACATATGAAGCAACTGAAAGGCAAAAATGTTATGACGATGAAAAAACAGCAAAGGCAACAGTGAAGTGATGGATAAAAGGTAGTGACTCAGAATTCCTAGTTGTCAGAGTTAAGATAGGAGTATTCCTGTGAGGAATAAGATAAGAATATTTCTCTGGGGTGGGATTATGTTTAAAATAAGATAATGACTTCAAAGAATTCCATTACCACGAAGAGAAGTTTCTAATGAGAGTAAACTTCAGCAAGGAGTCCATCTCTTCTAATCCATGAGGTATGACTACACATTTAATTATAAATTACTTTTAAGTCTAGCGTGATATCAAAATGTACTCTGTTTTGTTGACGTGAACACTGAGATCTTGCTTCATGTTTTTCTGCTTCAGGAGCTACAAAGAGTTTTCAGGAACATTGCAGTAGTACTGCTGGGAGTAAGTACTAACAAAAATAGTAACTTTTTTTTTGGCTGAAAATTATGATACCATGGTTATTTATTACCTGAAGACCATGTATCCTACCTTGGGTTATCTTTGCATGCCACTGGTTTTTTTTAATGGATTTGAAAGGAGGAAACTTCATAGTGTTGTTAGTCAGAGGTAATTAGCATGCTTCCATGTGCCTTCACAGGACATGAGTGATAATAAATACTTTTCCAAAGCAAAACTGTTATCAACAATGCACCATCCAACACAAGCTAAGAGACAGTTAGTTACACAATATTGTCATATGGCATGGCAAAATTGTTTCCATTTGAATTTGCCTAAAAACCTACAAATGCTAGATGTAGATTGGCTTCTATGTTCTTTAAGTGAGAAGCAAAACCCTGTGTTTTTATAATACTGTACTGTATAAGGAAATATCACCTAATGCAAAGGTTAGCTGGTGTTTGATGGACTCTGCATTTTCCCCAGACTGTCAAGACAAGACATAAATGAAACTCCTGGCATATAAGAATGTTAGTTGATCAGTTGTGTAAATGCTAAAAAGTAATAGTGCCAGGAGAGACTGTTCCTTTGATTTTTCTGGTGAATGTACCTCACTTGAAATTCAACAAAGAATCTTTAGGTTTGAAGTAGAATGGCAACTATTTCTGCTAGTCCATGATCTTTAGTAAGGAGGTAGAACTTTTTGAGCAGCAATTGATGGTGGGCATTGTTAGATGCCCTTCCAGTGGGCAACAAATTCTGTTCCTTCTTTTAAATCAGTGTTCTATATGGTGGGCTAGATTAAAAATTTGAGCTGTACAGTTCTTGTGATAAATTGACCTTTCACTTCTTTTCTGAATCTTGTTCTATGACCAAGCTGTATAGCATTAAACAATAAAAATGTTGGAGGGTTGGGGTGGTGGTGATGGCAACAGGTAAAGCTTTCTTTTTGCATCACTCCAGATGGGCAGAGCCATCTGGCTCATGCCACTTGCATGGGATATGTACAAAATGAGTTTGGACCTTTACAGTACAGCCATGTGTCATCCAGTTAATTCTGACTTTTGGGGGTTCTTTCTGCGGTTTCCAGTTCCCTCCTTCCTGGGGAGCTTTAAGATCATCTCACTTGGCCAAGGTTACACAGGCTGGCTTTTTCTGCAAAAAGCACAATGGGGACTCAAACTCCCAATCTCTGTACTAGGATTCACTCAGCTATCTAGCCATCACCTTTGTTGTTGTTATATGCTAAGTTGGAACTGTCTATTAACAACCCTAATAGGGTTTTCAAGGTAAGTGAGATATTTAAGAGGTGGTTTTGCCAGTTCCAGGGACTATGTGGCTTAGTGGTTAAGATGCTGAATTTGAAGAATGAAAGGTTGGCAAGTCAGCAGTTTGAGACCCAAGTGCTACATGATGGAGTGAACTCCCTTCTTTGTCCCAGCTCCTGCCAACCTAGCAATTCGAAAGCAAGAAACTGCAACCAGATAACTAGGTATCGCTTTGGTGGGAAAGGTAACAGCATTCCTTGTGCTCCGGCATCTAGTCATGCCTGCTGCATAACCATGGAAACATCTACAGACACAGACAGTGCTGGCTCTTTGGCTGTAAACAATGAATACTGCCCCCTAGAGTCAGACATGACTGGTTTTCAAGCAAGGGAGACCTTTACCCAATTTGATGCAGGAATTGTAGCGTATCTCTACAAAATTCAGCAGTGTTTACTTTTGAGTAGACATGTATATACAGTAATTGGATTATAAATCACAAATCACTACTCCCGACTTCTTAGCGGTATTGTTAAGAATTGTTTTGATGTACTGTATTTTTATTGCAACCTGCCAGACACAATCAGCCTTGAATACAGAGCATCGTAGGTCCTATCAGTTTGAATGGTGTCTCCTGGTAGTGTTGGAGTATACCTTAAACACAGGTCAGTATTTACCAATATAATAATAATTTTGTGTCAGAGACATTACTCTGGGTTGAAAGGATTTTTGCCAGAGAAACTGCACTCAAGGGATGCCAGAATGAGGCTCCTTTCATGTCCCCAAGTGCCACCCTGGGGGTTGGAAACTTGACCTTCCAGTCTCCAAGCTCAGCTTCTTAACCACTAAGCCATTAAAAGGTCTGAATCGGAGGCTTGGCAAAGCAGCTGGGCACACACACAGATGTCTCTGGGGGTGCTGTGCTAACTACAAAACCCAAAAAGCTTATACTGTATAGGATTGGCTTGAAGCAGAATCCTGTATCCAGTATTTTTCCAGTCTCTGAAGTTCTCACATACATTAGCAATTAATTATCCTTTTTGATAATACAATGAACATTGTTACACTTTGTTTATACTGTTTCCTGTTTTTCTCACATACATAAGCTTTCATTCTGCAGAAGCAAGAAATGACATTAATTTCACACAGTCCATTCTAAACAATGTTATAATATTTTAACACACATTTCTTCTATGTTACTCTGTTACCTTACATTATTTTAACTTTCTTTAAAATATCTCAGCAACGGTTGCCAGCAAGAAAGGAGAGCCAGCTTAGTAATCAAAATTCTTACTATTGCTTGTTATTATCAAGACTAATAAAGTTTTGTACACACTTCCAGTTTCATTTTATATATCATAAGTGAGTTACAAATTAAGGAATAAATGTGTAGGAACCATATTTTACCCGAAAGCCAAATAATAACAACCCCTTAAACTTTTTTAATTTTTTTAAAATTAACCATTAGGTAAAGGTGTTTCCCTTGCTCAAAAGCCAGTCATATCCAACTCTAGGGTCCAGTGTTCATCTCTGTTTATAAGACGAAGAGCCAGCGCTGTCTGCTTCTGCAGACATTTCCATGGTCATGTGGCAAGCATGGCTAGACACTGGAGCGCACAGAACGCTGTTACCTTCCCACCCAAGTGGTCCCTATTTATCTACTTGCTTTCGAGATGCTAAGTTGGCAGGAGCTGGCACAAAGACGGGGGCTCATTCCGTCCTACAGTACTCAGGAATCGAACTGCTGACCACCTTCCGCCTCCCAGTCAGCATCTTAGCCACTTGAGCCACTGTTAAATAAATAAATAAAACTGTTAAATAAATTTCACGCGAGTTAAGGAAGCGCTGTGTTGTTGTTGATGATGATGATAAGAAGTAGGAGTAGTAAGAGGGAAAGTTACTTTAACAGTTAAAGTAACTTCTCCTCCTTACCTTTATCATCATCATCACCATCATTCCTTAAGGCGCGTGAGATTTCTTCCTCCTTCCTTTCTAATCTAATGCGTCCTGGCAGGAGAGAGGTAGGGCGTGGGCCATGCCTTTCCCCGCAGAGGGGGTATTATTATATGGTGGGTGGAGGTGTCGCGGGGGAACCGGAAGAAGAAGGGCCAGGGGCGGCCGCTTCGCTTGTGGGTTGGCCGAGCTGAGCCATCCCCTGCCTGCCGTGGCCTCGTTTCCCGGCTGGGTAAGAAGATGGCGGCCGGGGCTCCTCTCTTCCTCCTTGCCGCTTGGCGCCGGGCGAGGCCGAGGCAGGAGCAGGGAGGAGGAGGAGGAGGAGGGCGCCTGGTGGCTGCGGGGCTGGTGCTGTGCGTGGCCGCCTGGGCCGCCTCTTCCCCGGCCCCCCTGGAGGAGCCCGAGGCGGCGGAGAGCCGAGTGAGCGAGCTGAGCGGCTCCAACTGGAGCCTCCTGATGCACGGCCAGTGGATGGTGGAGTTGTGAGTGTCCGCGCCCCCTCGGGCAGAAGGGATTGGGGGGGGGGGACTGGCAGCAGCCCTTCCCGGTGGCGCCCCCGGGGGGCGGCGGGGGGCACACCTGACTGAGTGTGTGCCCTGCGTTTTGGCCCACGGCTAGCGTGACACAGCCAGCTCTTGCTTTGCTGGGCCCCTTTGCTGCATTTCGTCTCTCTCTCTCTCTCACTCACACACACACACACACACACACACACACACACACGTTTAATGACCTCTGCCTATAACCGCCCTCTCTTTGAGTGTACAAAGCACTTCATGTATTTTATCTATTATCACCCTAGGTTTGCAGCACACGTGCACACATGCACTCGTGCGTTTGTGTCCGTGCACGTACACACACAGTGTCTAATGACCTCTGCCTATAGCTGCCCTCTCCTTGAGTGTGCAAATCACTTCACATAGTTTATTATCGCCCTAGGTTCTTAGCATGCATGCACAAGTGCACACAAGCACATGTGCACATGCACACACACTCACTCTCTCTCTCACACACACACAGTCCAATGACCTCTGCCTATAGCTGCCCTCTCCTTGAGTGTGCAAATCACTTCACATAGTTTATTATCGCCCTAGGTTCTTAGCATGCATGCACAAGTGCGCACAAGCACATGTGCACATGCACACACTCTCTCTCTCACACACACAGTCCAATGACCTCTGCCTATAGCTGCCCTCTCCTTGAGTGTGCAAAGCACTTCACATAGTTTATCTATTATCACCCTAGGTTCTTAGCATGCATGCACAAGTGCGTACAAGCACATGTGCACATGCACGCACACACACACTCTCTCTCTCTCTCTCTCACACACACAGTCCAATGACCTCTGCCTATAGCTGCCCTCTCCTTGAGTGTGCAATGCACTTCACATAGTTTATTATCGCCCTAAGTTCTTAGCATGCATGCACAAGTGTGCACAAGCACATGTGCACATACACACACTCTCACACACAGTCCAATGACCTCTGCCTCTAGCCGCCCTCTCCTTGAGTGTGTAAAGCACTTCACATATTTTATCTATTACAGCCCTAGGTTCGTAGCAGGTAAGGAAAAGGGGGTTTGTGTAGAGAACTATTTACCAGATTTATGGAGGAGAGTCAAACTACAGAGGCATCCTAGCTCTGTTAGCCAGGAGGTCAACTCTGTTTGTCTGCGCCACTTCTTTATCCAGCCAATGTGAAACTGCCAAAATGAAGGCACCTTTTGGTAAGTTCATGCTGCAGTCTCTTCCCGGCCCCCCGCTGACCTAGTGTGGGAAAGATTAGCTGACAACCCAGGGTGGCCATTAAGAGGGTGTGGCCCAATTGGTGTGAGCCTAGTTCATGCCTCTAACTTCTTTTTCTTTCTTGTCCTAATCAACCTTTGGGCTGCCAAAATGAAGCTACTTTCTTGGCTTTGTCATTGGCCATAATTAAATACTCACCAGTACATGTTTTTGGTAGTAATTGGTAGAGCAGTAAATGAGCCTGATTCTGTATCTCCACATTCACACAGCATGTTGTTGTCTGCCAGCAGCCCCCACTTGCGCATGCTGGTCTTGTGTTTAAGGACTCCAACCCTCAGCCTATTCAGGGTTTTCCTAGCGATGTAGGGGAGGTTAAGTTCCTCAGCCATATCCTCCTTTAATGCTATTCTTTGATGCATCTACCAATGGAAGTTCTATATAATGGTCCTCTTGTCAGAAGTCTCCTGTAGTTCAGGCTATAGAGCCATAGGCTACTGTTAAGATACTTGCTTTGCATCGTTTTGTGGTTAGTTAGAAAGCCACTTTTTAAACTTCTGTCAAGTCCAGCTTGTCTGTTTGAATTTCTTAGTTCTATAACTAAGTGATGTAACTAGATGGTTGCTTCTTATTAGGATACTGTACATGGAATGGTAGGACTCTTCCATTTATCTGGTTTCAATCCCAGTAAATCTTCTTTTAGACAAGCTTTGGTCCTAACTGAATAAACGGCACTTCAGAAAAGGGTGTGCTATAGTGCAAGGGCAAACGTCTTCTGTTTAGGAACTGTTTGGGTTAAGGCCTTCCAGCCAAGAGACCACCACCCATGTGACAGCTCAGAAATGTGTCTGGAGGAATAGCAGCGTGTGGGAGCAGAAAGTGGAGTTGTTGTGTTCATGTTTATATTGTTTGGCAACTGTGAATCACATCAACTGAGACTTGCCAAAGGCAAGTTTTTACAAAGCAGTAGTCAGAGATATTTTAAGTATCAGAAATCTCAAATCAAACTTATGACAAAGGTTACTGCAGACTTATTATTAGCATTGCATTTAACCCCAAGTAAATCTTTCTTAGAAAGCATATGTAACACAAAGAATTCTGCTAAATATCAGTAAGTCCATTTACAAATAACAATCCTATGTATGCAAAATGAATAAGAATACCATACATATTCCTAAATAAGCAGTATTATTTCCTTACTTTTTTAAATTTATGACAATGTAGAATAATTGGTCTTCAAAAATGCAGTAGTGTTGCAAAATAAAATGTTGTTCAATGCATTCAAAATAATGTTTTCCTGTCCCTGCTGAATTATTAGAAAACCATTTTGTTGTATGGCTACTAGGCAGTTGCACATACACTAGTACCCCGAATAACGTTATGACTTGGTTCCACAAGTCCCGTCGTTATCCGGTTTTTAACGTTGTGCGATACATTGAACACACAATGTTAAAAAAAGCCCTGTTTCCCTGGAGGCTGCAGGAAGCCAGAACGTCGGGATTTGAATCCTGACATTTTGGCTTGCTGCTGCCTCCAGGGAGGTGGGGGAACTTTGGAAACAGCTTGGAGCGGGTTTCCCCACCTCCCTGGACCCGGCGGGGGGGGGGGTGGGTGGGTCAGAGACCCCAAAATTGGTAAAAAAAGTCCGTTTTTTTTAACCAATTTTGGGGTTTCTGACCCCCCCACTGGGTCCAGGGAGGTGGACAGACCTGATCCAAGGTGTTTCTGGGCTTCCCCGACGTCCTGAGCCAGTGCAGCAAGCCAGAATGTCAGAGTTCGAATCCCGACATTCTGGCTTGCTGCACTGGCTCAGGACGTCGGGGAAGCCCAGAAACACCTTGGATCAGGTCCCCACACCTCCCTGGACCCAGCGGGGGGGGGGGGGTCAGACACCCCAAAATTGGTTAAAAAAACGGACTTTTTTTTTTACCAATTTTGGGGTTTCTGACCCCCCCCCCTGCTGGGTCCAGGGAGGTGTGGGGACCCGCTCCAAGCTGTTTCCAAAGTTCTCCCACCTCCCTGGAGGCTGCAGCAAGGCAAAATGTCAGGATTCGAATCCCGACGTTCTGGCTTGCTGCAGCATAAAAGAGGGTGGGGGAAGTTCAAAATTAGCGCGCATCAGCTCTAGGGAGGTCGGGAGACCCGATGCGCGCTAATTTTGAACTTCCCCCACCCTCTTTTATGCTGCAGCAAGCCAGAATGTCGGGATTTGAATCCTGACATTTTGCCTTGCTGCAGCCTCCAGGGAGGTGGGAGAACTTTGCAAACAGCTTGGAGCGGGTCCCCACACCTCCCTGGACCCGGCGGGGGGGTCAGCGACCCCAAAATTGGTAAAAAAAGTCCGTTTTTTTACCAATTTTGGGGTTTCTGACCCCCCGCTGGGTCCAGGGAGGTGTGGGGACCCGATCCAAGGTGTTTCTGGGCTTCCCCGACGTCCTGAGCCAGTGCAGCAAGCCAGAATGTCGGGATTCGAACTCTGACATTCTGGCTTGCTACACTGGCTCAGGACGTCGGGGAAGCTCAGAAAAAGCTTGGATCGTGTCTGCCCACCTCCCTGGACCCGGCGGGGGGGGGGGTCAGAGCCCCCAAAATTGGTAAAAAAAACGTACGGTTTTTTTTTACCAATTTTGGGGTCTCTGACCCCCCCCTGCTGGGTCCAGGGAGGTGTGGGGACCCGATCCAAGGTGTTTCTGGGCTTCCCCGACGTCCTGAGCCAGTGCAGCAAGCCAGAATGTCGGGATTCGAACTCTGACATTCTGGCTTGCTGCACTGGCTCAGGACGTCGGGGAAGCCCAGAAACACCTCCAGAGAGATCAGAGGACCCGATCTACAGCTGCAGGGTGGCTGGGGAAGCTGACGGGGACTCCCTGTCGGCTTCCCTAGCCACCCGCCCTTGCCTCCGCAGCTGTGGGGTGGCTGGGTAAGCCGATGGGGGAGCCCCCCGTCAGCTTTCCAGCCTCCCCACCCCTGGCTCCGTAGCTGCAGGGTGGCTGGGAAGCTGAACGGAGAACCCCGTTCAGCTTTCCACCCACCCTGCTGCTAAGAACAACTGTATCGTATAACGTTAATAAAATCATGTTATTCAATACAAGATTTTTCTGAAAATCTTGTAACGTTATGCGGTTTTCACGCTATATGATACTCACGTTATATGGGGTATTACTGTATGTATAAGTATTTTTAAAAGTTTCACACTGTCAAGGAAAGGTATGTAATTCAAGAAATACTAAGAAGAATAATAAAGGACCAATCCCTATGGCCCATCATGGTGATCAAACCTGACCATCAGGTTAGAACAGGGATTCTCAACCTGTGGCCCATGGGCTAACTGGAGCCTGCGGCACCATTTCATGTGCCCCCCCCCCCGCCTACACCACACCCGGAAGTGCCATGTGGTGGAGGAAAGGCAAAACAGCCATCTGGCTCTGAAGCTGTCTGAGGGAGTATGACCCGGCCCCTGGCTTTAAAAGGTTGAGAACTCCAGGGTTAGAGGTTCCTGGGCTATTGGTCCAGAAAGGATGGAATACATATGCTGTACAGTACCATATAAACCTTTCGAGGTTCATATCTTTAGGCTACACTTAGCTGAAAGAGTAAAACAAGAGGTGCATTCACAACATGAGGTTTACTCATGTTGTTTTCTTAAACATGTACAGAAAAATTCCTACTGAATATTATTAGATATGCATTTATTATAATAAAAATGTTCTTAAGTGTTGCAGTTGTGGTCTGTCTCTGTGGAATGTTGATGCTGCAGTTACATGGACTTTATAGTTTACTGTACTTCTGAGTAGGCATGTGTTCCTTGAAAACCAGGGCAGAAACAAGCCCTTCTGGACAGTGCATACTCTTGAATAACAGTGCTTTGTCTGCAAAATAGATATATCTACCTAATCTGGACTGTTGCTATTGATACCCAGTGGTAACTATGGTTGAAGGTCAAGTGTTAGACTAGAACACTTTAGCTCCCATTGAGATTCACATGTGTGTTTTCAAGTATTTGAAGTACCTATTGACAGAATCCAGCAGAGGTCCTCAAACTGCGATATAGATATGGATATGGATATAGATGTGCGTGTGTGCGTGCGTGTGTGCATGCATGCATGTGTGGCGGAGCTTAAAATTCAGGCAGGTTCATGTAGAGCAGGATGTTTCTCTGGTAGCATTGTTCTAATAAGCCATTTAAGACAGTATAAATAAACATGGCTTAAATTTGAGCCTGGAAACAAAATGAGAAATCAGAGGTAATATGAGATTGAAATTCTTTGCTTTGAGTCCTACTGCTGGGAGAAAGGCAGTATAGAAATGCAATTAATTAAATTCTGTTATTCGATAATACTGTATATAGAAGGAGTTCAGTTGATTTGCACTTAAATAGATAAACGATGATAAAATCGATTTTGGATATTAGTTTGGATTGGATGTAGAAGGAATATTTTATAGCAACTGATGTTTCTTCATTGTTTCTACAGCCAGGCCCTTTAAACATTGCAATGATATGGTATGGGAATTGTGGATTGGCCCATGGTCTGAGTCAGATTCACCCCAAAAACGATTGACATATACATGAGTTGTGGTCACAAGCTGGTAGCTCAGGGAGAAATGTGGCAAAAACAGTATGGGGATTATGCAGGGCAGTATAGTTCTTTGGTAAATGATAGACTTACCAAATATAACACTGTATTTTCAATTCATTTTGCACTGTCACTTCCTTAGCTATGCCCCTTGGTGTCCAGCCTGTCAGCAGATGGAATTGGCATGGGAAGCGTTTGCAAGAAGCAGCAAAGACCTTGAGCTCAGTGTTGGCAAAGTAGATGTCACTCAAGAACCGGGTAAGTAAACTGAATTATTAATGGGTAACCAGTGAATGGATAAGAATTAAGAAGTGCAAGATAATTTTTTAAAAAAGAGCACATCTCATTGCTTCACATTTCTGAAATGAAAAAAAAAATCAACAAACCCTGGAGCAGAAACAGGAACTTTTAACCCTGGAATTGTCAACCTTTTGAAGGCAGGGGCCAGGTCACACTCCCTCAGACAGCTTCAGAGCCAGATGGCCGTTTTGCCTTTCCTCCACCACATGGCACTTCCAGGTGTGGTGTAGGCAAGGGGGGGCACATGAAATGATGCCGCAGGCTCCAGTTGGCCCATGGGCCACAGGTTGAGAATCCCTGTTCTAACCTGATGGTCAGGTTTGATCACCATGATGGGCCATAGGGATTGCAGGATCTCAGAATGAAACATTCCCCACTCGAAAGGGAAAAGGATTTAGAGAACTGCTGATCTCTGTTTTCAAAACATGTTTGAGCTTTTTCACTCTTGTGTCTGGAAGGCAAGGAAAGTACAAAGCTGCTCCCATCCATTCAGTTGCTCAGGATGCTGGCTGGGTCTGCTTTTCTCTTCCTTTAACCTATTCCTGCAAGGGAAAAACTTCAGACAACAAAGCTTGTTGCTCCGTGGTTGGAATACAGCCAGCTCCTTGAAGCATTCATTTCTCCCACAGGTAGGGCAAAGAAGGAGCAAAGCTATCTAGATTGAGATAATAGCAGAAGAAATACTTCTATACATTGTTTTCTTCAGGGAATTGTTGATACTGGGGGTGGAGCAAGATGTTGGGTAACGTTGGAACCCTTCCCAAGTAGTCTAAGGCTGTTTGTTTCTAGTTTTTCTAATGAAGGTTTGAAGTACTGTATCCTTAAGACAAATTGGAAGATAGCCTTAGTTATTGGGATCTAGTAATTTGAATGCTGGCTAACTAATGTTTGGTTGGACTAGTGTTTCTCAATCTTTGGTTTTTAGGTTTCAATTCCCAGAAGCCTGAGTCAATTCCCCAAAGCACTGATCAGCCAATGTACTGACTTAGGCTTCTGGGAATTCAAGTCCACCAGTGTTCTGTGGACACATAGTTTGGGAAATGCTGGGTTAGACAGACTAGTGCACAAAAAATTAATGGGTTTATTTTAATTGATATCTTTTCTGGTATTATCAACTTAGAGAGGAGGAGCAAGTCCCTTCACCCATGCATTGTTTTCTCAATGCATGAAGGGGAACATCTAAAAGAGAAAAAGATTTTGCTCACATTTGAGTTCTTCCTCATGTGTAGACCGTAGATTTTCCAAGGTTTGTATTTGTATATAGAGCCAAAGCGTGAGCAAGAACCTCTTTTTAGACTTGTCTCTACTTCCATGGGAATAATGGCAAGAGAGTGTGTGGGGTTAGCTGTTCTTTTCTCTCCATGCTGACAGCTGTCCATGTTGAGGCCATAACTGAATATGGCTTTTGTCTATTTTAAATAGCTATTGTTTGGGAACTTCCCTATACAGTAAAACCCCTACTTACGGGGGGAAAGTCAATTCCGGAAGCTTTTGCTTAAATTGGTTTTTTATGTAACTCGAAGCAAACCTATAGGAAAAATTATTTTTTTATTTAACTCAAAGCAAACCATAGGAAAAAATGATTTTTTTAAATGTAAATCAAAGCAAACCCATAGGGAAATGAAATTTTACGTAACTTGAAGCAAACCCATAGGAAATCGTGTAAATCGGGACATGGTTTTAGCACAAAATCATTATGTAAGTCGAATTTTATGTAACTTGAGGCATATGTAAGTTGGGGTTTTACTGTATTACCTGTTCACTTGGCCTGGATTGTACTGATGCTTATATTTGCCCTGGATAAATAGTGTGTCTAGGTTTTCTGGGTTGTGCTAAAGTTTAGCCGAGTTAAGATAGGAAAAACTACCTTGTTTACTAAGAAGTATGACTTAGAATAGGAGCTGACAGCTACCTGAAATGATTTTTTGAGATGTGAACAAAATAATGAATAACCCTTGTGGCGCAGTGGTTAAGTTACTGTACTGCAGCCAGAAACTGTTCACATGACTTTATCCTGGCGGGGATCAAAATTGACACGGTTTCCATCCTTCCAAGGTTGGTAAAATGAGTATCTAGCATGTTGGGGACGAAATGCAAATTACCCTGTAAACCGCCCAGAAAGTGCACTAAGCAGTTTGGGGTGGTATAAAAGTGTAATTGCTATTGCTATGACACAAATTTAAATGATGGTGATTTTTTTTACACAAGGAAAAGGTTTTATAGTTTCTATTCATAATCATGCACAGCGTAGAAAGAATTATGCTGTTAAATCTTTCATCAAGTGATAAAAACATACTGATCTCTGATCTTTGCATGTAAGTTAGAGGGTGGTACTTTACACTCCAGCTCTCTTGTACTTGCTTTCAGAGGGCAGACAATGTTATTGCCATTACAAATCAGTCTGTGTCTCTAGCAGCAAGGAAACTAGATGCACAAAAGCTGGAGTGGCTGCATGCATATCTTTGCCCATTGGCAAGAACAATTTGCTGCTTTATCTTGATGATAAATCTTATGCCTGCTGGCACAGATCTACTATAAATGGACAAATTTGATGTTTTTAAGTTGTGCAAAATTCTGTTCCTATACATTTTTTCATCCTTCATTGAAACGGGTGGCTGTAGCCAGATTTCTGCATTACAGTCATACCTCACATAACGAATTTAATTTCTTCTGCAAGGCTGTTAGCTATGCGAGTTTTTCGCTATGCGAAACAAACTTGCATAGTAAAAATTCCTATGGAAAAACTCGCATAATGAGCTTTTTTAGGGGAAAAACTCACATAACGAATTTTTTTCATTATGTGAGTTTTCCCCATAGAAACGCTCATTATGCGAGTTTTCCATAGGGAAAGTCCGACTTGCATAGCGAATATTTTCGTTATGTGAGTCAGACCGGTTAGCGAAAAACCCGCTTGTTATGCGAGTTTTTTGCTAAGCGAGTCACTCATTAAGCGAGGTTTAACTATATAGCACAGTCCTACACAGGACAATTCAGAAGGAAGCTTCTGTAGCTTACTTCTGTGGAACCTACTCACTTACCTACTAGCATGTAACTGTATACAGAATTGCATCCTTAGTCTACATCAGTGTTTCCCAACCTTTGGTTTTTGGACTTCAATTCCCAGATGCTTAAGTCAGTTCCCCAAAGCAATGATCAGCCAACGTACTGATTTAGGCTTCTGGGAATTGAAATCCTCCGGTGGGCCATGGGTCCCATGATGAGAACCACTGGTCTACTTGCTTGTAGAAGATTTCAACAGTCATGAGCTTTGCTGAACACTTGCTTCTTTCACAGTATAATTGAGATATTTTGTAAGATCCTTGCCTTTTTTTAGTTGCAGGCAGTTTTTTAAAGTTATATTCTTTCTATGAGACCAAAACATGAGCTGGAGGCAAGAATATTTCAAGAGATGCTCTTGATGGTTGTCACTAGCTGTAGTTTTCTCTCCTTGTAAGTACTGGTGTACTGTGGTTCTGGGAGATAACACTCAGTGGTTTTGAAAAAATAATACAGTGATACCTTGCTTAAAGAGCATAATGCATTCCACGGGATTGCTCTTTAAGCAAAACACCATTGTAAGTGACCAATTGTGACTTCTGGTGGGGAGGGGGGGAATTGCAAACCCTAATTTAGTTGTTAAGTGAGTTTTTGGTTGGTTTTACTTGTTAAGCGAGGCAACCGTCCAGAGATAATTCTACTCTTTAAGCGAGTTAGTCTCTAAGCAATGCACTCTTTATGCGAGGTTTTACTGTATACTGAAAAGCAGTTTGAGTTACATTATAGAGGCTTTAGTGTAAAACTCATTTTATGATACTGATTTGTTACAAGGTTCTTAGTGATTATTTCTGCAAAATAATGCACTTAGAAAAACTCCACTGAAGAAAACCTCTTTACTCTCTAGGCGTAAGTGGCCGTTTCTTTGTTACCACACTTCCCACTATTTACCAGTAAGTATCTCACTTCCTTTTCTTGAAAATAACAAGTGTTTGCTATCATACTTGCAGTGTTTATATGCAGTAGTTATGAGGATGGTCTTGTGAGGATGAATACATTACAAAGTAACAGAAGAATATGAATAATTACATTAGCCTAATAGAGTCTAGGCTGAGGTTGGCAAAGCTTGGTGCTCCAAGTGTTTTTGGACTTCAGTTACCAGAAGCCCAAGTCAGCACACCAACTGATCAGGGCTTCTTGGAACTGAAGTCCAAGTACACCTGGAGCACCAAGGTTGGCCACTCCTGGTCTAGAATGTGTTAGAGTTTTAGAGCGTTTAGGACATTATGGTACCATATTTTTCTCAATGGGAGCCCAAGTAATACTTTGGTTAGGCAAAAGGTCAAGAGTTTTCAGGTGCAAAGAGACTATAGGCTTTGTGTGCAATTGGAAAACATTTTCTCTTCCCTGAATTTCTTTTCATAGATAAGGCAACAGTCCTTTTGAATGGAGGAGTTGCAAGGAGGGGAAGCAACACTGGACTCATTTAGTGTGGTAGAATGAGGGAATAATGGCAACTTGCCACTGTGAGCAGATTCTTCTCCCTTTGTGAAGTGACCACTTTTTGATGAGTCTGCAAAATAAGACTGTAAACAAGATAGATTTGTTGCTAGCCATGCATAATGTAGGTTTGTTGTATGTGCCCCTAAGATTAGAATTGTATGTTGGGTCATAGGGTATGTTGGACAGTCTGTCATTGCTTCCCCTCAGTCATGATGGAAGAGAAAGAAGGATAACAAGGAACCTTTTTATGAAGGTGTTTCTCTTCCATGCTTACACATCTGTTTCATACCACACCCTGCTTGGAATGCCTAGAGGTAGGAAGAAGGGTGCCATGAATGAGAGAACATGCTTCTCTTCCTCTCAGGATCATACACCTACTAGCAGTGCACATCTCACCGCATGGCAGTTTCTTCCATATTGGAGATATGTCACTTTGAGGCTCAATGGTATAATTATCCTGCTATCTGTTTTCAGCGCAAAGGACGGAGTTTTTCGCAGATACCGTGGCTCAAGGACACTGGATGATCTACAGGGCTATATCCTGGAGAAAAAGTGGGAATCTGTAGAACCTGTGGCAGGATGGAAGTCTCCATCATCTATATTGTAAATACATTACATTTTGTTGCTATAAATTACAAAAGTTTTTTTTAAGGTGAAGAATGTTGCAAATTGCAGGTACTCATATACTTCTTTCTTCTTCATAACTAGAGTGTCTTTCTGTGGTATCATACATTTTTTCCTGTTGTATATTGTAGTTTTTATCCCCTTCCCTCATGTATATGCTTTGTTATGCATTGGGATGGAGGGCCCATAAAGAAAACACATACATTTTTTTGACAACATCAATGTTAAAATGTCTAACCCATGAAATATCAGAGGATTTCTGTGCCTGATACAATAAAAACAGCAAAAACACTAATCTGCAGTGTAGTATAAAATCAGCAACAGTAAGTTAGAAGTAGGAGATGGACAAGGAAACAAAAATTATCAGGTCTTAACTTGGCACTAGAGTGAACGTTAGTGTCAACCAGGGCTCCAGGAGAAGGGTGTTTTATGGCCAAGAAATCTCTCCGTTGTCTCCTCATCTCTTACTGTGCAATTTCCAAGGGTGGGAGAAAGAGAGAATATCCTTGGTGGATTGTAATATTTGTGCAGATGTGTAGAGGTTGAGGCAATGTCCACGGAGGTCTCATACTGTTTATAGCTTCAGACATTGCTCATGCCTTTGACCTGAACTCATGCAGGGTGTGGATTGACACTCAGTGCAATTCCTTTAAAATACTTGAACTTTTCAGTGGTTTTGGTGGAGAACAAAAAACATTGACTGCTTGTCTGTCATAATTGGTATAATAGGTAACAGTTGCCCTTGCTTCAAAGCCAATCATATCCAACTCCAGGGTTCAGTGCTCATATCTGTTTATAGCCAAAGAGCCACGCTGTCTGTGTTTGCAGATGTTTTCGTGGAGATGTGGCAGGCATGACTAGACACCAGAGTGCACAGAACACTGTTTACCTTCCCACTGAAGTGGTACCTATTTATCTACTTGCAGTTTCTTGCTTTTGAATTGCTAGGTTGGCAGGAGCTGGGACAGAGATGTGCACTCATTCCATTGTGCAGTACTCTGGTCTCGAACTGCTGACCTGCTGACCTTCCAGTCATCAAGTTCAGCATCTTAACCACTAAGCCACTGCAGTCCCAATTGGTATAATATATAGCAGGTAATACAGGTTAAAAGTAGATAAGAAACCTTCATTAAATGTCCATGAGCTGCTACCATGTTGTCAAGTGATTTGGATTCATCTACTAGAACATGTAAGAATCAAAGTGTACCAGTTCAAGAGTCTGAGAAACTTTTCCTTTATCCCTTCTCTTCTTTCTTTTGTACAACACAGTAAATTATGATCTAAATGGTCTGAACAATGTTTTAACTATTGTTTTACAATACTGTTGATGTAACTAGATGGTTATTTCTTATTAGGATGCATGGAATGGCAGGACTCTTCCATCTATCTGGATGGATTAGGGTAAGTAAACAGGATGCTTATTAAATGCTGTGCAAAATTTTTGTGTTATGTATACTATTGAATGGGCTTGTACACTTCCCAGTAGTTGTGCAACATGGGAAGCTTGCAAAGCTTGCAAAAATGCTTGCAAAAAATTGTATTGGCCAAACATAGTTCATATTTTGTTAGCAAATGTCACTCTTATTTAAAGATTTTATAAATCTCATAAAGGGTTTGAACATCCAGTTGTATTGTCAAACCTTCTGTACTCTAGTGATAGTACCACTTTGTTGCTGGAACATAAGAAAGTCCTTGAATGTGAACGTATAAAACCATATTGGTTGATATCCTGTTGCATAACTCTACATGTGTAATGTGGATGATGTCATTAGGGTAAAGGTAAAGGTCTCCCTTGCTGAAAAGCCAGTTGTGTCTGACTCTAGGGGGTGGTGCTCATCTCTGTTTACAGCTAAAGAGCCAGCGCTCTCTCTGCCTGTAGACATTTCCATAGTCATGTGGCAGGCATGATAACACCAGAGTGCATGGAACAGAACAGTGTTACCTTGCCCCAATGCAGATCCGTACCAGGGCGGATGTTAACCTTCTTGCAACATCTGCCCTGCTATGGTGCACAATTAGGGACACACCAAGCTAGACGGGGGGGGGGGGGGAGGGGAAGCATGACAGTGGCAGGAGTGAGTGCATGGGCCAGATCTGGCCCATGGTCTGTAGGTTGAGAACCCATGAGATATAGGAAGGTGTTTTGTTGGGGTGGTTGCCTCTAATATCTTTTCTACATGTGCTTATAAGTTGTTTTAAAGGAGATACTTTTTAATTAGTAATATTTTAAATTCTTTTTAAATATTGAAATTAATTGCACTTTTAATCATTTTGACAATTTAATTCTTTGTAAAGTGCTTTGGGTTCTTCTCCTGTGAGAAAGGTGGAATATACATGAAATAAATAACTACATTAAGCAAGTAAGCTAGAATAGACGACAGTAGGTTCGAAAATATAACTTTTATTCTGATTCAGCAACATGACATTTCATGAATATTTTGGTGGAAGTAAACTAACAGCATTTTCCCTTTGCAGACTGAGTCTATTAGATTTAGCCCAGAATAAGCAAAGTGTGGCCCTCCTAATGTTGTTGGACTACAAGTTTCAGGATTCCTCACCATTGGCCAGGAGTTGAAATCCAACAAAATCTGAGATACTTCATTTTGTCCCCCTCAACTTGTGGTGGTTACGTGCCATCAGTTTGCCTCCAACTAATGGTGACCCTATCAGCGAGTAACATCTGGATTGTTTTGTTCTCAACAGTCCTGCTCAGCTCTTGTAAACTCACAGCTGTGGCTTCCTTTAAGGAGTCAATCCATCTCATTTGGTTCTCCTCTTTTCCTACTGTCTTCCACCTTTCCCAGTATTACTGTCATTTCTAGAGAATCTTGCCTTTTCATGAGGTGCTCAAAGTAGAATAGACTCAGTTTCATCATGTTACCTCCATAGTTCAGTCTTCATTTGTTTGAGAACCCCCAACTTGGCCTCATTATATTTACCTGTTTAATGTATATGACCTGCTATTTAAAACAAATGTGTGGCGAACAAAGTAGGAAGAAACAATAAAAGTGTAATTGTAGAAAGCAGTGCGATATTACCCTCATGTAAATATAAATATCAGTTTTAAAATATTTAACAACCCTTTTTGTTTTGAAAATTTGGAAGACAATCAAGTGGTCTGTCATGAATTCACGGTTTATGCTACAAAGATTGCAGTTTCAATTCAACCTTCTTCTTTCCTTTACAGCAAATCCACACATACTTAACAGGCACTCTCGGACTTCCTGTTTGGGGTTCTTATGCAGTCTTCATACTGGCTACCTTGTTGATTGGTCTTATCTTGGGCTTGGTAAGAGAGAAAGTTTTTCCCCGCTGTAAATTAGTATAGTTAATTTTTAATGTAGAAAATACAAATTTCTCTAAGGCTGTCATTGGAAATGACAATGTTTTTCTTCCTTGTAATGGTTTGAACCTGAATCTCATGGAGATGGTTTTCTTTGAAAATGAAAGATGAACTATTCTTCCTCAGATCCAACGTCAGAAAAGTGGAGGTCTAACAGGGAGTGTTAAAATAAGAGGTACAGTAATACCTTGGATAATGTTTGCATCAGATAACGCTAAAATCGCATAACGTTAAGCAATCTGATGGGGGAGAATTGCATTGAATAACGTTAATATTCTATGGGATGCATTGGAGAACAACTGCTAAAGCCTGTGCGGTTACAATGTATCTCTATGGAGCGTTAACATTATCTGATGCATCCCATAGGATTTTAATATGCATTGGATAACACTAAAAATTGAATAACACCAAGACTTGTGGAACCAAGTTTTGGCGTTATCCGAGGTTTATTGTAGTTCTTATTTGAGGTTTGCTTTGTACTCAAATGCTTGCTCTATTTAGTTAGTTACTGTCTAGAAACTAATAACTACTTTGACCATTCATGGCTGTATAACTTTAAGTTTTTTAAGAGTTGATATTAAGTTTTAATTTTAAATGGCATTGATGTAGATTGTTCTATGTTTTAACCTTGATGTAAGCTGCTCAGAGTCGGGTTCACCCGATTGGGGCGGGGTAGCAAATGTAATAAATAAAATAATAAATAAATAAATAAATAAGTGTTTCCACAAGTATTAATGTTCAAATGACCTCCACAATTATTCATGTTCATTACTGTTCCAAAATTTGGATATCCAATCCTGTGAATTTTATGAAGGTTAAAACTAGTCAGTCTATTTACTGTTGTAAACAGTATTGTATTTTGAAAATTGTATTTTCGATTTTATGACATTTGTGGATAATTTCAGAGATGGTTAAACCTAGCTTGCATTTCGTTTGTCTTATACTGTATATACTCGAGTATAAGCTGGGTTTTTAGCCCCAAAATGAGCCCCCAAAACATGACTCAGCTTATACTCAGGTCAGTGACCATGAGGGTCCCAAGACCAAGCCAGATTGAGAGGTGCCAACAATTTAATTAATTTTACCAGATTTTCATGTACAGTAATACCTCAGATAACGCTAAGACTTGGTTCCACAAGTCTTGGTGTTATCCGATTTTTAGTGTTATCTGATGCATGTTAAAATCCTATGGGATGTATCGGATAATGTTAAAGCTCCATAGAGATACATTGTAACCGCACAGGCTTTAGCGGTTGTTATCCGATACATCCCATAGGACCTTAACGTTATTCGATCCAATTCTCCTCCCCAGATTACTTAACATTATGCGATTTTAGCGTTATCCGAGGTAAACATTATCTGAGGTATTACTGTATTTGGATTATTTAAACTCACCTGCAGCAGCTGCATTTTCCACCCTCGGTTTATACTCAGGTCAATCTATTTTCCTGGTTTTTCAGGTCAAAATTAGGTACCTCAGCTTATATTTAGGTCGGCTTATTCTCGAGTATATACCGTGTTTCGACATTTGGAAATTCTGGCCAGAACCCTCCCCAAGCCACATTTCTGATAAAAGCAACTGGACATTTCATATTACCTCCACTCACATGCAGTGGTTAGGAAGGGTATCTATGCTTGGTGTTCACCATAGCATATGTTGCAATATCGCAAACAGTGAGAGACGATGCTTCAATCTGCCATGTCAAACTGTATATTGACATGTGAAGCATGGCTCAACCCAGTAAGTAAACTATGAATTAGCAATTTAATATGACTGTACTACTTTTATAGTCTGCTTCTGGGTATTTACAGTGGTTAACAGTCTCTATAATAGTCTTACAGCAATCACGTAAGATCTATTAGTAGTTATTTCTCCTTATATTGCAGATGTGGGGGAAGTGCTGAAACAAATAATAGCTTGCCTGAGACCACCAAGTAAAAGTTATGTCTGAGCTGACAATTAAAATGCAGAGCAGATGCCCTAACACAGGGGTGAGCATTCTCCCGAGGGCCACAGTCTCATCCCAAAACCTGAGTGTGCTTCTTTTGCAATCCCAAGTGAAGATGTCTTGCTGAGAAGAGAAGGAATTAGGGGCTTGACTTCGGATGAACCCCCCTTAAGTGTTCCTTATTATAAACCCCCTCAAGAAGATACAAGGATTTATGTCATGATCATACACAGCATAAGTTTTTATTATCCTTTAATTTTACTAGAAATTCATCAGAACTATAATAATTTGGTGTAATTGTTTGAAAACCAATAAACTAATATTCAAGTGAATAATTTACACATTTTGAACAGAAGTTAAAATTCTACTTTGTAGCTTAAAAGCTGAAGGGAAGCTTTTAATAAGTATCATTTCCTTCAAAGCAACATAAAATTCTGAACTCGTAGAAGACTGCTGTTTTATAATATCTCTTAGTAAAACTGTCCCTACACTGAAAACTAAGAATTGCTGTGCCTTTTGTATCTGTTTACTTTTTAACCTGACAAGCCAAGGTATTTGTGAAGTGTACAGTATTACTCTTAGGCACATGTCTTTGTTTGGGTTAATCTGTTACATCAGTTGTAAACATTAAACATTTCTGTAAGAAGGTGTGGTCATTTCTAACCGGTTTGAAGGAAACTTGGCCAAGCTGAGTGTGTCCCTGAGCCTGCAAATTAAACTATAGCAAAGCAAAACAATCACACGTACATCCCGCCCAATAGCCCTTAGTGCACTCTCTGGGAGACTCACAAGTTAATTAGCAGTTTGCCCCCAACATGCTGGATGCTCATTTTACCAACCTCAAAAGGATGGAAGGCTGAGTCAGCCTTGAACCCTGGTCAGGATTGAACTCGCAACCTTTTGGTGCAGGACACCAGTTTAACCATTGCGCCACCAGGGCTCCTATCCTTATTAACAAAGACCAGCATTAGCTCTTTATAGTTTTTATAACTGGTAACTCATGTGTTACAATATTTCTGCAAGTAGTTGATAGAATTAATTGATGAGGGTTTTTAAACACTGAATTATTGTATGTCTGTGGTCAAAGATATGACCCTAATTACTTTTTTGAAAAATCTGGATATATAGCACTGAGCTATAGATGGACAGTAAAGCTCCAACATAAAAATGGGAGCACCTATGCTTAGAGAGGTCTTTTCTAGTTCTGGAACTAACACACAGTCTCTATAATTCTACTCCTTGTCTTACAGATTCTGGTTTTGCTTGCAGACTGCATTTATCCTCCCAAGACTGGAGTAGAAAGTCCAGGTAAGTGAATAACTAAGAATAGAAGCTCAGTTTACACACTGAGTGGGATAGTCGCGTGACAGACCACTCCATCTCTGCCCCTTTTGCCCCCTTGCCAGTTCTGACCTTCTACTACACATTGATCGGATATTGAAAAGTAGCATTTTTAGCCCTGGGGAACTGTCACTAAGGCTATCTATGCTGTTTAGGGACCACCTACCCTCAGATTCTTTCCTGTCACCCCGGGTTGTGCAACTGTTTTCTGCAACTATCAGTGAGTCAAATGGCTGATTTGTCCCCTAGAACCCCTCTTTCTGCAGCCAAGGAAGGTCAGGGGGTGGGGGGCAGGTGTAATATTCGGACTCTAGTCCTGGGAATTGAAGGAGAAGGGTGTTGTACAGGTGAAAATCCTCAGTGAAGCTCAGGCAACAAAAGTATGCAGTGAAAACCAAAAACAAAACACCGTTTCTTCCAAGTCTCTTCACTAGCCAGGGTTGGCAGACATTTCTTCTCCTGGAAGTGTTGATAAGGAAATCACTCATATGGTCAATGAACTGTTATGTAGCTAATGATATATATAGTATAGTTTGATATACAGTAATACCTCGGATAACGCTAAGACTTGGTTCTACAAGTCTTGGTGTTATCTGATTTTTAGTGTTATCCGATCCATGTTAAAATCCTATTGGATGGATCGGATAATGTTAAAGCTCCATAGAGATACATTGTAACTGCACAGGCTTTAGCGGTTGTTATTCAATCCATCCCATAGGACCTTAACGTTATTCAATTCAATTCTCCACCCCAGATAGCTTAATGTTATGCGATTTTAGCATTATCTGAGGTAAACGTTATCCAAGGTATTACTGTAGTTTGATATAGTTCAAGAGCAGGCTGGTTTTGAATTGGAGTCTTCAGTGTGCTTTCTTGGGTGAAGAACCAGCTGAGATCAGCGAGAGTTGGGTATGTGTGGCTTGTGCCACCAGAATGTCAAATCAGTGATCCATTCCCGAGTTCTTCATGTTGAAAAACCTTGCAAGGAAGGCATGCTGAAAATCTGAATTGACTTCAGAGCATACTACTATTATTATATGTGTTTTTTAAATATGAGAACATTTTAATACAATGTGAATAGCTAGAAACCAGCTCATTGATCAGGCAAGCCTACCAAGCCTACAAAAGAAACAGATGATAAATATTTTTATAGCTACTTTACATGTCATGGAACAGCCACAGAGCTAGTAGAAAAAGTGCTACTGAAAATACATAAATAGTCTTGGAAAATGTCCTACCAGATATGAAGAGATATAGATTAACTTAAGTTTGAAATGATAAAAATTTACATGTCTAGACGATTGCAAGTCTTCAAAATCTGTGGCAGATGTTGTGTATTTCTGTAATATCATTAATGGATTGAGTTTAGAACCATTGGAACTTGATGCTCAGAGAACATTTTAGGAAACTAGACATTTCTACTAGGAAAAGAAGGAGACCCACTTGTTGGAATGCAGTGTGAGCTAGTGAAGAAACTAAATCACAAGAGCTTGATTTAAAAATTAAGAAGATACACTAGTACCCCGAATAACGTTATGACTTGGTTCCACAAGTCCCGTCGTTATCCGGTTTTTAACGTTGTGCGATACATTGAACACACGATGTTAAAAAAAGCCCTGTTTCCCTGGAGGCTGCAGGAAGCCAGAACGTCGGGATTTGAATCCTGACATTTTGGCTTGCTGCTGCCTCCAGGGAGGTGGGGGAACTTTGGAAACAGCTTGGAGCGGGTCCCCACACCTCCCTGGACCCGGCGGGGGGGGGGGGTCAGAGACCCCAAAATTGGTAAAAAAAAGTCCGTTTTTTTACCAATTTTGGGGTGTCTGACCCCCCCCCCCGCTGGGTCCAGGGAGGTGTGGGGACCCGATCCAAGGTGTTTCTGGGCTTCCCCGACGTCCTGAGCCAGTGCAGCAAGCCAGAATGTCGGGATTCGAACTCTGGACATTCTGGCTTGCTACACTGGCTCAGGACGTCGGGGAAGCCCAGAATCACCTTGGATCGGGTCCCCACACCTCCCTGGACCCAGCGGGGGGGTCAGAAACCCCAAAATTGGTAAAAAAAATGGATGTTTTTTTTTTACCAATTTTGGGGTCTCTGACCCCCCCCCCCCGCTGGGTCCAGGGAGGTGTGGGGACCCGCTCCAAGCTGTTTCCAAAGTTCTCCCACTTCCCTGGAGGCTGCAGCAAGGCAAAATGTCAGGATTCGAATCCCGACGTTCTGGCTTGCTGCAGCATAAAAGAGGGTGGGGGAAGTTCAAAATTAGCGCGCATCAGCTCTAGGGAGGTCGGGAGACCCGATGCGCGCTAATTTTGAACTTCCCCCACCCTCTTTTATGCTGCAGCAAGCCAGAATGTCGGGATTCGAATCCTGACATTTTCCCTGCTGCAGCCTCCAGGGAGGTGGGAGAACTTTGCAAACAGCTTGGAGCAGGTCCCCACACCTCCCTGGACCCGGCGGGGGGGTCAGAGACCCCAAAATTGGTAAAAAAAACGTCTGTTTTTTTACCAATTTTGGGGTGTCTGACCCCCCCCCCCCGCTGGGTCCAGGGAGGTGTGGGGACCCGATCCAAGGTGTTTCTGGGCTTCCCCAACGTCCTGAGCCAGTGCAGCAAGCCAGAATGTCGGGATTCGAACTCTGGACATTCTGGCTTGCTACACTGGCTCAGGACATCGGGGAAGCCCAGAAAAAGCTTGGATCAGGTCTGCCCACCTCCCTGGACCCGGCGGGGGGTTCAGAGCCCCCAAAATTGGTAAAAAAAGTCCATTTTTTTACCAATTTTGGGGTGTCTGACCCCCCCGCTGGGTCCAGGGAGGTGTGGGGACCCGATCCATGCTGTTTCTGGGCTTCCCCGACGTCCTGAGCCAGTGCAGCAAGCCAGAATGTCGGGATTCGAACTCTGACATTCTGGCTTGCTGCACTGGCTCAAGTCGTCGGGAAGCCCAGAAACACCTTGGATCGTGTCTGCCCACCTCCCTGGACCCGGTGGGGGGGGGGGGTCAGAAACCTCAAAATTGGTTAAAAAACCGGACATTTTTTTACCAATTTTGGGGTGTCTGACCCCCCGCTGGGTCCAGGGAGGTGTGGGGACCTGCTCCAAGCTGTTTCTGGGCTTCCCCGATGTCCTCAACCAGTGCAGCAAGCCAGAATGTCGGGATTCGAACCCTGACATTCTGGCTTGCTGCACTGGCTCAGGACGTCGGGGAAGCCCAGAAACACCTTGGATCGTGTCCCCTGCCTGCTCCAGAGAGATCAGAGGACCCGATTTACAGCTGCAGGGTGGCTGGGGAAGCTGACGGGGACTCCCTGTCAGCTTCCCTAGCCACCCGCCCATGCCTCCGCAGCTGTGGGGTGGCTGGGGACGCCGACGGGGGAGCCCCCCATCAGCTTTCCAGCCTCCCCACCCCTGCCTCCGTAGCTGCAGGGTGGCTGGGAAGCTGAACGGAGAACCCCGTTCAGCTTTCCACCCACCCTGCTGCTAAGAACGACTGTATCATATAACGTTTAAATCGCGTTATTTGAAACATGATTTTTCCAAAAATCTTGTCACGTTATATGGTTTTAGCGCTATATGATACTCACGTTATACGGGGTATTACTGTATTATATTTCTAAAATATGTACAGTATTCAAAATTATTGCTTTCAATTTGTCAATTCTGCCACCAGATTTGATGGACTCTAGTGATGATAAAACAGAAGGGCTGCAGGAGACACTAGAACCTACTTCGAAAGAGACACAGATAGAAGATGGTGTGTCAAATGGAGAAGATGAAGAAAGTGGAGAAGACGACTCTCAGGAAAATTCAGCTGAGGACTCTGCTGTCGAAGGATCTCAAACAGAAGATGATTTGGAGCATCATGAATCTGGCAAAGTAGAACAGAGCGCTGTAAGGCAGCGTAAAAGCCAGGTGGAGGCAACTGAACTATAGTACAATTAGTAATGCATATACTTAATGTGGACCAAAGATGCATCCAGGGGCCCCCTTGGTTGCAGGTGGACCCAAACACTTGCCTGTAGACCATTAGAGGTTGTCCTTTGTGTCAGCTGGTTACTGTCTTTGTTTTTAGTGCCAGCATTTTCTGAAGTTCATTCTGCAGGATAAACATTTTAATGTTAAGATTACCATATAGCCATGACAATCAATCATAATAAGATTTATTTTATGCTGGGCTAGGGTTGGGGCTAATGAGAGGCTTTGTTTCCAAGTCAAGCTTGAAGCAAGGCAAAATGCATCTTCTGTGCAAAAGCTTTTTGGGTCTTAATATTGACAAACCTTAGTTAATACAATACAGGCATTGCTTCTTTATTTGAACATGCTTGCAGATTTAGAATATGAACATTTGCGTAAACAACAACAGCTCCTAGCTGTTTTAAGGAAGCTCCTAAATTCACCAAATAAGACTTCATCCTCAAGTGTATGCACATATACATGAAAGGCATCTTCGTCTTTGAAGTAGCTAAGTGTATCAGTTGCATGTTCACTTCAGATAGATTATAAACTCTACAGTATTTAGCTAGCACACATGTAGTGTAGGCTTGTAGTCCCTAGCAGGTATTCTAGCTCCTAACACAGTCAGTAGTAAGCTTAGAGAAATGAATACGCACAGCATAGTTGTAGCAGTTTGTTGATGTCCTTAAAATCCTCTGCTGTAGTTCAGAGAAGTGCAAGAGTGTTCCCCAGCACAGAATGCCAAGGACCTCTCCAAACTACAAATCCCAGGTTTCCATAGCATGGAGCCATGACAGTTAAAGTGGTAGCCGATTGCTGTAATGTAAGATATGCAGGAGATATCAAGGCTTTGCTTGTATCTAAGAAGAGTTTTTGAATGTGATTTTCTTGCTGTGTTGGTATATGAATTGTCCACATACCAAAACCTGTCTCTAAGGCAGATTTTTTTTCCATTCACTGATTTATTGAGTTTATTGATATTACCATGAGTTTTGCTCATGGTAATATCTAATATGCTTTCTAGTGGAAGGTGGATCATCATAGTGCTGAATTAGGAAAATGCTCTGTTCCACAATGCTTAGTTTAAAAGACTCATGGGAATCTGAAGAGCAGTCCTAGATGGTCATTTGTTCTTAATGACCAAAATGCTCTGATCCTAAATGGCTTAGGAAGGTTCTTGCAGCTACCCAAATATGACAATATCTAGAACAAACACCCTTAGTGGCTCAGGCTGATTGCATTAATGAGATATCTATTTGTTGTTCAGTTGCACAGTCGATTCCGACCCTCCGCGACCCCATGGACCACCGCCCACCAGGCACCTCTGTCCTCCACCATCCTCCTCAGCCCGCCCAGCTCTTGTTTCCACTGCATCCACAATACCATCTAACCATCTCATTTTTGGCCACCCCCTTTTTCTTTTGCCCTCCACCTTTCCCAGCATCAAGGCCTTCTCAAGTGAATCCTCTCTTCTCTTTTGATGTCCAAAGTACCTTAGCTTCATCTTTACAATTTGACCTTCTAAGGAGCAGTCAGGGTTGATTTCTTCTAAGATTGACCTATTTGTTCTCCTCGCTGTCCAGGGGACTCTCAATACTCTCCTCCAACACCACATCTCAAAGGCATCTATTCTTCTGTGCTCAGCTTTCCTAATGGTCCAGCTCTCACAACCATACATTGCCACTGGGAATACCATTGGTTTGACTATACAAATTTTTGTTTGCAATTTGATGTCTCTACTTTTCACTATGTTCCCTAGATTTCTCATCGCTTGCCTCCCAAGAATCAGTCGCCTTTTTATTTCATGGCTGCAATCCCCATCTGCAGTGAGCTTTAATCCCAAGAAAGTAAAATCTGTCACTGCTTCTACTTCTTCCCCATCTATTTTCCAGGTACTGATAGGGCCTGTTGCCATGAACTTTGTTTTCTTTATATTGAGTCTCAAGTCAGCTTTTTCACTTTCTTCTTTCAACCTAATCAGGAGCTTCTTTAGGTCTTCCTCACTTTCTGCCATTAGGGTGGTGTCATCTGCATATCTCAAATTGTTGATGTTTCTCCCAGCAGTTTTGATCCCAAATTGTGATTCCTCCATCCCTGCATTGTGCGTTATGTGCTCTGTGTATAAGTTGAATAAGCAGGGTGACAAAATCCAGCCTTGTCTTACTCCTTTTCCTATTCCAAACCACTCCATCATTCCATATTCTGTCCTAACTGTTGCTTCTTGATTCATGTACAGATTTCTCATGAGACATATAAGGTGTTCTGGTATCCTCATATCTTTAATTACTTGCCACATTTTGTTGTGGTCCACACAGTCAAAGGCCTTAGTGTAATCAATGAAACAGAAGTAGACTTGTTTCTGATATTCCTTTGTTTTTTCCATGATCCATCTTATGTTGGCGATGTGGTCTCTAGTCCCCCTGCCTCTTCTGAACCCCGCCTACACTTCTGGTAATTCTCTCTCCACGTGCTGTTGCAGTCTATTCTATATTATCTTGAGCATCACCTTGCTAGCGTGTGGGATGAGCGCAATTGTTCGATAATTTGAACATTCTAAATAGTTAAAAGTATTTACTAACCTCCTATTTGCCATATATTGATCAGCAGCATATAGGTGTGTAAAGTATAGATTGAATATAGCAGTGTGACTTAACATGCTATGTAAATATTGGCTTCAGTGCTTTGATAAGAATTGGTTTGCAGTGCTAAACAAAATTCAGAATGTTAACATAATGGGATAGCTAGTAGACTAAAGAATCCAGATGACAGTTCATTGTTGGACTTCATTTTGCACCTTTAGTGGTAAGGGGCTAAGCCAATGATAGCATTTAAAATAAACAGTAGTGATAAAATAAGTTACTTTATGCATAGTAGCATAAAATTCTTCTTGTGGCTTTCACCAGTATGGTACATTAATTTAAAGTCTTTGGTAACGTACTTTTGATTGCTTTTTATTCTGCCAAACTTTGTGAATCCTGTGTTGTCCCTGCAATATACCATTAATTCAGTGAAAGACAGTTTTAAAATGTGTTGAAGTGAGACTAGAATGGTGCTCAAATTTACTCTGTCTTGTAGAGTAGCTAAGTAAACCCAGATGCTAAAGATCTGTTCTTTCAATAAAGTGCTAGTAATGCTGTGATATACTTCAGGGAGTGGGTAGCGTCAGTGGGACCAATAGTACTTTTTTATATTTGCATCTCAAGGATTGCACTACCAAGGAGGGGAGCTCAACGGGTTGTATGGCCAAAGAGGCCATCTTGCATTTTTATTTTTTTAGTATAATGGTTATATACAGTAAAAGTTGCTGTAATAGGTTTTTATTAATTAAAAGAGAGATTTAACAAAACAAAAAAACTTTTTTGGGGTGTGTGGGCAATATGGGAGCGTCTTCTGGATGTGGTAAAGGTCTCCCTTGCTCGAAAGCCATTCATATCCGACTCTAGAGTGCAGATGCGGAGGACCCCTCAAAACATAGCAAAATTACACGGACACCTAGAAGGTACATGGGAACACTGTGGGTTTTTTCCAAAAATATCTAACATTTTTTAGTGGTCCTGCAAAAATACTCATAGGTTGAGTCAACAATAGAGAATTTTAACATATCATAGTTACAGCAATACTTAATTGTGGTCTAAATGATAGCTAAGAAGTCTTATGGCTGCTTCAGTTGTACAGTAAGTGCAATTTTGTGCTAGATAAATAACATGGTCTCTCTCTTTTGATTGGAATCTGGAACGGTCCTAACGCAATGCCTTAGCAGATTGACCAAAGTTATTTTTCAGGTGCATGAAAGAGAAGAGTGTTGGAAATTTATCTCTCCATGCTTTAATTGAAAAAACATGGAGCACAGTTTCTATTCTTGATTGATAAAATGATAAAATACTGTGCTTTTGCTAACAAGTGTAAATATCATGTAGTTCACTTCTAGTCAAAAAGTCTATTTTAACATTCTAACTTGAATTTTACCTATATTTTGTACATGCCCATAATAATAAAATACTGTGCATACATTGACATATGTAAATATGTTGGGATATGTTCATGTCTGTAAAACCAATTACAAAGGTAGAAATAATTATGAAAAACACCAGGGAGAGAAAAGATTTATCTAGATTCTCACAGCAATATTGAAATTATTTGCTAGGTACTCTCAGAGAAGAAAACAGAAGATGGTTACAGTCTTAAACTTGCATTCATGAGAAATTGGTAGCACTAAAGTGAATGGAACTGTGTTCTAAGTTAACCAGGATTGATCTGCCATGGCATGATGACTGAAATTCTTGCCAGCATAACTACACCAACCAGGTGATTTTCGGTAATTAAAGTTTTTGTGCTTCTCTCCCATGGCATCTCTGATTTACAAAACAACCTGTTTAATGATTTGGAAGCTGTGCAGGACAGAATGTGGAAACCTTTCATTACCCAGTATTGCTGCTTCTGGATGATGTTACCAGCAGGGGAAGATTTTACATTACAATATTAAAGATTTCCTTTTTTAATCACAGTTCCCAAGGCTTCCATGCAATGCTGCTGCAATGAAATGGATTATTTATAAATCAGATAGGTTGCAGGAGAGAGTGTGGAAGTCTCCCCTTGCTGGACATTTTATTACTCTTCTATGAGTAGTTATACCAAGGGAATTTCAGCCGATAGTACTTAATGCTGTCTATATATTTTTTTACTGTCATCCACCCTGCTTAGAGTCACATGGATGCTGGAACTCTCTGGATTAAACTTGGAATTGCAGCACTACTCATGTGACTAGTTCCATTAAAGTAAAGAAAACTCAGTCCATCAGGTCACCAGCTCAGGTATTAGTCTCTTGTTAGAAAGTTTGCTTTTGGGATGTAGCTGTGGAGATTTAATATACTAGTAGCTTAAGGCAAAGGTGGCACAGAACATCCCAAAGGAAATTATAAAAATATCACTTCTCAGCATAGCTATTGTGAAATGTTTGTGAAATAATGGGCACAGTAGCTAGCATGTATTAAATACACTGTGATCTACAGGGTTTTTTTCTAAAGGGGTTTGAGCATGGGTGTTCATTGTCTAAAGGTGCCAAGTTTACAAGTGGATGGAAATAATTCATTTAGCCATTAATTATGTAAGAATCAGCATTGGACAAGCAAACTGGTCTATTCAAATGCAAATGCTTATTTGAAACAAATTATGCTGGAGAAAATGCAATATTTATGTTTATCTGAAACAGTTGCTTTAGCTTGTGATATGACTTTTATGCAAAACAGTTTATACTAAAATGCAGTTGTCTATTTACTTATTAACTATAAAATTAATTTATTATGATTATTGTGTCTGTTATTTTATTGGTGTTTAAAATTTATTGTACTTCGCATCATTTTATTTGAGGTATATGTTATATTCAGCTCCTATACAGCTTTCCAATTTGTCTTAATCAGAAGGTTTTATGTAGGCAACATTCATTTCTAGTAATGACCGGGTATTAACTTGAGCACATTTCTATCATAATACTTTACAATTTCTTGCTAGTATTGTAACTCTGTTGAAGTCCAAAAGTATCTGCTGTGGTTGTTCTTGCACAGTTGAGTACGTCTCTTTGCGGCCCCATGGACCACAGCACTCCAAGGTCCTCTGTCATCTGCGTCCACGCAGATCTGTGCCCGCTGTGTCAACAATACTGTTTAACTATCTCATCTTCTGTTGCCTCCTCCATTTGCCTTTGATTTTTCCTAGTGTCAGTGGCTTTCTCCAGTGAGTCCTCTCTTCTCATTTGGTGGCCAAAGTATTTGAGCTTGAGTATTTGTCCTTCCAAGGAGCAGTCAGGGGTGATTTCCTTTAGGGATGACTAATTTGATCTCCGTGAAGTCCAGAGGATTCTCAAAGGTCTTCTCCAGCACCACAGTTCAAAGGAGTCTATTCTGCACTCAGCCTTCCTTGTGGTCCAACTCTCACATCAAAGATTTTCACTTTATGCGGATTTTGTAGGCAGGGTGAAACCCCTACTTTTTATTATACTGCCTAGTGTTGCCATAGCTTGCCTCCCATGGAGTAAGCATCTTTTTTATTTCATGGCTGCAGTTGCCATCTGCAATGACCTTAGATCCCAAGAAGGTAATCTGTCACTGGGCCAGATGTCACCAGGATCTTGGTATTTTTGATGCTGAGTTTCAAGAGAACTTTTGCACTCTCTTTCACCCTCATCAAAAGGCTCTTTAGATCTTTTTCACCTTCTGCCATTAGGGTGGTATTATCTGTGATAACATGAGTCCCCAAGTCCTTCACATATCCAAAATGGAGTTTATTAGGTTTTAGTCTATAGTAGAGATGTGGCTTCTTGTGCTAGTAAAAGGCCACTTGTTTGTTTTCACTCCCTGGGACCCGGATGGAAACAGATAGACTGGGAGGCACCAGGCCTCATCAATAGGGCCAGAGTTGTTTACACCAATTCTGTGATCTGATTGGATGTATGCTAATTACCCAGGTTCACCTCATATCTGGTGAGGGTCCAGCAAAGGACCAGACAAGAGTTCAAAAATGGTGGTTGACAAGGAAACATCAATATGAGGGAGGAAGGCCATCCAACCAGGCCTTATCTCTGAAAGTCTTAATTATGGTAACTTAGAACAGATAGATAGATTCTTTTTATTTAGGGGAGTACATGTCTGAAAGCATCCTTTCTCTAAAGTGAAATTTTTGAATAGGTTATTTTTCTATGTTGAGATCTGTAACTTGATTCATCAAGAACCATGCTTCAACTTCAATAAAACATATTTTCTTCAATCAATGCGTGTTCATTGGAATTGGGATGTGAGGGTAACGGACAGTAAGTCCACTGGCCTCTTTTTTAACGCTACCTTACCTCTCATAAAAAGTAACTGGGCTGGGCTCAGAGAAGTCCCAGGTTTTGGTCAGCAGGGCGTGGCTGAGAACGAATGGTGAACATACATTCCTTGCCATGAGCTTTGGGTGAGTTCTAGAGAGGATTTTGGAATAATCCACCTTGGAATGAACGGCTGAGAGGGCCCAGAGCAGGTGAGGAAGAGTGTGCATTCATATCATCTGCACATCTGTGATTGTTTATGTTTTTCCTGGAAATCTTAATTCTGGTTTGTGATACATCCCATCCTGCATTATGCATGATGTAATGTGCATATACCGTAAATTAGATAAGCTGGGTGGCTATATACACCTCTGTCATACTCCTTATCCTTTTCTAAACCAATCAATTGTTTCGGTCTTAATTGTTCTTCACCTACAGGTTTCTCAGAAGACAGGTAAGGTGGTCTGATATTTCCATCTCTTTAAGGATTTGCCACAGTTTGTTTTCATTCACACAAAGGCTTTGGTGTAGTCAATGAAGCGGAAGTAGACATTTTTGTGGTACTCCGTTGCTTTCTCCCTAATCCTGCAAATGTTGTAATTTGGGCTCTAGTTACCCTCCCTCTTTGGAACCAGCTTGTACTTCTGGTAGTTCTCAATCCACATATAGTATTGCTGAAGCCTATCTTGTAGGATCTTAAGCATTACCTTGCTAGCACGTGAAATGAATGCAATTGTACAACAGCTTAAACACTCTTTGGTAATGCCCTTGTTTGGAATTGGAATGTAAGGTAACCTTTTCCAAACCTATGGCCACTATTGTATTTTACAAATTTGCTGGCATATTGAGTACAGCACTTTAACAGCATCATATTTACAGTTTTAAGTAGCTCAACTAGAATGCAGTCATCTCCACTTGCTTTGTTATTAGTAATGCTTTCTAGGACTCCCTTGATTTCACACTCCAGGATGTCTGGCTCAAGGTCAGCGATCACACCATTTTGGTTGCCAGGGACATTAAAGTCCTTCTTGTATAGTTCTATGTATTCTTGCCACTTTTTGGTTCAGTTAGAATATGTTACAGTGACCATTGTAGCACAACCCAATAAACAAATTTATTTTCTCCAAACAGGGTAGGCCTCCAGTTTAGTATCATCTTCAGAAATCAAGGAGACTATTAAATTGGATAACCAAGTATAATATCAACAAAAACTGGCTTTTGAACCTGGTTTCAAAATGTGATCAAAATGATGTTTTAACAGTGAAGCTGATTTTTTGTATAAGTTAAACACAAGCAGTATCCATTATTTTGTATTCTCAGGAATCTGACTTATGTTACAAGATAATGATTTACTTAGTTAAGAAAAAAATAGAAGCAAAGAAATGTGGTTTTAGATATATTATTTTAAAAATACCTCAGATGAGTTTTGTGGGTGTTTACAGTAATTATACTACTATAATTATAACTATACTAAACCTTTGAAATGTGGTGTTGGAAGAGAGTCTTGAGAGTACCCTGGACAGCAAAGAGAACAAATAGATCGATCTTAGAAGAAATCAACCCTGACTGCTCTTTGGAAGGTCAAATAGTGAAGAAGAAGCTATAGTACTTTGGACATCAAATGAGAAGAGAGGATTCACTTGAGAAAGCTTTGATCCTGGGAAAGGTTGAGGGCAAAAGAAGAAGGGGTGGCAGAAGATGGGATGGATAGATGGTATTGTTGACGCAATGGGCACAAAGCTGGGTGGGCAGAGGAGGATGGTGGAGGGCAGAGGTGCCTGGCATGCAATGGTCCTTGGGGTTTCAGGGGGTTGGAATCGACTGTGACTGAACAAAAAAATTACTATACAGTCATTCATTCATTGCAGCGTTTATGTGCATATAATTCATAACCTACTATATGTATAAAAGAAGACCCTAGTAAATGGCCAAGATAATGCTACTGAAGTACTCCATTTCTGATCAAAAATAGTCTTAATTATTTTAATATTTTAATTTGAATTTTACTTACATATTGTACACATCCATAATTATCTATAATTTATATATGTCCATAATTTTAAACTGTGCAACACTGATACAAATAAAGATATTCTATATTGTTGATATATTATCAAATAATAAACCAAAAAATTAATGAATGGAATGTGCAATTCAAACTATAAAAATGTTAGCCTTTCAAAAAACAGGTTGGAATAGGAATGTACAGATGTGGCTCTGGCACTTATGCTTTCTGCCAAGATTTTGCTAATTTCTGCAAATAAATTGAACAAAACTCTTTGATGTCTGTACTTACCAAATTCGGCAGGAGAAGACCATGATGCATCTATTGTTTATGCCATATAGGTGTTGAAGGATGAGGAGAATTTTGGGCAACAGAAGTGCAAACATAAATACAGAGAGATTCAAAACCAAATTTTAAAGTGGTGAATATTTTGGAAACCCCTGGTCTAGATGGACATTTTTTTCCAGATTTGCTTTCTCCTGTTTTTAAAAAAAATCATATTTATAAAGATATATGCATATATGCAGTGACTCAAGTGGCTAAGATGCTGACTGTGAGGTGGAAGGTCAGCCGTTTGATTCCCAAGTACTTCAGGACAGAATGAGCTCCTGTCTTTGTCCCAGCTCCTCCCAACCTAGCAGTTCGAAAGCAAGAAATTGCAAGTAGATAAATAGGGACCTCTTCAGTGGGAAGGTAAGCAGCATTCTGTGCGCTCCAGTGTCTAGTCATACTAACCACATGACCACAGAAATGTCTGCAGAAGCAGACAGCACTGGCTGTTCAACTTTGAAACAGAGATGAGCACTGAACCCTAGAGTCAGATACGACTGGCTTTCAAGCAAGGGAAGCATTTACTATGCATATTTTTTAAACTTTATTTTTTTTTAAACTTACCCATTGCTAACAATAAATGGTTCCAACAATTACTGATGCTATATGAGCTTCTCATAAGAAGTTTCTATTAATTTATGGAAGTCACTACTGCAAGATGTTGTGATGTGCACTAGCTTGGGTAACCTTTGGAAGAGGATTAGATAAATTTATCGAGAACAGCTGTGAATGGCTCCTTGTCATGATTTTATGTGACCTCCAGATTAAAAGATCATTTCATCAGTTGCTTGGGTCTAAGAGCAGGGGAGGGGTATTGCCTTCAGGGACTATTTACACACCTCCTGACGGTGTGCTTGGCAGTAGTTAGAAAAAGGAATTTAAAACAGATATACCTTTCATATGACCCAATAGGACTTTTCTTACATTCATCTTTGTTGGACTGAGTTCTTCAGATACATTGCTTAGATCAGTGATTTGTAACCTATGGCTCTCCGGATGTCATTTGTCATCAACTCCTGGAAACTTCACCCAGCATGTTCAGTGGCCAGAGATTCTAGAAAATAAGTCCAGAATATCTGGGTAACCAAAGGTTGAGAACGACTGGTATGCTAGATGATATGGATCATCTACATTGCAGATGTGCTGAGTTATTTTCAGGCAATGAATATTCAAAAATTTGTTGGCTTGTGTTACTTATTCTAGTTAATAATTTGGACCAGGAATATGCCACATTTTGTTGAGTGGAAGTAGATGTCAAAGTCCAAAGCAATAGTCCAGTAACATTAATAGGGTGCCCAATATTTTGTTGGTTACTAAAAAAAAGAGAGTTGTATGAACTTTGCTTTAATGTAATGATTAACAGACAAAAAACCAGCAAGCAAATTTCAGGATCTAAGAACTGAAACAAATTGTAAACCTGCACCATGTCTGAGAGACCAATTTGCATTGCTGATTTTGAACAATATGCTAAGAAATTTCTTCAAAAATCTGTATATGATTACTACAGCTCCGGGGCTGATGACCAGCAAACACTGGCAGAAAATGTTGCTGCCTTTTCAAGGTAAGTAATGGGACAAATGTTATACAATTTAAGAGATTGATTAGAATTAAATGAAAGTTTTGAAAAGAAAAAACAAGAGCAGAAGTGCATATTTGAAAGTTGAATAAATGGGGGGGGGGGGAGAGAAATTTTCTGCTGGACTGATGCTAAACTCATCTCCATACATTTCTAACAAGTACTCCAGACACTAACAAATCAGGATTAACTCTCATATTAGATCTTGCCATTTGTCTTGTTAATACAACAAAAATGCAACAATCTCTTCTGGAGCAAAAAGTTCTGGCAATTGTGTATTGTCCCCCCCAAAACAACAACAACAACAACAACAACAACACACACACACACACACAAAGCAATTAGGTGACTAATTTCTTTGCATCCATCTGCAAACCCCCCCCCCCCAAAACCCCTACTTTAATTGTTGTTGTTGTTCAGTCGCACAGTCGATTCCGACCCTTTGCGACCCTATGGACCATTGCCTGCCAGGCACCTCTGTCTTCCACCATCCTCCTCAGCCTGTCTAGCTTTGTGCTTTAATGCTTGTATGTATTGTAAATATAGAAAATTAATAAACTGCTTCATTCTGATGGCATCCATGTAGGAGCTTTTAAAGAACTCAAATGTGAAAATGCTGACCTGACAAAAATATGGAGCATCTTTTCAAAGAAGGAAAGAAGAATTGATGAGAAAAGAGGAAGGGTTTGTTGGCTTTTGGTTTTCAGCTGCTAAGGTGAAGACTGAGATGGGAACAGGATACCCTCCATTTTTTCTTAGACTGTAACTTTTAGTAACCCTAGAAAGTACATCCAGCAACAAGACATTCTGATAGTTGTAGTCCAGTAATACATGGAAGGTTGCACTTTGCCCTACATTAAAGGTAGAGAAAGTTCCAAACTGTGTGTTGCTGTTGAGGTGCACAGTCAAGTCTGACACTTTGCAACCCCATGGACCACAGTACACCAGGCTTGTCAGGCTGTGTGTACTTCCATCTTAGTTCCAGTTTTCACCAGAACTGTGCAGTACCCGTGGGCTGCTGTCAAAAAGACTCTACAACCAAAGATAGCTCTTGGCTTAAAGGATTGCTATCAGTTTCTTTAGGTGAAGGAAGCAGGTCACAGAAATTAATGGCATTACATTACATTTACATTATTATGTATTTTTGCTAACATGTTCTTGAAGATTGCTGTAGACAGAGATGTGTTCATAGTAGCAGGAGGAGAAGATGTAACATAGGAATTGTGTTTGTGGGGCTAATTTACCTATTAACATTTAACATTGCTGTTACCTGTTTTCCACTTGAGAAATTACAGTCCTTGTTTTTCTCTAGTGTTCCTCTCCTTTCTTCTCCCCCTGGTTTATTTTGGTGACGAGAACTGTAGACGTGTAGGCATATATACTACCTTATTACTTAACAAGTGCGTACATGCAGAGATGTACATGCAAGGTTGCAGTCCTGAAGTGCCATACTGTGTTCAGTCCTGAAGTGCCCTACAAACAGCATCAAACAGCTGCATTTCAGTTTGGTTTGCTTTTTCCCAGCCATGGAATGAGCATTCGCATAGGGCTCCCCCAACTGAGAATGTTTTTGCCTGAGATGGCTTATTTTGGCAGGCCAGGGAGGTGAATCCTCAGGAATATCCTGCTATGGTAATGGAGCAGACCAAAGGTGCCAATGGCTATGGGTGGGGTGATGGTCCCCTCAATGGAGGAAATGCCACTGGAGACCATCATACTGGGCCCAACCACAAAATGAGTGGAGGAGCAACTCTGATTCCCAAAGGCCATTGAGGCAGAAGTGGCCATGCCAGATGGACTGGCTGTTAAAGCACATCTTGATAATATCCTCAAGGCTGTGGCAGTCCATTGCAGTCCCAGTGTTAAATCCTGCGTGTCTCATTTTGTATGTGCTGCAGGAGATGGCTCTGAGATCATAGTGTGTGGGTCACTCCGTGGCAAGCTGGGATCCACCTTAAACAAATTCACTGAACCCTAGAGTCAGATATGACTGGCTTTCGAGCAAGGGTGACCTTTACCTTTCCAAAGTGGGAAATTTCCCAAATGGGTGATGTGAAAATGCAATAATAAGTAAAATAAAATAAATACCGGTAAACAGAAAATGCATTTTTCTCTCTGTGCTCACTCCATTGTTCATATGGGGTATGGAGATGAACTAGCTAATCTAATCCACAGAAGTATCTGCACCTGCAAGCAATGTGTGATAATAAGTGGGAAATTCTTACACCTTGATAATTTTCTGAATTCTTCACATTGCAAGTTCTGTTTGTGTGAAGGAGTGTTACCATTATCTGGAAGAACAGGAAACATATTTTTGACTTGGTGGGCTATGCTTCCTATAATAAAGAAAGCTTGAATTAAACTTTGGTTTTGTATAATCCATACAGTTGTGACCTTTACAATTCAGTGTTGTTTCTTGTCACTGACTAAAATATCACTGTTTTCTACTTCCTCATGGCAAGGCAGGACCAGAGAACTTCAAAGTTTATCTGACCTTAAGGAACATACCTAGCAAACATGTGCCCTGAATTGTTGGGACATTCATTTATAATTTTTCTGCACTGTACACAAGATGCTGATGCATAGCCTGAAGAAGTGATATATTTCAACCACAAAACTTTGCTGATCAATGGATTGTGCTAGCGGTCTCATAAAGGTATAACTTTCTCCTACATTCATGTAGTATAAGGAGAACACAGCTCTCTTTCTGATGTTTCATTATCCTTCTGGGGTTGTGGTGGCTCAGTGGTTAAGAAGCTCGCCTTGTTAGCTGGAAGGCTGGCAAGTTGACAGCTCAAGAGCTGGGTACTGCATGATGGATTGAATGCCCGTCTCTGTCCCAGTTCTTGGGGACATGAAAGGAGCCTCATTTGGGTGTTCCTTGACTGGAGTTTCTACTGCAAATATCCTTTCAACCCAGAATAATTTGTGGCACGAAATTATTATTATCTGTTCTTCTAGCGTTCCCTGATGTTGTCATGCCTCTTACCACAGATGTACTGTTGTGGCATTTTTCAGAAAGTCTAACCTCTGCTACTACATTTCAGAGCCTTAAATAAACTTATTAATAGTAGCTGAATGTAATGTTCATTGTCTATTCCTTCTACTGCAGATTCCAAGGGAATGAAATATTCCAAGTACCACATGATATTTTTGGTATTAAGTATGCCTGTGGCTGGCAAGATGGATTAGAATTTCATCTGTGTTTATATTTAGTGGCTATATTTAAGTTGATTTGATATGAATTGGGGTTGTGAGGTATATAGGTTATGCACACAATGGCTGAAATCCAGGAGTATAATTCTACACTACACCAAGACTGAAATCATCAACCATGGCTGTTTTTCTGGGGTAAAAAGTTTCTAACCCTCTCCCACCTCAAAGCTTCTTTGGGATCTCCTTCATTCTAAGGAAGCAAGTGAGGACTGGAGAATGGAGAGGGAAGACTTTAATTTCTAAAAAATCCCTGCTGTCCAGATGGTTTTTACAGTCAGTTGTGATTTTCCGAAGATTTTTCTCCATCCCACAGCCTTCAATGTCTTCCCTAGAATGAAAGGGATCCCAAGGAAGCCTTTGAAGTGGTGTCCTGAAAAACAGCTGTGACTGACAATGTCATTAACCTTATGTGGCATAAGGTTCAGCAACAGGATTTCAACCATTAAAAACTTTCAATAAGTTTGACTTGTCTGAAATGAACCAAGTCCAGTTTTATAAATGTCTTAGGTTATTCTCATCAAGCAGAGAGGTTGTGTGCAATTATTGAGTTTTATATTATCTCTTCACATCTACTTCCCCCTCCCCCCAGAAAGATCATCAAAGTTACAGTGGCAAAATATGCAGGCTCATTTGTTATATACCAATGAGAATATTGAGCTTTAAAACTTTACCTAAATACGAAGGACTCATCCTAGATATGAATGGGTCATCTACAGCTTCTTGGCATGTGTGATGTTCTGACCTGCTGCTTGCTATTAGGGTGGGCTACAGATGGTCAACCCCCTTTTTTTGGTGGGTCTCTGTGTGAAATCCCATCAAAGTGAGAAAATAGGCTATAGCCAGTGGAAGCAGAAATAGGATTTCACCTAAGCCTTGAGACGGTTTAGGTAATCAATTAATCTGGGTGCTTATAAATTATCTCCCTCCCCTCAGAAGCATACTGAAGGCAAAATAATAATGGTAAAACAAAACTAACATCATCAGATTATATGATCCACAATATGGCTGCTGCCTTAGAAAAGGCTTGTTTCCACCACAACTCTAGCCTCCCTTTTGAGTGATGTATACAGTGGTATTTCTGCAAGTAAATAATAGGTATGACAGACAAGCTTGGCCTGACCCTCCACTCTGTTCCTTTCCTCCGTTCCTTTCCAAGCGGCCTTTACCAGCCTGCTCTATGGAACTTACCCAAAACTCCACGGTCCAGGAAACCTGACGTACCATCCAGCCGAAGCTGCAGAAACCTGGGGCTTATCTGTGTTTAACAGAGCCCAGCAAGATTTATGGAGAGTATTGTATTTAGTGTGGTAGCATGTGGATTATGGCTTAACTCTTGCCTTACTCCCTTCTTCCAATGAACAGATGTTTTGTTGAAATAAAGTTGTTTTATTGTTCTGGAAGCATAATGCAGAAATAAAAGTTTTTTTGTTGGTTCAGGTTACAGGATCTCAGCATAATACAAAAATGCTAATCAAAACGTATGGTTAGGAAAATTCACACACAGGCTTCTCCCCCAGAAATAAAAGATAAAGCCTGACTATTCTAAGTAATCATGCTTAGGTCGGGTTGAGAGTAAGGGCTTGGTGGATTAGCCCCCTCTCCCTTCTGAGGTGTCCATCTCAGAAGTTCCCCACAACCCAACTTTGAACTAATTCTCAAACCTATGTGCCTAACTGGAGAACATGAGCTTGGCCTACCTAATTAGCATACAGCCAATTAGGGCCCAGGGCTTGTATAAGCAACCACTGGTTCCCATAAAAAGCATGGTGTTCTCAGGCTCTGGTTGTTTTACATTCCAGACCTGGGGCAAAGACAAAACATGAAAGCTAGAAGCTTCTTCTACGCACATCTGCATGATAACCAAGCAGAGAGAATGTGAGGCCTTTGCAAGGAGCAACGCTACTTTCTAACACAGTTTAAAACCAAAGAGACTTCATGTTGAGTGACTTGTGACCTAATATTATGACAGTAGGCAATGGACAGGTTCACAGAGAATAAGGTAATCTTTGATGTATGCTCCCCCCCAAACCTTGTATGGCTTTGTCCCACCAGAACGGACCAGATAGGCGCTCTGGTTGTACCATCGGCTAGAGAGGCGCACCTCTGTAGCATTAGAAGGAGGGCCTTCTCTGTGTCCGTCCTGGCCCTATGGAACCGCCTGCCAATTGAGCTACGTCTCCAGTCGGAGTTACTGCCCTTTAGGAAGGGGGTTAAGACATGGCTGGTGGGACAGTTATGGGGTCTGGGTCAGACAGTTGTATCGGCTTGTTGGTTCATTTGACACCTCCCTCTCACTGTATGCATTTTTTAAATCTTTTAACTTGTTTAGTTTTAATATTTTAATAATTTTAAAATTGGATTTTATATTGTGTTTTTATGTATCTTTTTAAGCCTTTGTTAGACGCCCTGAGTCTCTTTGAGGAGGGTGGCAGATAAATCGGTAAAATAAATAAATAAATAAATAAATACCTCGGATAACGTTTACCTCAGATAATGCTAAAATTGCATAACATTAAGTAATTTGGGGAGGAGAATTGGATCGAATAATGTTAAGGTCCTATGGGATGGATCGGATAACAACCGCTAAAGCCTGTGCGGTTACAATGTATCTCTATGGGGCTTTAACGTTATCCGATCCATCCCATAGGATTTTAACATGGATCGGATAACACTAAAAATCGGATAACACCAAGACTTGTGGAACCAAGTCTTAGCGTTATCCGAGATATTACTGTAAATAAATAAATAAATAAATAAATAAGAACCAGAATGTTGATCTGAGCCCAGAAACAATCTTGAAGCTTGTGTAATTTATGTAGGAGTAGTGTGGTTGCCAAAGTATTGTGTATGTCCATTAGCATCAGCTTCCAAACACCTTTCCCATGATAATCTCATTTTCAAGATATTAATAATAATTTTGTGTGAGAAATTATTCTGGGTTGAAAGGATTTTTGTGGAAGAAACTATGCTCAGGGAATGCCCAGTGAGGCTTCTTTCATGTCCCCAAGAGCTGGGACAGAGACGAGCGCTCAAACTGTCATGTAGTATCTGGGTTTTGAACTGCTGAATTGCTAGCCTTCCAGCTAACAAGGCAAGCTTCTTAACCACTGAGCCACTGCAGCCCCTTCAAGATACTGAACCTTGTGGACTAGAACCTTTATGAAGAACAGAGTTTCACCTATAACATACCACATTTCCACTTTGATCCTCAGAACCTTTGTGTTGTTTAGACTAGTTTACATTCAGTCCATCACTGCATCTAGGCAACAGGTCAGGAATTGAACAGCCTTCTTGGCCTCAGTTGAAAAAGAAAGAGCTTGGTATAATCAACAAAATGGTAAGCCCAAATCCAGAATCTGTGATGGCTTCTCCAAGTGATTCCACTTAATGATAAAACAAAAAGGAAAAGGAAAAAATAGAAGCTTCTTAGCTGAGAAATAGATTTACACATCTGCCTTCTGGAGATGTTCAGATGTATAGGACTGTGATCACTGCGTAATGGTGTCTTGGAGTATTGTACTAACTAAACATTCCAGGTGAATGCTATACAGTGGAACTGAATATACTTAAGAAGTCCAGCAGAACATATCTGCTTTATCCTGTTATATGATGTCCACCAAGAAAAACAAAGTCTTACTGTCCAAAAATTAGGTTCATGCCCAGATTAGAAATGATCTAAACACCCACCCTAATACAATCTAGAGAGTTGAATTGTTGCCACCTTGTTGGTCTTACATAAAAGATAAGAGACTGGCCAATGATTACCTGGGATTATGAGATTGAATTATTTGACTCTCCCAGTGCCTTTCCACTTGGCTATTAGAAAATAATCTTTAAGGGCTCCAAATTAATGCTGGTGCCAGTGATTTTGTAATACAGTTGCACCTCGCTTAAAGAGCATAATGTGTTCCACAGGATTGCTCTTTAAGCGAGTTTGCTCTTTAAGTGATTGTAAGTGACCAATTGTGAGGCGGATTGTGAACCCGACTTATTTGTTAAGTGAGTTTTTGGTTATTATTATTATTATTATTATTTTATTATTATTATTATTAACTCACATTTATTACCCCGCCCCAATCGGGTAAACCCGACTCTGGGCGGCTTACAACATGAATTTAAAATCACAAGTAAATCTGTTATGATAATAGCATTTAAGATCTCAAAACCTTAAAATTAAAAGATTAAAACAGTGCAGCAAATAAACAAAGCAAGAGGGGTGGCTGTCCCTTAAATAAGCCAACCTATGTGGGATCCCGTGTTACTGGGCCCCCATACATGCTCCGCCAGCCAGGTCTTCAAGCCTTTTCGGAAAGGCAGGAGCTCTGCCTGTAGGCGCAGCTCAGTTGGAAGGAGGTTCCAGAGGGCCGGGGCAAACACAGAGAAGGCCCTCTTCCTAGTGCTAGAGAGATGAGCCTCCCTAGCCGATGGAATAACAAGAAAGCCCCTCCGATCCGCCCTGGTGGGACGGACAGACGTTCTTAGGGTGACGCGGTCTCTTAAGTATCCTGGCCCACTACCATGTAGGGCTTTAAAGGTAATGACCAGCACCTTGAATTGCACCCGGAGACATACTGGTAACCAGTGCAGCTCCCGGAGCAATGGTGTGGCACGAGCATAACGCCCGCACCCCATCACTACCCGGGCCGCTGCATTTTGGACCAGCTGCAGTCTCCGGATGGTCACCAAGGGCAGCCCCATGTAGAGCGCATTACAGTAATCAAGTCTGGAGGTGACTAAAGCATGTGTGACCATGAGCAAGGCGTCCCGGTCTAGGAGGGGGCGTAACTGGCGTATTACACGAAGTTGTGCAAAAGCCCTCCTGGCCACGGCTGCCACCTGTTCTTCGAACAGTAGTCGTGAGTCCAGGAGGACCCCCAGATTACGCACCGGGTCTGTCTGGGGCAAAGCTGCCCCATCCAGAACCAAAGCTGGTAACTCCCGAGATAACACAGGGCCCCTCACCCATAGCCACTCAGTCTTGCCAGGATTCAGCTGTAGCCCGTTGTCCCCCATCCAGACCCTCACAGCCTCCAGGCACCTGGAGAGGACTTCCACCGCACCGCTTGGGTCCCCACGGGCCGAGATGTACAACTGGGTATCATCTGCATACTGATGATACCTCACCCCGTGGGAACGGATGATCTCTCCCAGCGGCTTCATGTAGATGTTAAATAGGAGGGGAGAGAGTACCGAGCCCTGAGGCACTCCATATTGCAGGGGCCTTGGGCTGGACTTCTCACCCTCCAACCATACAGACTGGGTCCGGCCCCTCAGAAATGAGGAAAACCAGGACAACACAGTGCCCTGGATCCCCAAACCTTGGAGCCTTCCCAGCAGGATACCATGGTAGACGGTATCGAAAGCCACTGAAAGGTCGAGAAGAGCAAGGACAGACGGCTCCCCTCCGTCCCACTCTCTCCAGAGATCATCCACCAATGCGACCAGTGCGGTTTCTGTCCCATATCTGGGCCTGAATCCTGACTGAAAAGGGTCCAGATAATCCGCTTCATCCAGGACATCCTGGAGTTGCTGGTTGGTTTTATTTGTTAAGTGAAGCGAACATTCAGAGAAAATTCTGCTCTTTAAGCGAGTTACTCTTTAAGCGAGGCGCTCTTTATGTGAGGTTTGACTGTAGTTGGTTAATATGCTGTTTTGAAACTAGCACACCACTTACACAAGACACTGTCAGGTTGTTTTCTTGTCTCCAAGTTAGTTGGGTGATAACTTGAAAAAGATTGACCTCCTTGGCATAGATAATTGTGTTCCAAAGTTCCATTGGGTCGGATCTCTTATTAGAAAATTGATTTTATGACAAGGTCATGGTGTTTGTGGCCTAGCAACACTCAAGGAAATCAATTTAAAACCTCTTCTTTCAGCTTTTTAAATTAAGAATGAGAAAAAAAAGCAAATGGCTGGTAATCAGTTCTGACGCGTAGTATCCCTGGTGTTCTAAAAGCCCTTAGAAAAGAAAGTGCCCTTCAATGATAAAGCTTAGGACTTATGACAGTTTGTTTACTGAAGTTGATCACGCAAAGCATGTCATTGCTTCCCTGCAGCTGAGTGCGAACAAGGTCATCGAAAGAGACTTGCCTAGCTTTAAGGCAGGCTAAGAACATTTCTACAAGTACATTATAAACAATTGGCAGTCTATTAATAGTGACTTTATGAGTAGTGATCTATTATGGATCAATTATTTTACCTAGTCAGATGGATGGAGTGGCTCTGCCTTGTGGGAGAAGTTTAAAACTGTTGATAGGTAGGGCATGTCAGAGGAAGAAAAATATGGTATATGTTGGTCCTGAGTGAAGAAAACAACAAACAATATGTGATGATTAATTCTAGCACAAATGCAGTGATTAGGGTCTGACTGGGTGGCAAAGACCGAGATGGTTGGGTTAGTTAGTGTAATAATGACATATGAAACCATTGGTCTTTGACAAAGAAAACCATCATTGTCTTTGTTAAAACCCAGGGAAAGCATATTGAACTTCTTGCTGTATTCCTGCTCAGTATCTCCTGCCAACCTAGCAGTTTGAAAGCAAGAAATTGCAAGTACAGTAATACCTCGGATAACGTTTACCTTGGATAACGCTAAAATCGCATAACGTTAAGTAATCTGGGGAGGAGAATTGGATCGAATAACGTTAAGGTCCTGTGGGATGGATCGGATAACAACCGCTAAAGCATGTGAGGTTACAATGTATCTCTATGGAGCTTTAAAGTTATCTGATCCATCCCATAGGATTCTAACATGGATCGGATAACACTAAAAATCGGATAACACCAAGACTTGTGGAACCAAGTCTTAGCGTTATCCGAGGTATTACTGTAGATAAATAGGGACCTGTTCAGTAAACAGCATTCTGTGCACTTCAGTGTCTAGGCATGCCTGCCACATATCCATGGAAATGTCTACAAATGCAGACAACACTGGCTCTTTGGCTCTAAACAGAGATGAGTACTGAACCCTGGAGTCAGATATGACTGGTTTTCGAACAAGGGTGACCTTTACTTTTACCTTTATTGTCTGTTAAAGATCATCTTCATCCCAGACCAATACACTATATTGTTGCCTTCACTGACACACCCTTCCTGCCCTGCCAACAGCATTAAACTCCCCCTGGAGACACAACCACTCAATTTGAAGGAGCCTGCTATAAAGCCTAGATATACAGTAGGTCAACATACCAATGAATCCATAGATCACTAGGGTTTCTTAGGGATTAGTCAATTTTTGCATACTTCCTATAATTTAACAATTAATTTTTCTTTGTTAGAAGAAAGAATAAAATATTAGAACCTGGGCATCTAGCAGTGTAGACTAGTTAATAACATAACTTGAATTCAAAATTTGGATAGTTGGAAGTGGAACATCGATAATACAACCCATTTCAAAATGTTCTGATCCATGCACTTCACATCTATAGTTTATAAGGAAGAAAAAGGAAGATTTCTAAGCCAGATAGCTTTATGGCCCTACATTTTATGGTTTGAATGGAGCTAGATTAAAATATGGGACTCCAGCTTATTTTGCTCACACCATGAGTCTTATGTACAATCCAGACATTAAGAGTAATAATCCAATCATTAATATCTCTATTTCGCTTTGTTACAGATTAAAACTGTATCCTCGGGTGCTGAGGAATGTGTCCGTCCTTGATCTGTCGACTTCAGTCTTGGGGCAGAGAGTCAGTGTGCCAATATGTGTTGCGGCGACTGCTATGCAGCGCATGGCTCATGCAGATGGAGAAATTGCTACTGTCAGAGGTAAGTCACAGCAGAAGGAAGCCTTTCCAAGATAAAACAATAGTGGATTGCATATAACTGAGTAATAACTTTTGAACTGTACTTTCCCTGTTAAAGAAAATCTCATACTCTGTAAGTTTTCTTTGGTAAACTGGTCCACTTCTTGCATATGAAAGAGCAAAAGTTAGCAGTGGGAGACAGGGAGCAGGAGTCATTGGGGCTTAGTTAATATGAAATGATATATTTTGGTTCCTTTGAAATGTGTTCTGAATGACCTGCTCCTATGGTACTGACAATATTGGGCATGAGAACTGCATAAGGCAAGGATTCTCAATCTGTGGCCTGTGGGTCGGATGCAGCCTGTGGCACCATTTCATGTGGCCCCCACTGCTTCCACCACACCAGGAAGCGGGATGTGGTGGAGGAAGGGCAAAATGGCTGTCCGGCCCCTGAAGCTGTCTGAGGGAGCGTGACCCGGCACCCAGTTTAAAAAGGTTGAGAACTCCTGGCATAGGTTATAGAGAACCAAATGACTCCCCACAGCTGTTAGACCAAATAGGCGAGGAAGTCTTATTAAATGTGTCTAGGTAGGCTTTGATGCTACCAACAGAATGCTTCTAATGTGGCCTCCTTGTAGTTGTCAGTGGCCACTGGGTTTAGATTGGTTTCCTACATTACTTTCAGTTCTCCAGTTCACCCATGCACCTCACCAACTGGTGAATCTATATATATATATATTATTTGCTAAGTGAGTTTTTGGTTGGTTTTGTTAAGCGAGGCGACCATTCAGATAAAATTCTGCTCTTGAAGTGAGTTACTCTCTAAGCGAGGTGCTCTTTACACGAGGTTTTACAGTATAAGGGAGACGTGTTTATTGGTGTTTTTTGTGGAATAACACATAGTTGGCCAAACTGGTAGGTGATCCTAATTATTACTGTGCAGAAGACTTCCCTTTAAAAAAAAGGTTTTCATTTCACAGAACAGAAATTCCTTTAGAAAAGAATTTTAAATTAGGAGAAAGTTCAAAGGCAATCTAATGGGCGAGTTTCAGGATTTCTGGCACCCAACCTTATTTATATGGCATCAGAAGAAAGTGTCTGAATTTCTTGTCTTTAACTGTATAGTCATCACTGTGACAGCCATCGTCCCCACCAGGACCTAGGATACCTCTCTATATAGTGGCCATTATGGAGGAAGCAAAATGTAGGCAAAAATACCAGTGCAGTTGCAATGTAAATAAAACAGAATAAAACCCTACCTTGGCACAAAAAAGAGAACAAAACAATTCATTTTCACATCTGAAAAATTGTTGGATATTTTCTCCTTCCCTTGAAGAAAATTTGGAGAATTTTTTCTTCAGGGTGCCTTCCCATAAACAGGGCAGAGAATTTCAAAAGATAATCATATATTTTTTTGGGTGGGGGTCTCTTTCTTTGCTCTTCTGAGAAGTACCACATGTGATTAATAAATATATCATGCTTTTCACCCAATGATGGGCAACATTAAGAGTATTTGAGGGCAAATAATGCCAACTTTCCCATGGAACATGTTGAGGGACATAGAGTACATGGACACAGATGTCATGTTACATGTTCATCACACTCATAGACAACTGAGTCAGTGTGAAAAGCCATTCCATTATGTTTACTGTGGTTCTCCCTACTCCGGTCCTTCACCTTATAAGTGACTGCCAGGTAGGTTACATCACTGGGTTACCAGATGCTAGACTTTCCTGTGGTTCCATCTATTTTAAGGGATGGATAGTTCTTCATTTTCATGTTACAGTCCTGGCAGTCTCTTCTGTCCCTTTAACTTTCATTGTGGACTGAAAAACATTTATCTACGGTGTTTATTTCCAGGTTAATGACAACCCCTGCAAAGTTGCTAAAAGCATGTCTAAAGCCAGTGGCTTTTCTCAAATACATCCTTAATCCAGAAAATGGCCTTATTCTGCCATCTCTTACACTGTGATATGGATATAAAAAAAATAGAGGGCAATTTGTGGCAGAATAAGTCAGGTGAGAAATGGTTGAACATGTGCCATGGGATCCCACAATTTCAACATAATTCCATAGAGAAATTTTATATTTTAGCTATAAATGTTCTGGTAAACATCATAAATTAAATGGCTGACAGTTTTTCAGCTTCAGCTGAGAATTCCATAGTCACACAGATGGGTCAGGTAATCAGGTATACTATTACTTAACTTGAAAAGCTATAAAATAAAGCTTGAAGTTATAGAAGTTTCTAGATCTTTGCTACTCATCATTTTAATGTAAGGCAATCTTGCCTATATTTTCACACTGCCATAGAATCGGTTGATGGTGTGGGTCCTCAGTCATACGTTAAGTGCAAAGAACACACATTTCAGGGGCGTAGCTACCGCCGTATCTGCCGTATCAATTATACGGGGCCCCCGGGCCACGGGGGCCCCCTACAGCAAAAATTAATTAAAACTTCCCAATTTTTTTTATTTCACAAGGGCCCCTCAAACAAATTTTTATACGGGGCCCCGTTAAGGCATGCTACGCTTCTGACACATTTGTATGTCAACACAGATATTCACAGAAAGGAAATACTGGTTAAATATGCCACCTCACCCCCCTGGATCTTCTTCTTCTTCGCTTCCTTTTTTACCCCATCAGGTATTGAGGGAGATGCAAGGTTCTGGCACTTCTAGAGGCCTCCACCAGGGTTATTTGGTGTTCTTATAATATTTCTCTGATGTTATTTCTCCACCTTCCTCTGGGTCTGCCTTGTGGTCTTTGTCCTCCTCCTCTTTCCATATATGCCTTGTAAGGTATGGAATTCCAAGATATTCTCTCCAAATGGGTAAACCATTTTATTTGTTGTCTCTGTATATAGTGCAAGACTGGTTCTGTTTCAATTCTTTCCCTTATAACCTCATTCCTGATTTTATCCCTTCTAGTCATTCCAGCAGCCTTTCTCTCATTTCCATGGGGATCAACCTTTGCTTATATTTTGTTGTAAGTGTCCATGTTTGGCACTGGTAACATAAGGTGGGAATGAATATGTTTTCTATGAGATGTTTCTTTATGTTGATTGGTATTGACTTTTATTGTAAGAGTGGAGCTAACTGTCCCACTATTTGGTTTGCCTTACTGTACCATATGTTATTTTCCTGGGATTTCTCAGAGCAGTGATTTGGCAACAAAATGTGTAAACAAGGAAGCAAACCTTGAAATTCCAACGCCTAGAATCCATTAGTGAGTCCTAGAAAGCTCTGGTACTAAGGAGTTATAATTTGTCAAATAAGGACTGGGATAATGACAGAGTGGTATTAGGAGCCTTAAAACACAAAAGAGAAACACAAAATTCAGTAGTACAGAGTTGAATGGTAAGCTTAACACATAAATTTCAAATGGTAGTTAGTTCAAGATCCCAGAAACCAAAATGGTCATGGCCTTAGCTGGGCCCAAAAAAGAACAGCCTGCACATAAACACAGCAACTTATAACAGTACTGAAGCTTACTCTCATTGAGCAGTGTGAGCTTTCTTTAGCCACAAAGGAGGTCAACTCACTAGACACCATCGACTTCTTGTAGTACAGGGGTTCTTAACCTACCGCCCACGGGCTGGGTCCATCTCACCATGCCAAATCATTCAGCCTGTTGCCCTCACCGCTCCTGGATGAGGAAGTAAAACATGCATGTGCAAAACGCTATGGTAAATTACCTGTGGGTGTTGTAAGCGCATTTATGACACCCCTGGTTGCATTTACAGCAGCATTTTGCGCATGCATGGGCACATTTTACTTCTGCTTCTGAGTGGGAGGAACCATTTGACTGGCCTGTGGCCTGAAAAGAACCCCCATTTTAGTGATTACACAAGAGTGGATATCACCTGAGTACCTTGGGGTGTGCATCAGGGATGGTTGGGCAAAACCTATGATACGAGTGTGGGCTAAATGCATAGGTGGGTGTTTCATGGGGTATAAAAAACAAAGGTAGCACCAATAGAAAAGTTTCTTTCTTTTTCTTTCTTTCTCTTTCTCTTTCTTTCTTTCTATTTATTTCCTTCCTTCCTTCTTTTTTCTTTCTTTTCTTTTCTATCTTTCTTTGAGAAAAGGAAAGGTGCAATCTGTATCCACAGGAAAATATTGTCTAGCTTTTAATAGCATTTGATTGCAAGGCCAATCCTATTGTTTCATCAATGAAAACTGACACAAAACTTGATATGTGCTATTATGGGTCCTTTAAAGACTTTTGGATGTTTGCCTGTCAGTAACTGCAATCCAGATTTTAAATTTTAAATCTGTAATGCTTCAGTTGATCTACTGATTTTTAAATTGATTTTGGCTGGTCTCATTAGTGGTGTCTGTTTGCAGTGTTATCTCAGTGAAACTGTTATTGTAGTGGAGAATCCGGTAACTGTTACAAGAGGCTGAATTTTGTATACAGTATATTCCTGTGCTTCTAAAATCATTACTTAAGTATAACAAGTAGCATCCGAGTCCTTAACTCTTCCTGCACAAGATCTGATTCATTGCTGATATATGTACTACCTTGAATATCATTATTACCATGATCTTGAAGGCTGTTTCCCTGTTCCACCAAGGTAATGCCTAAATCCTCAGCACAATCAGGGTGATGATTAGGTATGCTGCTTAGAACAGTCTTACTGCCATCAATCTCCCAAACAGCAATGCTGGTGATACTAATGTGAGGCATAACCAGGCAATCCACTATGAAATCAGGGGAGATAGGCATAAATACAAGTACAGGGAAGACTAAACAAGGGAACTCCCCAGCAAACTGGAGGGAAAAGCCACAGAGAGAAGAGTCACACTGCTCTAGGCATTATGGATCAAAAGCTGAAAGAAGCAAAAGCAAGGCTTAAGTCCTAAACGCAGGATTGCACTGAAATGTAGGTGTTGTTGTCATCATCACAAGTTAAGACTACAATGAAAATTATCTAATTGCACCGTCTTGGGTGGGCCAAGGGGCTTTCCTAGTGTCACGGATTTTGAAGAGGGGAAGGCTCTGGAAATTTCCCCAAGGCAGTGATCCATGTCCCCAAAGGCTGCTGAAGTGAGGGGACAGAGCCAGAGGCTGTTCAGAGTAGTGGGGACAAACCACGATTGCCACTGCCACCACTGCTGATGTCAGGCAGTGGGGGCAGCGGGGGGGCAGTCTGGAGAGGGCCCAGGTTCTCAGCCCAGGCTCTGATTAATGAGATACATAGACCTAATTGGGCCCATGGGCCATAGTTTGGGCACCACTGGCTTAAATGCTCACTGGACATTAGGACAAATCACTCATCATATATTGGACATGATGTTCAATTAATTATTACTATTAAGTAAATTCTGACTTACATCCATTCTTGCTCAGAGAGTTCTACTCTTCCTTTCTTCTTGGGGGCATCTTGGGACTGTGCAGCTTGCCCAGGGCTAAACAGACTAGCACACTTCTCTCAAGAACCAAAGCAGAGAATCAAACTTTCAACCTCTGGCTTCTGTAGTCAGGACTGAAACTCACTGAGCCGTCCAGCAAGCTGGCAAGATGGTTATGAGGATAAAATTGGAGTGACTCATCTGTATGCCGGAACTGAGCTCCTTGGATAGATGGGTGACAAAATTTGCATCCATCTGACTAGGCCTTAGTGTTTTGTATGCAAGTTGCATCTAACTTCAGGTGACCCTAAATAGGCTTTTCAAAGCCAGAAGGTTTCCATGGCCAAGTAGGAATTTGAACCCTGAATCTCCTGAGTCCTAGTCCATCACCTTATCTATCATACCATGTTGACTTTCAGGCCTTAGATCAGTGGTACCCAACATGGGGCCCACACCCCACAGGGGAACTTCAATTCCCAGAAGCCTAAGTCAGTACATTGGCTGATCAGTGCTTTGGGGAATTGACTTAGGCTTCTGGGAATAGAAGTCCACAAACTAAAGGTTGGGAAACATTGGTCTAGATGCTAGCTATTTTTGGGTTGCTTTATGTTTCTAATGGCTGACACTATTTTTTAAAAAGTACTTTCTCTTTTAATCCAGTTGTCATTTTTCTGTCACAGGACAAGAATCAGCAGATTGCCTAGCCAGGTAAAGCTTATCCTTAACAGAACAAAGGGTTTTGAGTTTGTAACACAGCATCTTTCAAGAATGAGGACTTGTTTCTAATAAGAATTGTCTAATCTAAAAACATGTATGTGCCCCAGAAACAGATGCACTTCAAATGCTCTGTATCTGAAGGATTCAGTCCTGTTTACTCCATCTGATTTGGTTTAGGGACCTACAATGAGCCAAGCAGAGAATGTAAAGAGAGATTGTGTAAAGGGGGGGGGGAAGGGAGGCATTTAAAGAAGATAGTGATTATTTTGGGTAGATGAAAGGTTGTGAATTTTTAAAAATTGCCCATTTGAAAGGATGACTTAAAAGGAAAGTTTGCCCAGGAGAGCACTATTTTGCTCTGACCATATATTGCCCAAAACATCTTTGAAGATAAGTTTAATTTTGTTTGATTTGGTCTCTTCATCTGGCGACTCTAGCCTTTAATATTTTTTTACCATCTGTTTTTTCTTCTTCACCTATTGAAAAAAACAATGGGTTATACTTTTAACAGACTGCTGAAATCTCACAAAAAAGAACCTAGCTTTCAGTTCCGCCAGGACTCTTCATCAGGCTGGGTGTAAATGGAGGTGGGGATGGTACCGTAGAAATGTCAATGTTGCAAAATTCAGCACCAGGTATAAGGTCCAGGTTTTGGTTTGTTTGTTTAAAGTACACTCCAAAATGGAGTCTTCAGCTTCATAGAATCAGCCCAGGGTAACAGGTTTCAGGTTTAACCCAGAAGACCCCCTAGCCTCTACTTTTAGCCATAATTATTAATTTTGGGGCATTTCTTTATTTATTTTATTTCTTTATTAGTTACATTTATATCCCACCCCTCTAGGGAAAAAATAATCCCTACTCAGGGCAGCTAACATCACAATACCAGTCATATAACCATCAAAAGTTAAAAATTACACACAATAAAACTCCCAATAAAATCATCACCACACATTACAATAGCCAGAAAGTACCACAATCTAGGACCCTCAAAATACAACCTATTTAGGACGGAAAGGAGCTGGGCAGCATATCTAACGACCAGAAATAGGCAGCACATTCCCAAAGGCCTCCTCAAAGAGCAGTGTTTTTAGTTGTTTTTAAAAAGACTGTGTAGCTCAGCTGGAATGGGATTCCACAGCATTGGTGCCACCATCAAGAAGGCCCTTTTCCTTGTCACGGCCTTTCCAGCCAATCTTGGGGTCGGCATCTGAAGCTGTGCTGACATTGAGGAGTGATTTTTTATTACTTCTTCATTCCCCACCCCTCCCAGCCCTGCAATGTGGAAAGAGATGAAGGCTCTTGCAGGGCTAGAAGCAGTGGTGTACTGGCCCACAGGGATACAAGGGCTTGTCCTGGTGCGCCCCAGTGACTGGCACCCCCTAGAGAAAGGCAGAATTATGTCACTGGGTGACATAATTCGCCTGGGTGCAAGAATTGTTCCTAATTAAATGCGAGATATAATGCTTACCTAACTTGTACAGTACTGTACTTAAATTCTTGCCTACTGCCTCTATTTGGTGAGTCCCTTATCAGTCTGGGAGGACAGGGGGGCATTGGAGGTAACAGGAATGAATAGGATTTCTCCCCCAATCCCCCAATAGGCGCCCCCATCACTCCCTGTCCACCGCCCTCCCAAGGTGCCCAGCAACACCCCTGGCTAGAAGGTGAGCTTCTCTCTCTGAGGTTTGATTGTATCTTCCAACCTTGTTTTAGCAATCCTCCAAGCCTTTTTTTGAAAGCCTGAGATGGGAGTTTCAATTGCCTAGTCAGTTGCTTCCCTCTAGTGGCCATCTGAACCCTCTGTGCCATGGGATGAAGTTTTGGTTAAAAATGGTTTTACTCTAACCAATGGAACATTTCAGACAAAGCTAAAACCGTTAAAGGTGGATTAAATACCAGAATTGACGCCTTGCATATTACTATCTGACACAAACTGTCTCTTAACATGCAGAAACAAACACACACATTTTTAACCTGTCCATCTCATTTAGAAGCAAAACGGCAGTGTTTATTTTTCTCATGAATGAGAGAGCACTAAAGGCTAATTTCACTTCATTTATACCTGCTTCGTTTGCTTAAAATTTAAAGCGTATTCCAACGGGGGGGAGGGGGGGAGAATATTTCCCCCCAGACAATTACTGATGCTTAGACTTCTGTAGCTTCACATATAACTTTGCTTCTCCTCCAAGTCCCTCGTCTTGAAGCAGTTGCTTTTGTTTCACATATGTCTCCACATGCAAAAGGGGGAAGGACCAGTGGTGTGCTGGCCCACAGGGATACAGGGACTCATCCCCGCATGCCAGTGACTGGTGCCCTCCAGAGGTAGGCAGAGGTAATGTGAATGTATGGGATTTCTTCCCCCAACCCCTTCAATAGGCGCCCCCATAACTTCCTGTCCACCACCCTCCCATGGTGCCCAACACGCCCCTGGGAAGGACACGGGTTTTGCACCCAGACATTTCGTAGGAACTGTACAAACTTCAAGGAGTGGGTGAGTAGATCCTTGTCCTGTTCTTGCTCTGCAAGTGAGCTCTTCCGCAGGAGTTGGATTCCCTTTTTGAGGTGTTTTGTCACACCAAGAAAGCCTAACTCAATAGAAGCAAGAAATTAGTTTGATATTCTTCACCACTCTAGTTGTTCCTCCACTATTATTTGATGGTGTCTTTCTCTGTGGTAGCTTCTGCAAGTAGAAGCCTGATAATATGCAGTCTCCTTTCCTGTCAGCTCTTCTCTCCAGCCATGCAGTTTTCTCTGCCTTAACACTGACAAGCTGTGTCAGCTACTCAGTCTCAGAGAGACATATTTGGGCTGCTTGACTAAGACAGAAATGGGTTTGTTGCCTTTGTGCCATTGCTGCCTATCTGAAAGAGAAGGACTGACAATTGTGGGATCATGGTTCATGTGCCCTGTCTGAAAAAGAGAGTCTGCATGTGTGATATGTTGTGGCTAAAGGAGAAAGGCACAATACTTTGACCTCAAGGCGATGCTGTCAGTCTAGAAGGGAAAGAGTGGTCATTGTGTCCTGAAACCAATGCTGAAGGAGAGATATTTGTCCCTATGTCTCCTTGATGAAAGCAAGTAATTGCTAGTAGATAAATAGGTACTGCTTCGGTGGGAAAGGTAGCAGCATTCTGTGGGCTCCAGCATCTTTTCATGCCTGCCACATGACCATGGAAATGTCTGCAGAAGCAGACAGCGCTGGGTCTTTAGCTGTAAATGGAGATGAACACCACACTCTATAGTTGGACAAGACTGGCTTTTGAGCAAGGGAGATTTTTACCTTTACCTATCACTGCTGATGTTGTCTGTGTCAGTGCTCTTGCCTATTTGTCTGCTGAAAGCTGAGACTGCCATGGTAACTTCATAGTGATGTTGCCTTCATGAAGCAGTGGCAAGCTGACTGATGCACTCTCCAATTATTGCCCACTGTAAGATGTGGCAGAGGGAGTAAAGAATGGCCCCAAGTCGACACATTTCCAATTACTTTGCTGAGCAAAAGTCATCTTTCATATCTGAGCCAGAAAATGACTTCCTAGTGTTCTTTTACATTATTTTTAATTGATTTTCTTAATCAAATATTTCATTTTTCTCAGTGCATTTTTGGAAGGTAGAATGAATGCCTGTTGACTCTTGTCAGCTATGGATAAAAGTATCTCTCTATGCTACATCAAGAGATAATTGGCCAAAAGCAAAGTAAGACCTTTCAGCCATTGTGTTATCCCTCCTTGCTGGCCAAGTGAAGACAATGCCTAGGGGGCTAAGAGGTTTGGAAGGTGGTCCTGGTGGCTCAATACTTGAAACAAAGGATCCTTTGTCATTAAAGTGGGTTATTCTCCCACTTCCCTAAACATGAAAGGTATCAAGCAAACGGGATTGAGAATTTTGTCTTTGATGGTTTGAATGAATAATTTGAACTCCATTCTAGAAAGTTTCAAGCAAATTCACCTTCCCGTCATCCCAGCCTTTTGTAGTTGCCTTTTCCTGCCTTTTTTCAGAGTTCTCTTCAGCTTCTTTGGAAGAGGCTATAATACAATTAGTATGTAGTTTAGTGGTTAAGGCTTGGAGACTGGAAAGATAGGTTCGATTCCTGAGAGCTGCATGATGGGGGACATGAAAGGAGCCTCATTTAGGCGTACCCTACAAAAACCCTTTCAACCCAGAGTAACCTCTGACATGAAAATGAATAGAGGCAAAAATTTTAAAGTAATAGAAAAGTAAAGTACTTTTAAACTTCTTTTTGCATCTTCACATATTTTATTACCTGCCTCTGTCACGAATTTTGTCCTGGTATTGTCAGAGACAGTGCTTTTTCATTTTTTAAAAGTTAGGTAATACAGTTGTTGTAAAAACTGATATATTTTGTGGAACATTTTCTGCCTAATGAGCTAAAAACTTGTTCTGTCCACCTAAACCAAAGCTGGGGCTCAATTCCTCTGGGCGTCAGGTTTCTTGTAGCTGGAAGTGGTCTGCCTGTTGCTACTCTTAATGTTTTTAAAAACCCACCTACTAATGTACTACCAAAATGAAGTTCTCCATGTGCTAATTTCATTGGGAGCCTGATGGGAAGCCATAGGCAGGGCAGGAGCATCAGAGAGACATTTAATGTTCGAAATGGGTCTAAATACTTTATCTTACATAGTGCCCCTTGGATGGTTGACAGGTTGTGTGAGAAACTTTTGCCACAGCTACAGCTGACGAAGCTAAAATTGAAAGGGAAATGATATCAAATTTTCTAGGGGCTGCAGTGGCTCAGTGGTTAAGAAGTTTGAGACCTGGGTACTGCATGATGGACTGAGGACCCATCTCTTTCCCAGTTCTTGGGGACATGAAAGGAGCCTCATTTGGGCAGTCCCTGAGCTGAGTTTCTTTTTCTTTTTAAATATTTTTTATTAATTTTTAAAACAAACATACAAAAAAGAAACTCAACTAATAATACAATACAATCAACACAATACAATATAAAATAAAACAATAACAACAAATGAATAAAATAAAAAATATAAATGAGAATAAGATACAAAATTATTATTATAATTCCCCGTTACATTTTCTTCACATATCTTCAAAGCAATTAACAACACCCTGAGTTATATACACTGAGTTTCTTCCGCAAAAATCCTTTCAACCCAGAATAATTTCTGACACAAATTATAGCAAATTTTCTGTCACTTTATCTAAAGCCAACACCTCTGCTGAATGCACTTACACATTGTCACCATCAGCATAAGAAAGGTGATTCTTTCCACAGTTCAATTTTACAAGATCCTAACAAGTGAGGATGTCTTACTACTTTGCTGGGCCATCAATCAGTTCAGTTTCCAGTTGCTATGGCATAAGGCCTAAATCTTCTTTTGAAGACCATTTTGTAACTTGTACCCACCAGACAACCAAATACAAGAGGCTGCTGGAAGTCTTCACATAACAGTGGTTGTACTAACCATCTAGATATCTACACCTGATGGCATGACTTCTTTGCTCCTAGACAGGGCCATAGCCTGCGGGTGGCCAGGGCGAGCATTGCCCACCCTGAGATAGCAGTTCAGGATTGTCCTTTGGGGGCTTTCTCCCATGTATTTGGGAATGTTGCCCTGTGGTGAGAAGATTTCAAACAATATTGCCCATGCTTGGAACCTCTTAAGTATTTCTACCAGCTGCCTGTCTGAAGATGTGGAACAGAAATGCCTGCATTGTCGAAAGCATACTGCATACATCTTACAGAGACAAGCCAGCCAGCCAAGGGATGGGTAAAACCATGGTTAGTTAAGAAGTCAAGTGGCTGAAGATTGGCTGTTGTTAAGCAGATTTCCACAGGGTGGGGATCTAATGCCTTTAATAAAAACTGAAAGGCTACTCACATTTACATAGACTTTGTAGTAATGAAGAGTGTTTGGGAGAGACAATTTGGATTAATGCAACCCTGTGATGCTTTAAACTAAATTTGTAAAGTGGGAAGCTTGAATGACTGAGATAAGAGCAACTGGAATAAATAGGGGGATCTCCCCCTACTCATCCCCACTGACACATGCGTGCTACTGAAAGAATTCCATTTGCTGCCTCTTCGTGCACGAATGTCGTGCAAGGAACAAATCTGTCGTGTGGGCTGATTGCAACTATGTGGCAGATTCTTGTCAACATTTTGGGCTCTTTGTATGAGTTCTGGTGATTATTCAGTGCAGGAAACTGCCTTCTATTGACGGAGAGTGCTAACACGCACTGGCACTGGCCTTTTCGTGTTTCAGGCACATTTCTTTCCATCAGAAGAAAGATGGTGGTTGTACCTACGAATATCACCATTGTGCTTCTGCTGGATAATTTGGGTCAGAGTTATACGTAATAAGCTTACAGTGAACATTTAGCTTTGCCACCAGATGAATCCTAGCTTCTTAGGTCACATAATGATTGTAAATTCTATGATTGATAGTCATAAAAGGCCTGATGAAATATATCCAAAGATAGCTATCTCTGTATTTCTTATTTTGAGGTGGGTGAGAACCCTGGAGGGGAATTTCTGTTTCATCCAGTGGCTTTTGGAACCACTGGTTTGAAGTCCTAAAGGACTGACAGAGTCTCATGGTATGTGATAACAGCATGGCCACAACAACACAATGATAGTCTATTCTAGAATTTAGTTTTCAGCAGTCTCTGAGGTTCATGAATAGGATGTGGATAACTTAAGTGGATAACTTAACTGGAGGCATTCTGTTACAGAGACCCCATTTAGCTATTTTGGCTGATAATCACTTAGATGTGCAAAACGCTATTGTAGTAACAAATGCTCATGAAGATTAATTTTCCTGGAGCTTTACTCTCATTAGCAGACAGAATGAAAGGATAGCATACCGCTGCAGTGCATCATTGTTTCCATAGCCTCGTAGAATTCACATAGTATGGGTGAGTTTTTCCTAAAAGGACAATTTTCCATGGTTTATCCAGCCTCTCTCTTTCTAGAGCCTTTAGGGTCTTTCCATATGCCACAATTTCCAGCTTGGCTGGAGTTAAGATATACTTCATTAGAATTCTGGATTGTTGGTAAGTGTTGATCAAGGCAAGGCAAACAGATGGGTTGCAATCCAATTGTGAAGCAATCCAGGACTCAGCAGTAGAAGAAATTGCTTTCTAGTACCACAAAGCAATGTAAAAAAGGAGATATAATAGCCATTGGTCTTCTCTTCTATTACTGAATGTATTTATTTATTGTAGTGTATACAGATGGATGTATACTTTGCTAGTCAGCAAAATGGTTAGTCTCAGACCCTCTGCATTTTTCTAGTGAATAATTTCCCTGGACCAGCAGACAGTTCAGGTTCTTACAAAATCCACACATCTTAGTAATGAAAGAATAATATAAAGCCAGTGAGTTATGCTTGCATGAATGAAATATTTCTTTTGCATAAAGGCCAGCATTAGTGGACTTATATCACAGCAAAGCAGGACTGTGGTTGAGGCTGTGGATTATACCAGCTGGTGTAAAGCAGCTCAGCATTGTTGTATCCATTTAGTTATGGAGAGTTAAGAGTGCTATGTGGCATTTTTACAATGAAGTCTGATGTCATTATTAAGTTTTCCTGTTGTGTTGGATTTTTGTAGGGAAATGGAGAGGTGGAGTTGTGAAATTGATTGTAGCAACAATACATTTTATTAATGGACAGCATGCTTCTTCTTTTCTGTCCCAATCAAACCCTGGACTACTAAAATGAATCCACTTTCTTGGCTTTGTTGTTGGCCAAACTTAAGTCCTCATCGGTGCATGTTCCTGGCAGTAATTGGCAGTTCAGTAAATGAACAGGATTCTGTATGTCTCCACATTCAAACAGCATGTGGTTGTCTGCCAGCAGCCCCCACTTGAGCATGTTGGCCTTGCATTTAGAGACTCCAACCCTCAGCCTATTCAGGTTCCTCCAAGCAACATAGGGTAGGTTGAGTTCCTCAGCTATATCCTCCTTTAATGTTGTTCCTTGCCCTGTGAGCTCCTTCCTCCATCTTCTAATTTGGTTTTGCTCTGGTGTACCCTCAAGAAAATTTGTTCTTGCCATTAAGCTCTTCCTTCCTCCATCTTCTAATTTGGTTTTGCTCTGGTGTACCCTCAAGAAAATTTGTTCTTGCCATTAAGCTCTTCCTGGATCTGAGCCAGTGGACTTGAGGCACATTCAGAGGATGTTGAGACAGAGTACTGTTAAAGTGTGATAAAAAGACTCAGTGGTGGGAATGAACTGGGGGATATAGTAGAAAGACATATTCTGGACATGGGGTCCACTCCCTCGGAAACAACAGAGATGTAAACCTAGGACAGACATAATGAGGTCTGGAGCTACCTACTTTAGTAGATATGATTCCCATCCTACTAGGTCTACTAGGAATGGCAAGTCTGCTCTCTGAAACTACCAGGCTTCCTTTCATACACTTAACTGGCAGTTCTGGAAGAACATTTGTACAATTGGACATTCAAGGAAAGCAAGCATTCATTTATTTTAGCTGATATAAGCGCTAGCTGATAACAAAGAGAAAAACAAAGTACACCCCTGGCTCCTACAAACCCCCCAATTTTCATCATAGTAATCTATCCTTCCTCTGTCAATGTTAATTCCTGCAAACTCCATTGCTAGTCTCTTATCGTTCTTCAACAGTGTTTCCAAGATGAAGGAAATGGGATGTCATTTTAGAAAGTGTGTGGAGTTGTATAAATTTTATAAAGTGAATGAGGTCCAAAACAGTATGTTCTTAAGTACTTTCGGTTTTTTTAACTAGGTTCTGTTTTAATTTTTTTTTATAAAAGCATAAATGTTGTTGGTGTTCATCACTGCTAATTGTGTCCTGTATTTTGCTGTATCCTTCCATGTTCTGAGGCCTTTTCTTCCCACTGTGAGTGGGCTTCCAAATGCCCTTGAACATGATGCTACAGATCAAGGAATGTGTATGCATACACAGAGACACACAGAACATGTTCAGATTTCTTGTAGTTCCACATGCTGCATTACACCCTGATATCACTATGCAGCTTTTCCCTGCCTAAAAAAAGAAAAGAAAAGAAAAAAGTGGCAGGTAGAGTCTAAGGACACTACCATCAGAGATTTAGTGCGTGAATTCAATGTGTTGTATTATGCTCATTAGTTCACTTATTTCTTTTATTTCATTCATTAGTTAAGGGTGATGTTTCAAATGGAAGAAAAAAATACGTTATGTTAATAAAATTAAGGTTTTCATAAAATGTTCATAAAAATCTAAGGTTTTCTGAGCTAAGGTTTTAAACCATCATATAAAATGTTTCTGAAGTCCAAATTGTATCAGTATCAAAAGAAAGGTTATTCTGTCCTCTTTCAAGAGGATCACTTTGATCGGTCAATCATTTTTTTTTTGTTGAATCACCACCAAACACATCCCCCATGTCATTTCAACGTGTCACATTTTTCCTCATTATCTTTTTTATGGATTCCTGCTTTGGCATCATTTTTCTCCACATGTTGTGTGTGAACTGTATCCACCTTGGAAAGTTGTCAGATTCATTTTTTAAATTGCTTTCCCCTACTTTTTTGGGGTTTGTGTGACCTCTTTTAGTGTTTTTTTGTAAAACACTTCATAGATTATATTTCCGAAGTCCAATTCCAAATCTGAAAGTATCCCCCACAAAGGTTACTCTGTCCTCTTTCAAACGCACTTTGGATCATCTGAATTGGTTGGGTAGTTTTTTCATTGGACGCCTGATAACCAACCCCCCCCCCAGCAAAACTGTCACTTTTCCGATGCAACTTCTGGAAGCGATGCCGTCATCGCTTTGCATTTTTGGCTTTTGTGTTCTACCAATTCTTAAAGTTGCCGAGATGATCTTTCAAATGATATAACCCTTATTTTCATGGGTGCCTTAGTTTTGGTGTTGCAGCTTCTCAAAAGTACATGATTTTCATTACACTGCAAAAGCTGTCAGACCAGCCAACCGAAACATAAGACATTCATAGAATTCACATCAGAAGAGGTGGAACAGCGCCATTTTTTTCCTCTCACTCTCTTTTTATGTGTTTTAAATGTTTGTTGGTCTGTGTTGTTCTCTTGTTAGTAGAGTTTTGTTTGTCTTTACCCCCTTTCCATCCCCCCTCCTTGAGTTCGTCATGGAAGGAGGTCTATTTCTTGTTATATAACTTCTTATTACTCCTATTGTCTTCGTAATTTTTGATTGATCCTCACTCCCTCCCCTACCCCCCTCCTCTTTCTCTTCCTATCGTCACTGTAACTTTGTTCTTTCTCCCTTTCTTTTTTTTCTTTTTTTTCTCTCCTTCCCCTTTCTAGTATATTATAGATTCTATAGTTTAAGGGTTATATTAGGACTGTATATTTCTTCTTCTTTCTTGGATTCCTATTACTAATCTTAAATAATAAAAATCTTCCCTTTTCTCCCCCTCTTTCCCTCAATACTCTTATTAAAATTATTAAAATTATTAAAATATACATACACAAGAAAATCATCACAAGATTAACACTAGAGGATTAACTAGATATATGTGTGTGTGTGTATAGATATATATATATATATGTATATGTATGTGTGTGTGTGGATATACACATACACATATGTGTCTCATATTGATTTCTCTGCATCATAGTAAATTATTTTATATTGAGGGTGCTGATTGAATCAAGTGCTTAAGCCATATATAAAATAATATTATATTCTAAAATCAATAAGTATATTAAAAATTGGATTTGACAGGTAATCAATCAAATCAATGAATTTTTAATTGGTCTAACTGACTTGAAATTTAATTGGAAATTGAATATAAACGAAATTTGACTTTGGATATTGTTCATATTGATACAAGATTTGATTGTTAGCTTAGTTAATTGACCTTATTGAAATTGATTTGACTGATGATCAAAGAAAATAACTGATTCTAAATTAGGATTTACACAAATTGTCTTAAAGAGATTGAATAACTGATTGAGTGGTTGACTATTGAACTTTATTGAAACTATAATGGAGGGTGGAAGGGGGAGAGAGGAGGAGGAGGTAGTTAGGCCTAAAACCAGGAGAGAAAGGAAAGAGCAACAGAAGGACCAAAAGGAGAAGGAGAGACGCACCCCATCGCCGACTTTGGAGACTTTAGATGTTGCGGAAACTCCTAAGGTTGAATCTTCTGATATGGAGAGAATGTTTAAATTGTTACAGCAGTTATCATCACAGATAAATCACAACAATGAAGAAATGAAGAAGGATAGAGAAATCGCCAGACTTCAACGCGAGAGTCTGGCGAGATCCCTTTCCGATTTACAGAAAGAAGTTACGGAGAACACAAAAAAGATTAAGATGATTACAGATACAATTCAAGAAGATGTTAAAAAAGTGACAATAACAGTGAATGAACTTTATCTCCATGAACATCACACCTCACAAAGAGTGACTGTACAAGAGAGAAGAATACAGTTGGTGGAAGAAGGGCAGAGGAAACAGAATATTGTGATAAGAAAATTGGCTGAACCAACGCCAGACAGGCTTAAAGAAAGGATAGTGGATTGGCTTAACTCTTTACAAATGGGGAAAAATTTTGTTCCGGAGGATTTGGGTGGGGTTTTTAGGATTGGGGGGAGAAGGGGTAGGAATACACCTAGAAACGTTTTGGTCAAATTTGCAAATTGGGCGGATAAGCTTAAAGTAATGGCTTATATTAAACAAGCGGGGTCTGGCGTTCTAAAAATAGAAAATGACGATGTGGAAATTTACAATGATATTGCCCCAGAAGAGAGAAAATGGAAGTACAGGATGAAACCCGTCACAAGACTACTGACATCTAAGGGTATTAAATACAACTGGAGGTTTCCGCAACAATTAAGCTTCTTTTATGATAAAAAAATGCATAGTATTGATTCTAAGATGGATGTTTTGGGTTATTTGACACACATTGGTTTGATTAAGGTGGCATCAAGTGAATGGATTGAGTTAAGAACAGATTTACACATGTCTGGGGAAAGGGTTTCAGTTCTGAGAATGGAGGGGGAGGAGGGGGGAGCAGCGAGAAGGATGGATACATCAGACCCGAGTCTTGAAATTGTAGAGTGAAAATGTTAATAACTAAAGAAAGATCGGCGGAGGGAAAAGGGGGGCTTCAGAGAAGTAATGGCATCCCGCACTGACCCCCCCTCCCTTCTTCGATATACGAAGGCGACATTCTTGGAAAAGAAGTGGGGAGGGTAAAAGACTGTAGAAGATTAGGTAAGTTTTTCTTTTTCTTTTTTTCATATTATTATTATGTTTTACAACTTAGTTATTATATGTTGTTAGCTTATTCTTATATAATATTTAGATCTTATGGTTTTTGTAACATAGGGGATAGGTGGTACACGTCCAGGGAGCAATGTAAAAAATTAAGGAGAGTAATAAAATTCGATGGTTAAGAACTTAAAAATATTAACTTGGAATGTGAAGGGTACAGGCACAGTGTTAAAGAGGAAAAGACTACAAATAGCTATTAACAAAGAAAAGGCAGATGTCGTCTTTCTGCAAGAGACCCACCAAAAGTCCGTAGATACAAACAAAATGGTCCTGAGAGGTATGCAAATATATGAGAAAGCCTATGGCTCATCAAAATCAAGAGGAGTTGCAACACTAATATCAGAAAAGGCAGGCTTTAATATGACACAAAGCATAGCTGACCCAGAAGGTAGATATCTTATAGTCAAAGGGAATATAGATGAAGAAGAAATAACATTGGTTAATATATACGCACCAAATGATAACCAGGAAGAATTTTTGAACAAGATGGGAAAAATTTTAGAGAAAGAGGGGACAAAAAATATGATAATTGCAGGGGATTTTAACTTAATAAGATCAGGAATAGACAGTACAGGCACTCAGAGAAAGTGTAAAAAATATATACTAGATGATTGGATTAAGACATTGGGGATACAAGACACATGGAGGGAGATTAAAGGGAATGAAAGGGAATACACTTTCTGTTCCCAAGTACATAATATGCAATCTAGAATTGATTATATATTTGTTACAAAACTACTAATCAGTAATATTGAAGATATAAAAATAGGAACATTTAAAGAGTCGGACCTTGCAAAAATAGTGATGGAGATGAAATTACATAGTGAGAGGGGGAAGGTATATAATTGGAGATATGATACAAATTTGTTTAGGGAAGATGCTGATAAGAAAAAAATAATGGAGAATTGGGAAGAATATTGGAATTGGAATGATAATGGGGAGGTCAGCTATAGCACGGTATGGGATACAATGAAAGCAATATTTAGAGGGGAATCTATAAAATTAAAGAGTGTCAAAAATAAGCTCTATAAAAGTAGATATCAGGAGTTGGAAGTAAAATTAAAACATCTCTACCTGGAACAAGCAAGAACTAAAAGTAAAAAGATTTATGAGGAAATACAAAAAATTAAGAAGGAATTGGAGGGGAAAGATATGGAAAGGGTTAAAAGGGATATGATATATTTAAAAAGAGAATATTTTGAGTATAGTAACAGGAACTCCAAATTGTTAGCAAAAGCAGCAAGAGAGAAGAAAATAAAAAGTCAGATCGGGGTGTTGATTGATAAAAGTGGAAGGAGATGTAATAAAAAAAGAGAAAAAATGAAGATAATAGAAAATTTTTATAATGAACTATACTCAAAAAAGGAAATTAATTTGGATAAACTTAGAAAGTGTTTTGAAAATCAAAAATTGTCACAAATAACAGTAGAACATAGAAATATAATGGAGGAAAAGATTACAGAAAAAGAAATTGAGCAAACGATAAAGAAATTAAAAACAGAGAAAGCACCAGGAGAAGATGGATTATCAGGTGAGTTTTATAAAGATTTTAAAATTTGGATTGTTCCGAGGTTGAGTAAATTGTTTAATAAAATTTTAGAAGGTGAGACAACTCCAGACTCATGGAACAGGTCAATAATTACGTTAATTCCGAAGCCAGGCAAAGATTTAGAAAAGGTGGAATCATATAGACCGATTTCACTAATTAATCAGACACTATCTTTCTACTCTTCAGCTTGCAGATCGATGGGGACTGGAATGATGTTGAGTTCATGGGCCACATCCTGTATTGAAGAAGTTGCTGAGGCAGCTCCAGAGGCCACTCGTTGGCTCCAGCTCTATATTTATAAGGATCGTGAGGTCACCAAATCCTTAGTGGAACGTGCTGAGAAAGCAGGATATAAAGGCATCTTTGTGACTGTGGACACACCGTTTCTTGGGAAGCGCTTAGATGACATCCGCAACAAGTTCCAACTTCCTCCACACCTCAGGTATTTATGGGCATCCATCACGTCCCTCAACAGCTCTGCTCAAATCATAGCCTTAAATACTATAGCTCTGCAGAAACAGTTAGCATCTCAGCATAACTTTGTTTTAATTCCTAATTTAGAGCCATCACCCATGTTTATTCTACTGTAAATAGGTAATGACCACCCCTCCAGGTTACATACCCTTTGTGGTGTAGTGGACAGGTTCAAGTCCCTGCTAAGCCATGGAAATTCACTAGAAGTGTGCAATTGGTAAAACCACTCCTTAAATATCTAACTTACCTTGAAAGACTTATCAGTGTTACCAGTTCCTGCTTAATGGCCCATAACAACAACAATCCAGTTTAAGGAGGATTTTACCATCAACAATATAAACAATTTCAGAAATCTTCAATTTAAGCTCTTTAAACCAGGGGTTCCCAACCTACAGCCCATGGGCCTAATCCGGCCTGTGCATATCATTAATTTGACTTGTGGTGGGAACCTTGGCACCTCTAGACCTGCCCCCCCCCTCGAAAATCAAAATATGTCACTTATCATGGTGGTGGTGGCGGCAGCAGCGGTGGTGGCAGCAGCGGCAGCAGGAATTATGCCATTTTTCTGGGCTTTTGCACAGCCTCTACTGCTTCCCAGGGCGGTGGGAGGCTTTTTGGAGCAAAGGCCAGGACCATATTGCATGGCCAGATCTTGAAATCATAATCCAAAATGTAACTTCTCCAGACTCTGATGGGCCATCCCACATCTGACATCAGGGTACAGTTTAAAGCAGGGGTTCCCAACATTTTCCCACTATGGGCCGGACCTGCCCCCAACCCTTCCCGCATGGGGCCAGAGGCATGGCTGCAACCACTACTTACATTTTTTTGTTGTTATTGATGGTTGTGGCAGGAATTGTGTGGTTTTTCCAGGTTGTTGCACAGCCTCCACTGCTTCCCAGGGTAGCGGGAGGCTTTTCGGAGTAATTTTGCTCCAGTTTAGGAATTTTCCACCCCTTCTCCACTGCGCTTCGGCAGCTGGAGTGTGACCGTGGGTGACTTCTGGTGCCGGGCAGAGCTTAAGTCAGTGTCTGGGATGCCAGCATGGAAGCAGGAAGTCAGCCACGGTCACTTTCTAGCTGCCGAAATGCAGCCAGGAAGAGTCGGAAAATTCCCAAACTGGAGCTAAATTGCTCTGAAAAGCCTCCCATGGAGGCTGTGCAGCAAACTGGAAAAAACCACACAATTCCTACCACCACCACCACCGATGACATTGAAAATGTAAGTAGTGGGTCCAGCCATGCCTCTGGCCCCTGGCAGGAAGTGTTGGGGGCAGGTGTGGCCTATGGAGGAGTGGGTGAAATCATTCATTTGGAGCAATTTTCCTCCCCCAATCCTTCCCCCATTGCCTCCTGGCTGCCAACAGCTGTGAGATTGGGGGGAAATGGATTTCAAAGGAGCTCTCTTCCCCCCCCCCCAAAAAAAAAAAAAAAAAAACAGTCTCCCCCAAATCCCTCAGGAACCATTCCTTGCCACATTTCCTCCTGGTATGGCAGGGCACGTGCCAGATTTCACTGGCTTCTTTCTTCCCTACCCTTCCCTATGTGACAGATATCCCTTGTGGCAGATTTCTCTAGTTGCTGCTGCATTTCCCACCCTCAGCTAACTTGAGTTAGTTTTCCTGATTTCTCAGGTAAAATTAGGTACCTTGTCTTATATTCAGATTGGCTTATACTTGAGTATATATAGTAATTGTTAGTTTTCTATTAGTAACTGAAGCTTTATTGAGTAGTAATGTTATTTTCTGAAAACTATCTTCTCCATCAAATTTCAGAATGAAAAATTTTGAAACAAATGATCTGGCATTTTCATCTGACAAAGGATATGGTGAAGACAGCGGCCTGTCTGTATATGTAGCGGAAGCAATTGATCCGTCAATCAACTGGGAGGATCTGGACTGGCTCAGAGGACTGACATCACTGCCTATAGTAGCAAAAGGCATCCTCAGAGGTTTGTTCAGCTTGAGTCAAATGAAACAAATAAGGTCTATTTGGAGTTTTATTCTCTGGAATCTCATTTGCAAAAATTGATTCTTTTTTTAAAAAAAGCCAGTTTATGAAGGTGGGATATGCTTCTGTATCCATGATTAAAAATGCCAGGAAGTGTCCTGATATTGCTGTACAATATTATCTTTGTGCTACCAGCAAGAAAAAGGGAATGCAGACTTTACATAGCAAAGACCAGTCTGAATGTAGATAACACTAATTTCCTGGCTTTTAAAAATCAATGTTTAAGCATTCGTACATTACAAAAAGAATTCCAAAAGCAATTCTGCTCATGTAAAATTACCCAATACTGAAGGATACCAGAAGATGAGCACATGATCTATACTATGGTTGCTGGGAGAGAAGAGGAGCGAAGAAAGCTGGGTGTGTGGCTGTAGCCTCTCTGTGCCAAATTATTTTGAAGGGCTGTTTTGGTGAGGCAAAGTTGTAAGTGCAACACATGGAACAGAGAAACAGACACACCCTTTAACTTCTCAGATAAACCAACGTTGCTCTGTCCACTCCACAGAATGCAGATTACAAAGCTTCCTTCCAATTTCCAAACCCTTTTGTTAGGGTAAACAATCTGAAGGAGAAAAGCTATTTAGGATCAAAAGCTCTATGAATATGTTGTGTGTATGTTTTCCAAAGAAGTTACCTCAGCTTTTGGTTAAAAATGGGAAAGCTGGGATTTAGCAAAGATTGTCAATGGAGACTAAGGTCAAAATCATCCATGCTAGGTTACAGAAAAAGAATGAAGGAAGTGAGGAGAAAATTGACCCATTTGAAGCATTGTGATAAAGGAGAGCCTTTCAGATACCATAGACCAGGGTCTCTTAACCTTGGGCCCCCTGATGTTCTTGGACTGCAATTTCCAGAAGCCCTGATCAGCAAGTGTGCTGACTTGGGTTTCTGGTGATTGAAGTCCAACAACACCTGGGGGCCCATGGGTGAGAAACTCTTCCATAGACCATGGAGGAGAGCCTTATGGATACTATAGATCAGGGTTGTCAACCTTGGTGCTCCAGTTGTTCTTGAATTTCAATTCCCAGGAGCCCTCATCAGGTGTACTGACTTGGGCTTCTGGGAATTGAAGTCCAAGTACAGTTGGAGCACCAAGATTGGCCACTTCTGACATAGACCCTGAGAAAAGCAGAAAAGTGGGTGCTCAATCAAATCAAGCCTGAACTCTCACTAGTCCAAAAATGAACGCACTTAGGCCATCTTATCATGTAACCATAATGGCAGTAAAGAACTGCCCAGAAAATACAATATTGATAAAGATTGTCTAATAAAGGAAGCCATAGCTGTTAGTATGTGAGACTCAAAGAGAACATAATCTGTTAGATTGCTAGGAGGGGTGGGGGCAATAGGAAATGTTGTTGGTTTGCAAGATCTGAGCAGTGCTGTTGATGACAGGACAATTTGGAGGTCATTAACACATATTAAAAGTGATTTGATGGCATATAATATCTTTGGAATTTTTTAAAATTGCCAAACTATTGGTTAGTGACAAATGGAATGGTTGAAATTATAACAGGATATAGGCACAAAAGATTTGTTAACATCAATTAAGACCATTGCCAGCCACAAAGCAAAATGAAACAAAAGTAAATTCACAGTGTAAACAAGTGAGCTTCTGAATATTTAGTCTCTATTCTTTTTAAACATCTTGTTAACTATTTTCACAGCCAGATAGAATCACTTGGCAAGCATATATTCCTCTTTGGCCAGGAGAGAGTGAAAAGGTTAAAACCAATTGGATCCTGACTGACAGAGTCAAATGTTCAGATTTCCCCAAACCTGTAGCTGATTACCCCTTTGAAAACTTCTGTCAGGAGGCTGTTCTCATAAATCTTGACATGTTTTCTGAAGGTCTGTGGCCAACAAAACTGCTCTGTGTTTTTGTAATGCAAAAATACTTTGAATATGCCTTACAAGATTTTTCACTACTTACCTGAAGATACATGGCAAAATATTCCCCTTTGTGGAGAAGTGTCACTGTATTACGTTCTTTAAAACAACCCTACTTTTTGACTCTTTAAATAAAACCTATCTTTTGACTATGTTTATGTGACATTTCATTGTCTACCACAGTGTTTCACAATCTTTGGTTTTCGGACTTTAATTCCCAGGAGCCTAACTACCAACATCTCCCTTCCCCAATGATAAAGCTGCAATAATGTATCAATTCTGCCAAGTTTTTGCTAATATGCCTGTTCCATGAATGCTTAGTGTGATAAGAAATCTCAAACTCTCACATTTGAAAGGCCTTTTAAAAGGACCAATATTTCAGCCCTTGCAGTCTAAAATCTTTCTATTTTTTTAAAACACAGATACGGGTAACATTTTCCTCTCAAGATAAATCAGATTAATCTTTTCCACTTATATGAACAATTTTAAATTTGGGGATTTTTGGAGTCATCTATTTCTGAATGGTGGGTGGACTTTTTTTAAAAAAATGTAAAACAGTTTCATTTTTAAAAATCATAACCCAAAACCCTTTGTCCAAACTTCCCTAGAAGTGGCACAGCCTGTCTGCTAGTAAAGGTAAAGGTTTCCCTTGCTCGAAAGCCAGTCATATCTGACTCTAGGGTTCAGTGCTCATCTCTGTTTCAAAGCCAAGGAGCCAGTGCTGTCTGCTTCTACAGACATTTCCTTTGTCATGTGGGCAGGCATGACTAGACACCGGAGCGCACGAAATGTTGTTTACCTTCCCACCGAAGTGGTCCCTATTTATCTACTTGCAATTTCTTGCTTTAGAACTGCTAGGTTGGCAGGAGCTGGGACAAAGATGGGAGCTCATTCCATCCTGCAGTACTTGGGAATCAAACTGCTGACCACCCACCTTCCAGTCAGTGTCTTAGCCATTTGAGCCACTTCAGTCCCCTGTGCTAAATTTAGTGCTGAACTGAAGCCAAGTTTTGAAGTCATATGCTTTTTGTTTGGGGCTGTATCCATTTTTAGAATTGCCTCATACAATACTGATATGCTCTGCCAGCACAAGATCATTGCTGCAATCTTGTGCAGCAGTAATAAATTGTCTAAAAACATTGACCTATGAGAGAGCTACAGTTAGATCTGAAACATTCACTAGTTTCTAGGTGTCACAGCTTAACCTGTTTAGTCAACTGCATTCATTGGGCAATCTCTTGAAAAGCTGAGTCTTGGTTCTGTCAAAGGATTAATCAGTTTTATGGATATTACCATATATACTCCAATATAAACTGATTTTGTTAACCACAAAAATGAGGTCCAAAAAGGGGACTTGGCCTATACATGGTCAACAACCACGAGGTCTAAAAATATGGGTTTTAAAAAAGTTATCCGGCACTTTAAAAGTAAGTTTTGGGACTTGCGCAGCAAAATAATCTGAGGTGCAATTACACAACTGGCCACAAGAGGGTGGAAATTGCAATTTTCCATTAGAATACAGCAGAACCCTGCATAACGAAAAAACTCTGTTCCACAGAGCACTTCATTATGCAATTGTTTTCGTTATAAGAAGCACTATTGGCGGTACCCTGCATAACCAAAAAAAGTTTGTTAACCAGGGTTCCCATTGAGTGGGTTTACCCTGGTTAATGAAAACCCTGCATAACGAACATTTTTTCCATAATGCGGGGTATCGCTCTTGCATAACAAACGCTTCGTTATGCGAATTTTTTGCTATGCGATGCATTTGTTATGTGGGGTTCCACATAACATTGAAAATCAAGTTCTCCTATTCTGATTTGTTTTCAATTAATTCAATTAAAACCGCAAATGAAGAAAGAAGCTCTACAATGCAATTGTGTCCCCCTTCCAAACTGGTGTGGAAAAAGAAAGGATTTTACTTACATACATTCGTGCCTTTGTCCTTGCTCCATGTGTCCAAGATGGAGGGAGAAAGCCATTTTCTTTCTTTGCAGGGGGAGCAAGAGGCTAGGCTAGAGCAACACTTCCTTCCTCAGTGCAATTGATCTGCCCACCCACTTTGCCTGCAGCGCCACCACTGGTGAGTGGTGCAAGTACAGTTTTAAAATATTACTAAAATAATTAATATTACAGTATTTTAATGTATTTTAATTACTGAAACTCACTTGCAGCTGCTGCACTTCCCACTCAGGTCAATCTATTTTCCTGGGTTTCAAGGTCAAAATTAGGCACCTTGGCTTATATTTGGGTCAGCTTATATTCATGTATATACAGTACACATTTTTGCACTGACAGCTGTAACTTGTAAAGCCTGCAATGCTTCCTTCTCCTCAGGTGATGATGCTAAAGAAGCAGTGAAGCATGGTGTCAATGGGATCCTGGTGTCAAATCATGGTGCACGGCAGTTGGATGGAGTTCCAGCCACTGTAAGTATTAGAGGCACAATTTAAGTCTGTTTTAGAGGCTGTCAAATTATTTAAATACAGTGACAACAATTAAACAGTTTGCATTTTTTAAAGATAGGAAACCACATGTGACTTCAAAGAACATTTCACTGCTGATGACATTATAGGCATATTTATTTAGTCTTTTGTTTCTTTGAATTTTGGAAAACTGCATAAAAGGAGAAAAATTGCAAGTGTTGCATTTGCTGTTGTTCTTTGTGCATTTTCATTCAATTTAAAGTACTTCTTGATTACATCTTACGTTTGTAAAGCTTAATACAGTACAATGAAATGCTGCTACCTCTGACTTTTAAAATCTGTGTACATTTTGATTACCTTTTTCTATAAAAATCTGGATTATCAGGATGATAGCTGGAAGAGATACAGAAAGCAGGTCTCTTCCTTGCCATCCTGCCAATCCAATTGTAGATTGATGACAGAGCCCCTCCAGTCCCTGGATGAAGTCACACATTTAATCCATTTTCCCATGTAGCACCAATGTCCACGTGTGAGTACAACGCCTTTGGACCAGCTGACTTCAGAAATCTGCTCTGCTGGCTGAGATCTGTCTATGGAAGGACCAGAATGGGGGGAGAGCCAGATCAAGCATTTTGGAAACCCAGGGGGGGGGGAGCCACCATCCTAGCATACATTTAGGCTAAAGTAGGGGATGTCCTAAGTAATTTTCAACATTCCTAGAGTTGGAGTGGTTTATATTCAGCACTACCTCTGGTGGCCTACAGTTGGTTTAGCTGACCCTTGGCCATTTAGGCTATTTAGGATTGTGTTCAGAAAGATGTGAAAGTGGAACATGTGTCCTGATTTCCTTCTGCATGTGGCAAAGTGTTTATAGTAGTGTTTATTAAGTGTTTATTCCAGAGATTATGTTTAAACTCTACATTCCAGAAAAAGACCTTGTCTCCTTATGTGTGTAAGGTACTGTATATGTTCTATCACAGAGCTATAGACTTTTCTCCCAGTACAACCACCACCACCACCACCACAACAACCACAACAACCACAACAACCACAACAACCACAACCACAACTACAACTACTACAACCACAACCACAACCACAACCACAACCACAACCACAACCACAACAACAACAACAACAACAACAACAACAACAACAACAACAACAATAATCTGTTTAGAGATTGCCTAAAATTCTTAGGTTCTCAAAAACTGGCTACATGGTTTTGCTTATCCTGGCTTCTGAGAATAAATCAAGCCCAAACTGGTGAATGTTTCTTAGTCTCTAGTTACAGATTGATGATAATGTGTTCTTTAATTATGCCTTCTATCCTATACTCAGGTAACAGCAATTGGCATAAGAAACCTGAATGTGAACGTGAGCATACAAAGGTAGAAGTAAAACCAGAGGGTTTCTGGCAACAAGGCAAAACCTAAGGGGCAAACCCCCCCACCACAAAAAAACCCCAACCCTTTTATTGCATGCCAGATGAACTAGAACATCTCAGTCAGAAGATACAAGCAAATTGAATTTGCAAGCTTTGATTCCTTGCCTTCAAAGAAAGGACTCCTGCCTTTGCTTGTCTCTTTCAGCATCATTTTTGATGTATGAAACATTGGTTTATACAACCGTATGGTCCTTTTCTTTCTTATATATCAACACATTTAATTTAATTTAATGTTAATTTAATTTAATTGTTTAACTTGTATGCTGCCCCACTCGCAGAGTGACTCTGGGTGGCTAACAAAGAAACAAAATACAGTAATACCTCATATAACATTAGTATCAAATAACACGAAAATCGCATAACATTAAGGAATCTGGGAGGAAGAATTGCATCAGATAACATTAAGATCCTATGGGATGCTTCAGATAACAACCGCTAAAGCCTGTGTGGTTACAATGTATCTCTATGGATCCCATAGGATTTTAACATGCATCAGATAACACTAAAAATCATATAACACCAAGACTTGTGGAACCAGGTTTTAGTGTTATATGAGGTTTTACTGTATCACAATTACATGGCATCAAAAATAATTACAATTACATAATATAAAAAACATTCCAGAAAAATTTCAAAAAAACAAATATCGCAATTACAATTACAAAATATCAAACTGTCACAATACAATAACACGTCAATAATAAAGTGAGATAATTAAACCATACAAAAACACAACTGCCCCACATTGGGAACCACTGGGCTAGAGAAAAGGTCTGGGCTAGGCTGCAAAGGGGAAAAGGAGACTGAAGTTATAGATCATCCTTAAGGTCAAGTTATGAATCATCTCTGAAATATGCAAATACACTTCCCTCTGTGGATATCAAGGTTGGGCAAATTCCCAAAGCTTAGGGGCTGAATTTTCATGCCTGCACCTGCAATGAGCTGCACCATGGCTAAGATATTTGAAATGTGGATGAGTTGTGCAGAATTAAACCCAGAAGTGACCAATATTTTACTCCCACTTTTGGCTTTTGAAATGGAGATGGACTTAAGGAGGCCTGCTCCCTCGCAATACAAACATCTCTTCTTCTGGAGGTTGTCAAGGTTTCGAAAACATTTACAAGTCTTCAAAATGCCTCCCAGGGATGACTGTGATGCTCATGTGCCTTGGTCACTAAAGCAGAATCTTCACCTCTTACCTGAGACTTTTCGGATATCTGTAACTGATGCCTTAGGTGTGCTGTTCTTAAATCAGCATATGAACTAGCTAAGTAGCATGATGTAAACCTACAGCAAAAATTATGTTTGTCCTCTTAGCTTATTCGATTAGACCTTGGGCCTTGTACTGTATTTATAAAATACTTGACAGCTCTCTCTCTCTTTCCTTCACTACTGCTTTCATCCTTATTTTTCAGATTGAAGTCCTGCCTGAAATAATAGATGCTGTCAAAGGACAAGTTGAGGTTTTCCTTGACGGTGGACTCAGAAAAGGCACTGATGTCCTCAAGGCACTTGCACTTGGAGCCAGAGCGGTCTTTATTGGGAGGCCAGTAATCTGGGGACTCGCTTATCAGGTAATTTGAAGCAGGAATTCAAATAATGGAATGCTTGGAACACTCTTGCACTAACTGTGCATTTGGCCCCCTCTATGCATCTTTTGCATAAGCTGGGGAAGGCAGAATGGTTTTAGGGAGACTTTCAGGGATGTGTAACTTCCCTCCTCCTTCTGGACATTTAGTTGTTTGTTACCTTGCTGTCACCATCTTTATTTTTGGGCTTGCTCTTTTTTTCCATATGTGTATGCTTATATTTGCCACCCAGAGTGGTTGTTCTAGCCAGAAGGGTGGAGTGAGTATGTATGTATGTATGTATGTATGTATGTATGTATGTATGTATGTATGTATGTATGTATGTATGTATGTATGAATCTATGAATCAATGAATCAATGAATCAATGAATGATCTGTTATAGAGGACAATAATGACTTTGGCAGTAATTACATTATTTTTTTAAAAAGAGAGAGAGCAACATTAGAAAAAGGTGGACATTCAAGTATTCTGGGTCCAAACTGAAAAGTACCGTAATTGGAAAAAAGTAGAAGCTAGTGAAGCTGTTTCAGGGCCAGCATAATTGGGTAGGGATGGCATTTTTGCCTTGCTTGAACAATAGCACTGAGATGGTTAATGAGATTTATATCATCATCATCATCATCATTATCATCATCATCATCATCATCATTGTTAATTGATTGAATATGGGTAAAAAAGAGCTTCATTGTATTGATGTTTTTTGAACACATATTGATGCTTCCAATTCTTGGCTTAATCTTGGAAGAGTGTGGCATCTATGCTTATACAGGTATAATGTTTCAATTAGGGTGAAGAAGGTGTGAAAGAAGTTCTTCAGACACTGAAGGAAGAGTTCCGGTTAGCAATGGCACTCTCTGGTAAGATACAGAGCATGACAGAATTACTCTTTGCTTGATCTCTCTCTCTTCGTATGTTCTTCAAGGGACAGCCCTTAAGATGAATATGAAAAACTTGCAAACTAGAATAATACACAAACTCCTTACATAATTTTGTATTGTGGCATAGATCTTTATGACTTCCTGCTGCTTGATCCTTCTGACTAGAAGTGGCAAAGGTGGAATCCTATGTAGGAAAAGCCACTCCTATCCCACCAGTTATGAATGTCCTCCCTTTACATATGTTCAAGTTAATAATAAAAAATCTAGTCTTCATTTTTTTTTGTTCAGTCACACAGTCGATTCCGACCCTCTGCGACCCCATGGACCACTGTCCGCCAGGCACTCCTGTCCTCCACCATCCCCCTCAACTCGCTTAGCTCTGCGCCCACTGCCTCCACAATACCATCTAGCCATCTCATCTTTGGCCGTCCCCTTCTTCTCTTGCCCTTGACCCTTCCAAGCATCAAGGCTTTCTCAAGTGAATCATCTCTTCTCATTTGATGTCCAAAGTACTTTGATTTCTTCTAAGATTGACCTATTTGTTCTCCTCGCTGTCCAGGGGACTCTCAAAACTCTTCTCCAACACCACATCTCAAAGGCGTCTATTCTTCTGCACTCAGCTTTCCTAATGGTCCAGCTCTCACAACCATACATTGCCACAGGGAATACCATTGTTTTGACTATGCAAATTTTTGTTTGCAATGTGATGTCTCTACTTTTCACCATGCTCCCCAGGTTTCTCATTGCTCGTCTTCCAAGAATCAGTTGCCTTTTTATTTCATGGCTGCAATCCCCATCTGCAGTGAGCTTTGATCCTAGGAAAGTAAAATCTGTCACTGCTTCTACTTCTTCCCCATCTATTTTCCAGGGACTGATAGGGCCTGTTGCCATTATCTTGGTTTTCTTGATATTGAGTCTCAAGCCAGCTTTTTCACTTTCTTCTTTCAACCTAATCAGGAGCTTCTTTAGCTCCTCCTCACTTTCTGCCATTAGGGTGGTATCATCTGCATATCTCAAATTGTTGATGTTTCTTCCAGCAATTTTGATCCCAAATTGTGATTCCTCCATCCCTGCATTGTGCATTATGTGTTCTGTGTATAAGTTGAATTAGCAGGGTGACAAAATGCAGCCTTGTCTTACTCCTTTTCCTATTCCAAACCACTCCGTCATTCCATTTTCTGTCCTAACTGTTGCCTCTTGATTCATATACAGATTTCTCATGAGGCCTATAAGGTGTTCCGGTATTCCCATCTCTTTAATTACTTGCCACATTTTGTTGTGGTCGACACAGTCAAAAGCCTTCGTGTAATCAATGAAACAGAAGTAGACTTGTTTCTGATATTCCTTTGTTTTTTCCATGATCCATCTTATGTTGGCGATGTGGTCTCTAGTCCCCCTGCCTCTTCTGAACCCCACCTGCACTTCTGGTAATTCTCTCTCCATAGAGCTTAACTAGGTGTATCATTCTCCACAGTGGAAATATCATCAGTTTGATGAGGCTAATGATAGTGGGACCAGAACAAATTGGGAGGAAACAATTTAAAGCATTCCGTACCACGTTAGAGTACTGAACATAATCTGTTTTCTGAAGGTGGCACTTCATTGGATAGAAGTATCTCCCCCCCTAATTGTTTTTAAATATCAACTTCCCTAGAGAAACCACACAGAAAAATCCAGTTGTTTTAACTCAGCAGCTGGAAGGTAAATGCTGATAATGCCAGGAGGCCATACCATAGATAAGATGCTATCTGTGGGGTGGCTGGGATCAGCACCTACACCAGTGATTATCAACCTGTGACCTGTGGGCCAGATATGTCCCACAGCATCATTTCATGTGGCCCCCCACTGCCTCCTCCACACCAGGAAGTGCCATGTGGTGGAGAAAGGGCAAAATGGCCGTCCCTGCCCCAGAGCTATCTGAGGGAGCATGACCCGACCCCTGACTTTAAAAGTTTGAGAACTCCTGATCTATATAGTCTCTAAAGGTAGGTGCCCTTGGACCTTAGGTGTGGCTTCCCAAGAAGCCCTTTCAATAAAATTATTGAAGTGCTGGTTTTGCATAGATAAGCCTTGTGAACTAAATTCTAGTCCCACCCTCACTTCTTTTTCAGGTTGTCAGAATGTGAAAGAAATAGACAGAACATTGGTCCGAAGAGATCGGTGGCCTGCCTCCAAGATATAACTGTATTTTCAGCCTCAGCTGAAACTGTAAACTTGGATACATAAATTGTTTGTCCTTCCTTACCAAGAAATGGGAGTTGCAAAGTGAATTTAAGTCTCCAATACACATTTTAGCTGGATCAAAACAAAATGTCCTACTGTCTAGCTTTTAATACTTAAGACTATTTTGTTAATGTGTTATCCAATACATCAGAGTGTAAATTTAACACATAAATGGGATTTGAATATACAAGAAATATTTTGAAAAGTGATTCAATGTTCTTCTTGTAGTCAGGTGTTAGCCATCTTAAATGATGAAAAATGTTGCCCAAATAAGAACCTGACTTACTCCCAGTAAGAATGCTCTGAAGCATTAATTACTGAAGTTGAGAGTTTTCTGATGGGATTCAGTTGACTGAAGTCCAGTTGTACAAATATTAGTGGTGCTGTTTTGAAGCCCTTGAGTGGGAACAGTTGAGCTTCTAAAACAACAGTAAGCAGATGTCTGGGAAGGCACTTTATATTAAAAGAACTGTTGACGCTTGAAGTCCAAAGGATACCCCTTTGATATTGCTTTAAAATGTTTAATCATATTCTGACTTCTAAACTTAACACCTAGCATCATTTATCCTTTGACAGTCTGGCAGAGGAAAGCATAGCACATATTTATAGTGGTTGGAAAGGGATGCTGTGAGGAAATGGTGGTGTGCAAAATTAAGTTTGAAATTTATGTCCACACAGCTACCCAAACTAGTTACTACAGCTCATGAAGTCATCCTTGCATTTCAAATTCTGAACAGTTTTTTACTCCTACCATTTGTGGCAAGAGTGACTCTCCAAACGTCGCAGCCAATAAACAGGGATAAAAGTGGTGCAGTTCAACAGCATCTGGAGGACCACATAATTTTATGACTGAATTTTTTTGGGATTAAGTATTCACAGCTCATTGCTCTCTCTCTCACTCTAAGAATCTCTGCAAAGAGATCGTGGTACAAGAGCAACACACCCTGGGAGAGAGAAACAGAAAAAGAGTGGAGGGAGCTGTCCAATAAATGGAAGTGGAGGGAGGTGTCCAGAAGGAGTTGGGGTCAGAGAACATGGCCATACAGGCAGGAGCAGAAATGCTTAGCCTGGACTTCACTTAGGTCACAAGGTAGTTTAGGAGAATCTTGCAAATGAAAGCGAATAAGAATGCCAGCTGGCAAGGCATAACGATAAGGAAGAACAAGGCATAGAGGAAGATATTCAACAAATGTTGTGGGGTAGGAGGAGGTTTTGAAGATTCAGAACAGGAAAAACTACCAAGCATCATCAAAGTAAGAAATGAGACAAAGAAAAAAGACAAATTGACTTTGAAAGGGAGGTATGATATGGGAGCAAAAAAAAAGAGGGAGAGGGGAGAAAAATATGCCATAGATTATTTCAACACCCCCACATTGATGCTTCTCATTTGATGTGGAAGGAGTCTGGCTAAGATGAATGGATGGGGATGCTACCTCTCTGAAGGAAAGAGGCATTAGGACATCCTATAGATGCTTCCTACCTGGAAGGAAGAGGGATTGAGCATCACATGCTAATGTTGCTGCAGTTCTGAAAGGAATAGCTCTGCTATTGTGACCTCTAGTTGACGTTTCTGGCTTGAAGGAAAGAGATTAAAATTTATGATTTCAAATTTACAAAGAAGAGAGGCTGGCTGGGGGGCCCTCATGCTGATCCTCCATCTGAAGAAGAGAGGGACTGAACATCCTAAGCTGATGCTGATGCCGCATGCCTGAAGGAGAGAATGGCCACTGTAACAGTTTCCTTGTGCCATTGCATCAGGAGCAGAGTAGCTGGTTAATGTGTTTTCCCACAGCTGCTGACAGGCTGAAGAGGGAGACAAACTAATTTTGCCAGCTTATTTCATGAGATCTATGCCATTGGCATCTTAGAGCAGGTATGCATTTCTTAGCTCTTCTTTAATCACCCCACACTCAACCACTCCATCCTGTTAAGTCCAAATTTCATATCTCTTCAGGGTTAGCCCCACTATATTGTCCAATCATGGGTTTTGTAGGACACAAGGGTCAGAACACCTTATCCACTTTCATCCTTCCTGAACTAGCAATTCCTCCTATTGTCTGATGCATAGATCTGGCCAAATCTGACCTAGATCCGGAGTGACTGCAGATTCAAGAACTATGAAAAGAGACATGTAGATCATGGTCAAGGTGCTATTAGTTTCTATAATTCTAGTGAGAGTGGGTGCCTTCTGTCTACCAGCCAAGTTTCTGACTAATGGAAGACAATGAAGATATAGTGAGAGAGCTGGCAATAACTAACAAATGAACAAGCAAAAGAAAGAAAGAAAGAAAGAAAGAAAGAAAGAAAGAAAGAAAGAAAGAAAGAAAGAAAAACAAACAAACAAACAAACAAACAAACAAACAAACAAACAAACAAACAAACAAACAAACAAACAAACAAACAAACAAACAAACAAACAAACAAACAAACAAACAAACAAACACTGGAGACAAAAAATGCAACAGAGAGCAAACTGAGAGAGCTTATTCTCACAAAGAGTACTGGAAAACTCAAAACTACATACTGGTGTGGTTCTCCAGAATATATCTTCTTGGTAGTTTCACAATTTTTGTACGTCTCTCCCCAGACATTCCAAACAGATGACTTTAATAACCTAAGTCTTATTTCTTTACAATATTTTAAAAGCCAAAATATGCTACTACAGTGATGCCTTGCTTAATTAGCAAAATGCATTCCATGGGGGTTGCTCGTTAAGTGAGTTGCTCGTTAAGCAAAACACTGCTGTTAGCAAGATGGATTCGCCTGCCCACCCTGCTCAAGCAACAGGGTGGGCAGGTGAATCTGTCTTGCTAACAGCGCTGGCTTGTCTGCAAAGCATGCAGCAGCTGCGTGTTTGGGAAGCAGAACGGGGAGCCCCCATTCTGCTTCCTAGCCATGCCACCACTGCAAAGCGCACAGCGCCAGTGTGTTTGGGAAGCACACCATTCTGCTTTCCAAACATGCCACTGCTGCGTGCTTCGCAGGAAACCAGTGCTGTTAGTGAGACAGATTTGCCTGCCCACCCTGTTGCTTGAGCAAGGCGGGCAGGCGAATCCATCTCGCTAACAGTGCTGGTTTGGGAAGCAGAACGGGGCTCCTCCGGTCTGCTTCCCAGCCATGCCGCCACTGCCAAGCGTGCAGTGGTGGTGTGTTTGGGAAGGAGAATGGGGGCTTCTGGTCTCGTTCCCAAACATGATACTGCCGCCGCCGCCGCTGCACATGAGAGAACTGTTTGGGAAAGAGAAGGGGGTAAAAAGCAAATAGTTATCTTGCCTGAGCTGGTGGATAAAGGCAGGAAAGTGCTTTTGGTTTATCTTCAATGAGACTGGAACGCAAGTGCTTTCCTGCCTTTATCCACCAGCTCAGGCAAGAGAATTGTTCGCTTTTTACCCCCTTCTCTTTTTCGAACAGTTCTCTCACCTGCGCTGCCAGCGCTGGCCGATTTGCCAGCGCAGGCAAGACAACTGTTCTCATTAAGCGAGTTTTTGCTCATTCAATGAGGCAGACCTTTTGGAAAAAATTTGCTCATTAAATGAGTTACTCACTTAGCAAGATACTTGTTATGCGAGGTATTACTGTATTTTGATTTGGCACCAACATTACTGTATTGTGCACCTGAGAACTTAGAAATATTATCCAGCCCTTCTAGCTAAAAGATTCAGTACTTTGACTTATAGGAAAGCAGAGGCATGAAACTAATTAGGTGGGATAGACAGATGAATCTAGTTCAAGGATCTATATTGTTGTAAGGCTGAAGTTTGGAGAAGCAGGCAATAATGGTGCCAGAAGGACTTCTGCAAATATACCATCAGAGAATATGTGGCAACACTACAAGTCAAAGCGCTAAGAATAAATAATATTGGAGAATGCGTGGGGAGCTCCTCTCATATGGGATAGTGCATTTGAGGATTCAGCCCCCCTTCATTTATGCTGAATTTGTATGTTTGCAAATAAACACAAATATTGCAAAACACTGGTAAGTCTCCTGCAATCTTCTTCAAAAGGAAATAAAGCTAAGCACTAAATCTCCAGATGTTTTTGGGTAGGATGCTATGCTACAAAACAATGTTTCCCAACCTTGAGTCCCTAGCTATATATTTTTTTATAATCCTGGAAGTCCAAGAGCACTTGGTTAATGGTGAGCAGTTCTGGGAGATGGAGCCCAGTGACATCTGGGGAGTGATATATTGAGAGCCACTAATATAATACAATGATGTGAACAAAATGTACATGGTGTTTTTTTACTGGAAAGAAGGAATTGTGTAAAGCATTTTTAAGATGAGGCAAAATGATCCCCGTCTCTAGAGGAAATAAGTACAGTAAAACACCAATTGTTATCCAGTGTATATACTTTAGCCTTTATCCAATAGTAAATTTATAACAATTGTCTAACAATAGCTTTCTCTCCCACTTACAATATTCACCAGTGTGCAAATGTGAGCAAATTAGGATCAGAGTCCCATTCTTTGACATTTCAGTATCAAAACCTGGGACTGTGATGTTACAGAAATAAGACAGGCAAGGGTTTGAACGGCAGTAGGAACAGCTCCTGGGCCTGGTGATAGTGGAAAAGGATATTGGGGCATCTGTGTAAATGAAGCTAAAATCTTGCAAAGCCTGGTTATTTGCATAAAATGGCAATCCACAGCCAAGTGGGACGAGGAAGGAACAATTTTGGTGGCCTGGAAAGCTGTCTAGGTTTTTAAAGTCCCACCTCTTACTCTGAGATCAGATATTCTTCTACTTTAGCACTGCTTCTCCTGGGATTTGTCTCCCTATATCTGGAGACCTGAGGAAGCATAGAAATTCCCTGAGACTTCAGCCCATTAAATCACAGGAGAGACAAGGATCCTCCAGTTGAGAATGGAGGGGTGGTGGTACTCCTGTTGAGTAGGGTTGTCCTCTGTTCAGTGAAGGACCATGTCCTTACTAGCAATTTTTTTTAAAAAAATTAAGAAATAAAGCCAGTGACTTGCATTAGAGAATTGCTTGGGAGAAGTGAACAAAAAATTTACATAAATCTCTTCTGCAGCTGTGGAGGCCTTTGAAGTTATTCTCGCTGAAGATCCATGTCTGGACTGCACCACTTAAGACTGCAGGGGAGTGCTTATCAAATGGCATGCTTCTCTATATAAGAAATCAATTCCTGCAGAGGGAGTCTTGGCAAGCTCCCCAAAAGGCTAGACTCAAACCCATCAATGCTTTGTTTTTGTGTGGATGCAATATATTGCAAACAAGGCACCGCTGTCTCTTCAGCTATGAAGCAGAGATGAACAGTGAACCCTACAGTCGGATACGACTGGCTTTTGAGCAAGAGTGACCTTTACCTAATATATTGGATGGAGTATTGTTCACAGGAGCACTCAGATACTAACTTAATTAGTAAGATGAGGTAGTGCAAGGTTATCAAAGTAATTAGTATCTGAGCTCACAATGAGAATAGCATTTGCAACCTGCTCACAACAGCTGCCAACTATCAGTTAGGGCATGTCTTGATTAGCAAAAACTACTACTTTTGCATCAATTTTGCCAGATTCAAAGTTGATGCAAAGAGCAAGGAATACATGAGGAATACGGCTGAGGTGCACAGGATCTTGCCAAAATGTGGGTTACTTTAAACCACGTTAGGTACCAACTGGCGCATGGTGGCAATGACAGGGACGGTTCCTGAATGGCTCTGCACCAGAAGTGGAGGACAAAGTGGCAGCTGGAGCTGGAGCAGCAGTAAATTCCCCTCTTCTTCAAAATAGAAGCTGGACACTTAACAGCTAACTGGTGGTGGCATCAAGGGATAAGTAAAAAATGAAAAGAAAGAAAACCCCATGGGAGACCAGAAGGGAAGGGGGGAAATTGAGAGGGGGCTGGTTGGTAGCTGAAGTGCAGGATGTTGAAAAGCCCCAACAACCCTGTTTGGACAAGGTTTCACAATGGGCAAAACAAAAGAAGCACCACATGACCTTAATCCAACTTTTAAAAAATCAACTGGAAACCCAATTCTTTTGACAGTCAAGACACACTCTTAATGCACACAGCATCAAGGTGGGGCCTTCTGAAATCAAGAGCGAAGAGATGGACCACAGAACTATGCACCTGCCCCATGATCTCTCTCTCTCTTTGCTCTGCTCCTGTCCTGCTGCCTGCAAGCAGGGTGGCCAGATGAGAGGACAGGCATCCTTTCCCTTTAAGATTTGAGAGGGAGAGAAAAATTCAGGAGGTGTAGCTACCATTCAAAGCTGCACCTTCTGCACTTTCCTCTTCTAAGCAACTGTCAAAGGTACAGGAAAGCTGTCTTGTTTTTCATCTGGTCCCTGTACCTAAAAGTTCAGAAGAAGACTTTGACTTGCTACTAATGCTGAAGTAAGATTCAACACCTAATCTGGGTGCCTTTTGTGTATATGAGTGTTGAGGGCAGTGACATCATGCAGATACATGTTTCAGATCAGTCCTGGGCTTTCACATGATCTCTTGAATTTCTCAACATCTTTCTCTAGCAACTTTGAGATGCTCTCCATGTGAAATGAGGATGGGATATATGAAAAAAGGTGAGCCAAAATTGTGAACTTGAAAGATGGACATTGTCAAATGTTGGTCCTGGTTGGTACAACCTTGCATGTTATTTACTCGGATGTGTCGAGAGTTGCACAGCAACCAGGCTGTGCGTGTATAAAAGCTAAGTGAATGTTTCTCAATGTGTAACAGAGAGCAATTCCTGTTGTTTACTGTGCTTATCGTACTTGTTGCCGTGAGGACGTTGTTGCATGTCAGCTAAGAAAACATCAGAAATTGTTTATTTTAGGTAATATACATTTAGAGAATAGACTGCAGTGTCATGAATTGATGTGCTTGTCTTCTCATTCCAAAATATCACCAAAGTTATTTCAACCCTGAATGTGTACCTATTGGGTGATGAGAACATTATTACTAGAATGAGCTTATAAAATATGTTTTCCAATCATTTTGCAAACTCTCAGTCAATTGCCTTTCTCTGAGGTTGTTGTAACGCTTTGTAGTAAGAATGACTTCTGTGACTGATATCAAGTTGAAGGTTAATGGAGATTAAATGTGTTTACTAACTGGGGCCAGTTAAGCACAGTGATAATTAAGTGGAACTTAGAAAGTTTTGCAATAATTCTAGCCCATAGTTTTCAGATGTTTCGAGGGTAAGGTCCTTCTGATTTCGACCCTAGAGGACAGTTTGGCTGTGAGAATGGTGTAATTCAAGGGGGATTCCCATTTCTCTGTTTAGTAAGCTGACATACTATTGTTACAGTTTAGATAAAGCCAGTGCTGTTATGCTTTATACATATGGTTCTCGGGGCCTTGGGGACAATAGCACTTTTCTCCAGATGTATTGCTAACATACAATGGCACCATGTTTCCTAATAAATATGTGTTTGCTATAGAGTTGTTTTTTGCAGTGCCAAAGGGTAGAGGGCCTTACGTCTAGGCATTGTAGACTTGTCAGTTGTTAATTAAGTCTCAGCGGCACAGAAGGACCTCTGAAGGAAATGCCTGGTTTCACCAACACTACTGCCCCGAGGATTGTTTTTGGCCATGAGGGCCTAAATGCATACAAACACACTACAAGCATGAGAGACAGGGGGAAAAGATTATTATTTTTTGAACAGCATGTCAGCAATGTGATAATGAAGGCAAAAGCCAAGGAGGCACATAAGCCTGAACAAATCAGTCTGTATCTGATCCACATCAGTCTTCCATATGTGCAAGCATAATGCACATATGGAAGAGTAGGTTCAATGTCAGGTTGTGAATTATTTTTTTTAAATCATAAACATTTCACACCTTTGTGTGTGTGTGTTGTTCCCTAGCACACTGGTTTCACATACAACTTTATCCTGCAGCCTTCTTTTTGAAAGCAACTTTTGTGCTGAGGACTTCATAGAAAATGTATAATCCAAAGGATAACACATTCAAATCCACATATTATTCCATAAATGGTGCTGAATTAATACTAAAATATTATGGATTGGAGGATAAGAGTATCAGATGAAATCAAATTATTTGAAGCAATAACTGAGCAAAGACAAAGGAAACTCCCATTAGAATTTTACACTTTTGTTAGGGAAAAAGGAGCCATAAAAAGAAGCAAAACCATGGGAGAATTGATTGAGTAGCAGGTGTGGCTTATAATTTTGGAATGCTGCACATTATTACCATTATTTTTAAAGTTGCTTTAAGGTGTTTTTAAGGCATTCCTAACTATTCTAAGTTAATTGTATTAATATATATATGTTTACTTTTGATGTAGTAACTTACTGTCTGAAATCCTGTTGATTAATAAAGTAAGTCACAACTAGAATTAGGCCCACTTGAATTAAAGGAAGCTGATCCAAATCCCCACTTGATTAAATTGGGCTTCTCTGGTGTGACTGAATAGGATAAGTGGTTCTCAACCTTGGCCCCCCAGATGTTCTTGGACTCCAGCTCCCAGAAACCTTCAGCGCTAACTGTGCTGGCTAAGATTTCTGGGAGTTGAAGTCCAAGAAAATCTGGGGACCCAAGGTTGAGAACCACTGGAACATCAGCCAATGTGGTTTTAAGTGGTTTGTTTTTTATTAATTTGTGAGCAAGTTTTGTTCCCTGCACCCAGAGGCAGACAGCACAAAAATGTAATAAAGGTATAAGAAATGAAAAACAGAGCAACAAATAGAGCACATTCTGTTTCACATATTCTGTTCAATGTGTATGCATGTAGAACTCCAACTGTGATCTGATTGGGTCAAATGATCAGATATATGACTGTTCAAACTGGTACCTCATCATATTGATGTGGAAGCTTCCATAGTCAGAATTCTTTTATTGAAATGGTGAACAAGGCACCTGCCTATACACTTGACCCCCAAGAAAACTCTAAGGAGCAGGAAACTTTAATAGGGGTGTTTAAGCGCCATTTTGGATGTGTACCTTAAGGTGGTAAATGGATTGAAATGTGTCTGGGAAGCTCAAAATTGTAGAACAAGAACTGGAATGAATAAACATTACACTGTTCAGTGTGAATAAACTAAAGTGGTTTGGAGTAGGACAGTTTCAGTCAGACAATTATGAAATTTTTTTATTCTGGAGATGAAGAAACTGGGCTGATCTAAGAGTGAGGCAGTGAGTAATAATGCAGTACAAGAAGATGCCAAACTGTATTCTTTTTGCACAAAATAAGACCAGGAGCAGACTATGGTAAAGACCATTCTGCTAGACTTTTGATATTAAAGCAGAAGAAGAACAGTGAAACAATTACAATATCCAAATATAATTCAAACAATATTTATGATGATTTGAAGCTCATTTGAAGAACAGATTTTCATTACTGAACTCAATTGGTTGTAACCCCAAGCAACTATGCAATGACAGCAGATATATAATTCTGAAGGAATGCAGTCTGCCCCTCCTCCCCGGCTGTCCATGCAGCTTGAAAGAAAATAAATACCTCAGCAGATAACCAAATTGTTAATAACAAATGAAAAGTAAAACATAACAGGAATAGCATGAGAATCCTACTCAATACAAATTATAACAAAACATTTGTCTGTGTATGTCAATCATGAACTATGTGATTATGTAAAGCCATGTGTAAATGGATGGAGCATTTGATTGTCTGGGTACAGAGCCAGAGGTTGGGAGCTCGATTCCCCACTGTGCCTCCTTGATGGGATCTGGACTCATTGATCTATAGGGGAGAGCCATAGTCAGGACCCCCCCCCCCGGGGGGGGTGAAAACCCTCCTGAGTGAACAGCCCCCCCAACTCACCCCGTGGTGCCAATGTTATATATGTGAGTGTGACATTGTTGCCCCTCCTGATAATTTTGGCCCATCCTATAAAAAATTTGCCCACCCCCATCTAGAATCCTGGCTATAGCCCTGCCATAGGGCCTCTTCAGGCTGAGCACTTCGGTCATCGTCGGCGTTGTTGGCGTCGTCATTGGCGTTGTCAGTGTCATCCTTATCATCACCATCATCTGGACAACAAGCTTCTGGTAAGACAGAACATGGAGAACCAGTTTCCAGCAGGCAAAAGAGTCAGGCATGGATCAGAATAGCTTTCTCTCAGCCATGGCTGCATAAATGTTACATTACTCAAATTTGATCATTGTTTACAGAATAATTTCATAATGTTAATATTAACAAGGATGACTTTTTTTCTGTCCCTCAGTTCATTCATCAATCCAAACACAAACCATAGGCAAGAAACCAGAAGAGGCTTTGAAAAGCAGCTATGAAAGAACTAGAAATTATTTTTTAAGTGTAAGAATGTATTGCTTAGATTATCCATATTATAGTACTTGATTATCCATATTATAGTACTTGATTTTTATCTATAGGTATGAAAGGTAAAGAAAACTGACAAGAAAAAAATGACTCAAATGTGGTGTTGGGATAAATGTTTTATGGATATCCCTTCCAACTCAGTTATTCTATGATTCTATGATTGTCAGAAAGACAAATAAATGTGTGCTAGATCAAAACAAGCCCAAAATCTCACTAGAAGTAAAGATCACTATACTGAGGCTATTGTACTTTGGACACATCATGAGAATACAAGAGTCGCTGGAAAAGAAAATAGTGCCAGGAGAAGTTGAAGGCAATTGGAAAAGAGGAAGGCATGCCATGAAAAGAGTTGACTCAGTAAAGAAAGTCACAACATTTAGGCCTCAAGATCTGTGCAGGACTACTAATGACAGGAGTTTGGGGAGACAATGAATTCATAAGTTCACCATAAGTTAAAAATGACATAATGTTACACAACAACACAAGCTGCAGCCAACAGCTTGGAATTAATTCCTACCTAGCCAGACTGATGTAGGAAGGGAACAAGTTGCAAATACTAAATGATGAGCAACTGCCCCTGGAGAGTTTCCAAAATAAGACTCAACAGACATCTCAGAGAATGGAGATTTGTCTAAGAACTCACTGGATTATATCCCTCTGTTAATTTCTTTGAAGCAATTTATTTTAATCTAAGTGGAGCTTCTTTGGTCTATGTGAAAGACTGTTTCATAAATTTACTAGCAGAGTCTAGACCAGCCATGGCGAACCTATGGCATGCGTGCCTCTCTGTGGGCACACAGGATGGTGTGTACAAGTCCCACCCTGCTCACCTAGCACCAGTGGGTGTGTTTGACCTTGGCAGGGCTTGGCGGCCTTGTAGGGGCAGCGTGAAGCCCAGGGGTGAAGTTTACACTTTGTAGTTTAGGAAAATTGCAGGAGTAGAGAAGCCAGCTAAATTGTAGGATCCAGAAGCTCCCTGCTTATCATAAATTCTGTCCAGATGTGAAAATTCTGCAGCCTTTGCTTCAAATGTATAGCAAACATTTTGCAGCATAAATAGGTGCTGTTCAGATGAAACAGTACATGTTGTAATGACAAGTTAAACTTTGAAGAACTGGAGGATGTTTTAGCTTTGATGGGATTTGTTATTGTTGTTCAGTCGCACAGTCAATTCCAACTCTTTGTGACACTATGGACCATTGCCCGCGAGGCACCCCTATCCTCCACCATCCTCCTCAGCCTGCCCAGCTCTGTGCCCATTGAGTCAACACTACCATCTAGCTATATCATTCTTTGCCGTCCCCTTCTTCTTTTGCCCTCCACCTTTCCCAGCATCAAGGATTTGTCAAGTAAATCCTCTCTTCTCATTTGATGTCCAAAGTACTTTAGCCTCATCTTTACTGTTTGACCTTCTAAGGAGTAGTCAGGGGTGATTTCTTCTAAGATTGACTTATTTGTTCTCTTCGCTATCCAGGGTACTCTCAAAACTCTCCTCCAACACCACATCTCAAAGGCATCTATTCTTCTGTGCTCAGCTTTCCTAATGGTCCAGCTCTCACAACCATACATTGCCAGAGGGAATACCATTGCTTTGACTATACAAATTTTTGTTTGCAATTTGATGTCTCTACTTTTTACTATGCTCCCTAGATTTCTCATCGCTTGCCTCCCAAGAATCAGTTGCCTTTTTATTTCATGGTTGCAATCACCCTCTGCAGTGAGCTTTGATCCTAGGAAAGTAAAATCTGTCACTGCTTCTACTTCTTCCCCATCTATTTTCCAGGGACTGATAGGGCATGTTGGTTTTCTTTATATTGAGTCTCAAGCCAGCTTTTGCACTTTCTTCTTTCAACCTAATCAGGAGCTTCTTTAAGTCCTCCTCTAGTATCATGCTACAGGTAAAAATTATAACATTCTGACATGTAACACATTACTTCCAAGTTCTGTCCTCACTGGACTCCTCCCTCTCCTTGAGAAGATTGTTTTCATCTTTTTATTTCATGTGGCTGTGAAATGGGTTAAACGAAGGAGGGGGGAGGAAATGCTCATTCTCCAGACTCTCTAACATGGCCCTATGAAGAACAGGAGAGTGTTTGCTGCAGAGTCAGAAGGTGTCATTTAATATATAGACTGAAATGTGAGGAAATCCCCTTTGCAACTAACCACTTTTCCCACATCAGCTTCACCAAACAAAAGTGCATTTGAGAACATCATTGGTGGAGAGTTACCTTATGTAACACTTAGTTTGCTCATAGAGAAGAATGCCCTGCTAAAATTTTGAGCCACTTGGCCTTAAGGCTTTATCACAATTCTGAATTGCATTACAAGGCAACTGATGTTCTTTGTGGGGAAGTAGGGAAACAAACCAGCATGTCTGTTTACATGTGCATACACACGCAAATACATGAACACACACATCCTTTGAAGTTTCCTGACAGTTTTCTCTACTGGGTTGGTTTTGCTAGAACGATGGGTTTTTTTTTCTAAAAAAGCAGCATTCAAGCACTTTGCTAAAAGTTGCTTTTCATTGATTTATGATCTCCCGAGGCTATGAGAGAAGAGCTGCTACCTCAGCGCACTGTGGTTCTGCTCTCCAAGTGCCCTAGAGAAGTGAGGGGCCCCAAAGAGGGAACAAGGGAAGCAAACTGGGGAAAGGCATCAAGAGCTCAAAAAGAAACAGGACAGAGTCATCCTAGTACAAGCACAAACTCCAACACATTTACAGGACTTCCTGGGATAATAAACATACTGTACTTTTAAAATGATGGTGGTGGCAGTAGTGATTTTCATTGTGCCAGACAAAGAAACAAGGAGCTGAGATCTTTTCAAATCCCTCCATGGATCTCCTTACATATGTCACTCCTTCCCTTTCCTTCCTCTGCTCCATTTATCCAAAGGCAGCTCCCCCAATTGCTTAGTGGTTAAGATGTTAAGCTTGGAGACTGGAAGGTCTGGTTTTGATACCCTAGGGCTGCACTTGGGAACATGAAAGGAGCCTCATTCAGGTCTCCCCTTGAGCACAGTTTCTCCGGCAAAACTCCTTTCAACCCAGACTAATCTCTGACATGAAATTAATATTGTTATTATCCCAAAGGACCATTTGTGCCTCAAATATCCCATGTTGGAAGAAAACTTGCCCACAAATTGTCACCTTTTGAAGTGATCTGGAACTAGGAACAGTGTTGTGCTATTATCTCCCACCAAGTAAATTTGGGGTTGTGCAGATGGATGAACATGTTCATGTACAAGCACTCATGCATAACAAGGAAAATGCCTCTCAACATTTAATTCCTGATGTCAGCACCTCCTGTGTGAATGGTCTAATTATATGAATGTGTATAAACTCAGCAAATACTGAACGGCAAATTAAGCTGTAAGTAGGAGTGGGAAATCTTTCAGTTTTGTTTTTTCCTGCATCTGAATTTTTCAGAACACATTATTCTGCCCGAAAGATGTGATTAGTACATTTCAGCAAATTCTTCATAAATGACTGAAATAAGATTTCCACCCACTGGCCTAACACGATCTTCAATTTACATTTATTTGAAGCACAGAAAATTATAAGTTGTATTTGTCTCCCATATAGTTGTCAAGGATAATTAATCTCTCAGAAACATAGAGGTGTCAATCCTAATTCAATGCCACAAACATTCAGGAATAAATCTGTCAAAGGTCAGTGTCTGATGCATAAATTTCTCATTTCATGTCTCCAGCCTTTGATACCATCTTGAATATAAAAATTGTTAATCTGGATAAAATCTTGCCCAAAATAAACTTTTAACAATGAATATGTCTGTAGGATGCAATTACATAGCAAGGGAAATGTAACACATTTTTTTAAAATATGGTTTCATGTGTTGTTGCTGTTGGGATGGTTTTCCTGGATGTATGGCTGCAAATTTAGTATTTCTAAGTAGCCAAATGGATTACAAAGATGTCGTCCTCAAGAGGCAAATGCTTTGCAGAGCAGCTGTTTTTGTTATATTACAAAGCTGTAAATTTGAGTGATGAGCACCGAACACTGTCCTGCACTCAGTATGGAACTGATACAATGGCCTGTCTACATGTCACTCAATTTTATTGCAATGCATGAACTTGGAAATGCAAAGAAAAAGAATAAAAAAAAAATCTGGCAGGAGGAGTACTGTACTTTCTTGATAGTTGCTTCAAATCTCTATGCAATTTTCCTACACTGAAATTCAGTGTAACAAAAAGTCTGTGTTTTTACATATCATCCATATGTGATAATTCATACTCTTGCATTTAGCTGTTTGTATGTCTGAGGGACACACGGACTGCTAAGTAGAAGAAGATTCCATTCTGAATGTTGCCTTTTTGAGGTTTTTTTGTTTAATGTTTTTGAGTTAATTTCCCAGGCTGAGCCATTTTTCTTCTTGCTACAATTATTTTGGACTCCAGGGATTCTAATATAGAAATTGTACATAATCGTGAGTATGTAGAAATTCGCCCCCTTCCCACTGAAATACTTATTTCCACTTGTTACAACAATAGAGGATAGGTACATCATCAACAGCTTACAGATGTGATAGCTAAATAGGAATCCCATATGTATTTATTGTTTGTTATTTAATGGTATTGGTTTGATTGTTTGTAATATTGTCATTATTTCCTACATTCAAATGTAGGGGCAAATAGAGAGCAATGCCTTTTTCTGTTCTGCTTCTGAGCTCTTTTAGTTTCAGTCAACTGCTATAGGCATTTTAAAAACTACAAACCATATGACAAACCCTTCACAAGGTGTAGTGGTGGCTGACAACATGGATTGCTTTAGAAGAAAATTAGATACATTAATGGAAGTTAGCACCTTCAATAGCTACTGGTCATGATGTTAACATCCTCCTAACAGTATGACATGTGAGAAACATGAATTAGAGGGGGCAATTGTGCTTCTCTCTTACTTGTGGACTTTACATAGACAGCAAATTGGCCAATGTTTCATCAGAATGTTATAGGCAGCCCTTTGGTCTGATCCTACAGGATGCTTATGTTCTCTAGATAGTCCATGAAATGATTAACCAGACCAATGGACACTCTTGTATTTAAACTAGTGACTTCAATTGGCATATCATAAAGAATTTGCATATGTCAGGGAAGGAGAGTAGTTTACTAGTCACCCTGCTGTACAAAAGTTATAGCTGGTTCCTTATAGCATCCATTCAAGGTGAGAGAAAGCTTGTATTTCTTGGCCACTTGGATGTAGATCCCCTCAGTGTTGCAGGTTGGTGGGATGAGACCTAGCTGTATAGTATATTAACACATTCATTCAGTGTTTTGATTTATTATTATTTTTTATCAAAGCAATCAGAATCTTTGAGAGCCACTGGTCTTCAGGGGATTTTGACCGGGGTGGGTATGGTTTTGCTCTTTCACATTTTGGAGTGAGTTACTCGCTTGTCCCCTTCCAGTCACCATTTGGAGACTAGGGTCAGAGTCTCTGGTAATTATTTTCCAGTCTAGCTCTGATTTGTTTCATATTTTCATGTATTAAGCAACATAGAGTGCAGAGATGTTGTAAGTCATACTGTCCTTTGTTTCATTGTGGCTTATAGCTCTGGATTTTGTTTGTCAATTAGCTTGCCCATACCAATGTTTTAATTCCACCTTTCCAGAGTGCCCATGATTCACAACAATTTAAAAATCACAGTACTATGGACGTCATTTATTCATGGGTTACCATATGTCAGAGGTGATGTGACAGCAGGTAAAAACAGCAACTATGAAAAAACATGTTTTTGTAGTGGTAAATGCAATAAAATACAAAAAGTAGTGGAGCCCATAGATAAAGTAGACTTTCATTAAAACCTGTGTTTTTTTTAAACCAACAGTGGTGTTTGGGACATAGCCCATACCAGGGCCCAGGTTTTTCCTGGTAGGACTGTGGCTGTCTAGCAACCTACAGTGATACTAGAGTTTTGTCCTGTAAGACATAAGTTCAATTCACTCATCAAAGTCGTTTGTGAGGCCTATGTGTATTGAGGGCAGCAGGTTAGCTGTGAACCTACATTGTCACATTAAATGTAGAAATATGATGAGCTGGAGAAAAGTTACAGTCAATCCAGGTAGCCTCTCTGGATGAACCAGGACCCTCATTCTAAGAGTTATACTTCATGTGGGAAAACTACCTGGTTACAGCAGTCTCCTCCCCTTCAGTCCACCATATTCTTTTGTTCAACATGACAAGGATGGGTAGAACTACAACATTGCCTTAAATGCATGCGGGCTTCACATGTTTAATAAACAACTGGAGAGAGCTTTAGTTTTATGAACCTCTGGCCAGACCCCACAACTTTAGATTCTACAATCATTCTCATGCTTTATTCTGGAGGAAGGTGGGGGTTGGGGTTGGGGCTGGGGAGGTTTGTTGCATATCCACTGCATTGGCAGCTAGTGTCCATTACTCTTAGTGGGCAAATGACATCACAGTCAATGTTGGGAGGAGCCAAGGTGACATGGAAGGCCAGGATGAGAATGGGTTCTTTCCAGTGATGGGATGTTACCAGTTTGGACCGGTTCGCCCGAACCGGTAGCACCCATCAGGAGGGGGTCGCTGGGGTGGTGGTAAACCCCCTGGTGACCGGTTCGATTGCCTCTCCGGCCCCCCTCCAGAAATGTATTTCCAGCCAGCCAAAATGGTTGCCTGGAACTGCGCGTGCGTCAAACCTCCGTTTGACGCTTGCACAGTTCTATTTTTTAGCGTGCATGTGTCAAATAGAGGTTTGACACATGTGCACTAAAAAAAATAGAACTGTGCATGCATCAAATGGAGGTTTGACACATGTGCAGTCTTTTTTTATTTTTTATTTTTTGCTCCACCCACAATGTCATGATGTCATGACATCATGATGTTGGCTACACCCACAACATAATGACGTCACGGTGGGGTAGCGAAAATTTTGACAACCCACCACTGGTTATTTCTCTCTCTCTTTGTCATGAAAGAGAGAGGGGGGGGGGAGAAAAAGCATTTCCTTTGACACTGCCACATCCCCACATCCATTCACTCCACAACTCTGATGAAAAGGAGAAGGTGGTGTAATGAATTTGGAAGCTTTATTTATGAAAATAAACTCACCAGAACGTGTCACTGTGATTCAGTTAATCACAGCGGCTTGTTGTTTGGAGAAATGAAACCTCTAACATCCAGCTTTGCATTGAGATTTCCCAGTGAAGCATTATGTCACTGGGATGAGTGCCCCTAGAGGCTCCTTTAGTCATCAAGGGAAAGATTACCCAAACCCACCTCAGCGCAAGTTCACACCCTTTGAACTTCAGAGGTGAACCACCCAGAGAAGAGGGGCATGAAAGCTTTGGTACCTTGCCAGGAAAAAGGTCTGATCCTGGTAATGTGACCTTGGGAGATCTTACAGAGATAACATAAATCTTATCTCTTGATCTAACTTCAAGATCACTTGACATCCATAAAGTGGGAGTGAGTCACTTTTTGGGAATAAAAAGAGAAGTTAGAAAGATCTTCAGGAGTGGGGGTGGACTTCTTTGATCCTGAAGAAGATGAGGCCGGGATCAGGTGAGTCTTTGAATCTTATCAGAAGGGAGGCAGAATAGCTGTCTGACTTAGTCTGGATTCGAAGGCTGAATACTTAGAAATATTCTGGCTATTCTGGCTTTCATGCTTAGCCAGATTTTGTAACATCTTTGGACTTTGAAGATACTGAGCTAGGAGAAGCTGAACTTAGAACAAAACATGCTTTGTTATTTTATTAGACAAAGTGTTAAGTAGGCTTTGTGTCTAGGAAATTAGTTTGCTAGAAACTAAGATGTTTTTAGATTAGATTTTACCCAACAAGGGGAAGTTTTATTTTGCTATGTTTTGCTTGATGAAACAACACATTGCTTTATGGACTTTATTTTATTCTTCATTCCAATAAAACAGGAAGGCTGCACAAGGTCTCTTCTATAAAGACAATTGGAAGCGTTGTGTCCAAGTTTGATGTGGTCCTGGAATAAGGGATTTTTGGCACCACATTTACCTGCTTACAGGTTACAAATTAAGAATTGGGGTTTTCCATGCTACAACCAAATCTCTCATGGCTCGACTTTGAAGAATGCACCTGAGGGTAGATAAGGGGACTTTCTCTGAAAACACAACATTCCAGGGCTGAATTGTAGGAGTCATGGGAGTCTACTATTGCCCTGAGTCCTGGGAAGGAAAGAATTCACTCTTAACCTCATGCCCCCCCCCCGGATTCGTAATAGGCGGCACTTGGCCCCCCAAATTAGAAGCATCGCATGGTGGCCTGCAAACGTCAGTAAGGCAAAGATGAAAATAAAATTAACTTTTAAAAGTAAACTTCTTCACTGCTACTACTTTAGCGATAACAATTGCATTTTACATGCCACCCCATAGCGCTTAGCGCACTGTCTAGGTGGTCCACAAGTTAATTTGCATTTTTGCCCCCAACATGCTGGGTACTCATTTTACCAACCTTGGAAGGATGGAAGGCTGAGTCAATGTTGATCCCCATCATGATTGAATTCACAATGCTTTGTTTGCAGTACCGCAGTTTAACCACTGCACCACCAGGGCTCTTCTTTACTGTCTGCTCAGCTTCAGGCTGGGCAGTTGATTTGCTCCCTTTATACAGAAAGAAAGAGAGATATGAGGCTGGACTCCAGCAGTAGAGGAACTTCCTCTTTTCTGCTCTGGAGGCTGACAGGAGTTTGAGGGCTGTGGAGTTGCTTGAGACTGAGGTAAGGCAGGACCTCCCTTGTCCCAGAAGACCAGTTTCTTCCACTCCACTGTCTAGACAAGAACAGAGCATCCTGCCCTGTGGAATAGGCATGTTGGCTGCCTGGTTTCTCTTTCTCCTGTGTATTTTTTTTTTTTTATTTAGATTTATTACCCCGCCCTAATCAGGCGAACCTGACTCTAGGCGGCTTACAGAAATTCATAAATTAAAACCTTAAAGTTCATAAATTACTTAAAAGTCAATTAAAAAAGAATTAAACCATGAATTTACACAAATTTAAAAGATTTAAAAAGGTTAAAAGGTTTAAAAAGATTTTAAAAGTTTAAAAGAGTGAGGGAGGGGTGGCTGTCCCATCATATCAGCCACCCAACATGGGACCCCATGTTCCTGGACCCCCATACCTGCCCTGCCAGCCAGGTTTTTAGGCCCTTCCGAAAGGGCAGGAGCTCTGTCTGGAGACGTAACTCAGTTGGCAGGAGGTTCCAAAGGGCCGGGGCGGCCACGGAGAAGGCCCTCCTCCTGGTGCTAGAGAGATGCACCTCTCTAGCCGATGGAATGATAAGAGAGCCTCTCCGATCCGCCCTGGTGGGACGGATAGATGTCCTTGGGACGATGCGGTCTCTTAAGTATCCTGGCCCACTACCATGTAGGGCTTTAAAGGTAATAACCAGCACCTTGAATTGCACCCGGAGACATACTGGCAACCAGTGCAGCTCCCGAAGCAGTGGTGAGGCACGAGCATAACGCCCGCACCCCATCACTACCCGAGCAGCCGCATTCTGGACCAGCTGCAGCCTCCGAATGGTCACCAAGGGCAGCCCCATGTAGAGCGCATTACAGTAATCAAGTCTGGAGGTGACCAAAGCATGTGTGATCATGAGCAAGGAATCCCGGTCTAGGAGTGGGCGTAGCTGGCGTATTACACGAAGTTGTGCAAAAGCCCTCCTGGCCACGGCTGCCACCTGCTCCTCGAGCAGTAGTCGTGAGTCCAAGAGGACCCCCAGATTACGCACCAGGTCTGTTTGGGGCAAAACTGCCCCATCCAGAACCAAAGATGGTAACTCCCGAGATAGCGCAGGACCCCTTACCCATAGCCACTCAGTCTTGCCGGGATTCAGTTGTAGCCCGTTGTCCCCCATCCAGACCCTGACAGCCTCCAGGCACCTGGATAGGACTTCCACTGCATCAATTGGATCTCCACGGGCTGAGATATACAGCTGGGTGTCATCTGCATATTGGTGATACCTCACCCCGTGGGAACGGATGATCTCACCCAGTGGCTTCATGTAGATGTTAAATAGGAGAGGCGAGAGTACCGAGCCCTGAGGCACCCCATATTGCAGGGGCCTAGGGCTGGACCTCTCGCCTTCCAGCCACACCGACTGGGTCCGGCCCCTCAGAAATGAAGAGAACCAGGCCAGCACAGTGCCCTGGATCCCCAATCCTTGGAGCCTTCCCAGAAGGATACCGTGGTCGACAGTATCGAAAGCCGCTGAGAGGTCAAGAAGAGCCAGGACGGATGGATGACCTCCATCTCGTTCTCGCCAGAGATCATCCACCAATGCGACCAATGCAGTTTCAGTACCATATCCGGGCCTGAATCCTGACTGGAAAGGGTCCAGATAATCCGCTTCATCCAGGACTTCCTGTAGCTGCCACGCCACTGCCTTCTCCAAGACCTTACCCAAAAAGGGTAGGTTGGATACAGGTCGGTAGTTGGTAAGTACCGTAGGGTCGAGGGATGGCTTTTTCAGGAGGGGACGCACCAAAGCATGTTTTAAGGGTGCTGGAAAAAGCCCCTCCTGCAGAGATGAATTTATAATTGCCTCGACCCAACCGCCTGACACAGCCTTAGATGCCTTGACTAGCCAGGCAGGGCATGGATCCAATTCACAGGCAGTGGCGCGAACAGATCCAAGAAGCCTGTCCACTTCCTCAGGGCCAACTGGATCGAACTGATCCCAGATAACATGGCCAGACTGTACTCTGGTCAACCCCAGCTCTGTCTCTTCCACGCCGGGATTAAACTTCAAGCGAATCTGAGCGATTTTCTCCGCCAGATAATCAGCAAAAGCCTCAGCCGATCCCTGCCAACCAGGGCCAGACCCCCCTCTTCCAAGGAGGGACCTGGTCACCTGGAACAAGGTCGCTGGGCGATTATCTGCGGAGGCAATAAGGGCGGTGAAATATTGTCGTTTCACCGCCCCCATCGCCACTAGATAGGCTTTAATGGCAGCTCTAACAAGTGTTCGATCAGACTCACTCCGGGTCTTCACCCAGCGGCGCTCTCGGCGTCTCTTTGCCCGTTTGAGCTCCCTCAGCTCTTCTGTGAACCAAGGGGATGATCGATGCCCGTGGGCAAGGAGAGGCCGTAGTGGAGCGATCACATCCAAGGCTGCCGTTACTCTCTCGTTCCATGAGTTGACAAGAGCCTCAGACGAATCGCATTGCAGGTCAAGAGGAAAACACCCCAGTTCCCTCTGGAATCCTTCCGGATCCATTAGTCGCCGAGGGCGGGCCCATTTAACTGGCCCTACCTCCCTGCGGTGAAGCCTCGCCCCCAGGAAGTCTAGAGTCACCAGATAGTGATCTGACCATGGCACAGGGGTAATGTCTAATTTCTGTAGTTTCAGATCACTCTGCCACAGCTCCGATAAGAAAATTAAATCCGGGGTGTGACCACTGCTCCTGGTAGGGCCCTGAATTACCTGGGTCAGGCCCACAGCTGCCATGGAAGCCATGAACTCCCGAGCCGCCTCCGAGCCAGCCCCTAATGATGGTAAGTTGAAGTCCCCCAGAACCATAAGTCTGGGGAGCTCCAACGCCAACATCGAGACCGCCTCAAGGAGCTCAGGCAGGGAATCTGCTACCCTACAGGGAGGCAGGTATAGGAGTAGGATTCCCGACTGCCCTTTAGGGCCCAAACGCAGGAGCAGGGTCTCACAGCCCGAAATATGTGGAGCCGTGGCCCTGACGACTCCCAACGACTCCCTGGCTACTACGGCGACCCCACCGCCCCTCCCCTTCTCCCTAGGCTGGTGCCAAATACCGAACCCAGCTGGACACAGTTCGGATAGAGGAACCCCGTCCTCAGGTGCCAGCCAGGTTTCAGTGATGCATGCCAGGTCAGCCCGCACCCCCAATATGGAATCTGAAAGCAGGGGGGCCTTGTTACAGACTGACCTGGCATTCACCAGCAGCAGCCTAAGGGAAGGGTCACTCTTGACCGGCAGCTCAGGAACCAGAGGTGTAGCCGGGGGGCCAGAACAAGGGACAGCAACTAAACATCTGTCCCGTGTTCCCCGAGTGCGGCCCGCCCCTCGGTACCCGCCATACCGCCCCATGCCCGTCACAACACCAATTCGGGCCACAGGAAACCCCCTGCCCATACCAGACAGAGCCCAATCCCTATTCCCTAGGTGGCAGGCCTTTCTCTCCCTCCCCCCATCCACATTCCCCCAACCCCCATCCAATGTCCTCCTAGGAGGGTGGGGCCGGCTGCCCCACCACTGCCCATTCCTCAGAGGTGCTCCTGGGACCAGCCAAGATCCCGGCCATTCTCCTCTCCCAGGAGGGTAGTGGGGCTTGCTGCCCCATAGCTGAGAGTTCAGCGGAGGTAGTAGAGGTGTTCCTTTTGGAGGTGTTCCTTTCAAATCTCTCCTGCCAGGCAGCAACTGAGACACATCTCTTCCCCACCCGGCCCGGCGTGGGGGGTTGCAGGTGGAATTGCAAGGCTGAGTCAGTCTTGGAGGGCCTCCTTTTAACTCTCTCCTGCCAGGCAGCAACTGAGACACATCTCTTCCCCACCCGGCCCGGCGTGGGGGGTTGCAGGTGGAATTGCAAGGCCGAAGCAGTCTTGAAGGGCCTCCTTTTAACTCTCTCCTGCCAGGCAGCAACTGAGACACATCTCTTCCCCACCCGGCCCGGCGTGGGGGGTTGCAGGTGGAATTGCAAGGCTGAGTCAGTCTTGGAGGGCCTCCTTTTAACTCTCTCCTGCCAGGCAGCAACTGAGACACATCTCTTCCCCACCCGGCCCGGCGTGGGGGGTTGCAGGTGGAATTGCGAGGCTGAAGCAGTCTTGAAGGGCCTCCTTTTAACTCTCTCCTGCCAGGCAGCAACTGAGACACATCTCTTCCCCACCCGGCCCGGCGTGGGGGGTTGCAGGTGGAATTGCAAGGCTGAAGCAGTCTTGAAGGGCCTCCTTTTAACTCTCTCCTGCCAGGCAGCAACTGAGACACATCTCTTCCCCACCCGGCCCGGCGTGGGGGGTTGCAGGTGGAATTGCAAGGCTGAGTCAGTCTTGGAGGGCCTCCTTTTAACTCTCTCCTGCCAGGCAGCAACTGAGACACATCTCTTCCCCACCCGGCCCGGCGTGGGGGGTTGCAGGTGGAATTGCAAGGCTGAAGCAGTCTTGAAGGGCCTCCTTTTGTTAATCAATCTTTATTACAGTCCAAGACGAGCATAGTACTCATTTGTTTTGGTTTCTGACCATCCATCCCCCCTCCCTGCTATCCTTAGGCACAGGAAGTGTCCTGTGAAAAGACTAATAGTTTGCTTCTCCATCTGACAGATATTTCTGGACGATAGCTTAGATTGGCCCCATGAGCAAAAGTGCATTCTTGTTCCAGGACCAGTTTTTCCTAAACGTGTTGCACCATCTTGCCCTATTGTGGCAAAGGCTGCTTTGAATTTTGGCCACAGGAAGTGCAGTGAATGAAGCAATGTTTAATCAGAAGGGTTTTTACTGAAACATGAGATGTTTTTCAATGTTTTCCTGTTTAATAATGGAGTACTGACAACTAACAAGGTCACATTCTGACTAAGCCTGTATGTGACACAGCTGCTGGTTTGCGCACATTATGCATTTATTTTTATTTTGAGATTGGAGTCCTCACAAGTTTCATTCTTCCTTTTGAAGGAGCTGCTGTTGGCTTGGTAACTGACATTCTCTTGAGCCTCTTGAAAAACTAAACATGCTGAAAAAGTTCATGAACTTGGCTAATGTTAAAGATATATATATATATTCTTTTGAGGCAAACCAGTGAAAGTGGCTGGAATTGGATTTAAGGGATAATGAGGTTTGGGTAGGTTTTTCCTCACTGGGCCTTAATCTGCTAACCTTTAAAGGTTTTAGTGGGAAGAGAGAAGCAATTGAAGTAGGAAAAATTCAAGTTGTCCAGAAAGATGTGGGGAGGATTCAGTGGGAGATGGTGAGAGCCCTTCATTTTTACACTGAGTTAAGCAATGCATTATTGTCATGAGTCTTGGGTCCTTCATTCTCTCTCATTCTTTTTGAATGAACTGAAGGAGCAACTGAATTGGCCAAAAGTAAGCATTATATCATCATAGAGACACTGAAGAAAGTTGACAGGAAATAAAATGTATTTGTTTGAAGTACTGTATGGTGCTAGAAGAGAGCTTGGTGGACTGCTAGAAAATACAAATAAGTGGGTCCTAGATCAAACTTCAACTATCTCTGAAGGCAGAAATGATGAAACTGAGGCTTTCTTACTGTGGGCACATCAAGAGAAGGTCAGGTTTGTGGGAAAAGACAGTAATGCTGGGAAAAGTCAGAAGTGACAGGAAACGAGGAAGATCAGATATGAGATGAAATGACTTCTAACAGAAGCCAGAACCTTGAGTTTCCAAGAGCTGAGCTCTTCCATTGGGGACAGGGTATTTTGGAGATCTCTCATTCATAGGATCACCATAAGTCAGATGCATTTGTGAGATGGGATAGTCACACATTTCTGCTAGTAGGACTATAGTACGTATTTATTTTGATATGCCAAAATGGTGTGTGGGCCCATGTACCAGTGTCATGGGTTGGGCATTGCTCTTAGGGCATCCAATGGTTGTAAGTCCAAACCATATCAATCTTTGAGAATGTTCTCTCCCCCCCCCCCAGTTAAAAATATTTTCCTAAGACACTTCCTAAGAGTTGTCAAACACTAAGGATTTTCAGTGTTTGATAATTGTTATATATTCAATTTTGAAAAGCAAGCAGTAGCAACCAAGAAATAGAATAAAGGTGCAAGTTGATGGGCATTTGTCTTCTCATTTGGTCTGGACTGAGGACAGACTGGCTCACGTCTTTTCCTTGAGAGTATTCAACATACTGTATGTGTTATTACAAACTATTCTATTGCTGATTGATGCCTACCTGCACCTTTTTGGAGTCCCTATCGGGAGATTGCTTCTTTTAGTGTGTATAAGGTCACTCAATTTTAATTTGGTTTCAGCAAGTGTGGCCACTAGGATTGAACCAAAGTAGATGGCTTAAGTTGTCTGTTTATTTAAGCCAGTGGTGTCCAAACTACGGCCTGAGGGCCCAATTAGGCCTGTGCATCTCATTAATTTGGCCTGGGGTGAGAACCCAGGCCCTCTCCAGACCGCCCCCACCCTCTTCACCACCTGACGTAGTAATACATCACCTGTGGTGGTGGCAGCAGCAATCGGGCTTCGCTTCTGCTGGTCTGCCTCCGCTCGGTCCCAGCCCTTCAAAAGCCTCTTGCAAGCTGGATCACCACTTCGGAGAAGTTTTCTGAGGCTTCTCCATTTTAAAATCTATGCATTATGTAAATTGGGACATTTACGTAAACTGGGACATGGGTTTAGTGCAAAAATAATTATGTAAACTGAATTTTACGTAACTCAAGGCATACGTAAGTTGGGGTTTTACTGTACAGTCAAACCTCACATAAAGAGCGCCTAAGAGAGACTAACTAGCTTAAAGAGCAGAATTTTCTCTGAATGTTCACTTCGCTTAACAAATAAAACCAACCAAAAATCGCTTAACAAATAAACCAAGGTTCACAATCCCTCCCACCAGAAGTGACAATTGGTCACTTACAATGGTGTTTCGCTTAAAGAGCAAACTCGCTTAAAGAGCAATCCTGTGGAACACATTATGCTCTTTAAGAGAGGTTCAAATGTATTTTTAAAAGGACTTTTAATTTAAAGCATTGCTGATGTGTTAATTACAAAGAAATAGAAAACTTATTAACATTAAGTAGCCTAGACAAAGCATGGAGGAAGATATAGGTTGTAGTGGAATTCAAGGGATTGCTACTAATCCTTTGAATAACTTTTTATATATTTAGTTATATTGTAGTTGTAAAGTGATTTCTTAGGTTAAGAAAGACTAACTTTCATGGGGAAAGAGGCAAACACAGTGTTTTGCATTCCATTCACATTTCACAGACACAGCATCATTAAGATGGGTCATTAGCAAAAGGATTCCACAAGCATGCACATATGCATTTGAAAGGAATGTGAACTTAGGTAAACTTTAAGTTCACAATCAGGCATTAACCCAGAACAAGGTGGGAGGGATTCTCACCCATTTCTTAGGGAAGGAACACTTTCACCTGTCACACTTAAATTCTGACAGGGACATTTGAACTCTCACATCATCAAAGGGGAGAGGTAAAAGGGACACCAACAAGCATCTTGGGTCCCTACCCAGGAGTAGAACACCTGTGTGGAAAGTTTGACATCAATGTTACATCATTGTTTATGGAAAAACATCTGTGAGGGTACATCATTACCCACATAACACAAATTCCTAAGCTGGGGAAATCTCTTAGGAATAAGATAAAAACCCTTAGAATTGGGGCTTTAGGGGGAACCTTATCCAGCATAGCGAAAGCTCTTATCACCCAGACATCAAAGTGGGAACCTAACAGAGGTGAAAGAGGTGGGGGCCATCCAGCCCAACTTATTTTCTAAGATTTTGCTGAAAGCAAACCTAGGCAAATGTCTTAAGCTCTGAGAGAAGAAAAGCTACTTTTTCTTTAGAAAGTTAGTGCTTTGTTATTTTATTAGATTCCTAAGTACTGTATAGGTTATATCAGGGGTCCATAAAAGATGGACATTGATAATGTTAGTCAGGGCAAAGTTATATTAGCTAGATTTTGTGCTTCTATCTGCATTTTGATCTTTGTTTGAATATTAAATATGCTTCTTCAAATAAAGAATTAAAAGGAGATCGCAAGCCTCGTTCTTGGAGATGAAAGGAGGAGCAGTGGTGCCATTGCAGAGATATCAGTGTTGGGAGTAGCTGAGTCCTGTGGCTACACTTCACACAGATTCAACCTTGACAAGTCAGGAGGGGCCAAGGGGGAGTAGAGTCGGAATGAGACATATCGAAGGGACTTCTTGCTTGGGACAAGATAAGGTTGCCAGGGTGACTCTTGGAGAGGAGGCGCACCAGCAACCCTCGTAAGGATTTGGGAAAAATAAACCGCTTGTGTTTCCCAGGACTTTGAAAGTAAAAATAACAGTGATGGGTTGTTACCGGTTCGGACCAGTTCGCCCAAACCGGTAGCACCCATCAGGAGGGGGTCGCTGGGGTGGTGGTGGTAAACCCCCTGGTGACCGGTTCGATTGCCTCTCTGGCCCCCCTCCAAAAATGTATTTCTGGGCAGCCAAAATGGCTGCCTGGAACTGCACATGCATCAAACCTCCATTTGACACATGCACAGTTCTATTTTTTAGTGCACATGTGTCAAATGGAGGTTTGACACATGCGCAGTTCCGGGCAGCCATTTAATTTTTTTTGCTCCGCCCACAATGTCATGACATCATGACGTCAGCTCTGTCCACGACGTAATGACGTCACAGTGGGGTAGCAAAAAAATTGACAATCTACTGATGAGGCATAATCAAATACAGTAACCTCATATAACATTAGTATCGAATAACACGAAAATCGCATAACATTAAGGAATCTGGGGAAAAGAATTGCATCAGATAACATTAAGATCCTATGGGATGCTTCAGATAACAACCGCTAACGCCTGTGTGGTTACAATGTATCTCTATGGATCCCATAGAGGATCAGATAACACTAAAAATCATATAACACCAAGACTTGTGGAACCAGGTTTTAGTGTTATATGAGGTTTTACTGTAATAGAAATAAAATGTGAATAAAATGGAAATCAAAACGCTGCTTGCTGCTAAAGAAACTAAGGCCGCACTAAGGCGACGTGGCAATTTAGAAATTCTGCTTACAAAGGGCAACTGCAATGCTTACGTGGACCAGAATAAGGTCTTGATGATTAAATGAGTAATGTTTGCTAAATAACCCATGATCAGAAATGGTGAGGTTGACCTGGACTTGGGTCATAAGAAGTATATGTTCCCTGATTGCAAATAGAATATCTTGCTTAAGTTCCCTTTGAGACCCCTGTAATGGGTAAACAAATGTTATGATGAAAGTATGAAATAATAATTTGTATAACCTGACACAAACATGTCACAGCAATAAGGTCAAGAGTATATTGGGTAAACAATATGTAGGAAAAAGTGTATAAAATGTTCTGTTTTTCACTGTTCAATATTCTCATCTTTGGAGTGACAACACTCATGGGAATCATTATTATGCATAATAAACTCTTCTCTGTTTGACCAAAGGAATGCTGTTTTGTCCTACCTTTAAATACTATAACACTACCACTGAAACATAACTTTGTTTGTGGTTTCCCTTATGCCTAATCCACTCCATGTTGCTATGTGGGAGGTGGCTTTTAAAAAGGACTGTTTTGCCAGCTACCATACCGCAGCTTCAGTTGAAGTATTGCCACACTTCCAGATCATATGGGCCTTAAGGGTCACCCCTGGGCACCCCAAAAAACCCCAGGCCCACCATCTCTGTCTCTTCCCTTTGGACAATAGGAGGAAGATTTTTTTTTGAATGTGCTAAACAGGTTTCTTTGACATACTTCACCTCCAGCAACCTTTTTAGCACAATCTAGACCACTCCAGACTAGAATAATGGATAGCTATGCTAATCTAGAAGCCATCTAAGGCAGATGCTATATTAAAATGTAAGTTGTTGCCTGCATAAGAACAGATGGGCCAGGAGGCTGACAAGAAAATCCAGGTTTGCTGTCCAGTTTCTTATTTTAGCTTAAAGAAACTGATCATCTTGCTTATTCCCATTCATTTCTTTGCTACAATATTTAATGTCACATCTTCAACAATGGGGATTTTGTACAAAGGCAGGATCTGAATTTAGGTCGCATTTAGGTCTGGCAGAAAAATCAACCTGAACTTTGGAAATAATGGTGTCTTTAAAGAACTAGAGGATTGCAGCTCTTTTTAAAGTGTTTGTTTCTTCCCTCTTGTGTCACTGAGAAATATATCTCCTGCCACAGAAAGGGAAAAATTACTGCATTTATAATTTTGAAGAACTGCAATTGGTTCCATTAGTATGAATCTATTCCATTTTCTCATAGGGAATCATGGAAAAATGACAGAAAGCACCGGACGTAAAACTGAAGCAGGCCGAATATAGAATGCTATTTGTTTTCCTTAAGGCATTTGGACACAATTTCTCTCTTAAGTCAGGTCAGCAAGCATACAACATGCCCAGAACAGATATGAATGCCAAATTTAATTACTAGAATAGCCTTTAAGGAAGAGAAATGTTGTTCATAGTTCACAGGCAAGCCCCAATCCAATTTAAGTCAACTTACCTCCTGTTTCCAGCAACATCACGCTAAGAAAGCAGCAGTGTTTCCCTGTAAGTCATTCCATCCACCAACAATAACTGTTCTTTAGAAACTACCTGGCAGGCTGTGAGTGGGAGTAGCATGGCTCTCATCAGCCATTGGACTCGGGAGGAAGTTATCTGATAAACTTGAAAACATCAGTAGTTAAACAAGGCTGCCCTTTTGGCTAAGGATGAGAGAGGATAATTCAGATTAAATCTGAGAAAGTTAATAAACATCTCTCAAAATGACTGGCAAGGTATGCTTATGGGGAACTGTCTTTCTTCCTCCTTCAAGCAAAAGGGAACTGTATGAAATCAACTTGGCCCATCTGCTGTGGGCAACAAGAGGTCAACAATGGTCACTTTGCCTGTGATGTAGGAAGGCAGTCTTTCTTTATTCTTCTTGTAGGCAGCATCAGAGTGACACCATAATAGCCAGTCTCTCCTCTTTAGGCAGGAGCAGTAACAACAACAATTTCTCTCTCCCATTGAGGTGGAATATAGGAGGAACATCTGGGCACTGACTCCTATTCCTGTGGGTAGGTGAAAAGGAATGTTGTTGTTGTTCAATTGCAGTCAATTCCAACCCTTTGTGACCCCATGGACCACTGCCCTCCAGGCACCTTTGTCCTCCACCATCCTCCTCAACTCACCCAGCTCTGTGCCCATTGTGTCTACAATACCATCTAGCCATCTCATTTTTGGCCGCCCCCTTTTTCTTTTGCCCTCCACCTTTCCCAGCATCAAGGCTTTCTCAAGTGAATCCTCTGTTCTCATTTGATGTCCAAAGTACTTTAGCTTCATCTTTACTATTTGACAGTCAGAGTTGATTTCTTCTAAGATTGACCTATTTGTTCTCCTCGCTGTCCATGGTATTCTCAAAACTCTCCTCCAACACCACATTTCAAAGGCATCTATTCTTCTGCACTCAGTTTTCCTAATGGTCCAGGTCTCACAACCATACATTGCTTTGCGATTTTTTGTTTGCAAGGTGATCTGGAGAAAAACTCTGTATATCCAGTGATGGGATCTAACAGGTTCTCACCAGTCCGCCAGAACCGGTAGTAACTTTTCCCAGTTTCCCGGAGAACCGGTAGCAGCTTTTGGGGGGAACCACCTTCGGGGCTTACCTTTTCACTGCTTCTCCCACTGCGCATGCGTGCCAAGCACTTGGTGTGTATGCATGCCTACAGTGCTTGGCACGTATGCACAGCCTCCTTGCTGTCCCCCAAGCAGGGAGGAGGAAGAGAAGCTGCTAGCCTGCAGCTCCCTATAGCCTGCTCCCCAGGGTAAGGGACTCACCTTTAGATGTGGCTGTATGTTAATGTATTTTTATTTATTTATTTAATTTATTTATTTATTTACGGGTTTGTATTGTGAGTGAGTGGGTGGGTTGAGGTGTGTGTGTGTGTGTGTGTGTGCTTATTTTTTTATTTTGTATCTTTTTTATTTTTTTCTTTGGCCCCGCCCATGACATCATGACATCATAATGTTAGCTCCGCCCACACTGTGATGATGTCACAGTGGGGTAGTAAAATTTTTGACATCCCACCACTATGTATGTCTATTTTCATCTTTAAGTAAAAGTGAGGATTAATTCAAGGTACGTAATTCAAATTCAAGGTATTTGTGCTGTTATTCTTTATCAAATGAGCTCAGGTAAAATAAAAATATTGTATTTGATATAAAGCAATGTCAAGTTGAAATATGCCTGTGTAAATACATACAATTTTATACACTAAAATTTATTAATGTAACACTTTCAAAGCCTGTAGTATAGTTTTTGGGCGGGTGGAGATATAACTAGCACATAATGAAACTGCATTCTAAAGCAGCATATGGCTGAAATTCTGTTGTGCAACATATGTTTTTGAAAGAGTGATGATGTCACCACAGAAGGCAATCTTTGGTAATTAAAAATTCCTATATCTGTCCTGTGGCTTTTTTGTGGGAGAGAAGAAGTATTTTATTACCCAAACTCACAACCTGTGAGTAATGTTACCTATTGGGCAACTTTCAATAATTATGGATTTCCTTTTTCTGTCCTGTGTTTCCCATGACTTTCATGTGACAAAAGGGATTACATTGGAGCTATAAGAATTGTGGGACAGAATTTGGAAGTTTTTAACTTGCTCTTCTCTAAGTAGAAGTACACCAACAGAATTTCAGCCATTAAGTTGGAAGAAAATTACTTTACAAAATATCTTGAAGTTCCCTTAACACTTACTTTTCCATGAGTTCATTCTGCAGTTCCTTTCACCTGACCTAGTGTGAAAAAGATTAATTGGCAACACAAGGTTGCCATTACCAGGTTACGCTTGATTGTGTTTCAAAAACACCATAATCTTCAATGAGGCTCTTCTAATGCAATGCTTCAACATGAAGTGTAAAATAGTCCTGTCATAAGCAGAAGACGCTTTCTAATTTTACAGTAATACCTTGGCTAACGCTAAGACTTGGTTCCACAAGTCTTGGTGTTATCCGATTTTTAGTGTTATCCGATCCATGTTAAAATCCTATGGGATGGATCGGATAACATTAAAGCTCCATAGAGATACATTGTAACCGCAGAGGCTTTAGTGGTTGTTATCCGATCCATCCCATAGGACCTTAACGTTATTCGATCCAATTCTCCCCCCCCCCCCGATTACTTAACTTTATGTGATTTTAGCATTATCCGAGGTAAATGTTATCCAAGGTATTACTGTAAAAGGTTTTTTTTTTTAAACCAAGGCAACAAATGGATTTTTAAGTGGCTGCACAGGAATGTGCAACAAAGATTTTGTTCATGGAGAATGGAAATACAGTACTGGGCTCCAGTTAGAAAGGAGGATGGTTGATTGATTTTCTTTAGTGGCTAACTGAATATAAATACTCAGTTTCAGCCAAATATTAATCTCAATTTATTGCATTTGAGTAGCCCATCTGTGTGATGGAAATGACAGGCCCAGCAAAGAAAGCATCTTACAGAAAAGCAGAAAAGTTATCTGTATCTTGCAGGAAATAAAATGAAGATATAAAATAAGGTGCATTTGTTTATCAGTGGGGATTAAGGATGGAGAAGTAATCTTCAATTCATTGTTAACTTGCTTGATATGACTCTAATGGCCTGGACAGCCTTTGTCTGGAAATGTAGTCAGATCAGACTAATACTGCCAGCTCAATAAGCCCCTATAATTGGAGAAAATTATGAAGGTCATCAGAAACAGGACATGAGAAGGTCACAGAAGACACAGATGTTTTTGGTTAGGAGACCCTAGAGATCTATTAAAAGGATAAGTTTTAGTTATCTAAAGGTTATTTTCATCCTTCCTCCAGACATACTAGACTACAACTTCCATCTCCCTCAGCTATTACGATCAACAAATTTGAGGGAAATCAGCTTGCAAAAGGCTGTATTTTAGGCATCTCTCCCTCTGCAATGACTGCATTCATCATAGACTAAGCACAACTGGATTATGTTCATGTATTCTGCACAAAGCTAAAATTTGTCTAGAATGCAGTATACCAGGTTCTTAATGAAATTGTTGAAATGGTAGCTGTGCTAGTTTGTGTTTCAAGCATATCAGAGAGTAAACAAAACAAAATAAAAAGGCAAAAAACATTGTGGCACTTTAAAGACTAACTGCTGTATTTTAATGTTAGCTTTTGTGGATCAAGTCCATTGGTAACTGTATGTAGGAAGCATGTGATTCCCTTCTTGAAACAAGTGTCCTGTCCTCCCCTTTATTTCTAGCCCATCTCAAAATATGGATGATGATCATTAGGCCCTTTATACTTTTGCTTTCTTTGGTCCCCACTGAACCTACCCAATAAAGTATAGATCTAGAATATAGTCCTGGTATAATTTCGATATTTAATGTCCACATATCATAGAACCCTGAAAACCTGGAACAAAGATCAAACTATTATCTCCTCCTGCCAAAAATAAAACAAAGAGATTTTTACACTACATAGTCAGAAGAGCAAGTGCCATCATTTATTTTTCTGTTTTGGTTCATATAAACCTAGCAACCCAGGTTCAACCACCTTCAATTTTAAGGCTCATTTTAAGTGGGACTTTCTGCCAAATATGCATGTTTAGGAGTTCTGCCTTGTCAGAGAACACATCCCCAGATATCTTCTGATATGCTTCAATATGTGGCTAGAAGCTAACATCAATATATAGACCATTGGTGGTGAACCATTTAGAGACCAAGTGCCCAAGGAGGTGGTGGAGGCACCACACGTGCCGGTGATGTCATGTGGGTGTGTGCACAAACTCTGCCCCCTGCTTGGCAGGGCTTGGTGCCACCTCTACAAGCCCTGCCGCATGCAAACTCCACCCCACCCCCCGGGCTTAGCAGGGCTTAGCTCTGTCCCTGCAAGCCCGCCAAGCTCTGATGAGGTCAAATGCACTCATTGGCATGGGTCAGGTGGAGCAGAGCTTGCCCACACCATCGTGCATGCACACAGAGAGGCCACTGCATGCCACCTCTGGCACGCATGCCATAGGTTCACCATGGCTGATATAGACTATCACATAATACAAGATCTCATATATGTGTTGTCAAGAATCGAGTGTATTTATGAAGATAATGTTTTCTCTAACTGAGAAATCCAAGGGCTTTTTCCTAGTGTGCAACTGGACAAAAAAGTGTGTAGTTCTTGGTGAAAGGGAATGCAGTGGAATACTAATAGAAGTGCAGTCTGAACAAATGGGGAAAATAAGTTTTGTGTTGCATATACATGCTTAATATGAATTCAGGGACTGCAGTGGCTCAAGTGGCTAAGATGCTGACTGGAAGGGGGCAGGTCAGCAGTTCGATTCCCAAGTACTGAAGGATGGAATGAGCTCCCATCTCTGCCCCACCTCCTGCCAACCAAGCAGTTCGAAAGCAAGAAATTGCAAGTAGATAAATAGGGACCATTTTGGTGGGAAGGTAAACAGTGTTCTGTGAGCTCCGGTGTCTAGTCACACCTGCCACATCACCACGGAAATGTCTGCAGAAACAGACAGCACTGGCTCTTTGGCTCTGAAACAGAGATGAACACTGAACCCTAGAGTCGGATATGACTGGCTTTCGAGCAAGGGAAACCTTTACTTTTACTAATAAGAATTCAAACATATAGCAATGTTGAGGATAGCATGTGAAGCAAATTAAATGGGGGACAAAATGCTTTAAGTTTGTCTACTTAAAGCAAATTGCCCAAATCATATTAAATGGAACAGCCTCTTTCCCACCTTTGTCTTCAGGCAAGCCATTTTGGGCCTCAGGCAACCTGTTCAAATCAGTTGCAAGAGAAGGAACAAATTGGCCAGTCGTGGTGTACGTATATGCCTTTTCTGTTCCTACAGATACCTCTAGTCCTGTTTCCCCTTTTTAAACACAACACTTGTTGTTTATGGGCCTCCCGATGTCAGAACTGTGGGACTTGTTGATAAGCATGTTGGGAGGATTTGCAAAACCTCTGGTACATTCTTATAATTCAGTGATCATGCAAAGACTTTGACCTTGTCTTTCAAAGCTAAAGTACACATGCCTTCAACCCCGTGAATAGCTAATGTTTCTTCATAACTCTTTAGATCTGTGAGATTTAAGTCAGTGTCCAATACATTGCATAGTCTCTTGAGATTTTTATTTCAGGAAAAGGTAGAAGATGGCTTGTTGATACAGTTGAGCCTTTGTAATATTTAAATAAAACAGATGTATAGTGGATCATATGATGAAAGCTGGGAGACATTTGATCTTTACTTTTGTAGAGATACAAGACAAATTTTCTGTGAATATGGAAAAATAACATTAATGCAGTATTTATATGCAATTTATGCCCCACCATATATACAAAGGAAGAGCTAATAAATGACCAAGATAATGCTGTCAGGAAACAACTTTACTCATGAGTCTTCTTCTTGCCCACCAGTGGTTGGTTCCTGCTTCTGAGCTGCCGCCTCTCTAGCTAAGCACCCCAGGATACTAGATTAGTGTAGATAAGGTAGCGAATAGCCAAGTAAACACTCCAGGCATCTTCAGGTATTTTAAAAGTATATTGTACTCAGAGTAGGTTACAGAAGAAAATTCATCAAAAGTTCAGAAAGCATATCAAAATAAAGAAATCCCAGCCACCCCCTTTTTTTCTGGCTTAAGCAACTACATGTTTGCAGTTCACCCTTAGCTCAGAGTATTGGATCAAGAGAGTGAATTGCCTCCTCCCTCTGGGTTATATCTTCTCCCTCAGGGTCGGCCTCCTTGTCATTCCCCTAAAGGAATCCAGCCAATGATCATACAGCATAACATGTTCATTGCACATTAGGTTTCATTTCTTCCAACCCATGAGGCCAGCATGTTTACACATTCTAATCTCTCTACGGTATGTGCTAAAGGTTCTCCCACACATTAAAATCTCCATCTTGGATGAGGCTAAAACCAGGGCACAAATCCTGTCCTGACAAATGCTATTGAAGTAGCCTGCTTCTGGTAAAAAATACCTAATTATTGGGGTACATAGAAAGAGCCTCCTTGTAGATTGTGGAATACTTGAACCACAATCAGGCATACCCTGGTAATGGCAACTTTGTGTTGCCAGCTAATCTTTCTCACACTAGGTCAGGTGAAAGGAACTGCAGAATGAACTCACCAAAAGGTGGCTCCAATTTGGCAGTTTCACATCTGGCCTAGACTTGGAAGAAGAAGAAGATTTTGAAAATAACTATATTTCATATACATCCATGATTTTAAATTGTGCAGCACTCTAATACAGGGGTTCCCAACCTTTTCAAGCCGGGGGCCAGGTCACGCTCTCTCAGTCAGCTTCGAGGGCTGGATGGCCATTTTGTCCTGCCTGCATGATGGGGGCGTGAGGGATGGAGATATCTTTATCTGCTCTCTGGCAGCCTGATCTCTCCCCACCTTCCTGATCCCACCACACTCCTTTACCTCTAGGACTGGCAGTGGCCTGTACCTTCCAAGTGAGGCAATTTCCTTCTTGAATTCCCCTGTATTCCACTTGGCTCTCGGGCTAGAGTAGGTATGCAGCGTTTACTTGTGGTAGCTAAGGCCTATGGCACATGGTCCAGTTCAGCTCATTGCTTCCCAATCAACAGACTCAAAGGGTCTATATTTTATAAGCTTTATTAAAGCTTCATTAAGGCTATGGTTATAAAACAGGAAATCAGACTTTGCAAAACAGTAATTTCAAGGTAAAAATAATAATACTGACTTTCTTAGGCTTGTGGCCTTTGGTTACTCACATCATGGCATGAGGCTCTCCCATGGTGTTCGGGTGGTGAACAAGAAAGTGCCCCCTTCACACATTCTTTTATCCTCCTCCAATTTTCCTACATCAGACTCCCCCCCCCCTCGTGTGGGAATCCAGCCAATTACAGATAGCTTACTCCAAGATATATATTCCATTCTGGAATAGTTATGTCTAGGAAAGCAAAGGGGAGGAATGATATCTAAGAGCTGGAGTTTCGCCCCTGACAGGGGGTGTCCACTTTGTCCCAACAGCTTTAAAGGGGTGGCCATTTTGTTTCTCAAATTCCCTTGATGGGGTGCCTCCCCATGAAATGGCACTGTGGGCCAGATCCAGCCCATGGGCCTTAGGTTGGGAAGCCCTGCTCTAATATGAGTAAAGAAAGAAAATATGTAATAAACAAAAAATGTGATAATCATTGTTAATGAATACAAGAAGAACAAAAGAGAGTCCACTCAAACTGGCTAGGCAAGGAAACAATGAAAACTCCTATTTATCTGTGTAGTCATTCGTTGGTCTAGGGATGGAAATGCCTCATTTTCATTTGATGAGAAATCTTGATGAAGCATTTTAAAGGCTGTGAAATCCTTTGCCTCCAGTGAGAGTGAGACCAAGAGCTTCCATCAAAATATCACCAGTGTCCTTCCTTTTAGGAAGTAAATCACCTACCTTATATGCAGGGGTATAAGATGACTTTTTACCCCTGAAAAACATGCCTCCAAATTGGGGGGGGGGGGGGCCCGTCCTGTACGCCAGGTGCACTTCAGTTGAATAAAATACAGTAATACCTCAGATAACGTTTACCTTGGCTAACGTTTACCTCAGATAATGTTTACCTCGCATAACGTTAAGCAATCTGGGGAGGAGAATTGCATCATTAAGGTCCTATGGGATGGATCGGATAACAACTTTTAATATCAGATGACAAACAGGAGTTTGAAGGCTTTTAAAGGGAAACTGTCACGCCAGCAAACTTGCTAGGGACTTGCCTGGCACTTGCTCTCTCCCTCTATTTGTTATCTTCCTTCTATCATTGACAGTTCCAGTTTGGTTAACAGATTAGAAAACAAACAGCATGGCAGCTCCCATAGGTTTATTGTTTCATTCAGCTTTAGTGAATTGTCTTTGGTGAATTACGTTTAATAAACTTGCATTGTTTTATGTTTACTGTACATGTTTGATAACATACAGCCTTGTGACAGTTTTTCTGCATGTTATAAGCATTTGAATATAAATTAACATGTTGAAATAAAATCTGATGTTCTTTTACATTTTATTTGGTGTGTGGAAGGTGTGCGGAAGAGGGGGTAGTTGTATACAGCGAGTATATAACAAACTCTATATTTTGAGTGGAAATGTTGGGGGGGTCATCTTATACGCCCAGTCGTCTTGTACTCCGGCATATACGGTATACAGAAAAGAAGCACAGAAAGATGGCCTGTTATTGGGAAGAATGTAAAAAAAAAAACACCTAATGCTTCATTTTTTTAAAAACAAAGACGTTGGCCTTAGGTGAGGCAAGTCACACCATTTCAGTTTGGCACAAAAAAGGGCAATTTTGAACAAAAATTATTTTTTGTAGAAAGTATTATTCTTGCCAGTATGAGAATAGTTCTGAGAGTGCAAAAAAATATAATAATATCCTTGCCAGCCTCCTAAATATGGAGGAGAATGTTTTAATCCTTTATCTGTGAGGATGTGATGAGTGAGGAATTACATTTCTAATATAGACAACTAATTTAAATGATTAAAAAATGAGTCAGTGGCCCAATAATCAACTATAAGATCTGTCTTTTGAGATCCAATACATAAAGTAGCCAACAACATTTGAAGAACGTGGCTCAAGTATCTATAGTAAATAGTTATAATTCTAGAATAAAAATATTGTTTAAATTGTTTAAGGAGAACTTATGTGATTAGGAGGAGATGTCGCAGAGGCAACAGAGTTGAATAGCCATACCTTGTGGTAAGCAATGGGCAGGCTAGTGTTCTCATTTCAAACAAATCAGTCTTAGAATAAAGTCTAGCCTGCTGGGGCATGAAAGACTAATGAGACCACACATTTTACATCCATTTAAAATCCTCTAGGTTCTATTAAAGTTTATCAGAATATTTGCTTAAAAAGGGAATAATTCAAGTGACCTTGTAGCACTTTGCATGGTTGTTGTCACGATCCAGCCAGCCCCCCCCCCCCACTTCTTCAAAACCCCTGGAAACCAAAAAAAAACAACCGAGGCGGGCTGGACGGCTAATTAGAACAGAGAGACAACTCTCAGCTGCTTATCAGCTCTTAAGGGGTTTTCAATTTGGTAGCGTGTTCAAAGATTTGTGTGTGTGAAAGGCAATGCTGCTCTTACCCTTTTGAGTCCAATGAAGACACGTTGTTCAGAAAAATGATGAAGATTTATTGATCAGGTTCATAAAGCATAAAAGTCAGTAGCACAGGTCAGTCCAATAAAGTCCACAGGCAAATCTAGGTAACCATTTTTAAGGAGCAAAAGTGCTTAGCTCCTAGGCTAAAGAATGCTAGCCCACTGAGATTCAAAACAAAAGCTCTCTAATCAAAAACAGGTCTTAATCCATGAAGAAACAGAGACTAACTCTTTCTTCTCTCCAAAATGGAGAATTTGCAGTCAGGTGGGACAGCTTAGCCAATCACGTAACAGTAAAAACTTTCTCACAACAATAGTTGTTTACATTTATGTAAAGACACAACATGGCTAGGTTCTGCTGACTAGGCCGGCTAGAAAGATAAAACGGGTACACTGACACTGAAAACATGGTTGAAAAACATGCTGTTTGTAACACAGCCTTGAGGCTCAGAGAAGACAAAGAATTTTTCTGAGGCCTATTTGAAAATTGGCAATTTCAAGCCTTGGGAGACATTAGGAAATAGGTCCATTTCCTGACACGCCCTCCTTTCTGGAAAGGCAAACCGTGTTTGACTTTACCAAAAGGCATTATTTACTAATGTGAGCAAAGCAATTGAGCAAACCAGCTATCCCTTATATATGTAGGATATCAAGCGTTAAAGCTTCTTCCAGTTTTAGCTACTGGAGGTACACGTTACACAAGTTACATTCTGCATTGCAAGCAAACTCAGGTATAAAACCTTGCTGGAACAAAAGACTTGGGCATTTTCAGGTACCAAAGGTTTCCCCTTTCCAAAACACATTTTGCCCAAACAGAACAACCTTTAAATCAGGAAACAGGTCAGTAACACCACACATGTCACAGAGGCCTCTGGAAAAATAAACAGATGATTAGCAAGAAACAATAACATTTTCCCCCTTCTTTGTCTTCTTCGATGTTGCACCTGCAAACAGTTAAACAGCCAGTTGAACAAAGTCCACTCAGAGTTCCGTTATCAGCTCTTCTTTCAGATGACAGGAACATGTGCATCTCCTAGTAAAACAAACTCAAGAAACAACCTTTAAGGTATTTATCAGAACACAGTCCAAAGGAATCAATCAAACAACCCCGCACCCTCATCCCTGTGAGGTTTGGGAACTAAACAGGCAACAGAATTGATAGCTTGACTAGCGCCTCAGCTCAAGAACGCGCAGGGTTCCATTCATTCTCCTCAGTACGTCGGGATTCTGGATCTGGACCTTTGCTTCTGCTATTGCTGACACCGCTAGTTGGGCTCTCCCACAGCCATCTTTACGTACTCCCCCCTCTTCAGCTCTTGGCTTTCTCGAAGGGTAGTAAAACTCAGTGAAACACTGCATCCGGCAATTATTTCCCACTTCCCACTAGCTGACCAAAACAGCGTAGTGTAACAGCCTGTAGATAACACTTTTCAGAGTGGCAGGTCTTGCCCACACACTCTAGCAAAACTTCTTCCTTGGACACGTGGAGGAGTCCGTTGGAGCTCTTCCACCTTTACGCTGGTATCTCAAACATAATGAGGCAATTTGCAACCTCTCCAGGTCTTCAAAGACCAAAACAGCACATGTAATCAGCAACTAGGAACTTCAATGCAGGAAAATAAATCTTATCTGAAGGGTTCCACTCCTTCTTGGCTTTGGGGAAAATAACTTCAGGGAACTGCTTCTGAGTGAAAATAGGCACTCTGTGGAGTTTTGACTCCAATTCAACACAAAAGAGTCTTATTTAGGGCTTGGGGCTTGCTGGGCGTCTGGGGAAGTCTCAGAAGTCATCTGGACAAGCTTCACCCACCCTGGGCCCTTCCTTTTGGCTAAACATCATCTGGGCACCTTCTCCAAGATCTCATCTGGATTGGAGTCTGTCTTGGGGTGCTAACTGTGGTGAGGGGTTACATTCATCAGCCACTGGCTTACCTTCCATCTTGTAGGCTTGGAAGACGACTCAGTTCCTCTGGAACTGCCAGCACTGGAAACGGCCCTCGGCCCACGGCCCACGGTCTGGGAGTTTGAGAATCCGACTCAAAACTCAAAACAGCAAACGAAGAAGCAAACAGCTGCAAACTTGCTTTCCTTCAGCACCTTATCTCAGGAAAACAATAGCACTTTCAGTTTCAGCCGGCCTGGAGACACACACAGGCTTTCAGCCAAACAAACAAAGGCTGCTTCTTCTTGCCGGGCAGAGACTTAGAGCATGCACACACAAAAAAAAACTTCTTCCAGGACTCGTAGATCCCACCGCTGCCACCATGTCACGAACCAGCCAGCCCCCCCCCACTTCTTCAAAACCCCTGGAAACCAAAACAAAACAACCGAGGCGGGCTGGACGGCTAATTAGAACAGAGAGACAACTCTCAGCTGCTTATCAGCTCTTAAGGGGTTTTCAATTTGGTAGCGTGTTCAAAGATTTGTGTGTGTGAAAGGCAATGCTGCTCTTACCCTTTTGAGTCCAATGAAGACACGTTGTTCAGAAAAATGATGAAGATTTATTGATCAGGTTCATAAAGCATAAAAGTCAGTAGCACAGGTCAGTCCAATAAAGTCCACAGGCAAATCTAGGTAACCATTTTTAAGGAGCAAAAGTGCTTAGCTCCTAGGCTAAAGAATGCTAGCCCACTGAGATTCAAAACAAAAGCTCTCTAATCAAAAACAGGTCTTAATCCATGAAGAAACAGAGACGAACTCTTTCTTCTCTCCAAAATGGAGAATTTGCAGTCAGGTGGGACAACTTAGCCAATCACGTAACAGTGAAAACTTTCTCACAACAATAGTTGTTTACATTTATGTAAAGACACAACATGGCTAGGTTCTGCTGACTAGGCCGGCTAGAAAGATAACACGGGTACACTGACACTGAAAACATGGTTGAAAAACATGCTGTTTGTAACACAGCCTTGAGGCTCAGAGAAGAGAAAGGATTTTTCTGAGGCCTATTTGAAAATTGGCAATTTCAAGCCTTGGGAGACATTAGGAAATAGGTCCATTTCCTGACAGTTGTCTACCACCATTTGGTGCCCCAGTGTCCAAGAAGGTCTAAAGAAACTCTTGAGTCACTTTGCATGCAAACAAAATACTTTACCACTGGCCATGGCAACTTTATACATGCTTTGGCAAAAGGATCATGTGAGAAAACCAGGTAACTCATCTTGATCTTTGAATCTTCCTGTACTCATAGTTATTCCCTGTGCCCACACCAACGGCCAGGGAAGAAGAAGCCAGGGCAGGTTGAGGACTTCACCGCCCCTCCCTCTGCGCCCACACCATCTGCCAGGGAAGAAGGAGCCAGGGCAGGTTGAGGACTTTGACATCAGCAGCAGCGGCAGTGGAGATCGCGCTTTGTCCTAGATACTCCGAGCAGCCTCTGGCTTGGTCCCATCCCCTCTGCAGCCTTTGCCAAAGCTGATCACCACATTAGGAAAATTTTCGGACCTTCCTCTGTTTCAAAATCCACGGTGCTGGAAGGGTAAACCTGTTGCACTGCAGTGATGTCATCCTGAGCACACCAGGAGCCTCTCCTAGCACCGTGGATTTTGAAATGGAGGAGGCACCAAAAATTTCTCCAACGTGGCGATCGGCTTTGGCAAAGGCTGCAGAGGGGATTGGGACTGAGCCAGAGGCTGCTTGGAGCAGCGGGACAAAGTGCGATTGCCACTGTCGCTGCTGCTGATGTCAGGTGGTGGGGGCGGGGCAGTCTGTGGTGAGCTTGTGTACTCACTGTGGGCCACATTAATGATATGCTTGGGCCTAATTGGGCCAACAGGCCATAGTTTGGGTGTCCCTGATGTAAGCTATCATTTGTGCTCTTTTATATGTCTCTGTTCCACAAGTCTTAGCATTAGATAAACTAAGAAAGAGCAGTTGTAAAGAAGACCAGTGGCTTATCTAACTCCAGCTTAGAACTTTGAGTACTGATCAAGTCAATTCTTCTGGTGAGGAAAGTATCAAAGAATCAGAGCAATGGCCAAGTTGAAAGAAGGCTAGTATGTACATAAAAATTGTGTCGTGCCATTCTTTTCCTATTTGGAATGCTGGCAGGAAATACAAATCCTACTGTTTCTACAATTTCATTTGTTTTAAAAGTTTTATGAACCCTTGAACAGTCAACCGATCGCAGCTATTACTGCACGTGGTATGCAATGTATCAGCAGGGCAGAGAGACTGATTTAAGAGAGTGGGATTAAAATTCACAGTTCAATTTCCAGTGGTACATAATTGTTGAAACATGCTGCTGAGTGTGTTATCTCACTCAAAAGGTTTTCTTTGTGAAGCGTACTGTGATTTTTGGCTCTTTAAAGGAAGTGGGCATGGAAAACAAAGCTCTTTTTACTACTCCAACATTTACAGTGCAAACAAATTCAACTATGCATTACTTCAATTTGAAAGTGAACTGACCAAAGTTCCATTCAAGTGTTTGCTTTTTTGTTTCTGGAAGAAATTGGAATTTTGCAAGGGAGACACTATCAGAAGAAAGGCGATCAGTACAGGAAGGTAGCAAAATTTGCAGAATTAGAGTCCTGTTCTCTTAATTCTATTTTCAACACAAGAAATTTGTTTAAAATAGAAGCTGCACTGTAGGTTTATTTTATGTCTCCAGTGTTTGAGGGAGGCCTGTAAATGGAATGTAGAATTCATAATTAAATGCTGAGGGAGGGTTTTCTGCTAAGTTTCAAAGATAGGAGACTAAGGAATTGGCATTTTCTTACAAAAACGTGCCTGTAATAAAATAGCATTTATAATATGCTTATAGGATTGGCTATATTATTAGGGTCAACATTGTTTTATCTAGCACAATGTAGGAAAGGTAGATACTGTATAGAAAATGCCCACGAAATAGCAGGATGATCTACAGATATTTACAGCATTTGGCTGTAAATGAAGATGAGCATCGCACCTTAAAGTCAAACACGACTGGCTTTTGAGCATAGGAGACCTATACCAGTAAGGAGACTACTACACGCCCCCCCCCCCCAAAAAAAAAAAACATCAACAACAACCCAACAACTTGGTATCTATCCTGGCTATGTTGCCAGTTTGAGAATTCTGTTTTGAGTCTTCTGGCTATATTTTAAACTGTTCAGTATTTAATTTTTAATATATGGATGTTTTCTTGTATTTATCTTGCAAGCAGAATTGTGTGATTTGGGATACAACAGCAAAAGCTCACACTGGCTTCTTAATCTGGGACAATTTGAGGCTGAAATGTATTCCAATCATATTATGCCCAGGCTAAAATGGAAAAGGACTCTGGCCATTGTTTTAGATATAGTAAGCAATTATGTTAGTAACATAACTATTAAATATAATTAAAAATAAAGAATAAACCTTTGTCATGTCTGGGAGACTCATCAAGATATATAAGGTATAATTGGCACAGAACTGAGCGAGTTGAGGAGGATGGTGGAGGACAGAAGTGCCTTGGGGGACAGTGGTCCATGGGGTTGCAAAGGGTCGAAATCAACTGTGCGACTGAACAACAAGAAGTGGGAGTCCAGCTGGAATGGAATTCTGGATTAAAGAACAACTGAAGGGGGCAAGAAAGAAATCAGAACTCCTAAATGTTTCACCACACCTAGGTCCTTTAGTTCCATGTTGAAGAAAGAATATAGTTCAATGCATAGAGAAACCTAAGGCTTCAGTATGTGCCAGAATCTTTCATTCAAAGGTTCCTGAACTCTGAATGACATCTGTTTGAAATTGACAGGTTTGTATATCTCTTGTTCCACTCTGAAAACATCTGAAAATTTTGAAGGAACAGCAACAATTGCCAGGACTAATTTGTAAAGGAAGAGCTGTCCTTCTTTTAGAACAGAGGGAACCCCAAGAAGGTCTTGATCCCCTTATTTCTTTAAGTGATTGTGAGCCTAGCTTCTTGGTGTACTTCTGAATACCTGTTGCTGGTAAATATACAAGACCAGGAGTGTGTTTTCCGTGTGTTCAGCCACTCTCTCTCTCTTTTAATTGGTAAGGGTTTGGTATGGACTGTATCCTGATTGTATTGTGGTTATATTTATTTTGTTTTGTTACACTCTATTTTATATTGTATCATTATTGAATTGTTATATTGTATTTAATTGTATGTTGGGAGCCGCCCTGAGTTGGTTTTCACCAAGTAGGGCAGCATATAAATCAAACAACAACAACAACAACAACAACAACAACAACAACAACAACAACAACAACAACAACAACAACAACAACAACAATAATAAAAAAAGGTCTAGCCCTGAGCGATAGAGAAAATTGTGTTGCTTTGAAATTACTTAAGAGACTATGGAGTGGAGTTGATAGATTCCAAGTGAATCTTAGAAACAGGGATTTTTGCACCAGCACAGTCCTTTGTGAACATGAAGAAGAATAAGCAACTTCAGTGAACAAATCTCCCAGCTGGGCGGGGTATAAATATAATAAATAATAAATAAATGTATATCCGTCTACTCTGTGCCCATGAAAATATATTGTGGAACATTTGATTCCAGCTGTCCAAAATGCTGTTGGTGTTGGCCATTATTATTATTATTGACTGAATATTATCTAATATATTTATAAAATGTAACTGTGGTTTCTCTGACATGAACAAGAAAGAAAGTCTGAAAAGTGGCCAAATGTAAGCTTCCCGAGGTGTCCCTTACAGCAGATTAGACTTTGGAAAATGGAGAATTTTCACATCTTAATTTCCTTTCTGACTCCTTTTTTCATGCAATAACTTTTCCTAAACTGTTATGCAAAACAAAGAGGTCACTCAAACACAAATCAGGAAAGTGGAGCAAGTGGCAGCCAGCCAGAATGCCAGTTGCAAGACACGGAGGCAGGCGTTCTCAGAACAACTCCTCTGACATAAGATATTGGGATATAATAATACATTGCATGCTATGGAACACTTTTTGTGCACGCAACTTGTGATGGATGAAGCTGAACCTGGAAGCACTACGTTTTTGAACCACAAGTCTGAAAGTCTCCGAGCTAGCTGTGAGCTGTACCCCACAAAACAAATTATCCAAATCCTGTGATTAAGCCTATACGTATTATCCAACAAGTGAGCATGAGAAACTAAGATGCTTCCAGAGACAGGATTCAGAGTATTAACCCAAAAAGCATCATTATGTTACTATTTCATTTTCCCCTAAATAATGACATTCTGGAGTCAAGAAAAAAATGGAAGTAAAGATGGAGAGAGATGTGTGTGTGTGAGGGTTATAAGTTGAAGACGTTATCTGGACCCACCACAAAGTACAGTAAGTGATATAGGCAGTGGTGGGTTGTCAAAAATTTTACTACTCCACCATGATGTCATCACACTGTGGGTGGAGTTGACGTCATGATGTCATGGGCGGGGACAAAGAAAACAATAAAAATAAAAAATAAGCACACACACCCCTCAACCCACCCACCCACAACAGAAACGGTCATCGTACCAGTTCTCTAGGACATTATGCATTAATGTAAATGTAAAACAACTGTACCTCTTTAAGGGTTCTCCAATTGGAACAGCAATTGGAACAGCACAGGTGTAGCTTATTGATGAGGCAACTCCAAGACTTTGCTTAAAAACCCCAAGCCAGGCTGCCAGGCCATTTTAGGAACTGTGGTAGTACGTCAATATAGGTAAAGGTATTAAATACACATTAAAATACACACAGACACACCACATCCAAAGGTGACTTACCCTGGGGAGCAGGCTATAGGGAGCTTCAGGCGAGCAGCTTCTCTTCCTTCTCCCTGCTTGGGAGGACAGCAAGGAGGCCATGGATACACGCCAAGCACTGTAGGCATGCATGATCGCCAAGCGCTTGGCACACATGCGCAGTGAAAATGTGAAGCCCCAAAGGTGGTTCCCCCCAAAAGCTGCTACCGGTTCTCCGGGACACTAGGGAGAGTTACTACTGGTTCTGGCGAACTGGTGCGAGCCTGTTACATCCCATCACTGGATATAGGGTAGTTGGATCATAACAGCCTTGCCTGAAAACATCGTAAATGAAGGAGATAGTTATATTCAACATTACCTGGTGGAAAATTTGTGCTGGCATGTATGTCCCATGCATTCAGCCATGCCTCTCTTATTGTGAGGCTAATTCCTCATCTACTTCATTTTTGTGTTGTGGAAGTCTCACAGGTTATCAAACCTATGTCCAGGTACTGCACCACACAGTATTTCAGGCCTGAGGACCCGTAAAGAAAAATGCTGTAAATAGTGACTTTCCATTGTGTAGTGACATAATTGTTTCTTCATTTGTGTTTAGCCTCTAAATTCTTTTCTACTGCTGCTGCTGGGGGAGGGGGGGAAAATAACTTTTTACACCAAAGCTGACATTCTTGGTTCTGGTAAGATACTCCTGCCTCAGTCTGTATATTCTCGGCTTCTGAGAAAAATCCTCAGCTTTTGTTGATAGTCATCAAATTTTGATGCTAACATTCCAGCTAAAGAATCTCATCTTTGTTTCAGTTAAATTAGAGTCAGCACCATCTGACACTAAGCTGGCATGTGAGCTCAAAGTCAGAAAATTCCTAAGGTTCTCTATCTGTTTTCTTTCTTTTTTCTTTTTTTGCTTCATCAGACTGAAATCTTGGGTTTTCAAGTCTTGTATGGCCGGACATCCCCCTACGGTAATGGAGTAGACCATACAGCTAGTGACTTAATGCCAGGTGGTGTTTAACTAACCTGACTCCCTGAAGGGGCCAACGACTACTGGCGGATGAGCCCTTTTAGGTGGGGTGATGGTCACCCTCAGTGGAGGAAATGCCACTGGAAGCCATCATATTGGGCCCAAAGGCAAAATGATCAGAGGAGGAACTCTGATTCCCAATGGTCATGGAGGCAGAAGAGGCTATGCCAGATGGACTGGCTGTGAAGGCGCACCTTGTCCATATCCTCAAGGCTGCTGTAGTCCATTTAGAGTTGCCATAATTCTCTACCACAAAACTGGGACAGAATTATACTTGACAAAAATGGGTGGGTTATCTACAAAATAGCCTTTTTTTAAACAAACATAATATGACAGTTATAAAACACTCTCACAATCAGTAAGTTTTAAAAATCTAGGACTTTAACATGATTTTTTTAACTACCCGGAACAATATTCCCAACCTTGAATCTGGGACAATCCTGGTTTTCTGGGACGTATGACAACTCTAAGTCCATTCCAGTCACGGTGTTAAATCCTGCATGTTGCTCTTCATGTGTGCCATGGGTGATGGCTCCGAGATCATAGTGTGTGGGCCACTTCATGGCCAGATGGGATCCACTTGAAACAAATTCACGCCAGTGACATTTTTCCTACTTTGGGGGGGGGGGAATGCATTATTGGATACGAGTTGCAATAGAGTAGTATGTTGTGCTCTTTGACGGATCATGGCAAGTGAGCAATTTGAGATGTTAATACACTCTGAGGTGATTCTAGAATAGTTCAATTTATGCTCATTTCAGTTCCTTGCCTAGGCAGTCTATAGAACAGCAATCAAGATAATAGAAAATCGTGTTAACAAACATGCTTTTATTCAAATCGGCTTGCTCAGTCGATTACATACTTTCCACGTGTGGAATGTACCAAATTCAATCCCCATGCTATCCATTTAGGCCTGTGGAAGACTCCTATTTGAAATCCTTGAAAGTCATTGCCTGTCAGTGAATAATGATTTTGAAACACAAAGTTTGTTGGTTGCGTGCAGCTCACACCATCTTTTTTTTTTTGTGAGCTCCAAAAGAGTTGCTGCCAGCGCCACCATAGAACTTGCTTTGGTTGCTTTTCTTTAGACCAAACTGCACACTTCCCATGTTGCAGATGGAATCATACACCCCAAAGCTACCTGGAAGAGCAATTTCACTGGTAAACAAGAATAAGGTTTCAAATATACTTGGAAATGGGGCCATGGTGGCTTAGTGGTCAAGATTCTAGGCTTGATGACCAGAAGGTTAGGAGGTCAGCAGTTTGAGACCTGAGTGCCGCATGGCAGAGTGAGCTCCAGTCTCTGTCCCAGCTCCTGCCAACCTAGCAGGTTGAAAGCTTGAAATTGCAAGTAGATATTAGATACTGCTTTGGCAGGAAAGCTAACAGCATTCCAAATACTCCGCCATCTAATCATGCCTGCCATGTGACCACAGAAATATCTGCAGACACAGATTGTAAATGGTTGTAAATGGAGATGAGCACCACACTCTAGAGTCAGACATGACTGTCTTTCAAATAAGAGAGACCTTTATTTTTATACTTGGAATTATTTGTAACTTGTTGTGAGTGAGGGGGTGGTCAAGCTGTCCTTGATCTGCACCCCAAGTGGGTCTGACAGCGATTCTGTTTGTTGGGTGCCAGGAGGGTTCAGATAGGGGAGTGGTAGTCATAAGTAGGAGAGCAGAGCCATTGGAAGGGCAGACACATCTGAATGAAGAGCCAGAGGCTGAGGGGAGCAACAGGAAATGGAGATAGGCTCATATCTCCCTACAACAGGGGTGCCCAAACTTTTTGGGCCATGGGCCGATCATGTGGTTCAGGGGACCGGGTGCGGCCCCTGATCCCAATTCTTCTGTCCTGCAAAGCCCTCATCGCTCCTGGAAGCACAAGTATAATGCGCCAGTACGGGTGGATTTTACTTCAGCTTCCAGGAGCGATGAGGGCTTCGCAGGTTGGATGAATTGGAGTCAGGGGCTGCACCCGGCTCCTGGGCCTTAATTTGGGCACCACTGCTCTACACGCTCCAAGGAGGAAGAGGAGTGGGGAGTGGTTGCAGAGGAGTTTGACCAGCTATTCTGCACTCTATGGAAAGAGGACATGATTATGGTCCAGCTGCAGGTTGTCAAAGGAATAGGATACTGTTTAATTTCCATTATTTTATATCCTCCTGCTGGTCTCCTGGAGACCTCATTGACCAGTGGGGCATTTGGCCCCACCCTGACCCTACGAAAGTGCTGGAGGCAGAAATCCCAGAAAGACAGCTTGAGGAGACAACAAACAGTACTTAAGGGACACAGACAATGCTGAATAGTGATCTATAAATCTTCCTTGAAGAGAGCCAAGTGTCTGGTGGATGGTACTGAAGACCCAGCACCATTCATGGTCTCTGGACAACCCAAACCCAGTGACCAGAAGCCAGGGTTTGGGCAAAAACTGGATTCAGCAGGGAGCTAATGAATCCAACTTGGCCCTCAAGCAAAGTGGTGGGACAGGGTGCAACTGGTGCCCAAACCTCCCTTGAACCCTATTACCTGACATTAATAAAATCTAGTTCTAAGTAGCTCCAAGAATCTGGACTTTATGGAAGCTATAAATGAGGAAGGCCTGTCCACCCTAGGGAAGGGCAGTGTTTCTCTCACCTGTTAGCATTTGTATTTCCAAGCTACTTTCGGTATTTCACATATGTTGTCATAGCAGAATTATGAATTCTATTTATTTCTGCACAATTTAGTGATTTATTCATGTATAAGTCTCTGTACAACAGTTGTCAGTACACTCTCTCCTGCTTTAAAGCACCATCCTCTCCAAGGAGACACTTTCTTTAGGTAACACATTAAGAATTTTCTGTTTGAAAGAAATAAGTCACAGGCAGTTAGGTCCTATAAACAGCATCCTACCCACCAGGGGAGTAGTCAGGCTGAGGTCAACAATCCGTCAGCCAAGATTAAAGCAGTCTGATGGGTGAAGCACACAGCAAAATGAGCACCAGGCCAGTTTAGTTATGGCAGTGAGGAATCCAGCATAGTTTGAAGGCATAGGTTTAACATTAATTGAACAGTTTCTTCACTGCACTGAGTATGGATGAAGTAGGAGCTTATATGGTGCTGCTGCTGGGAATTGCATCCCAAACATAGGTGTGGGTTGTGAAGGTTTATTTCTTCATGTTGTTTTTTGTAGCAGCAGCACAGCAAAGCGGGGCAGATTTTAGGCAATGTTATGTTCAAATGCAAGTCTCCCAGTTCTTCCCATTTTAGCTAATAAACACACCTGGATTAGATACTTGAGAGAAAGAAAAATATCATTTACTCACAAACGGAGGTCAGAAGATACATGTGCTCAGGAGTCATGGTGAAGTTGGTTTAGAAAGAAAGTAAAGTCTTTCTTCCAGCCATGTGGCTTGGAAGATGGAGATCTTTCTTCTTCCAAGGCAGAAAAGGAAGAGAGAGAAGGCCATGCAAATAGGGTCAGGTGATCTCTGAGGCAGACAATAACCTTCTAATTGTAATTACAGGCAAACAATGCAAAACAACTTCCTTTAGGTCAGGCTAGCCTTTCCTGTCTCTCTGGTTACTGCATGCTGGGGTTGTTGTACTAGAACAGGGGTCTGCAAACTTGGCTCTCCAGGTGTTCTTGGACTTCAATTCCCAGAAGCCCAAGTCAGCACTCCTGCTGATCAAGGCTTCTGGGAACTGAAGTCCAAGAACAGCTGGAGAGCCAAGTTTGCTGACCACTGTACTAGAATACTAAACACATGTGGGCAGCGGTTTACTTTCATGGAGAATGTTGCCTCTTGAGGGAACCCAGTGGTCATGAGAAGCCTCCCCTGGAAACTTATACTGTGTCTGAGGACTTTGTATTTATTCTGGGTGTCCATTTTCTTCTGAACTAGGGGAGGCTCCATATCATCACCTGACTCTAGGACCCCCTCTTCAAAATGAGTGCTGTGCTGCATGCCAGAGAGTCCAGCAGCTAGAGGGTTCATTGGACCTTGTCTTCGCCAGTGGGAACACAACACCCAGGAGACTGAGGTTGCAGTTGCAATTATGAGAAGTTGCTTGCAGTCAATGGATATGCCATTGTTTAAACAAACTGGGTTTCATGCACTAGGGGGTCTTCCAGAAGAGTAGCGTGCCTTGGCAGGGCTCCGTATAAAAATTTGTTTGGGGGCCCTTAGGAAGGGTAAAGATTTGTTTTGCTTACGCACGTTGGGGGCCCCTGTAGCCCGGGGGCCCCGTATAATTGATACGGCAGATACGGCGGTAGCTACGCCTCTGGGGTCTTCTTTCCCTGTGGTGCAGTGATTAAGTACTAAAGCCAAAACTCTACTCATGATCTGAGTTGATCCTGACAGGGCTCCAGGATGACTCAACCTCCCATCCATCTGAGGTTGGTAAAATGAGTGCACAGCATGTTGGGAGAAGAAGGCTAATTACCTTGTGAACCACACACAGTGAGTGTGCTAAGTGCTATAGGTAAAGTTCATCCTTGCTCATATCTGACTCTAGGGTCTAGTGCTCATCTCTGTTTATAGCCAAAGAGCTAACACTGTCTGCATCTGCATACACTCCCATTAACATGTGGCAGGCATGTCTCAACACCGGAGTGCACGGAACTCTGTTTACCTTCCCACCGAAGGGGTCCCTATTTATCTACTTGCAATTTCTTGTTTTTGAACTGCTAGGTCGGCAGGAGCTGGGACAGAGTTGGTTGCTCACTCCATCACGCAGTACCTGGGAATTGAACTCTGACCTTCCAGTCAGTGAGTTCAGTGTCTTAACCACTTGACCCAACATAGTCTCTAAGTGCTATAGGTTGGGGTATACAGTCAAACCTTGCATAAAGAGTGCCTGGCTTAAAGAGTAACTCGCTTAAAGAGCAGAATTTTCTCTGAATGTTCGCTTAACAAATAAAACTAACCAAAAACTCGCTTAACAAATAAATCGGGGTTCACAATCCCCCCCACAATTGGTCACTTTCAATGGTGTTTCGCTTAAAGAGCAAACTCGCTTAAAGAGCAATCCTGTGGAACACATTATGCTCTTTAAGCAAGGTACAACAATAATTGCTATTGGTTTTACTTTCTTACTCCCATTCCTCTAGCTTTTGCCACTGTGGTAATGAAAAAGAAAATCTTACATGCTTTCCTGTGCTATCTTTCAACACTATCCATGTTTTTTAAACGAGACTTTGTAAATTTTCCTGTACATTGGCTGTTAATTATAAAATCATTTTGAAACACTGTGTCAACTGACACCTACAAATCCCAGTACTGTATTGTGAAGCCCGTAGAAGTCTTTTTAAAACCGCTTGCATGAGCGAGTGCTAAAATAGCGTGGATTAGCAAGTGTACAAACAACTCCTGTCTGTAACTGAAGTCAATTAATGAGGAAATAGTTATGGAGTTTGTGCCTTGTGCCAAAAGGCTGAGATTTTTGGTCCAGATGCATTGGCTTTAATTACTTGTTCATTTAAGTGCAAAGGGGATGGGGGTGTCAGGGAGCTGCTCCAGCAATTAAGGCTTGAGCTTTGGCAGAGCCTTCAAGACTTCCATTAGTGAGTGAAATTATGGGATAGATTCTACTGGGAACAGCTGTCCTTGTTAAAAAAAACCTCTTTTAAAAAGTAAACAATGGGGTTGTATTAAAAAGAAAAGAAGTCTCATCTGCCCTACATTAACTTGTTTGTTAGAGAAACAAGTTAATAATAATAAAAAAAGTACAGGATCCCTCCCCCTCCCGTACTCTAGCAGGTTTTGCCGGGATAAATCTGTCCAGGGAACTAACATGATGCTAAGAATCTCAAACTGCAGTCTAAAGTCTTGCAATGCCTAGCAGGGCTTTGGAATGTGTTTGTAATGTCAGCTGCTCTTCTTGTGAACAGGAGCTCAGCCTAAAGCCTAGAGCCAAATTAGAGAGGAAGGAGGAAAACTCAACCACTCTGGCCCCATGTTTTACCCATAATGTCAGTCTGCAGGGGGCAGAGGACCAAATAAGTACAAGGGGAAGCTCCTCCTCCTCCTCCTTCTTTGAGTGTCACAGGAGATACAAAGTTCTTGTGCTGGTACTTCTAGTGGCCTCTATTTGGTGTTCCTGTAATATTTCTTTGATAATTCCACCTTCTCTAGATCTGCTTCATGGTCTTTGTCCTTCTCCTCTTTTCACATATGCCTTCTACGGTATGGAATTCCAAGTCATTCTCTCCAAATGGGTGAACCACTTTATTTGGTGTCTCTGTGTGCAGTTTAAGATTGGTTCTATTCCAATTATTTCCCTTGTAACTTCATTCTGGATTTTATCCCTTCTAGTCACTCCAGCAGCCTTCCTAAGACATCTCATTTCCATGGTGACCATTTTTTGCTTATGTTTTGTTGTAAGTGTCCATGTTTGGCACTGGCAACATAAGGTGGGAATGAATATGCTTTGTGGGGTGTTTCTTTGGCTTGTGTTGTAAGAACAGAGCTACCTGCCCAAATATTTGGCTTGCCTTACTGCACCACATGTTAATCTCCTCTTTCTGTTTGTCCATATAAGTTGGCCATAGGAGAGCTTAAGTACCTTTCTTTCCAGCCTTCTGATCTTCCTCTGTGTCTCCTGCCCTTACATTTTATATGATCTTGGCAAAACATAGGGTGGGATCAGATGGTTTCTCAACAGAATGTGGAAAGATTACATTTTGTGGCTACTCTGTCACCAGCTATCTTGACTAGTTTCCAAAGGTGCACAGCAGTTACCACTTGAACTGCAGATCACAATGTCTGTGGGCCACCTGGTCATAATCTTCTGCTCTAGAGAGAGGCATTGTGTTTTGTTTAAATTAGTATGTTTTTCTAAATGGACATCTGTCTATATAAAATGGATTACAAGAAAACCCATGTAATTATTTTGTTGCCACTGTCACTATCTATTAATTGGTAATAAAGGAATGGCCCTTCTAGTTCCAGAAGCATTTAAAGCCCTTTGAGTATAGAACAAAGTTATCTCTTTTGGCTGTTGTGCTTTTGTTGTATATGTGTGCTTTGGGGACAAAAATTGCTTTTCAAATTAATTGGTCGTTTTACTTTGCTGCTTTTAATTGCTGCATCGTCTTTTAATATTGCTAATCATGTGGACAGGTGGGGGCATGGTGCAAAAGGCAATGTTTAAACATTTTAACTACTAAAACAAGAAGCTGTGTTAAGAAAGGATATATACAGAACTCCCCATTCCATGAGTCATGGATTTTGGAAGTGGGTGACCCCTGCAGACAGCTGCAGTAGAGATGTAATGGACTTCAAGGAAGATATCAATATGTAAACACATCATTCTGGGTTTATGCTTTCAGGGCATAACGGGAAATAAAAACCCTGCTTGAAGCCTGGAGAAAGAAAAGCAAATTTCTTTAGTCTTAAAAGCAGCTGGGTGGTCGTCATCAAGAACATTTGCTAAGTATTAGGGAAGCCCTTTGGCAAAGCATTAGCACTTGTTGGCAGCAGTAAAAGATTAGGTACAAGAAGCTGTTACATCCTCTTCTGTTCAGTGTTCCTTCACTTAAAGAGAGGGGAGGCCGATAGTGACATGAGCCTAATGGTACTTATTACAGTAAATGAGTGTCTCTTAAAACTGATCCTTATATTCCAATACTTTCAGAGGGGCCACAAGAGGCAGTTCCCCTTCCAGCCAAGACAGCTGCTCTCATATTTTTAACCAAAACACCTTTCCTTATGAGTTGTTTTCATAATCTGCCCTTCTGCTACAGAAACTATGTTTTCAAAATCAAAAGACTACCTGGTAAGGAAGGTAAGTGTGTTTAAGGTTAGAATTCAGGGTCCCAAAGGAGATAGTCTAGCCAGGTTATCCTAACTATGGTAGAGTAGACCATACTGCCAAGTGTCAGGCAGTGGTTAACTAACCTGACAACCCTGAGGACTAACAGCCTTGGTTGCTGAAGTCCACAGGGAAAGGTGATGGTCCCCAAGTGGATTAAATCCCACTTGAATCCATTTTGAGGGAGGGCAGCAGCTTCATCATTACCGGCCTGGGCCCAATGAAGACTTTGTGTGCCAAAAGGGCCCAGGACCAGAAAGTGACTCGTGGAACTGGATCAGTGTTTGGGACTCACGCTAAGATGCAGAAGGCAGATGAAAGGCCACTGCATTATATTCTCAGGACAGTCTTCATGGCTGATCACCATGATGATCACCTATATTTGAATTCAGATACAGCAGTAGCAGCAGAAGAAAGGAAATTATCAGGACCCCGAATATTATGCAAATCCCTTAGTATCCCTGTTTCAGGCTGCCACTAGGCATTTATTTTGTTCTATGTATGTGTGTACATGTGTAACCCTTCTGTGTCTCTCTCAGACCATCATATGGCAACGAAAAAGAAAACAGAAAACTAATAGACACACAAAAAGCCGCAGCTCAAGTTTTAAACTTGTGTTTGCACTGTGATTTCGGGGCTGGCCTTCATAGGTAGAGTGCAAAGTCTTTTTAAGCCAGGCAGAACAATCATTTGAAGGTCTCTCCTACTGTCTCCTCACATCACCTTGTGTCCATGTAATTTTTTCCATCAAATGGGGGAAAAATAAGTATGCGTGTAATTCTTAAGCAAACAAAAACACAGCTATATTTGACATCAGAACATTACAACTGTGTGACTAAAGTTGGAAGACAGTGTTCAGGTCAACCTTTACCTTCAAAGAGCTCCAGCTGGGGATGAGCTGGCAAAAAAAAAAAATAACCAGAAAAGGGATCAAACAGTAACAGCTCTTTGATTTTGTGGAATGGGCTTGGGTTGATTGTCATCAGAGCTCATCTTCTGCTTGACTTTGTTTAGATGTTACCATCTTGCCTTTCTTTGTCTGCTGTGTTGCCTATTATTCCTAAAAATATACAGGCCATGTTGGCTGAAAGATTTTGGATCTGATAGCCATAGTGCTGGTCATACTGCCTAGGTCCAGGGGTGAGGAACCTGTGGTCTTGAGAGGAACCTGAGCTTCTGGGAATTGAAACCCAAGTACACCTGGAATCCCAAGGTTGAGAAGCCATGACCTAGAGGAAACAGGCTAGTCCCCCAGGTGTTCTGGGACTTCAATTTCCAGAAACCCAGGCTCCTCCCAAGGCTGCAGGTTCCTCATCCCAGGGCTAAGAGTGTGTGTGTGTAATTTTCCAGAAGTTGTTGGTGGTACAAAAACTGAAGGGAAAGCAGCATACAAAGTGGCTTTTGCATGGAAATGGCAGAGAACATGCTGTAAGGAAATGTAAAATGGAGTCTTGATTTTGTGATTTGAAATGGACTCTGTTCATTCACTTTCCTTCTTCAGAGAGGATGAATTCCTGGAGAAACCAGAGGGGTGAAATTTGACCTTGAAGCCTGAGGGGTGCAAATTCTTGTTCTCTGGAAATAGACACAACAACCTGGGAATGTGAGACTGGTAGGGAAGATGATGAACATTGAAAGCTGAGGCATTATTTTCAATGGATTTCTTTCCATAAGTTGTGTTTTCCATTTCCTGAAGTGTCTGTAACTCAGGGTTCCACTGTATAGATCAGTGGTGCCCAAACTAAGGCCCGGGGGCCAGGTGCGGCCCCTGATGCCAATTCATCCGGCCCACGAAGCACTGTATGGGCATGTTTTACTTCTGCTTCCAGGAGGGATGAGGGCTTTGTGGGCCGGATGAATTGGCATCAGGGGCCGCACTTGACCCCCGGGCCTTAGTGACCGGCTCCCTGAACCACATGATAGGCCCACGACCCAAAAAGTTTGGGCACCCCTGGAATAGATAGTAATTTCCTTCTTGTTTTAACAATGGGAAAAGGGGAAAAGAATGAACGTTCCTTTTTAATTTTATAACATTTTGTATTTCTGAATTTTAATCTATCTTTTTACATATAATAAATAAAGCTTCCTACTTTTTACAGAAGACCTTTTGGGTTTTTATTTGAAGCTTAAGCTAGTGGGAGTATTCCAGTTACTTTTGAACCTTTTTGGCAATGGCTACCTAATCTAGACCTACCTGACCTAGTTGGTTGCAAGCAGAAATAACCTGAGATTGAAATTTATCATAGATTTCCCTAACCTAAAGTAAAACCTTATGTTCTATGCAGCAGCAAAGGCCTTATTCTGGCTCCCTAGAGTGGAAGTCTCTGTCAGGTGAAACGGGTCCTGTGATATTGGGATAATGGGCTATGTTATCCTTAGGCAAGTGTGTGGAGGCTAATGATTTTCATTCTGCCATTTTAAACTCATCTTTCCTGGGCTAGCTGCTCAGGCTGCAATGTTTTTCCATGGGGCAGGATGTAGTCCTTGGAAGATGCAAGCATCCTTCTACTACTATTTGCAATAGAATAGGGGGAAATTTACAACTAATCCAAATAACAGACAGAGGTAATCTGCTTTTACCAGCTACAGTCAAACCTCGCATAAAGAGCACCTCGCTTACAGAGTAACTCGCTTAAAGAGCAGAATTTTCTCTGAATGTTCGCTTCGCTTAACAAATAAAACCAACCAAAAACTTGCTTAACAAATAAATCGGGGTTCGCAATCCCCCCCCACAATTGGTAATTTGCAATGATGTTTTGCTTAAAGAGCAAACTCACTTAAAGAGCAATCCTGTGGAACACATTATGCTCTTTAAGCAAGGTATAACTGTATATTGATTTGTATACTTATCTGTTATACTAACCAATTACTCTGTATCTGATACCATGAAGTCTCACTCCAATGTCTGATGAAGTGGACTTTATCCATGAAAGCTAACTTTAAAATATATCAGTCTTCAAAGTGCTACAATCAGTGATGGGATGTCCCCGGTTCCAGACGGATCCCTGGAACCGGTAGGAACAATCCCGGAGGGTTCTCCGGGAGGGGAGTCTACTTTTGAGGCGTCCGGTTCCGGACGCCTCACCGAAAAATTTACTGCGCATGTGCAGAAACTCAATCTGCCGTATTGTGCATGTGTCAGATTGAGTTTCTGCACATGCGCAATAAAATTGGAGCAATTTTATCTCCATTTTTACTACGCATGCGCAGAAATTAAATCTGACGCATGTGCAATGCGGCAGATTGAGTTTCTGCGCATGCGCAGTAAGTCGGAGCCATTTTAGCTCCAATTTTTTTTAAAAAGACCGGCAGCGATAGCGACAGTGGCGGCAATGAAGGCAGCGGCGATGACAGCGGCGGCGATGAAGGAGGCGGCGGTGAAGGTGGCGGCGATGAAGGCGGTGGCGATGAAGGAGGCGGCGATGAAGGAGGCGGCGGTGAAGGCGGCGGCGGTGAAGGAGGCGGCGGTGAAGGCGGCGGCGATGAAGGCGGCGGCGATGAAGGAGGCGGCGGTGAAGGCGGCGGCGGTGAAGGCGGCGGCGATGAAGGCGGCGGCGATGAAGGAGGCGGCGGTGAAGGCGGCGGCGGTGAAGGAGGCGGCGGTGAAGGCGGCGGCGGTGACGGCGGCGGCGGTGAAGGAGGCGGCGGTGAAGGCAGTGGCGATGACGGCGGCGGCGATGAAGGCAGTGGCGATTATGGCGGCAGCAGCGGCAGCAACGGTGGCGACGGCGACAGTGGAAATGACGGCGGTGATGGCGATAATGGCGGCGGCGTGGGCAGGCGGCACCAGCCCTCAGAGGAGGGCACCGAGCCCTCCATAGGCAAGTTGAGGCCTGGCCTGCCCTGGCTGTCCGCCCGTGCCGAGCCCTCCCAGGGGTAAGTGAGGGGTTTGTGTTTGGGGTTGTATTTTTATTTAATTTTAATTTTATTTATTTATTTATTTGATTTATTTACGGGTTTGTGTGGTGGGTGGGTGGGTTGGGTTGAGGGTGTGTGTATGTGTGTGTATTTATTTTATTTTATTTTTAAGGCCCCGCCCACAACGTCATGACATCATGACGTCAGCTCCGCCCATGACGTCATGACGTCATGACATTGGCCACGCCCATGACGTCGTTACATCATGGAGTGGTGGTAAAAAATTTGTCATCCCATCACTGGCTACAATGTTTTTGTTTTTATTATTATTATTATTATTATTATTATTATTATTATTATTATTATTATTATTATTATTATTATTATTATTATTATTATTATTATTATTATTATTATTATTATTATTAACTCACATTTATTACCCCGCCCCAATTGGGTAAACCCAACTCTGGGCGGCCTACAACATGAATTTAAAATCACAAGTAAATCTGTTATGATAATAGTATTTAAAATCTCAATTTTGTTTAAAATCTCAATTTTGTTAAAAAAATTTTGTTTAAAATTTTGTTTAAAATCTCTTATTTTGTTTTGTTTATTCTCTGATATGCAGACTAACATGGCTACTATTTCAAAAAATATAATTAAATATAAATAAATAATATTATTGACAATAATACTTAAAATAAACCATAATATTAATTATAATTAAGTATTTGTAAATACCCCAGTGGGTGCCTTTGGACAAGATGTAGACACCTATGTAAACAGATGAACTCGAGACTTATTGCCGAATGACCAGTTGGAGTGCAGACACAATGCAAAAATAATGTGCACACTTGATAATGAGTGGACATGGTTGTGTCTAATATGAATCTTCATAATTCAGTAGGCTGTATGTTGTAATGGACAAAAAAATAAGACATCCCCTGAAAATAAGCCCTAATGCATCTTTTGGAGCAAAAATTAATATAAGACCCAGTCTTATTTTTGGGGTAATTCAGTAGCTGTAGCAGCAAATAGATTATATTTTTCTTTTGAGAAAGCCAGGTGATTAGAATCTAAAAAACAAATGTCTGGAATCATTTATAAAATGTTGTATTATAGCTTACTCCTTTAGCTCATCTTACTCTCCACTTTAGCGCTATTATGTGCTTCTAAGTCGTTTTGAACGTACAACAAACTTAATAGGATTTTTGAGGTATTTTAGCTGTTGAAGAACTCTGTAATGTCCTCTCCACTTAATAAATGCATTTTTATTGTGATGGCCATGGTGGAGTACAGTCAAAGCATACTGAATGTTGGTCTGGGACTTTGAAAGTCCAGGCTCTAGTCCTGACTAAGCTGTAAAACTCACTAGCTGCTCTGGGAACAGTTACTTCCTCTCAGGTGGACCTGAGGACGTGTTGTGGGGTAGCAGGGTGGGGGCATATTCACACCATCTTGTATTTGTTGGAGGAAATAATAGGACCTACAGGTGATTGAATAAGGATTTGTAGATGGCTGCCAGGATAAGTGGAACAGATTTCATATTCATGGGATATGTGGAGATTTAATGTTTAAAATAGCCTGGAAGCATCTCATTTGAGGCACTTGGCTAGAATTTCGATAACTGCCAGAATCTGCTACAGCAGAAGGTACAAAGGCCATGCACATGTATTTCCTTTGAATGACGTTCATCTAAACATGTTAAACATGTTCAACCATCTGGCTCATCTCACTGTATCTTTTTCATCACTGAAAAGCATAAGGAATGGAGCAAACATGATGGTGGAATCAGTTGCCATGAAAACCCAGTGTTTTGTATTAGCAACAAGGTTGCAGTGCAAAGTTATGGAAACTTTAAACAGATGTCCACTTATTCCTCAGCCTTCACCTTGCTACTCCATTGCCCAATCATTCCCTCTGTTCACTCTCAGGTTTGTCACCTTGACAGCATCCTTTGGATTGCACATGGATATATCCCCACATTTCCAAGTGGACAGCATGAGATACCATGCCAACCCCAAAAGGTATATTGTTGAAAACACTACAACCAATGCTTTAAATAACCTTGTTTCATCATTGAAGTTCTGGGTTCTGTCCTTGTTTCTTCTTCTGAAGGTACTGCCTGAAGCAAGTAGCTTTGCTTGGCAGATGCATGGCAGATCATCCCAATTAAGGCACTTTCTAATTGTGATCTGGATTCCCTGAGCGAGCTGAGCTCCTGATTGCTCATTCAGTGCATGGACATCTACAGAAAGTAGAGGTGTAACTCTTTCTTATTTCATTTCCAAAAATGCGAGCAAAATCAAAGCAGTGAACAAAGAGCATGTCCAAACAAGGCATATTGCCCAATAGTTGAAGCTCTTTGTTTGTGATGTTACAATGTTTGTTTTTACATAAAGCACTCCTTCACCTCCCCCCTTTTTACAGTGGTTGCACTCTTTGTCTGGCATACCACTAGGGCTGTGATGGCAAACCTTAGCACTCCAGGTGTTCTTGGACTTCAATTACCAGAAGCTTAAGTCAGCACTCCTGCTGATCAGGAGTAGTGGACCTTACATGGTAGTGGACCAGAGTACTTAAGAGACCACATCACCCCAAGGACATCAGCCTGTCCCACCAGAGCAGATTAGAGGGGCTCCCTAAGAGGGTTCCATCTGCCAGAGAGGCTCATCTCTCTGGCACTAGAAGGAGAGCTTTCTCCGTATCTGCTCCGGCCCTGTGGAAGCTCTTACCAATCGAATTGTGCCTTCAGACAGAGCTATTGCTGTTGGTTGATATAAGGGTTTCTGTACATTGGAGACAGCCTGGCAGCACATAAAACACACAACAATATGTGGCTTTTCATTTCACATTATATGACTGTGTTTTATTTTTCCATATTTTATGACACCCTTCCCCCTATGTCTTCGTGTTTATTCATTCTTCTTCCCTGTTCACCCTTTAGACTTAGAAGAAGAATGGCACCATGCAATAAATCCACATCTTCAGTGAGTCCATCTTTTTTGTATAGTTCCCTTTGTTAAAGTTCTCAGTTTCTACACCATACTATATAACCAAAAGCACAGAGCACCAAAAACAGCTCATTCTCAAAGTCACATTTTTGTTGCATACTTGCCAAAATCCTATCACAGAAAACAAATGGCATAACTTTTAAAGGCGTCTCACTGTTATGTCATGGCTTCCTACCTGGATTTTCAAGCACACACCAACCTGGTGGGTAAAGGTTGGTACTTACCTGAAAATCCAGTTGGGAATTCAATAGGTGCTAGCAAAAAGCTGCTGCAAGTAAACTCACCCAGTTTCCACTTTTGATGTGATGTGCAAATCAAGTTTGTTATCTTGGGAAATTTACATGCTCTAAATTTTTCAATAGAGTTCTGCAGTAAAACAAACACATTATAAGGGGGATATTAGGAATCAAAACGCAGATAATAGTGAAATTAACATTCTAGAAATGTTAGGAAACATTGTGGTAGAAAAACTGCTTGCAAAAGATATGCATACTAGGCTAAATAGTATACAAAAATATATTAGAAGAAACAAATGCCACCAACCAACCTGAAAGTATGGAATAAACCAAGTTCAAGACTGGAAAAATTGTTAACATTTGGGGCAAGCCAAAATTAAGACTCAGCAAAAAGAAAAGCTGAAACAAGTCAGAATTGACAGATTTATCCAGTTTCACTTTGGATCATGACTGATGTAAATGCATGCCAATAAATTCCATGGGCTGCTGGGAACCAGGCATAATCTTAATCTATTTTGAAAGTCTATGGAGTGCAGCCAGTCTTCAATTCAGGTTGTGATGCAGGAGCTGTTGATCAAGATGTTCTTATTGTTAGATGGTAGCGATATTAAAAGTAATAACAGCCTCCTATTACAGTTTTACAGAGAGGGAATTAGCCAGTATTTATGGTTCTTATCAATTTTATACCTTTATATTCTTAAATTCATTTTGTCTTTTTCTTCAAGCATGTCCATTATTGTGCATTTGTTAAATAATTATATATTCATACACATACTACGGAATGTAGTTATATAGTCAAATATACATTCAAAAATGCATTTGGTATGGACGTATGAGCTGACTAGATAGCTCATGGTTGAGGAATCTGGCTGTGAATTCAGGAGCTGGGAGTTGGATTTCCCACTGTGCCTCCTAGGAGAAGAGCCAGCCTGCGTAGCATGTAGCTGCACAGTCTAGGGTACCCCCAGAAAAAGGGAATAATAGACCACTTCTGTGTATTCTCTACCTAGAAAATCCTGGAAAGGGTCACTATAATTCAGAATTGACTTGGCAATACCCAATTATTATTTATTATGGTCATGTACATTGTAGAGAGTATGTGGTCTTAATATACATGTTTCAATATATTCTTTTTGAGCTGTTTACTGCCTTGTCAAGTTCAGAGCAGTATGCCATTCAAAGAATAGTCATTTTCAGATCTGCATCACAGTCTTAGAGCAACAGAGCACATTGGCTCACATTGGGAATCACGTACCTGTACTCTGTTCGTCATGTGTCTACAGAACTTGAAATCGACAGTCATGGTCTGCTAGTCGGTGCTTGCAGTATGCTGGAAATCTCTCAAGTTGATGTTATACATTATTAGGGTGGGAATAGCTTAGATATGTCATTGTTGTATGATGAAGTGGAATGGCACCCTCCAGTTGGTAGTCTTGTGATAACCAACAAATAGTTAACGAAAGCTATATATAACAGACAACTTTGACATTTGAGACATTCCTGAAGGGTTTATGCATCAGACATTGTTCCCACCTCAGCCCAAAGAACTGGGAAGGATGAGGCACTAAGGTTAACCACTAAAATGAGCTGTTTGATTTGACGTGAACAAACAAGGTTTGACGGGTTTGGTCTTTCTAAGTGGTTAACTTACACCAAACAGGCCTGTTGTTTCATGCTATTTTCTCAGAGTGAATGTACATTTGCGTGAATGTTTGTATCACTTGCAATGAAGAACCGTCCCTTGCTGTTTTTTTAAAAAACAACCTTGGTTGTTTTTTCTGTCTTTCTGGTGAGAGGTATGTTTAGGAAGGTGTGGAGGGGGACGCAAATTCTTTCCCCCTCAAAGTGGTTATAGAGTCTAAAATTTACATTTGAATATCTTCCCACTATGAGAGGCCAGTAATAAGCCATATGTATAGCTCAGAATTAAAAACACAATGAAAATGCCTTGTGGTTCACAACTGGTTGCAACGAGTAAATGAAGCATGCCAACTATTTTCTTTCCTTTTGTAGAAGTATACATGAGTATATTATTTTGGTGTTTTAGCTTGAAACCATTTTTTCTTATTTCCTCCCCTCATGTTTAAAAAGAAAAAAGAAAACAAAAGCCTTGGGCTGCATATTTTCATGAATAACAATTATCAGTTTGGTGGCCATTTCTGGGTCACACTGTGGACTGTTCCGGTGAACCACATCCCCACCAGGCTATCTTGTATAGTCAGCAAAGTTTCCTCAGAGCAGACATTCACAACTTCCTTTTTCTGAGGCACAATGATGTGTCTGTGAGGAGAAGCTTTCTTAAATGGACTACATATAAATCCAGTTATGGTAGCTCTGCAGTAAGCGGCAATACAATGTTCCCACCTCAGGACTTAATAGTGCCTACAGTTCAGTGGTGCCTATTTGGCCTAATTTGACTCCCTCCAGGTATGTTGAATGTTCATTCCCTGGCTGGGGGATGATGGGGTTTATAGTCCACTGCATCTGGAGAGAGCCAGGTTGGTGTCTGCTGACCAAAGCCATTTGTGACCTTGTTGGAGTACGCTGTGATTCGACGGGAGAGCACTGTAAACTCATTTGGTTGCACAATAGCAGGATAGGTCAAGGTCTCCCTTGTTGGAAAACCATTCATGTCCAACTCTAGGGTACGGTGCTCATCTCCGTTTTCAGCCAAAGAGCCAGCACTGTCTGCATCTGCAGACATTTCCATGGTCACATGACAGACATGACTAGACACTGGAACACATGGAACACTGTTACTTTTTGCACCAAAGTGGTACCTATTTATCTATTTGCAATTTCTTGCTATTGGACTGCTAGATTGGCAGGACCTGGGACAGACAAAGGGAGCTCACTTCGTCACGTAGCACTGGGATCTTGAACTGCTGACCTGTTGACCTTCCAGTCATTAAGCTCAGCATCTTAACCACTAAATCACACCAAAATGATGGGAGGTGAGAAGAAGACTAAAGAACTTCACACTGGGCTGACTATCTTGTTGGTCAGGATCTTTTCTGCCTTTGCTGGAACCAGCTACAACCAGTTCAGGAAGTGCTTTAAAAGTTGCTGCATATTATGTACCTCCTTTGGACACATTTTTTAAATCCATGCTATGTTTTCCAGTGTTATAGATCAACATGTGGAAGCGTCCCAAAACAGTGGGTGGAAATGACTTTATTAGATGACTAAAATATATATTAAAGAAGTGAGATGTCAAGTGTATTGAAAACTCTTCATCAGGTTGGGCCTTGCAAAGTCCAAAAATTAGCCTGCCTAGACATGGATCCTGTTGGGAAGACTTGTTGTTGTTGTTGTTTAGTCACATAGTCGAGTCCAACCCTTTGAGAGCTCATGGACCACTGCGCATCAGGCACCCCTATCCTCCACCATCCTCCTTAGTTCGCTCAGTTCTAAGGGACTTGGGATCTGGTTATTCTCTTTCTTGTACAAATAAAAGCATAGAATGAGTTGCCCAGTCTCATATATATATTTACAGTTCATGCTTTTGCCCTTTTATTTTAGATACAGTAGTATGGAACCACATCTTTTTCTTTCTTCTTTGAAAGTCAGAAAATGGAGGAGAGGAAGGATTAACAAAGGCTATATCTGGAAGGAAGGGGCAGCCTCAAGAACGCTGAGGCAGGGAAGAAAACCTCTGAAAGTGAGCAGCAGCTAGGACTTGGAAACTAGACATGAAAAGGACATGTTCCCTACAGATCCCTGGTGTTAAAGAAGGAGCATGTAAGGTGGTACCACCCCACCTTGATCTTTCATGCTCTGCAGCTAAGTTTCAAGATGGAACCTGGAAACTTAAACAAATATCTGAGATGTGTTGATAATTTCTACTTTTTCAACGGAATAAAAAAGATGACATTTTTGGAAAAATCTATTGTTTTTTGAAATACACTTATTTTTCCCTACAGTCAATTTGCTTTACTTGTGCGAACTTCCCTCCTTCCAAAATTCCTGGAAGGTTTACATCTCTAGCCTGTGACTTATGTGAGTTTATGGTGCAATATACCATGTGGAATTGTATGCTCCCAGCCTGCTAAAGGCTTTTCTTTCAAAATAACTCACACCCATGAACTGTAGAAGCATCAAATGCATTTTCCCTAATGTTCCCATCCCCCCCCAGTCATTTTTCCCTTCCCAATTTTCCCAGGGAAAAACCCAAATTTCTGGGGAGGGGGTCTCCCCACCTTTACATCTCTACATTGTGGGTAGGACTGCCAGATGTTTGTCATTAATTATTACTGCTTAATTGCTTAATTGCACCCATGGTAATCCTCTTAATGAGCTTGCAGTAGTAACATTAGCAGGAACAGAGTAATAAGACTATGGTATTATAAAAAGATCGAGGAAAGAACCCAGCCTACATCTTCTCCCTCTGAAGTTCTGATCTTGGACCATGTCAGAAAGATGTAAGTGTGTGAGACATTAATACACTAAGAATTAGAATCCAAGGACAAAGATAAACACCAGTGCAACTCCATTACATTCTGAGCTGGACTTTCTGCTTCAACAAATAAATGCAGTGTCAGTCTACACAGTTTTGCTGACGTATGCACTAGCACAGCATTTTACTGACAACCACCTGATTTGACAGAAGTAAGAATACCAAAAATATTTGCAACCACAGTCATCTCAAGAATTTAGACAAGTTAGTATTACACAGACTATTAACTTCTTTGGCAACAATAGACATAGTTTTGAGTTATATTTGCTTGACTCTAGAACAACTTATACAAATTCCTCTGTCATTGTTGCCCACATGTCAGCATTGAAAAGCCATGGCTGGCTTTTACTTTCAAGGAAGAATGGATATTTTTTTTCAAATTGATAAACAACCATGAAGTTGTTAAAGATTTAGAAAATTTAAGGAAGCAGCTGAACTCTCTGAACAAGAACAATCAGGTAAATACAATCAGGTAAATATAATAACACAAGCAGGAGCAGCATGTGATTAAGTCAATTCCAACTTACAGGAACTCTTTCTAAGGTTTTCTAGGTATACGGTGCTCAGAAGTGGTTTCCCATTTCCTTTTGGGGTACTCTAGGACTGTGAATGTTGCCCAAGGCTACACAGGTTGGGTCTTGTGCCAGGAGGACAGTGGGGAAAACGACATCAGATAGATAGATTAAGCTGTTTAACCACCCAGGTAGATACTCACATCTATTTTTAACTATCTGTTCTCTCAAAGAATTTAAGTTAAATCCAATTGTTAGTAGTAACTAGGCACACTGAATGAACAGAAATTGTAAAGTCAACACTAACTTCCTTCTGTCAATCAACCAACTGATCAATATCAACCTATACCATGTAATGAAATTAAGTGATTATTATTCATAAACACTTTAGAGAGTTACTTTAAAACATGTATTACTTACAGTTAGTGATCAGGTGAAAGAAAATACAGACTGAACTCACCAAAAGATGCCTTCATTTTGCAATTTCACATCTGGCCTAGATGACCACCACCACAACAACAATGACCGTGACAATGACCGTGACAATGACTAAGAAGAAGAACAAGATGGCTTCAAAGTAGTGTGTCATTTGTTACAGTGACATAAGTAAATCTTTAGTCATGTGGCTGCCATACTTAGTGGCCAGGATCCTATTGGTTTTTGTATAGGCTTCTGTGTTGCTAATTGTTAAGACAGGTGCCTAGTCACATGCTCAATTGCCCAGCTGAGATGTGCCCCCATAATCACGTAAATTTGGTACAATTCACCATGGCAAATCAGAAAACAAAATAAAGTAAACAAAACAAAAATAAAAAACACTGTAACACTTTAAAGAATTCACCATGGCAGAAAAAATTCACCATGGCAAGTTATGCAAACCTCACATAAACTGTAATAAGATTTGGCTATTTTATTTTATTGGTTGCCTTTAAATAAAACCATCTGAATGGCATCATTGGTGCAATACAAATCCCTGGGCAGGTAAAAAACACACCAAAGTAGCCGAAGACATTAAAAATAATTGGAAAGAAACAAGGGTAGGAGGAACTCCATATATTTTAATAAGAGATTGACCATAACAACATGCTGAGGCATGCCATTAATACCACCTAGTTTTTTTGACACCCAATACACATAAATATTTTATAAAAACTGATTAATTACACTTAAAATACTCATTTTAAAATACAGTTTGTTCTGCCCAGAAGAACTATTCTATAGCACAGGAATTCTCAGTCTGCAGGAAGGAATGGAACTGTTTCAAAATGTTTCCTTAAACAGAAATTCCCTTAAACAACAATAATTGGAAGTCTCCCTTGTACTGTTTGGAATCCTGTGAGGTTCATCCTCATGAGGTTGGACAATGCAGAGCTTTATGAAGGACAAAAAAGTCCAAAAAATCTTCTTGGCTTGATTCTGAAATTTCAGGATCTATAACTAAACTAAAGTTCCAAGAAGCAATCTGGAAGCTTAAAGAATCAGGTTTAAGTTTTGTTATTGGTAGGAGGATTTCCCTTAAGGGATCTAGACTCCATCGTCTTTCTTCATTTTTTTTTTTAAAAGAATGTTAGTCACTCAATGAATCCTCCATTGCCCATTGTCACATGAAGTGAATGGCTTCCTAGCCACACCGGAAAGACTATGTGTTTCCTCAGGAGGCAGTAAAAGTTCCACAGATGAGGAGGTTGCCCTGCTTCTCCAGAGTGACATAATGGAGTGCAAGAAACAGGAAAGAGAAACTTGGCGAGGGACAGCCAACATTTGGGCAGAAGAAGTTTTGGGCAGGAAAAGAATTGGGCATTTGGGTAGAGATCTAATCAAATCAAATTATTATGACAATTTGTTTAGCAAGGAAATGGAATGACCACTGTTTCTTTTTCATTGGCTTTACATAAAATACAGGACTCAGTACTCTTTTAAACGTTGAGATTTTGAAATTTTTGAACTGCAACCTCTAGAAGTCTGCAGGGATTTCACAACCAGATTTCTGAGACCTTTAATCAAGAAATAAAAAAACCTGACATGTTTTTTTCAAGTTCTGCAGTTTATGAATTCAGATTCCCTCTGCCATTTTCACACTATGGAAAAGACAGGGGAAATGGATGGGTAGGAATAAGATCCATTGAGCTACAAGAGATTATGGGTTTGGTAAAACTGGTTTGTTTTTTTTTAAATGTACTCATGTTCAGAACTAATGGACAAAGAGATGACCATACCCATTATCCCTTACAACTCCCATAGACTTTAGAGATTCCAGTCATTGCTTTTTCCAGTTCTGAAAAAAAGTGTGTCATGATCTGAGACAGCTTCAGGGCCTATCTGCTAGGAAAGCAGTTCTGGCAGTTGCAGGATAAGGCCCACCTAGTTGTTGGGGGGGGGGGGGAAAGCTATATCAGAACTAGCTCTTCCCCCAGAAACTACCTCAGTAAAGAAGGCTCATGGACTTTATGTGGTGACCTATGTGAAACCCTTCTTGGTCTTGCTTCTGTCCCAAGGTACTGTGTTTTGGTTGTTTCCTTGGTTATCTGACTTTTAGCCTGCTTGTATTCTGTCTTGTCTAATGGACTATCTTTGTTCCTTCATCTGCTCCTGGCTTTGACCTTGACTTGCACTTGTATGTGGGTAAGGTTTGATGTTTTACCTTAAACTTAGTTGCCCTGGATCCTGGTGCCTGCATTTATAGCCAGCTTTCTATGTCTCAGACTGTAACAAATCAATAATGTAAGGGAACATTTTGTAAATGGAGTGTTTGTTTTGACTTGTGTTTGAAGTCATCCAAAACAGCAGTTGCTGGTGTTCTATATAGTACCTTGAGACTAAAACTCTTTGAACACATGAAATATAAGAACCTGGTGACAGATAAGGAACATCTTAGTCTATGATGACTTCTGTGTACCATAGAGTACTTGGGTCCTAACACGTTTTTCAATTAATCTTTTGTAGCTCTGAAAACTTAATGGTTGAATTTTTTGACCTAACTAAACCTTAAATAGTGCCTTATAACAGTACAATTGAATGCATACCCATCCTTTCATTTCAGTGAAAATTGTTCTCATGTAAATATAGGTAGGGTTTCAGCCTCAAAGCATATCTAAGGCTGGAAGGCTGGTGAAAAGCAGTGGACATGGATGAGAAGTTGGAGAGAGAGATATTTCTATGGCATGGCCTGAAATCTCCCTAACTTAATCTACTGTCAATAGGCATAGGAGAAAACACTGTATGGTCTCTAATGTCAAAACAGGATGATTCTGTATCCTGTTTTATGTGCTTCAGCATGTGGGATGATATGGCATCTTGGATGTCTGGCTAGCTTTTAACTGAATTCTAGACACACATTGATCATGCTTGAACTGATTGATTCAGGTCAATTCAGGGGGTGGGTGGGTGGCAATTCTATGGTACTGTACCTTACTACTAATATTATTGAACATACTGTACTAGTAAAAATCTACCAGTTGAAGAGGAAAAAATAGGTCGGGGGGGGGGGAGGAAGAAAATAAGAGCAAGGAGTATGTTGAATCAGTGTCTTTATACAATACTGGAAAATTTGACTAAAAAGGAATACAGTAGAACTCCGCATAACGAAAAAACTCCATTCCACGGAACTCTTTGCTATGCGGTTCTTTTCTTTACACGATTCCCTATGGGAGATACCTCGCATAACAAAAATAAAGTTTGTTAACTGGGGTTCCCATTAAGGGGGGGTATACAAAAAACCCTGCATAACAAAAAAAAATTTCATTATGTGGGGTATCGCCATTGCATAACGAAAGCTTCATTATGCACATTTTTTGCTATGTGATGCATTCATTTTGCGAGGTACCACTGTATTTACACCACTGCCAATTAGAGCTGTTAAAAAGACAAACTTTCATAGTTCTTTATGCAGGTCATGATCCTACCTCTTTTCAGTTATAGATGTCTTGACTATGATGTGATATTAAGTCTTCAAAAATAACACTTCAGGCTATGCAAACAGGTTACCAAATTTTATTAGTCCAAGCCAGAGTCAAAGTAGGCTCACTTTGTAGGTGTATGGTTGACCTAAGGCCTTACTTACAGGGAAAGAAGAGGACACAATCATTTTATTTATGCAATTTTTTAGACCTGGCAAAATTCTATCTGATCCCAGGTCTCTCTGCTCCCAAGGTCAGATTTGTTGCAAATTTCAGCACAAAACTGGATGATATAATCAATGCCTACCAAAATAATGTTGAAGACAAGATGCCTTTGGCTGCTGTTTGGTTTGTCTTAATCTGGAACTGGTTAACAGTAACCAAAAAGCGGAAAAATAATATGATGGGTATCCAGTAGATACTTGATAGTTTGTCATCAAGCATATGTGGGGCATAGAACCTGTAATTAAAACAGGACCTCTGAGCAGTGACGATGCATTTTGTGGCTATAACACTTTACACTATAGATGATCCTGCAAATATTTAAAGGACAACATCTGAAGCAAAACTTGGGAAAGGTATTTGCTTTTACTACAACTCCAAGACAATGGTTTTGCTGATTAGTGGACTCTAGAAAGTATCATCTTAGAGCAGCGATTATCAACGTTTTCAGGCCATGGGCCTGACAACCCCTCCTGGGCAGCAGGTCAGGCTGGTCATGTGGTTCCTCCCACCTGGAAGTGAAAGGAAAACATGTCCCATGTGTGTGTAGAACATTCAGCGCAGAATGTGTTTTACATTGGCTTGCGGGAGCGGCGAGGACATTGGGGGCCAGGTTTGGCCCATGGGCTACAGGTTGCGAATGCCTGTCTTAGAGAGTAATGTTTCCAAGTGTGAATGGGAAAAGCTTACACAGAGTGATCTGCCACTGGATTGCTATATTGTTCAGTTCTTTGGGGCTGAAGGAAATAAAGTTTACCTGTCTCAAAGCACAGTCAAAGTCTGGATTGTGCAAGTCATGGAGAAAAGAAAATCGCCAGAGTTTGAAGTCTTACTCATTTTGTTTTGCCGTAGATAGAGATGATTTGATTGTTAGAATTGTGATCTACAAGCTAACAATGAGGTTGTGACTTCTGTTGAAAAGCACTAGAGGAACTAATAGAATTAATTAAAAAAATGGATGATGATGATTAAATTGTATTAATTATTTAAGGAAAGTACTATATTAGAACATTAAGTTTTTTCACGTACTGTAGAAGAATCAAATACAGAATTGTTCAAAATATTTTTTAAGACTCATTGAGTTATAAATCATTGAGATGAACATCCCTGGTTGAATAGTACTCTTCCAAATAGCAAATAGATTGGAAAGCTCATAAAATTCAGTGGAATTTGGTATATAACTATAAGATAGCTTGTCACCAATAACACAACATACCTGTCAAGTTTGAATACAGTACTTCCAGAATTAAGATAGTTCAGGAATAGTTATTTTGTCATCATCCAGATTAGAATATTGTAGTGCTGTGATGTGTCTTTTGTAGACTGCTTAGAAACAATAATTAGTGCAAAATGCAAATTTGAACTATACAGTTAGAAGATGTCTCATTAGTTTTAAAATAGCTTTACTGGATGTATATTTCTGTGCTTGGTAAATAGTACTTTAACTTTTTAAGTTAATTCCAAGTCTTCAGTGGACTGAAATCCAGATCCCTGAAGGAATGTTTTAAGATTACCAAGAGGTTTTTCTTTTCTTTTCTTTATTTTATCAAGCAGGGGCTTGAGAGGTCTAATTAGGCATTGTTGCCTATTTTTTTGTCAATTATGCTAGGCCAGGTACTAAAACTCACCAAAACATCCTCCATCGGATCCTTTGGGCAAGGAGAAAGTGGAAGGCACAGGTCATAGTCTGTATAGCCAGTGGGTGACGTGATATCCAAATGGCTAAAAAACTGCATGCACATGTCATCATGGAAATGTCTACCAATGTGCAGACTCCTTGTTGAATAACAACTTCAAAGTATCCAAGGTAATGTATATTTAACAAGAAAATTACTAACACAAAGAAAAAGAAAATACTTTCACAACAAATATATAACATTACATTGATATCTCAATGTCTAATTGATGGTCCATCTACTCTTAAGCTTTATTTCATAAGATGTGCATATAGGGCATCCTATATAGTCGGGCTGCATATAGTCGGGCTGAGGGAAGGGGAGACAGCTGTGCAGCCTGGCTGCTGGCCACAAAAACGCTGCCGCGACTGCCGCTTCCACCACTGGACTCATCCTCAGCCAGTCGGGCTGAGGGAAGGGGAGACAGTTGCACGGCCCCACCAGCTGGTCATGGAAACACCACCACTGCCACTGGACTCTCCCTTGGACAGAGTTGGTGTGGTTGACTTTTGATGTTTTTCTGTGGTTTTTCTGTGGTTTTGTATGATGATGATATTTTGTAATTGGGATTTTTCCCCCTGAAATGTTTTGATTTTTTTTTTGTATTATGATAATTGTAACAGAAACTGTATATTTTATCAAATATGTGATATTTGATGTTATCTATGTTGTTAGCCGCTCTGAGTCGCTTCGGTGAATAGAGCGGCATACAAATCCAAATCCAAAATCCTTTGTGTGTGTTGTTATTGTGATTTTGTTAAGAATTCAGACTAAGCAGGTTTCATGGCACTCTATAGCTTGAAAATTTACAGAAATGACTATTAAGGTGTGTCATCTCTTCCAGGTGGTAGCAGAAGAGACTGAAGAAGAATGTGTGGAGTAGGAGATGAAGCAGAGTCACTGTGGTTTATCTTGGTAAGCAGTGGAAATTCATTGTCCCTTTTTCTCCCACCACACCAGAATTTTATCTTCTCAGTGAGTGAGTCATGATAATCATATTAGTGATGTTCACTGATATGGTCATGTTTTCCAGTGTGGCTGATCCCACTCCCAGAAAAGCCTGAGATGAATGGCAGTTGGAAAATGATGAGGCATATATGAATGGTTGTGACTTCAATCCAACCCATGTGGTTGCCAGCATAAGAACTGGATAAATATTATTGCTTTTAGTGCATTTGCTATGAGTAGTCTTGGATCGTCAAAACTGTTGGTCTGTTTCTGTGAGCTTGACACATCAATATAGGTTTTCCACTGGTGCAATGAAACAGACCAACAGTTTTGACGATCCAAGACTACTCATAGCAAATAATTTTATACTGGTCCAACGTAGGGGCTGTCGTGGTTCAGTGGATAAGAAGCTCACCTTGTTAGATGGAAGACTGGCAAGTTGGCAGTTCAAGACTTGGGTACTGCATGATGGACTGAGCACCTGTCTCTATACCAGCTCTTGGGGACATGAAAGGAGCCTCATTTGGGCATTCCCTGAGCAGAGTCTCTCCCGCAAAAATCCTTTCAATCCAGAATAATTTCTGAGATGAAATTATTATTACTGGTGCACTGTCAAGACTCACAGATGGCTGTGCTGTGGGCAGAAATACTTGCAAAATATTTACAAAATCAGAAACTAATACTGTACACATTGTGGCAATGCTCTCACTTTTTGACATGTTTTTTGTTGTTGAAACCTATTCTTGTAGAATTATTTTCTTCTTCTTAATACCTCTCTTCAGAACGCCCCTGATCACTAAGCCTGTTCTTTCCCCCAACCCCAGCACCGATGCCAGCTTGGGATCATCCATGGGGTTGGGTGGAAAGGGAAATGGGCTTTTTTTAAAATGTTGTGTGATCAGTGCATCGCACAACATTAAAAACTGGATAATGTTATGACTTGTGGAACCAAGTCATAACGTTATCCAAAGTACTAGTATATTTGCCCTCCCCAGAATCCAATTTTTTAAAATTATTTGCAGATATAGAGACAGTGCCATAGGGGTTGATGTTAAGTTTGCAAACTATGCCAGCTACTAGTATGCAGCTATCCCAACCCAAAAATAAAAACAATATTGGGGACATCAAACATTAATTAATTAAAAGGGACACTTAAAATGAGATCTGTAGCTAAAAAAAGAGAACAACTTTTCAAAGTATTGGAAGTAATCTAGCAATACATAACAGAGCATTGAATTTGAGTAAGTCATCTATCACTCAAATGGGGAGAGTTGTACAGACTTGTATAACTTGATATCTTGGAGGAATACAACTTCCCAATAAATTCCTCTTCACGCTAAGGTTGGAAACATTAGTTATCTCTGTGCTTTATATCACAGTTCACCAGAATACATGAGGACCTGAGAGGTTTTCTTCCTATAAACATGGCAAACCTATTTTGAAGAAAATTTAATAATTTAAAAAACCTTTAGTTTATGAATGTGAGATATTAATAAAACAGTAATTTCTCAGCTTAAACAAGTGGACTGCTGAATATTTGTTTATACTTTAAAAAATATTTTTAAACCTGTTTGGCTGGAAAGGAATTATACTTTTATACCCAAATGCAAAGTAAGTAGCTCCTGTCTGGCATGGTTAAATGTTCAGATTGTCCCAGAGTTTAATGAAATTGCAACAATGCATCAATACTTTGGAATGTTTTGTGCTGGTAAGCTTCCTCATTGCCATTTATGAGAAATACTGTTTGAGAGGCCTTTTTAAAAGGTTCAATATTGCAACTGTTGTAGCAAGCACTCTTTAGTTTTGGAAACCATGTATCTTAATAACTAAATATTTTCCTCTGTGATAAGCAAAAGTAGTATTTTCAACCTATTTGATCTGTTTAAAATCTGGGGACATACAAGGTTGCTTGATTCTGCAGGAGAAGGAAACTCTCTAACGTTATATATACTGTACTGTATATATAAAGTTTGGCTCTGGTACAAATCCATTTTCAAAGTTACAAGGTTTTTTTTGGGGGGGTTGCCTCTTCTTTTAGAGTTGCCTTGTAGAACATTATTTTGCTCAGCTGCATAGTAATGAAGCTATAAACATATAAAGATGACTTTAGTTCTTGGGAATATGAATTTGTACAGCTGCTCTTGGTACAAATGCAATGTATTATGAGAGGTCACTTATAAACTGTTCCCTGCAACAGGCTGCCTTTCAAGTCAGATGAATTAAGATGTTTCTCTTTTTGGAAGATGTTTTACATGGGAAAAGTAATAAAACAAATCCTGATGTGGAGAAAAGGTCACTCAAATGGAAAGAGTTTTGACACGGTCTCGTTGTTATGGACACCCCTATGAATTCTGTATGAAATCTGCATTAACAAGGCGACACATGGCTTTGTTTCCAAATCACTTCTACCTCCCACATGTAGATGTTGTTCTGTTTTCCATCATAGTTGTACCTGCAGGCTTAAAAGAGTGGTTGAATCATTGTTTATTAAGCCAAGATTTTTCCCATGTGTTTGTTGTCTTGCTTTAATATTCATCATGTGTTTCACTTGGTCATCTCTCTTGCAAGTCAAAGGAATACTTTCTTCCTTCGTCATGTACAGTTTTAGGCTTAAGCAGGAACTAATGTTGTGCCCTTCCTTCATGGTTTTTTTGAAGGTTGTTATCAGTACAGGAGATTTGCAAGACAAAGAGGTTTTGGTTACTAAGCTGATTCCCTCTGTTCAGGTTTGGCATTTGTATGGAAATGGACAGTACAGTAATACAAAATAACATAGTGAAAAGTAGAGACATCAGATTGCAAACAAAAATTCGTCTAGTCACAGCAATGGTATTCCCGGTGGCAATGTATGGTTGTGAGAGCTGGACCATTAGGAAAGCTGAGTGCAGAAGAATAGATGCCTTTGAGATGTGGTGCTGGAGGAGAGTTTTGAGTGTCCCCTGGACAGCAAGGAGAACAAATAGGTCAATGTTAGAAGAAATCAGCCCTGACTGCTCCTTAGAAGGTCAAATAGTAAAGATGAAGCTAAAGTACTTTGGACATCAAATGAGAAGAGAGGATTCACTTGAGAAAGCCTTGATGCTGGGAAAGGTGGAGGGCAAAAGAAAAAGGGGGTCGCCAAAAATGAGATGGCCAGATGGTATTGTAGTGACAATGGGCACCGAGCTGAGCGAGTTGAGGGGGATGGTGGAGGACAGGAATGCCTGGCGGACAGTGGTCCAGGGGGTCGCAGAGGGTCGGAATTGACTGTGTGACTGAACAACAACAACAGAAGAGCTACAACAAATGCTTATTGAGCTGGACAGAGAAGGCACAAAAATAAGTCTGAAGGTCAACAAAACTAAAACCAAGCTTATGAAATTGAAAGAGCTGCCTTGTGATGGAATAAAACTTGGTGAAGAACAAATAGAAGTGGAAAACTATGCTTATTTGGGTCAAGCAGCCAGGATGGACAATGATTTAAAAGAAGAAATATCTAGAAGACAGAGACATGTGGGGTAAATTTAGAGAACTGTCAGACATCTTGAAGTCAAAAGCTAAAGCAGAAACAAAGGCAAATTTGTTCAATTCTAGTCTTGAAAGCAATTACATACAACAGCAAAATGTGGGCTTTAACAGCTGTGGAAGAAAAATGGCTGCAAGTAACAAAGAGCAATGGAGAGATCAATGCCCAGAATCTCACTTTGCAATAAAGTCAAAAATGATGTCATTGCTAAAAGACGTAATAACGGAATACTTGATGAACAAATTAAGGTGGGCTGGCTACGTTCCACACACAAGTGACAATAGATGGAGTGCCAGAATAATGGATTGGTATCCAAGAGACTGGCAGAATAACTTTCAGGGACAGATCATTCTGGACAGAAGTTGTGCAGAATGTTGTCGGCTACTCATAAAAGGAGTCCTTGCGGAATAATGATTCCATAGTATCCAAGTTTGGAAAAATTATTTGTTGTGGACAGTGTCATTAAATAGTTTGGTCATCAGATAGCCTTCTAGTCAGGACAAAATATTATCCCACTCCTTGCTCCCAATTGATTTAGCTGGTTGCTAAGGTGAGCGGGACTTGTTAGGATTTATGTCCAAACTACTGTATACTGCTTGTCACTCTTTGCCATTGCTCTGACAGAGACAAGGTAGACACATGTGTTGTTCTTGTTTGATGGGTGGAAATAATATAGATACAATACTGGGGGAAAGGATCAATCTGGTGGCCACCAGCTTAATGGGTAGGATCCAGGGTGAGTGGGGTGGGGATGCCTCTTTGTAACTTTTTTTCTTTGTAAGATTGTGTAATGTTCCTATGGGTTTTGTAATATTTTTGCAACTTTATGATGTATATTGGGGTTTTATCTTACTGTACTGTATTTTATGATATTCTATTGTTTGAATTATTGATGTATGATATTTCATTGTGTTGTGACAGTTTATTGTTCTGTTGAATTGTTGCATTGTGTTTGATTGTGTTGTGAGCCGCCCTGAGTCGGTTTTCGCTGAGTAGGGCGGCATATAAGTTTAATAATAATAATAATAATAATAATAATAATAATAATAATAATAATAATAATAATAATAATAATAATAATAATAATAATAATAATAATAATAATAATAATAATATTGAGAAGTCTTTACTTGTGTATTAAGAAACAGAAATATTTCTATTGCTGTTACCTTGTTGCTGAAAGGACATTGATGTTATTGGCAAACTTACTGGCTAAGGTATCCTCTAAGTCAGTAATGGTGAACCTTTTAGAGACCAAGTGCCCAAACTGCAACCCGTCCTGGCACCCATCCCCATGGCAGACTCCCCGGCCCAGCCTCCAGGAAGTACTGGGTGGTGGCGTCTCATTTCCTGTGAAATGTTGCCGTGCCCCACAAAGTGCTGCCCAGGGTGGGCTACCCCTAGTCCTCCCACGCTACACCAGTGAACTGGGGCGAACCTGCTGAATCCACTACTGTTTAACAGTGCTTCCTGCAAACCTGGTTGGTCAAACCGACTACCTTAACAAGCTGGAAACCAGCTTAATGGAAAACTTCCTCCTATCTCTCTGCTAATTCCCTGCCCCCTCCCTTCATTAACCTAGCTGTCCTGGTTGTAGCACAGCATACCTTTGAGAGATTAAAAGAAAGCAATGGAATAAAAAGTAAAGAGGGAAATAAACAAATAAAACAGCAGATAGGGAGGAGAAGATTCAAATGGTTAACAAACTCCAAACTAGGCAGATTTCCTCCCTCCCTCTGTTGATTCCTGTGTGGTTGGCTGGAATGAATTAACTTGGGGAAACCCAACTTCCCAGGTACTACCGGTATGTCAAAGTTGTTCCATTCACATTTTCCATCCTGTGTAGTGGTATCCTGTATCTCTTGTTGCAGACAGAGTTTTAAATTGGAACCTGGGGTCTACAAAGTTTGAATACGACTTTCTTGTTTGGGCTCCCATCTTTTCTGTTTCATCCGAAATAAGCAGAACTCACAGAAAGGTGCTATCCTGGAAACTTTGGTGTCAACAGCTCTTACTTTTTTAGATAACAAATGGAGGGAAAAGCAGGCAAATTATGTCCTTCGTTTGGAGTTTTTTTTTATTGCTAAACTTAGGTGGTCTCGTATCCAGGGGTCACATTCTGGAATTCTGCTTCCTCAGCCAGATGCCTATGAGGAAATTCAGTGCTGGATCCAGCTGTTGTATGGCCACAAGCATTTGATGATTCAGGTCATTTAATGTGGACATTATAAAAAAAGAGGAGATAAAGGGAAGAGGAAGAAATAACCAGATGTTATTTGCCTCTGCATTGTTTTGTATCTACCACACCAGATCTTAAACTGGTAGTTTTGCTCCAGGGTTTGTGGTGACTTACAAAATGTTTGTAGTTGGTTTAACGGATGTTCCTCTAAATATCTGGGCAAGATGGATTTAAATATAAATAGCATATGGCTCTTGTCTTTTCACAATATTATAGAAACATAAAGACTGATCATGCTGCTTGGTTTTCATCTAGCCAAGAGCTGCAAAAACTAGATTGAAAGCTTGGAAAGGTCCTTTTATGGACAATGGCTCCTCAGATTTCCCATGCTGGTTGAGGGAGGCAGGAGCTGTATTTTGAAAAAAGGACACCCTCCAAGCTATAACTATGTGATTGCTTTCTACCATATGTCAGATGGTAGTAATGTAAACAGCCCTGTGATTGGTATTAGCTGATAGTTTGGCTAATAGTTTGATAAAAAGGCTTTGCTATCTTGTATATTGCAGAGTATAAGAGAATATAGATCCATACAATTCAGCTTTTTTAAAAAAGAGAGAAAAAAGAAAGTGTATTTAGCTTTTGAAGAAAGTGAATGACAGCTCCTTGTAAACTTCTACTGAAAGAAATATGTACATTGATTTATGGAATTTCTAAAATACTGTAATGGCTTTGGGAAGAAAGGAGGTGACCATATTATCCTCTCACAATATACATCTATATATGAAACTGAAAGAGGATGCTTTTTGAAATATTTAAACTGCAATATATGATGGGGTGTGTGTGATAAAGAGTCAGAGTTGAGTATCAATAGCCTAGCCCAGGGGTGCCCAAAATATGGCCTGCAGGCCTAATTAATTAATGTGGCCCACGGTGAGCACCAGGGCTTCACTGCAGACTCCCTGCCCCCACCCACGAGTTTTTCCATAGAAATTTTCGTTATGCAAGTTTTCCCATAGGAATTTTTGCTATGCAAAAAAAACCTCGCATAGCAAAAAAACTCGCATAGCGAGCAGCCTCGCAGAATGAATTATTTTCATTATGCGAGGTATGACTGTACAGTAAAACCCTGATTTATGATCTTGGTCCATTCCAAAAGCTTTTGTTGTAAACCAAAAAAAAAAATCATAAACTAAAGAACCTTTTCCCATAGGGGTGTATTGAAAAATAAAAGAGTGGTCCTGACCAGGACAGCGAGGAGAACAAATAGGTCAATCTTAGAAGAAATCAACCCTGACTGCTCCTTAAGAAGATCAAATTGTAAAGATGAAGCTAAGGTACTTTGGACATCAAATGAGAAGAGAGGATTCACTTGAGAAGGCCTTGATGCTGGAAAAAGTGGAAGGCAAAAGAAAAAGGAGGCGGCCAAAAATGAGATGGCTAGATGGTATTGTGGATGCAGTGGGAACAGAGCTGAGTGGGCTGAGGAGGATGGTGGAGGACAGAGGTGCCTGGTGGGCGGTGGTTCATGGGGTCGCAGAGGGTCGGAATCGACTGTGCGACTGAACAACAACAACAACAAAAAGACCAGACAAAAATAATTTTTAAAATACCAAATTTCCCCCAAAAACCACAATTAAACTGAATAAAAGAGAATGCAATGCTCCCTACCTTTTCCACCACTTGACTTTCTTAGGCTCTGGAGCTTTTTCCTGGTGGTAGGCATCACTGATGTTGACCAGTCTCAGCAAGCAGACTTGCCCAGGCTGTTCCAATGTAAACTCACCAGCAAGAAGGTTGAGTCCTCGGCCTGCCCGGCATTCTCCTGCCGGTGGCTTCTTTATCCGGACTTTGGGGAAGAAGGCATCATCAGGGTGGGTGGACTTGTGGCCACCTGGACTTCCCTGGGCTGTTTGGATGTAGAGACGCTGACAGGAGGGTAGAGTCCTCGGCATGCCCGGCATTCTCCTGCTGGTGGCTTCTTTAGCCGGACTTCAGCAAGGAAGGAGCTGGTCACGTCCAGGCTACCCTGCTGAAGATGCTGCAGCTGGGTGAAGTGAACCACACACCTCTTCCCCCTTTCTGTACCCAGGTCTGTGTGCTGAGGGGAGTGGGAGCCGATCACAGTGGGGACCTTGCCTTGCACATTCTCACTAAGGCATGGGATTTAGAAGACATCCCATGCTTTAGTGATGTATCTGGGGAACCCCAATGGTTCTTTCCAGTGAGGGGGGGGGAGGAAGGGAATGAAAAGATCATGAGGTGAATTGAGGTGACATCCTCCAAGGGAGAGGAGCAATGCATGTGGGCACCGTCCCCCCTTCTTTTAAATCTGGCGCCTCTGGAAGAGGCATCATGAACATGCAAGGCAAGGGCCCCACTGCAATTGTGCCACCCACAGAGTTCGAAATGGCTGTGGGTGGTCTTATATACCCCCCCCCCCAGGTGCCATGCACTCTGGGGAATTCCCAGTCATAAACCAAAAAACAATCATAAGCCGGGATGTCAATTTCAATGGATTTGCCATTGTAAACTGCAGGAAATGTTAACCGAGGCATTCGTAAACCGGGGTTTTAGTCTGAAACATTTTGGTACATACAGTTTGTGTTTGTAGTTATGGAAATCTATTGTTCATAATATCTGTCTATTTTTGTTTCCATTTTCTGTCCAATACAATTTGCAAATTTATGAATTTCCACTAGCTCCTTATGTTTACTTAATACATTGGATTTTGAATAATTATTCATTTTCTGTGTCTCTCCAAAAACAGACAGTCCCAAGAGGTCTTATTTTCTTCAACGTTTTGCATTGGGCTTAGGGAGGAAGTGGCCAAGCAGACTAGTGTTTGATGTGTCCAGCTGTATGTTTGTGTTAGCTGTTGACATGATTGTAATCCTCCTCATAGTGGCTTGCTGCTGGATCATCTCTGCCCACAGACGGATTCCTGGACGTGATATCCCAGAATGTACTTGTTGGCATGCGGCAGACTGTGTAAATAGCATTTCCTGTGGTCCACTGTAGAACTGGAATCGATTTGTGTTTGGCCAGTCTTGTTGGCTTGAATCTCAGTTTTGTGCTGACATTGCTGTTGCCCTAGATTGTGCATTTTGAGGGCCTAATGCAGTGGTTCCCAACAAGGAGTACACAGCCCACTAGTGGACTTCAATTCCCAGAAGCCTAAGTCAGTACATTGGCTGATCAGTGTTTTGGGGAAATGACTTAGGCTTCTGGGAATTGAAGTCCAAAAACCAGCATTTGGGAAACACTTGCCTAATGAAAATCCCTGTAACTGTTTGAAAGGCCATTTCACTGCTTCGTGGTGCAATTGGGAGGAGATATGACAAACTCATTTGGGAGGACATGTGGGTATTTCTACATGCTACAATGCAAAGTTGTGGTAAGACTTTCTAAGTGTCATGTTTTTACCTATGACATACAATGCCAATTATATGTTTGCTTCCACTTGTCCTCTTAGGATTGCTTGTAGGCTCCCAACTAGAGGGTTGCAGTCCATGTTTTGTTTGATAAATTCCAATGTATCTGTCCTAAATCCTTGATGCTTAGGCTACCCAACAAGCAGTCTGTGTGACACCCTGGGCTGTTTCACCAATTCCACCATCATGCTCTTTCCAGGACTTTCATCCTCTTCTTTCCCCACTGCTCTCCCCAAGAGTTCACACTCATGCAACAAGAAAGAAAAGAGATCCCTAGCTTCATGGTAAAATGCATGCCTTGAAGGCAGGGGCTCCCTGACTCTCTTTCTGGGTAGTTCTGGTGAAACCTCCACATCCAAAACACTGGAGAACTAATGCGATAGAGAAGCCAAGGGATTGAACCAATGTATGGAACACTGTTCCATCAAATGAGAAGAGAGGATTCACTTTAGAAAGCTTTGATGCTGGGAAAGGCTGAGGGCAAAAGAAGAAGCCCCTCCCCCCTGAAATGAGATGGTTAGATGGTATTGTTGATGCAATGGGCACAGAGCTCGGTGGGTTGAGGAGATTGGTGGAAGATAGGGGCACCTGGTTTGCAATGGTCCATGGGGTCACAAAGAGTAGGACTCGACTATGTGACTGAACAGCAACAACAAAAAAGGAACACTGTAATTTCTTTGGAGGTGTACAGATCTCATCTTCATGCAGATTTATTTAGAAGGCAGTCCCATTAACTTCAGCATGGCCCATAGAAGTGTGCAGGCTGGACAGCTTAATATTATGGAAATGTTGGCTCCATTATATAGACAGTATATATTTCATGTAACAGCCATGCGATGGGAATTTTGGGATCAGAGTCTTGATGTATGGCAGCAACCGTTCCCACTTGTTTTCCCAACTCTGAGGTCACTCACTATCTTCCCACATTTACCTTGGTGACTACACTGCATAGTGTTGGCCCTGGATTTTTGCTACTGATAGTGCTTATTATGAATATTGTTTTAAGATTTTCTGACTTCATTTGGTTTTGTCTCTTTGGCTTATTATTGGTTGTTATTGGACTATTTTATTCTGATCTCTTATGTTTTATGATGTATGTTGTATATTTTTATATACAGTGGTACCTCATATAACGTTTGTCTTGGATAACGCTAGAATTGGATAACGTTGGGGAATTTGAGGCAAACTTTTGCATCGCACAATGTTAAGATAAGATTGTGCGATGAAAAGGTTTTCCCCACATTCCCCAATGTTGATCTCCGCCACAAAGCCTGCAGGGATGGTGACCAACCCCATGGGCTTTTGGGGAAGAGATCTCTGCTATGATCGCTGCTTGGGTTGGGGGAGAACGGGCAAGGTGCCCATTCTTCCCCCCAACCCAAGTGGCGATCTCCACTGCAGTCACCGCTGGGATGGGGGGGGGGGGACTGGTGCACCTTCCTTTCCCGCAAAGGAAGGTGCAGGTGGGAGGCTCGGATCCCGTGCCTTCCTTTGAAGCAAGTCGGGTGAGCGCGCTTGCCCCAAGGATGCTGGCTGCCTGAGACTCAGCAGCCTTCCTCTGTGCTATCTATGGAGCTTGAGGGGGAGGGGGAGAAATCCCCCCCTCAAGCTCCATAGACAGCACAGGTGCTGCCCTTAGTGAAACGGAACAGGATCCATTCCCCATCACTGAAGAGCCATGGGCTGTGGTGTTGTCTATGGTGTTTGAGATGGGGGGATTTCTCTCCCCTCAATCCCCATAGATAGCACAGGTGCTGCCCTTAGCAAAATGGAGTCTCACTGCCCCCCCCTGCTGTTTCCGCAAATGGACCAGCAAAAATCAATTTTGCTATCAGCGCTGGGGGGGCTTTGGGCCAGAGAAGCCCTTTCCCATGAGTAAAGCGTTTCTCTGGCCAAAGGCCCCCCTGCACTGATAGCGAGAGGGATTCTCACTGGGCCCCGTGCCGAAACAGAAGGGCCCCCAGCCAGAATCCCTCTCCCCAGCTGGCAGCCCAAGTCTCAGGCGGGCGGCTTCTTTGGGCTGAGAGCGTGTATGCTCTCAGCCCGAGGCTCAGACCCGAGTCTCAGTTAGCTTGGGGAGGGAAAGCGCCCTCCCTCCCCAATCAAACCAGCGGTCCCAGCATGGGATCACCCTTTGCTTGCGAAGGGAACACATGCTCCCTTCACGAGCAAAGGGTGATCTCACACTCTCCTCTTTGGAAAGGGAACAGGACTTTTTTTAAACGTTGTGCGATCAATACATCACACAATGTTAAAAACCAGATAATGTTATGACTTGTGGAACCAAGGCATAACGTTATCTGAGGTACTAGTGTATTATAAGCTGCCCTAAGTGGTGCTTGCATCAAAAGGATGGGATATAAATGTAAATAAATACACAGACAGAATCTTGTTCAGTTTTGTTCCACAGCATCCTGCTTCCCCAGCCTTTCTCATATTTCTCACTGTGTCACAGCTGCTGTCAAGATGGCAGATGCTGAAGAAAATGGCAGTGAGTTCTTTGCCCAGATAATGGCTGTGACTGAAATCTAGACTCAAGGCATGCATTTACCCATGCAAATTGTGCCAAGCAGAATGCCATTTGCCAATCCCGACTCAGAAGATGAAATCAGATCACCAGACAGGGCCAATCAGAAGAGAATGAGGTGCTGGGGTGTGAAGGCTGATGGATGCCAAGCACGGTTTGCAGTTGGGCATTCCTCGTTTCCAGATCTGTTGGTTTTGTATCCTTGGTTAAAGATGGAAGGATGTAGACACAAAGGTGGCACATTTGGTTTCTTTGGGGCCCTCCGCTGTCCTAATTCTTCTTCTAGGGAGAAAGGGCATGGGTTTTTTGGTGGAGGCGGCCCTGTATGAAGCACCCATGTACGCTTTGGAGGCATTGGATGACATTTGGGCATGCATGCATGTGGTATATTTGGAAATACTACCAATGTGGTATGACTCAGGGTGCAGTTTCTTGGGCAGTCCAGAACGGTCTCACCTTAGCTTCAATTGGTGTATTGGAGAGACTATGATTGTCAGGGATGGATTCTACATTTTGTGCCACTCCATTTCCAGGAATAGGCCAGAAATGTTTCGGGATACTGAGGATGAACTTTCCACAATTGGGTGAGCATTTTCTTGAAGGTCTTCGGAGAGGTCTTCTTGCTACCCCTGTTTAGTGGTGGGGAGCATGTAGCTCACTACGTGCTCTCTGCCCTGTGGTGGGTTGTGTGGTCAAAAGGGTCCCCTAAGGGCCCAGGGTAATCCAATAGTGTTTAAGTTGCTGAACAAGTTGTCCCAGGGTGGGGTATGCACCAGGGGACAATGGCTGCCTTTTCCAGGCCATGCATTGGCTAGATGTTTGGCAGCAGAAGGGAGGGGAATCCAAAGGTGGACTTGGCCCTCCAGGACAGGGAAGTATTGTTCAGAGGGACTATCCAGACCACACTGTGAAGACGCCTTCCAAAGATCCATTTCTGATGGAGTATTTGTTTGGTTACAGTATGCAACAAAGATGGCACCAGTTTTCAACCAACACTGGTGTCTGAATCTTCTGTAGAGTGGAGGGGCAAGGACAGGATGTATCAGTGGGTTTTACTCCATGCTTTTAGAAACAACATTTATTTATTTTATTTATTATTTATACTTGTCAACCGCCCTCCTCACCGAGGTGACCCAGGGCAGCTCACAATTCATAAAAAAACACAATAAAACACTCTTAAAAGCATTCCTAAAAAAACAACAAACCCCTCAATTTAAAACTTTAAAATCAAAATCTAAAAACTAATTGAGGGCAACCGGGGCTTAAAACAATGAATCAACAGCGGGGGGGGGGGGCTTTGTCCAACCAAGAGCTTAAAAGAGCAGTCCTATGTCAGAGTCTCTCTCATTGTTAGGTGTCTCCTTTACCTCTGAGATGCTTCTAGTCATGGGATTCTGCTTTAAATCTGCTTGCTCAAACATGCCTTGTTTTCAGAGAGAACTGCATTTCCTCACCTCACCCCAATTTCTTTCAACCCTTTCTCATTTTTTTAATATCAATTACACTGGCAAAATGCAGGAATAGCAATAACACTGTGTTTAGTGCATTTTCTGGGTGGTTCACAAGTTAATTAGCATTTTGCCCAACATGTAGGGTACTCATTGTACTGACCTCGGAAGGATGGGAGGCTTAGTCAACCTTGGATCCTGTCAGGATCGAACTCACAACATTCCGGCTGCAGTACAGCAGTTTAACGCCTGCACCACCAGGGTTCTTCCTGCCTTGGAAGGGTGGTGCCAGGGCTGGAAAAGCTTTGCAAAATTGGTGGGCCTACAGGCATAGGTGGGCCATCTCTCCTTCCCTGTCATCAGCAGAGGGCAATGTAAGGTAGAATCAGATGTTTATATTCCCAAAGCAATTTGTGTCTGCACCACTAAGACAAAGCTTATTCTGGCAGCCATTCAGGCACAAAGTGTATCAAAGTGACCACAGATATGTTCCATTTTATTCTGCTCCTCCACAAAGGTGTGAGTCTTCTGAAGTTTCCATTCACCTCATGGCTTCCTCTTATCTCATCCTGGGTTGCTTTCTTTTCTGCCAGCTTGTTTCTCTTGAAAGAGCTCTTCAAAGAACTGTCTTCTTTGCAAATTAAGTGTCCTCCACTATGTCTGCATCTGCAAAAAAGAAAAGAAGATGGGGGGGGGGGGAGAGTCCTTCTCACTATATCTTCCTTAAATATGCATTACAGATACAAGTGTATACCCCTTGAGATTCCCTAGCGATTTTGCCTGGGACTTTTTCTGGTGTGGCCTTTTGGCTCAGTGGCCTGAACTACAGTTCGGGTTGGATTTTGTCTCTGCGCCATGAAACCAATCAAGTGGGTTTTGTGCCTGGCTTTCAGATGTTGTTTTCCTCTCCTGCCAGTTTGACCACTGTAAGCCCGTTTTTTTCCATCTCAACTCCCATTGCAGCTGCTATTCAGATTCTGTCCCAACTTTCCCTTCATCTTTTTTTTAAGCAACCTTTCCCCTTACAACCCTCTAATCTTCTCCTAATCATACCTAACTGGTCATTCCCCTCTCTGCACCACAGTGTAAGGCTCTTGCAGCTTAGACAGAGCCTGGAAGTAGCTAGTTACAAATACCTGGCTACTTGTAATTACAGTAATTCCTTTACTCAACAATCACAATCTAATGAAGTGGACTTGATCCACGAAAGCTAACAATAAAAATATAGCAGTTAGTCTTTAAAGTGCTACAGTGTTTTTTATTTTATTTTGTTTATTTTGTTTTGTTTTGTTTTCTGATATGCCTGAACCACAGACTAACACGGCTACTATTCCAAACAATTAAACTAGGTTATATTAGAATGGTAATCTAATGGGTAACTTCTCTCCCTTTGCATTGCAGCTGTGACATTTTAGTTAATTTTTATAGTATTGGGATATGGGCTAGCTAAATGATGCAGGTGGAATGTCACATAGTTCAAGTGAAAACTCATTACTACCTCATGCTTTTTTATTCTTCTTCTGCCATATCCAAATCTGAATATTGGCAGTCATCATGGCAATCAGCCATGAAGACTGTCCTGAGAATATAATGCAATGGCCTTTCATCTGCCTTCCTCATCGCTGCATGATCCCCATACTGATTCAGTTCCGTGAGTCATTTTCTGGTCCATAGGGAAAAGTCCGGCTCGCATAGCGAAAAATTCGTTATGTGAGTCAGACTGCTTAGAGAAAAATTTGCTCGTTATGTGAGTTTTTCGCTAAACGAAACACTCGTTATGCGAGGTTTGACTGTAATTGCAAATAATATACAGTACTTTAAAAATGTAACTTGGCAAGTTCAGGGCTCAGATGAAGCAATCTGATGCTGACACTTGGCTGCCTATATCAGCAGAACATTACATAGCAGCAAGAACTGATTGGAATTAATGTTGCTGTCCCACCCCATGACCACCTCGCCTGTGATGCCAAGGGAAACTGCAGTCAGTTTGCCCAAGAGGAATCAGGTGGTATGTGGAACTGCTTACAATTAAGAACTCTCTTAAGCTGCACTGGCTAGCCCAAGCAATTTCTCCATGGGAGAAGGTACTCAGAAGACTCTTGGTGGCATGCCCATCCTATATTCAAACATTGGAGCTTCCCAGGGCTGAGTGAAGATATGCTAAAGCTGTCAGCCATGTCAAGTTTAAGAAACCCTGTAGCATTATATCCCAATGTGTGATGTGTTGAAGAATGATTTAAATGGAATGGGTGTGAACACTCAGAATCTCAGGAGGTTACACGGTAGATGCATTAACATAACTCCTGTCAGTGCATTATTGGAGAGCCTTCCTTGAATTATGCTTCACTGGTTATTTTAATAGTATAAATCACCATGTTCCTTCTGTTCCTGTATCAGTTTGTATGCAACATGAAGAGTTCTTTGCTCATTCCTAGATTGAGCTATATTCCTCCCATCTGTTAAACATTCTCTTTCCAAACTTCTTCCTGACGAGTTAAACCACATCATCTTATCCATATGTTTTTGTTGCTGGGATGTGTCATTCAGCAGGTTCCTTCCTTGGCCTGAGTGGTGTTCATGTGTTGACCAGAGTAAGTTTATACTGCTCCTTTCCTCCCCCTTGAAAGAAAAATCAAGAGAGAAGGAAAATGTGGCTGAACCACAAGAGATTTGAGGTAGGAGATCAAAAATAGAGATGCTACAGCATGGGAAACCAAAATAGCCAGACCATTTGGAAGAGCTGCTGGGCAAAAAAGAATTAAAAGCTTCTGTAACCACAACCATGGAAGCCTTTTTGTTATCTTACACACATTTCTTTTGTGGGGGGAAAGGGTCACAGCTTGGCATGGAACAATAGCTGCAACTTATTTTCTCAAGGACAGTTGCTTAGCAGCTTCTAGTTGGTTTAAACTGTGAATCAAGGCCATTTGTTGCCGTGTCGTTGATTTAAAATCAGTATCAGGAGTTGTCCACAGCAGTGGCAGCCTTGAAAGCTTAGAGACTCCTTAGTTTTCTTTACAGTAGGATGGGGGGGGGGGGGAGAACAACAGTGCAATATATACAGACACAATCCAATTGAGTCCATCCATTGATGGAATGCTATGCATAAGTGGAATGGATTCCCTTTCTCTGTGTACCTCCCCAAATGTGCTACTAAGGTTGTAGGGCTATCTACAACAGATATCGGGGAGATTGTAAGGTAAAAAAGACTGAAAAGGCTGACCTTTGGAGCAGAATTCTGGTTGTGTGATATTAGATGTAGCTCCATGGCATGACACGTTCTAGGCTTAGAAAACACCAGCAGTCAGTTATTGCTTCAAACAGACTTCATGCTGGCCACATTCACAGGGTAGCATAAGCCAGATTGCTTTAAAAATTCTGGCTTCTGGAGACAAAGTGTACTCTGCCTGAGACCTCATGTTGCAAGCAGGGACAGATGAACAAACCACAGACTTTGCTTATTGTTTGCTTATTGTGATATTTGAACCAATGCTCTGGCTTGTCTCTCTCTTGACAAGGCAGTGTCATGAATCAAGAGCAAACTGTGGCTTATGGCTTGGTTTGTCAGAGGTGAAATGAGGCTAATGAGCTGGCCCTGGATGTCGTGACAGATAAATCACAGCCGGTCTATGGTTTGTTTAGTTCTTCCTGATAAGGGGGAGCACATACCGGCTCACTGCCTTACTTCTGATGACCTAGAATGCTAAAGGACTCTGGCTTGTCATGACATCCAAATACATCCACTGGCATGATAAGAAGGCATCCTGGGTTATCCTAAGGTACTGACCCATCAGATCATTGAAAATATTGTGATCTTCAGAGTCCAATCTCCTGTTTTTGCCACACAGTGGCAGTAAAGCATAGGACTGGGCATAGGAGTTCTCTTTTTTTGTCTTTGTTCTGGGAAGCAGCAGCCCTCTATTGCTTTGGCACTGGTCTGTGGGGTGGAGGTGGAATTAAGAGAATAACTCAGTTTTCTCCCCAGACCAGTGCTGCAGGAAAACTATTGAGACTTTTGTGGGAGGCAAGAAGGTATTGGTACCTTCAATCCAGGCACACTATCATATGGTCTACAGAGTCATTACATACCAGCGTGCAAGTTATCATTTGAAAGGCAAGTATGACATTTACAGAAATATTGAGGGAAATAGCTAGTGTGCTCTAAAACATGCTCATCTGTTCACATTTTAGACACAGGGTTTTTCATGATTATTATTTTAAAAAGAACCCCCTTAATTGTAATGTTTTCCTACACATGTAACTCGCTTTTTCCTTCTGACCTACATGCTATTGATTAACCATCAGTGATGTTTTGACATACCAGTTTTTCCTTAATCTCCTTTTCCCTGTCCAATGATGTCTGTAAATGTAACAATGACCTTCTCTGAGAAAGTGGGCTATTTTTTCCCCTAGCTTGCTGAGCCTCAGGGTCTTTCACAGAGTGATCAGTGAGATGTAAGGTGTCAAAAGCAGAGAACTAGCAGATGCCCAGATGTGTCATCTGCCTCCATAATAGTTGTCTTGTAGCACTCAAGACTTCCTTACGGAGGACAATTGTTATCACAGAGACTATGCTAAGCACCTGATTGAAAGATGGAACCACTGAACAATGTGGGATTCTTCATTATAATTCCATTCTACATATAGATAAAACTTCCGGCTTGTAGGATACACTGAAGTTTAGATTTGATCTCATGGGTTCTGTCCTTTGTGGCTTTCGTGTCTTGAGTGTTAATTTTGCCCATGAATATGAAGATTGGGAGCTTTTGGCCTTCCACCTGGTTTATCTGCACACCCAAAGAAGCTCCATCCAGCATGGACAATTGTACTAAGGGGTTGTGAGGTTTGTAGTGCAGAATGTTTGGAAGGTCAGCATTTCCTTGCTTCTAATATAAAGTCTACCAGTTTCTTAATTGTCCAAATAGGCAATTAAATGTTCATTCTGATTTTTTAAAATCACACGGTCCCTTACAAGATTTTATTTTTAGACATTGAAGGAAGCTTGAAATGAAATATGGCTTAATAAATAGTATTTGTTTCTTGTTGGAAGGAAAAAACTATTTGATATCCATTCAAGTTTATTTCTTGTCACAGTAATAGAACAACTCAGGATATATAAGATATATAAGAACAATTTGCCTTGCAGTTTTATTTGGTGTTTTACTACTTCATTATGGCCTCACTTTGGTAATGTACAATAGGTTTCCAAATATTTGCGGTTTTCACTCTACGTTTTATGTAAAAGAATTGATCTGCTTGTGCTGATTTAGTGGCAGGTTCCTTGGCTGATGCCCTAACAAAAGTAATATCAGAACAGCCACAACAGTGAAATTAAGATGATGCTTAAGGGAGAAGATAAACTGCTATGGGGATAATGCTATATTTTGAAGGGAACAAGAACTGTTCCAAACTAATTGTATTTTATTTTTGACCTAAGCTGCCTTAGATGTGGGACATGTAGTAGGACACACAACTCTGGCCTCCAAGAGATAGGTAGGGCTTGGGTTTGGTAAGAAAATCTTGGGATGTGCAACTATTATCTTCTGGTATTTGAAGTGACTGTCTCCTTTTGCCTAATGGTAGAGCCAGCCCTGATGAAGCAGCCTTGTTCTAAATAAGGCAGATCATCAGTTCAGCTCTGATTAATTGTGGCTGGCAATGGCACAGACAGGGGTCCTGCCCTACTTTCCAGTATCCTCTCTATATAAAAAAAAGCAGTAGGCATTGAATCAAGGAACTACCTGTTGTATGGCTTCTGTATTTCCTCTTCATTCCCGTGTAGGTGTAGGTGTAGGTGTAGGTGTAGGTGTAGATGCCTTACATGACAAGTTCAGACAGGGAATGAAATCCCTTTGCTTTTTTTTAAGTGTCCTTACCTCAAAACAGTTCTTGAACTCCGAAGGGTCTGATGGTTCCAATTTTTCCAGGCTCCATACTTTCTGAAATAATGTTTTAAGATACAGTGGTGCCTCGCTTAAAGAGCATGATGCGTTCCACGGGATTGCTCTTTAAGTGAGTTTGCTCTTTAAGCAAAACACCATTGAAAGTGACCCATTGTGGGGGGGGGATTGCGAACCCTGATTTATTTGTTAAGCGAGTTTTTGGTTGGTTTTATTTGTTAAGCAAAGCGAACATTCAGAGAAAATGCTGCTCTTTAAGCGAGTTACTCTTTAAGCGAAACGCTCTTTATGCGAGGTTTGACTGTAGTTAGTAGAGAAAAAGAAAACTGAACAGAAGGCAAAAGAAAATGTGTGGCATTTGAGGTTTTAAGTGTAAATGGATGGCTCTTGTTATGTTTGTAATATCTTGGCCACTGCTGGAATTTGTAAGCAGTTGCAAGTGGTGGAAAAAAATGTTACTATGCCCTTTTGGCAGACAGGCTTTATTCCAGCTTTGTTTTTGTTTTCTAAGTGTTGGTTGGAAAACTATATACCCTTGCAAGGACAACATCAATCATAATAACAAAGAATGTCCCCTTTGCAAGGAGGGAGGCCAGTGACTTCCGTACATGCTTGGAGATCAAATGCAGGGAGGGTAATTCAAACCCATTTTACTCTGCTTGCTGTCACTATTTCTTATAGCAAATATTATTTAAAGGAGTTGGCGCAGTATTTAGACATGTGGGTTAGACAATCATGATATTCATAGGTGTGAGATGTCAAACACATTACATAATATAGATGTAGGTGGTGGGGCTTCCTAGAGGCTTTGCTAAGCATTGAATTTGGGGAGTGGGGTGGGAATTGTAGGAATCTAGTTCATGCTTTTGGTCCAGTGAGGACAAATCCTCCTGGACTGGCAAACATGACTGGTCCCTCACCTTCCTTTCCTTTCTCTTTCTCTCTGTGTTTTAGCTATGTCAACTGTAGCACATTCTGTTGAGCGTCTGTTGCCTTTTACTCTTGCATGTATCCTGTACAATCTTGGGTGACTTATTACTATGTATCTTACTTTAAGTATAATGTATAACCTCCCAGGTGATTGATATTAATTAAGACTCAGGTGTATGATGTTAACTAAGACTAATAAAAAGAGCTGTCAGAGACACAAACAACAGACATTATCAGACATCCATCATACATCCCAGAGATGTTGTTGGCGTGTTGATGACCATGCCTTTATGAACCCTGGAGTGGATTCTCATTATTCTAAAAAGAACACAACAGGGAATGGCAGAGTGATAAGGCAAAGTTTTCCTGCTAATGAAGCATGAAAGAAATGGGGTACATAGAAAGAGACTCCTCAGAGATTGTGGTATCTTTGAATCACAATTGGGTGTACCTTGGTTGTGGCCATGTTGTGTTGCTGGCTAATCTTTCTCACACTAGGTCAGACAAAAGGGACTGCAGAATGAACTCACCAAAAAGGTGCCTTCATTTTGGAAGTTTCACATCTAGACATGGAAGAAGAAATTGGAAGAACTGGAAAATAAACATCAGGTATTGATTTGGAGCCAATAGTCTCTTGTTTTTCTAGTCAGTCACTTTGCCAGTTTTATCAACAGAATCTCTTTCCTGAAACAGTAGCATTTCTTGCAACCAATATTATCTTATCAAACTATTCTCTCCATGTGGAGAATTGGGAGAACTGGACATTAAAGAGGACAGCACATGCACCTTTGAGGAGGCCAGAACTAATGGTTGACAACACTAGTGGTTGACAACACCAGTGGTTGCCTTCAGCTGCAGCCTGCTTCACCACCTGACACACCTTTCCCCAGGCTCCATGGCCGGGGTGCCTAAATTGCAGCTTGTGGGCCAGATCTGACCCCCGATGCCAATTCATCTGGCCAATGCTGCCCTCAATGCTCCCAGAAGCGGAAGTAAAACATACCTCTAAGGGAGCTTCTGGGAGCAACAAGGGCTGTGTGGGCTGGATGAATGGGCATTGGAGGATGGATCTGGCCCATGGGCCACAGTTTGGTCACCTCTGCTCTATGGACTGTGTTGCAGATATTTGGGCATAGCAAGAGGAAATGGATGGACAGTGTGTTTTGACTTATCTCTGACTTTAGTAGGATTCTAAAAAAATAAAATAAACACTCCTATAGTATCTGTCATTAACAGTATTACTTGGGCAAAGGGCCCACATGCTCCACTACAGTGCTCCTCCCCTGAAACACTTCCAATGCCATGCTCGGTTTATGCTGGTAGAACCACATCCCACTGTATCCTCGGTGACCTGTCAGCACCGAGCCCCTGCTGGTGTCAAGTATGTACACTTCAGGGGACTTAGACTAAATCCTAAAATGTTTTGTGTGGATGAAGCATAAGGTTACACTGTAAACTGCTCAATAATTTTGCTTGGGATTGTAACATGAATGGCAAAACATGAACTGTTGCTGTGAAAATGGCTCAAAATCCTATGGAAATTGACAGAAATCAGTGTCATGTGGACATGATGTCAGCAAGGCACACCCATTGTTCTGGGCTTGGTAGTTTAAATGTAGTGAAAGCTGAAGCCAAACCCAAATAGAAGACAGTCAAAACCCCTGTCCTGAGTGGGTGTGGCTGTATATTATGGGTGTCTCATATTTGAAGCAGACTTCTTGCAATGGGTCATTTTACAAACCAAAGCTGCCACCTCATCAGGCAAATGAATTGAAAATAAGCATTCTGTTTCATGTCTCCTCTTTGACCTTAAGGTTACGCTACTATAAATGTCTCAGTATTTAAGTTATCCCAGTGCTCACTCCTCTTGCTTCTTTCTCACTCTTTCTTGTGAGTTGCAACAGACTGCCGCATCCACCTACTCCCACGCTTCAAGTCTACTGAAACTTTTATAATGAGACAGAGGCAAAAACTCACTTTTTAATAGCAGTGTCACTGCAATGAGCTTCAAACAGATGTCTGTTGGTGGAAATCATGAAATCTCTTCTTTCACCTACAGAGAGAGAGAGAGAGAGAGAACAAAATCACTTCAGTTCTTCCAAATGAATAATTAAATAAACAATTAATGGTACTGTATTTTATTTCTTCTTTATTCGTCACACATTAACTTGATTTTCATAAACATGGCAGGGCATTAGGTTCCAAGCTTTTCAGTGTGAAAGTTTCTCTCCTCCTTGATGGCTTATTTTACAGTTAGTGGACTGAAAGGAAGACCCAGAAAGTATCAGTAACAGGTTTGCAAAATGTGAACTGTTTACAAATAAAGCAGGATGGGCAATGTGTGGCCCGTACTCTGCCCCCTCCCCCAGTTCCTGCACCAGTTTAAAAACTCCATGAGAAATCTTTGTCCCAGGAGTTCTCTTTCTGACTTTTCAAGGGTGGGGAGAGGAATTTTGTTATGAATTTGAGCAATTGCTCAAATCCTTTGGAGAATGACACTCTTCAAATATGTATGTGGGTACTAGAAAATACAATGGAGCCCTCAGGTATGTGGGGCCTTGGAAGTCACCTAGGCACACATAAGCTCATGCCACTTCTCACCCCCCACACATGTGTGAGCATTAGAACAAAAGTGAAGATGGACAATGTTTTGTATTGTCAAGGTGCTTCCCTGAATTGAGAAGACATTTTTTCCACAGCTTCTAAAGCCAGGTTGGCAGATGATGTGATCACAAAGTAAATAGTTTGCAGTTGTCTTAGAAAGGTGATGATGGCCCCAGAATTGTGAGTGCTTGCAGAGATTTACTGTATTCTTTTCTCTCTAGGTCACTTTTATTCTCTAGTCTACTGCTTCTGAACTGATCCTGCAGCCCCCATTTTGGAACTGGCTGGACACAGAGACCTGACATGATGAAGACTGCTACAGAGTCAAAAACTATTTGCTTACTAAGCTATTTTATGTTTGTGATATTGCAGGGGTTCAATAAAAGATATCACCCTCCTTTGTCATCTTATGAGAACACTTTTTGGAATCTGAGTGTTGTTCAGCATAGGATCATTAATAAACCTCTGCCTTATTCCCCTGGATACAAACTGTCATGGTAGCACAGCACCATGAAATCATAAGTTATTTAAAACGGAGTTCCTTAGGTTTAGAAGCTGCTGTGTTAGTTAGATTCTGCAGAAATGCAAGGCCTGTTTCCTTTTTGCTATCCTTATCAGCAGGTGCAGGCATGGAGACCTAGTCAACGCCTGTAGGCCTGTATTTTGTCTTACACATGGGGAAAGGAATGTCTGTCATGTCAACTTCCTGACCATTGGAACAACAAGACTTTGTTTTGGGAACAGACAAATGTTTACTTAAACTACATGTTTGGATTGGCTGTATGCTAATTCTGGGGTCCAGGAACAATGTTTTATGTTATAGACACATGGATCCATGAGTGAGTTTGATTTGGTGCTTGAGTGAGATCACTCAAGAGGGAGAGTGTGGATTCCAAGCTACAATGGAGTCCATACTTCTTCAAGTCTTCAAAATGATAACCTAGAGTTTAGTCATATTACTTTGTTTTATGGGGAAACTTGAGTGTGGAGTTTCCTGTGATTTTTTTTTATTTTGTTGTTCAGTTGCACAGTCAATTCTGACCCTTTGCGACCCCATGGACCACTGTCCGCCAGGCACCTCTGTCCTCAACCATCCTCCTCAACTCACTCAGCTATGTGCCCATTGTGTCGACAATGCCATCTAGCCATCTCATTTTTGGTCACCCCCTTCTTCTTTTGCCCTCCACCCTTCCCAGCATCAAGGCTTTCTCAAGCGAATCCTCTCTTCTCATTTGCTTTTTGGATTTATCTGTATCCTGAGATCAACAGATGAACTGTAACTTTTTCAATATGCTTCAAGAACAATAAACAACCTTTCTTCAATATGTTGTGTGATTATTGAAAGGGGGTAAGATTAAAGAGTTAAGTTTGGCTCATACCATTTGCTACCACAACAGTAAATTAATTCTATCCATAGTCAAGGTATGGGATCTTGGTAAATGAGAGGAAACCCAGGTTGCTGCATTATTATTATTATTATTATTATTATTATTATTATTATTATTATTATTATTATTATTATTATTATTATTATTATTATTATTATTATTATTAGTTCAAATTTATATTGCTGCCCACTCGCCATGGTGACTCAGGGCGGCTTACAAATAGTACATTACATTACAATATGTTTGTGTGGGCACAGCGGGAGGGGCAGTGAAGTCCTCAACCCGCCCTGGCCTCCTCCTCCGGCAGTTGGTGCAGGCATGGTATTTGCAGGATGACCTTCCGACTGCTAGCTGCTCGGAGTCACAGAAGTTCTAAGCTGGGCCTGCCAGTGCCAGGGGGCTCAAGGGGAACATGGAGAGGTCTTGTTGGTGAGAACGCTAGGTCAGTCCAGAATGGTCACAAACTTATCCCAACCAATGAGAATTTATGGTAGAACATTTGTGGGATGCTAATGTCTTGATAAGAAAGAGTGGCATGATCTTGCATCTGGCCACATGGTCTATCATCCTGAAAACTCCCTTGCACCTTGGGCTGGAACTGATCAGGTCAAGTCAATCCTTTAATATACTGGACAGTTGTACATGTACAATTGTACATGCTCTCCTTCACATTCAGCACCATGGCCAGAGTATTATTGAAGAACCTAGAAACACTGGGCCTTAGCCACCATACATTATTATCTTTCTGAAGTAGTCACAGAATTAATCACCAACTTGATTCTTGCCCACATGAAAAACAATAGATTTCCATACCCAAAGCATGCTGTCTATGATTTATCCTGACCAATTGAAACATTTTTACTTGTTGTTAGGCAAGGAGTCAGCATCAGTAGAGTGCCTTTTCATTTTAAGCCACGGCATAGGAGGAAGACATTGAGAGAAATAACGGATGGCATAAGGCTTAAACTCCTTATCCATTCAGGTCCAGACAGAATGAGGACTGGACATATTTAACTGGGAATAGAAAGGAAAGGAAGGGTCTGGTAAATACTATACAGTCAAGCCTCGCATAAAGAACGCCTCGCTTAAAGAGTAACTCACTTAAAGACCAGAATTTTCTCTGAATGTTCGCTTCGCTTAACAAATAAAACCAACCAAAAACTCGCTTAACACATAAATTGGGTTTTGCAATTCCCGCCCCCCCCCACACAATTGGCCATTTACAATGGTGTTCCGCTTAAAGAGCAAACTCGCTTAAAGACCAATCCTGTAGAACGCATTATGCTCTTTAAGCGAGGTACAACTGTATATTTAATGCAGTGTATAGACGCCTTTGAGATGTGGTGTTGGAGGAGAGTTTTGAGAGTACCCTGGACAGCGAGGAGAACAAATGGGTCAATCTTAGAAGAAATCAAGCCTGACTGCTCCTTAGAAGGTCAAATAATAAAGATGAAGCTAAAATACTTTGGACATCAAATGAGAAGAGAGGATTCACTTGAGAAAGCCTTGATGCTTGGAAGGGTAGAGGGCAAAAGAAGAAGGGGACGGCCCAAGATGAGATGGCTAGATGGTATTGTGGAGATAATGGGCACAGAGCTGAGTGAGTTGAGGGGGATGGTGGAGGACAGGAGTGCCTGGAGGACAGTGGTCCATGGGGTCGCAGAGGGTCGGAAACGACTGTGCGACTGAACAACAACAAATAGATAAGGTGTGCCAAGACTCAGACTGGAAGCCCATTACTGTAAGATAAGGAAGAGATTTGCTATTGTGTGGTTATAGTTTACAGTGACTTTCTGATCATCCATGCAATGCAGCCTCACACACAACATGTTGCAGTAATGAAAGCTGGATATTGCTAGAACTTAGTAAATCATATGCCTGTGTGTAAGAAGGCTGTTCTTCAGAGGTTTAGGATGTAGGCCTTTTGGGACTTCAGAGGCCAGGAATAGGAATTTGAATTAGGAAATGTTCTGCCTGGGCTTTTCTCTAAAAAAAATATATCAGAAATAATTTGGAACAGTTCAAAAGCAGATATAAATGGGAATTTTTCAGTATTAAAAAATCATGGTGTGTGTGTGTGTGTGTGTGTGTGTGTGTGTGTGTGTGTGTGTGTGTGTGTGTGTGTGTGTGTGTGTGTGTGTGTGTAGTGGGAGACATAGAAGTTAGTGTAACCCTTCATGGTCCAGATGGAGACATTTGAAAAAGGGTTGTCATCAACCTAGTTTGAGGCTTTTCACCACCCCATTGTTAATTTAGGGCTGGATTTCTTCTTTTTCTTCTTCTTTTTCATTGTGTGAATTTAAGATGTCATGTTATGATTGTGTGAATTTTAAGATGTTTTTAATATATTGTTGATAACTGCACAACAATATGAATCTCCAAATGGGTGGGATATAAGTGGAATTGATGATGATGATGATGATGATGATGATGATGATGATGGCATGTATATCCTTTGGATACCAGCAAGTTGCCTGTTGCTCTTGTATCCCAGTGGAAGTTTGTGAAAGCCTTTATTAATATTCCTGGGTATTTAACAAAGATATTAATTACTATGGCTAGGACATTTTCCAAAGTCTCATTTTGTCATCCCTGTTTTGTACTTCAGCAAAATTAACTAATATCGTCTAAATAGCTCTGTCAATATTAAACAAGGTATCTTTGTTGCTAATTTTATGATATGAGAAATATCCTATGAAGCATCTATGGAGGTACTTTTCTGTCAAGTATCTGTGACATTCAGTGGCAAACCTAATAAAATCTCTTCTACTGAGGGCAGTGCTGAGTCAGCAAATGCTGCAGATGAGTTTACTTAATAACACCCCTGAGTATGCCCTGAGAAAATGTCTTTGGGGAAGAATGTGATCTTATTTACATCCTATTTTAACAACCACTGGCCATTGCTCATGCCAGATTTTTCTTGTCTTCTGTCAAGTAGACATGCAATTAATTAGTCTTAGTGCAGTAACCCAGTCAGACTTCTTAACCTAAAAAAGTGGAGGTCAGGCATTTAACAGCATTTTAAAATTCCTGTTATGTGATAGGTGGGGTTAGAATGGCCAAAGGCTAAATAGTTCAGGATAATTCACTATGTGGGTCTCTAGTTGGTGTGGGAATTAACACTTGGCAAAAAATACTGTGAGACTTTGACAAAAAACAACACAGGACTCTGTAGAGACTAATACATTTATGGCAACATAAGATTTGAGAGAATATGGTCCACTTCAACATTTGTGTGGAATAAAGGTAAAGGTCACTATTGCTCAAAAGCCAGTTGTATCCAACTTTAGAGTTCCGTGATCATCTTTGTTTCAAAGCTGAACAGCCAGTGCTGTCTGCTTCTGCAGTCGTTTCTGTGGTCATGTGGCAGGCATGACTAGACACTGGAGTGCATGTTTACCTTCCCACTGAACTGGTCCCTATTTATCTACTTGCAATTTCTTGCTTTAGAACTGCTAGGTTGGCAGGAGCTGGGACAAAGACGGGAGCTCATTCTGTCCTGCAGTATTCAGGTCTTGAACTGCTGACCTCCTGCCTTCCAGCCAGCTTCTTAGCCACTGCGGTCCCTTTGTATGGAATATTATCTTAAACTGGCAAATATAATGTCGCGATGCAGGGCAGAGCCTGAAAATGTTACCAGTTTTGGACTACAGTTCCCAGAACTCCACAACCACACTGGCTTGCTCACATGTAAGCTGAAAAGAAAAAGAGAGTTGCCAAAATCTCATGCATAGTTAGGCAAATGGCATGACATTTGGTAGAAAAATGCCCCAAGTTCAGATACCTCAATCGACTGTAAGCTGAGTCACACAACTCAGAATGCAACGGATGTCTGCAGTGATTTCTTCACTTAAGGCAATTCATTTCTAAAAGTTATACTCTTCAGGTTATTTCAGCCATTAGGTGTTACCAGTGAGATGAAAAGGGATAAAGTAGACTGAAGAAAATGCAGGCTCCAATAATGATATTAAAACTTAAATATGTTTCAGAAAATTGTGGTGATCATTCACACAAAGTAAAATCTTGTTAGAGAGTAATCAAAACAAAAAGACAAAAAATGTTGTGGCACCTTAAAGACTAACTGCTGTATTTTAATGTTAGCTTTTGTGGATCAAGCCCACTCAATCAGACATAATAATGAGACATCATGGCACTTCAATAATTTCTAAGATCTTGTTTTATCCCCACAATACATTAACAATAGCTATCTTTGAAAACTGAGATTTCACAGACGTTGTTTTCTTTTTTCTAATAGTTTCAGTTCTTGATAAATGAGCAAATTATAAAATCAAAAGAGAGGGAATGCTACTGTACTTTAACACGTCCTTTTAAAGGGTGTTTTCTATCTTTTGGGTGCATTACATTATTTGTGTGTGCCACACATCGCCATATTAAATGGTAAAACAAGATGTGTTTGTTAGCATGGGCTCCCCTCACCCTTGCGCTCAACTATAGAAATGATCCATTGTTCAGGGTTACTGGAAGTTGAAATATAACTGCCTAATCCCAGGGGTGCTGTTGTGTAGAAAGATTGAAATATCTAAGGAATACCCATGAAGATAAAAACGTAATAGTCTGATTTAGGCAAAAACAAAACAAAAAAACAAACCCTACTGTCAATTTGTTTTCCATGAACGATAGTCTTTCTGCAATCACTCAATTTTCTTTTTCTTCCTTTCAATACAGCACTGAAATAATATTTTCCTGCCACATGTGAAAATGGGTTTGTCACACAGTATGTACCACTGGCAGTGTTTTCAATCTTAACAGCTGCACATAAATCATTTTATTATGACATTGGCTCTATATTGGTGGACTAAGACAACTAATTCACTTGCTAGGCACAAAATGAACTCCAGAAACAGTAACCAGACAGTGTTTGCTATTGTAGCAATATATTTCAGGTATTTCTCCCAGGAGATGATCTGGATATCTGTCCTTGAGGACCAAGGTGCTGGCAGTATTGCCAATGCGCATTTAATTGGAACAGAAAGTGAAGGAGGTAAGCAGTGTGGTAGGTAGGGGAAAGGCCAAGCACAGTGTTTCCTCTTGCCACCTTCCTTCTGCCAGTTGCTCCCTCTTAAATACTACTTTCAAGCTTAGCAAAAGTGCCTGGGGTTTGGAAAAACAACTAGGTCACATAATGTATGGTTCTGGCTTGGTTTGCATGGGGAAATTTATTACTGTATAACATTAGGAGCTCATTCAGGGATAGTCCAAGTTGTTTTCTGCCCTGGAGAATGGAAAACTTTCTGAAATGAATGTAACTTTTAACAAATGGGATGCAGGGCTGGGGGTGGGGGAAACTTGGCTTTTGAAGGCTTTTACATACAACAAAAGATTTGCATCCTGTGTTGTATCACATTTTGCCTGTTTGACATGTAATACAGTGGGCCTCATGAAAAAGTAAACAGGCACTATATTGTGGTATTGACTTTAGTGTGGTACTTCCTAAATTTAGAATATGCGCTACTCAAAAGTATTTGTATGGTTCCATGGCAAATGTTTACTCTCCACTGATGCAGCCGTGCTGTATTTGTGCAGTGCAAATTATTTCTTATGAATGCTCTTCAAAATTTTGGCTGACTACAAGTATCTCAAAATGATTGACTGAGCAGCATTTATTTCTTTTAGTTTCAGATCCTATAATCACTGAGCCATTATCGGCAAATCCGTTAAAGTTTCACTATGTGAAACCAAAATGATAAAGTGGAAAGCATTAAATGAACAACAGCTCCATAACAAAAACAAAACAGAAAGAGAAAAAAAGAAATGGATTGCTTTGAAGACTAAGACACTTATTTTCATGTCAATTTTTGCATATTACAGCCAGCTTGTACTAGAAAAGTTTACACAGAAATAAATCTGCTCATCTCAAAAGTGTCACAAATGTTCTGTTTTTATTTTGTTGTGTTTATATATCCTACACAGTTTTACTATGAAGTAGGTCCTACTGCTTTCAATAAGAATTATTCACAGGTATTGCAGCATAAATTAGGCTTCCCTTGATCAAAAGCCAGTCGTATCCGACTCTAGGGTTCAGTGCTCATCTCTGTTCCAAAGTGCTACCTGCTTCTGGAGATGTTTCTGTAGTCACATGGCAGGCATGACTAGACACCAGAGTGCACGGAATGCTGTTTACCTTCCCACCAAAGTGGTCCCTGTTTATCTACTTGTAATTTCTTGCTTTCGAACTGCTAGGTTGGCAGGAGCTGGGTCAAAGACGGGAGCTCATTATCTCCTGCGGTACTCAGGAATCGAACTCCTGACCTCCTGCCTTCCAGTCAGTGTCTTAGCCACTTGAGCCACTGCAGTCCCCTCACAGTATAAATTATTTGTTAATAAATAGTAGGTCAGAGCTATCTTTTTAACTCCTATGGGACATTTGTGTTCATTTGGTCACATATACCCTAAACAATGACCCCTAAAAATGGCTGAAATCCTGTTGCACACCAATGAAAAAGGTGTACCTTTTAGCAGTGCATTACCACAAGTGAATAAATCTCCATGGGCATTATCTGTTGCATATTGAATTGTGCCGTGTGGCATGCGACGGATATCTACTGACATTTCTTTTGAGGCAATCTACCTCCAAAGGCAGATAGTGAGCTCCTGATGGCACAGTGGTTAAGTGTACTGCAACCATAAGGTTGTGAGTTTGATCCTGGGCAGGAATCAAGGTTGACTCATCCTTCTTTCGAGGTCAGCTAAATGAGTACCTAGCATGTTGGGGGCAAAATGCTAATTAACTTGTGAATGCCCAGAGAGTGCACTAAGCTCTATGGGGCAGTATATAAGTGTGATTACTTTTGCTTTTTTGCTTTTCCAAGGGTTATTTAGATACCCTGGATCCAGGCAGTATAGACCTTTATAGGTAACTGCCAGCAATTTGGACTGGGCCTAGAAACAGACTGATAGCTAGTGCAATTGTTGTAGCAGCTATTCCACAGCTATTTTCCCCCTAGGGATGAAAGTATATATCTGTTGATACTGTGGGTCCATAAGTGATTCATTCATTAAAGATGCCAGAAAAATAAGGACAGCAAGAGTTGTGAATGAGGGGCCAGCCCTACCATTGGGCAGAATGAGACCACAGATTTGAGGTGTTCATGAAAGAGTGTGACTGGCTATTTTTTGTCTCTCTTTGTGTCTTAAATCTCAGGGACGCTAAGAGGTATTTGATTAGTTAGCATAATTAGCCTGGCTCTTGGCATGGTTGAAGAGGATGGGGTTCTGCACTGTAGTTCTTGAGGAAGAAAATAAAGAGTCCTGTGGTGGTCTGGAATAAAGATAACCACACCATACTCACTGGATATGTCACTAAGTCTTTGGCTACTCTGTGGGTAGCCTATAAGTACATAGCTTGAAATAAATGAGTATATGGTGCTGGGTAAATAAATACTGCCATGCCTCCTGTGGCTGGCCTTAGCGGAATGAAACAAGAGGGTAAGATGGAATTACAGCTGTACCATTTGCCTGCTCCTGTGTCATCAGCCAAGGCTGTTTAAATACTTGGTACATATTCTGTGAACAACTATTTGAAATTTGTATGGCTGTTTCCTGATCCAAACACAATTAAGCATACCGCCCATACAAATATTACAGTGGCCCCTTCCATATTACAAAAAAACTGGGACAAAAGGGGAAACTGATTTGCATAAAATTGCATATGCTGATTTATATGTGCAGATACCAAATTAACATTTAAAAATATAACTTGAATAGACTTGCAAGGTATCTTATGGTGGGAAGACTGTGATGTAGTTGGAACTGGTACCTGTGGATATCCACAACCTCGCATGCATTTCATCAACTGAGGATTTAAGTTTGGCCAATGACAAAGCCAAGAAGGTGGCTTCATTTTGGCCATTTAAAGTCTGATCTGGACATGAAAGAAGAAGAAGAACCAGCTGATACAGCCAACAGGACTTTCCATTGGCTTGTGCAGTTAGAGGAGATAATTTCAATGACTGTGGTAGAAAAGAAAGGTTTTTTTTTTACCTCCTCTCATTGCATTTTGAAATGCTATCTCTCTCTCTCTCTCTCTCTCTCTCTCTCATGCACACATAAAAGGTAAAGGTAAAGGTTTCCCTTGCTCAAAAGCCAGTCATATCCAACTCTAGGGTTCAGTGCTCATCTCTGTTTCAAAGCTGAAAAGCAAGCGCTGTCTGCTTCTGCAGACGTTTCCGTGATCATGTGGCAGGCACGACTAGACACCGGAGCGGACAGAATGCTGTTACCTTCCCACTGAAGTGGTCCCTATTTGTAATTTCTTGCTTTCGAACTGCTAGGTTGGCAGGAGCTGGGGCAAAGACAGGAGCTCATTCCATCCTGCAGTGCTCAGGAATCGAACTGCTGACCTGCTGCCTTCCAGTCAGCATCTTAGCCACTTGAGCCACTGCAGTCGCTCATGCCATTAACAAAACATACAGTTAAGTCAGAGCTGGTAGGAATCTGTCCTCTAGTTACTGGGAGCTGGGACTGGGCATTTCTATACATTTCCAGGTGAAGGATGTGGGACATTCTTAGCTGTGGGCAGGCATGTGCTGGTATATAGGACAATTGGGCTTTGTCCCACCCTGCCCTGGGGCACCAATAGCAATGTATGGGATTCCCATGCAAACCCCCCCCCGTACCCCAACAACTCCCTGTCCAGCGCCTTCCCATGATGCCCTGCACACCCCTGCCTGTGGGGCTGATAGACCCAGACTACACAGAACCTCTGCAAATCTTTTAGACCAAGTGGGGGATCAGAGAGGCCAGAAGGAAGGTGGCGACATAGTCTTCAAAGAGCAATTGTTAGATCCAGCCTCGGGTGGCTAGTGGTGGGTTGGTGTCCTAATTTCTCCCTGTCCCCCAATTTAGCACTCTAACAGGAGGCGCAGTGGAGAACTGAACTTACAACCTCAGGCTTCCTAGCCAAATACCTAAACCACTGAGCTAACAGCGGCCCTAGGGCTCTAGTAAGGCAATCCAGCAAAGGTTCAGGCTCAGATAAGATGAGGTCAAGCAGAAAAAAGGGAAGATTTGATTCAAGCAGAGTGGAAGTCAGGGTCTCATGAGGTGAGTAGGAAAAAACAGGTAGCATCTGGATAGCTCACTATAACACTAAAGTTACATTCCATGTCAAATACATAATAATTGCATGCTGTCAAGTAGATTCCAACTTAGGGTGACCCTTTCCAGGGTTTTCTAGGTAGAGAATACACAGGAGTGGTTTCCCCTTCTCTTTTTCTGGGAGTGCCCTGAGACTGTGCAGCTTGCCCAATGCCACACAGACTGGCTCTTCTCTTGAGAGGCACACCCAACCTTTGGCTCTACAGTCAGGTACTGTACCTGAATTAATAAGCTATCCAGCCATCTGTTAAATGTACAGGATTCAAAGAAGGAATCCTGTATTTTTACTTAGAAGCAGACTTGCATGGCTGGGAATTCACTAAGGACCGTTATATGTGAGTGGGAGAATGTCACATCTTTCCTCATTTTTATATAAAAAAATCTTTAAAAATCCAGACAGATATATATATTTTTAAAAAATCTCTTAGCATCCGCTGGTACTCAGAGACTGATTTCTCTCTTTTCAGTCCCAGGGGCTCCACGTCTGTGAAAGGCAGATTGTTTAATTTTAGTTTAGTTTTAAAAGTAGTTGTCATTGTTTCAGTCCTCATGGCCTTTGTCTCTGTGTGAGAGACAATAAATACTTTAAATTTACTATTAAAATAAAAACTGTCCTGAGTGAACAGGCTTCCATTTCCAGCACACAGTGCAACAGTCCTGATCTGGACTACAGGCTATGCATGCTTTAAAGTAAAGGTCTACCTTGCTTGAAAGCCAGTCGTGTCTGACTTAAGGGGTAGGTGCTCATCTCTGTTTACAAACAGCCAGTACTGTCTGCATCTTCAGATGTTTCCATGGTCATGTGGCAGGCATGACTAGACACAGAATGTTGTTACCTTTCCTGCCAAAGCAGTACAGTAAAACACTGGATATCGCTAAGACTTGGTTCCACAAGTCTTCGTGTTATCCGATTTTTAGTGTTATCCAATCCATGTTAAAATCCTATGGGATGGATCGGATAACCTTAAAGCTCCATAGAGATACATTGTAACCACACAGGCTTTAGCGGTTGTTATCCGATCCATCCCATAGGACCTTAACGTTATTCGATCCAATTCTCCTCCCCAGATTACTTAACATTATGCGATTTTAGCGTTATCCGATCCAATCGTTATCCAGTGTTTTACTGTATCTATTTATCTGCTTGCAATTTCTTGCTTTCAAACTGCTAGATTGGCAGGAGCTGGGATAGACAACAGAAGCCCACTTCATCACACAACACTCAGGTTTCAAACTGCTGCTCAGTATCTTAACCACTAAGCCACCACAGCCCCAAGTATGCATGTTTACATGCCCATAAAAGAGATTGAGAGAGTGAGAGAGCAAGACCCTTAATTGAATGCTCCAGTATTGTTTTATGAGCAAGCAAAGAAGTGAGGAAGACCTAAAGAAGCTCCTGCTTAGGTTGAAAGAGAGTGCAAATTTGGCTTGAGACTCAACATCAAGAAAACCAAGATCATGGCAACAGGCCCTATCAGTCCCTGGAAAACAGAGGGGGAAGAAGTAAAAGCAGTGACAGATTTTACTTTCTTAGAATCCAAGATCACTGCAGATGGTAATTGCAGCCATGAAATAAAAAAGGTGACTGATGGTTGGAAGACAAGCTATGAGAAACCTGGAGAACATAGTTAAAAGTAGAGACACCACCTTGCAAACAAAAATTTGCATAGTCAAAGCAATGGTATTCCCGGTGGTAATGTATGATTGTGAGACCTGGAACATAAGGAAAGCTGAGCACAGAAGAATAGATGCCTTTGAAATGTGGTGTTGGAGGAGAGTTTTGAGAATCTCCTGGACAACGAGGAGACCAAACAGGTCAATTCTAGAAGAAATCAACCCTGACTGCTCCTTAGAAGGTCAAATAGTAAAGACGAATCTAAAGTACTTTGGACATCAAATGAGAAGAGAAGATTCACTTGAGAAAGCCTTGATGCTGGGAAGGGTGGAGGGCAAAAGAAGAAGTGGGTGGCCAAAAATGAGATGGCTAGATGGTATTGTAGATGCAATGGGCACAAAGCTAGGCAGGTTGAGGAGGATGGTGGAAGACAGAGGTGCCTGGTGTGCAATGGTCCACAGGGTCACAAAGGGTCGGAATCAACTGAACAACAGCAACAAAAAGAGAGACCGGTCCATAACAGTTTGTGGCTCTAGACGGGGTAGCTGGCCTGCTCCAACCTTAGTGAGCAGAACCTCCTCAGGCAAAGGTACCTCACCTGCTTTTAATGGCTGTTGAGTCTGAAGAGATAGGGAGAGAGCATGGTTTGCCTTAGTGATTTGGGTTGGGAAGGGTATGACTAAACATATCCCCTGGCATTGGTTCTTCCAGAGCAGGACTGTGTACTCCTGGAGATGGCTCTGAAGGCAACCCACATTGCCTCTTCTGAATCTAGAGTGGCTACGTGCCCTCTTTTACAGAAGAGAATCCTGTTAGCTGAGGATACTGGGGGGATGGTCATCCTCTTTTTGAAGGTGGTCTCCACTGGAAGGGCTGGCCAATCTACATCTGGTTTAACGATAAGGAAGTGCAAGGAGGGAAAGCAGAGACTCCCAAGCTGCTCAACCACCTCTAGCAGCACCTAGACAGCATCTGCAGCGGATACTCCATTCACATGGTAACTGTCTTCTGCAAATGTAAAATGAACAGCATTGTGTTTTGATTATGAAACCCATTCCTAACCCCCTTCCAACCCCATGCTTTCTCTCTTTTTGAGGGTGATGGATGTCCTCCTTTCTTTATGGTAAAGAGTGAACTGGTATGATGTCCAAAGCCATGACGTTCTCCCAAGATGGTGAATCAGGCCATGCAATTGTGGTGTCAAGTGCTCAGCACAACATTCGTTGTTTAATCTGCTGCCCTGACAGACTATGGGGTGCCCTTCATGTTTCCTCTTCCAGTTTAGCCATTCAGGGTCTTGTCTGGGATGGGGCTGCCCCTGCTTCCAGTTGATTCTGAACCATAAGTTGTAGGAATGTTATATGATGATAAGAGAGAGGGTTGTGTCCACATTAGCTCCATGTGGGAGAGGGTCATCTCAAAACTCAACTGTTTCTATGTGCACAATTGGCTGAAATTCAGTAGTAAGCCACAGCGCGAGAGAGGCCCATTGAATCAATGGAACATTTGGAAGAGATGACTTACCCAAACCCCACTGATTTAGTGGGCCTACTCTAGTTGCCACTTACTACTGGATTTCAGCCACTATCTGCTCCAAACTGTTCACAGGATTGAGCACTGCGACAGCGTGGTGGGAGGGGAGCTTTGTGTGTGGAACATAGTTGGTAAACCATTTCATTTCCCATTTGGGGGAAGACACATTTCTCAGGCAAAGGGAAGCAGTGTTCATATAGATGTGGAAATATATGGCTGAAGGTGCTGCAGAAAATAACAAGCAGACGTGTTTGTATAATCTTCACTACCTTAAAAAAAGTTCCATAGGTTTCCCCCCAAATCTTTCATTTATTTTCATTTCAAAGACTGAGAGTTAAGACTGTGAACTGTAAGTCACCACCTGCAACCAATTTATGATCTCTTCCAGTGCAATTGTGAGGCAGAGGCATTATTTGGATTTTTTTTTTAGGGAAAAAAAGTATTGAGAAACAAGCAGACTGGTAGAATAGCACATCTGTTTTTCTAAAACATACTCACAGCCCCAAAAATACAAAACCCTGGAACCTGAACTCTCTCCTTTTTTTCCTTTTCCTTTTCAGTGTGGTATTTTACTACCACATGGCTTTAATCCTTCATCTGGGCCTGTTGTTTTATGAAATATTTCCCACAGATGATGTCAATTATGCTTTTCATCCTGGTCATCAATTTACGGACTTTTGGAATAAGACAAAATGAAACTACCAGAAAAAGAACAACTTATGTGGTCTACTCCCTGACAAAATTATAGTGCTGTGATACACATCTCAAATCAATAAGTCTGCTAATGATTAACAGAAAACATTGCTTAGGTTATGAGCAGTAGAGTGGCCTGCACTCGGCAGATGTTTGGCTCAGAGTTGCATATTTTATTCTATTTTCTTTTTTTGCTGCATGTTTACCAGCAGATGTTCAAACCTTCTATTTTGTACTGCTTGAATGAGCTGGTGGTTGGTCTGAAGTTGTATGACAGCTAAAAGTCCTCTGCCAGTGATGCAGGTGGAATGCTCTGATTTTGGCTGAACTGAGTGAGCTAGGGTGTTTTTTCTGAAATGCAAGATAGGATCCCCTAACTATAGTTATAAGATTGTTAACAGCACTTTCTGACACTAGATAATTGGAGGACAACTCTCTTGAATACAGCAGCCTTAAACCAGGCCAGACAGTAGTTTTCTTCATGGCCCGGTATTGTTTTACTCTGTCAGCAGCTTTTCAGGGGCTAAAATATAATATAAATAAATAAATAAATAAATAAATATATAAATTTGAACTAATAAATAAATAAATAATAAATTAAAAAATGGAGTACATTTTATTACCTATTGCAGGGGTGCCCAAATTACAGCCTGTGGGCCGGATCCAGCCCCTGACACCAAATCATCCGCACCATGCCACCCTCATTGCTCCTGGACATGATGAAGGTGCCATGGGCCAGATGAATTGGTGTCTGGGGCTGGATCTGCCCCACAGACTATAGTTTGGGCAGCCCTGGTTTAAGCAGAGAAAATGGTAGCTCAAAATTTATCCCATCCTGTTGCAAAACAGATTGCAAGGCACATTTTACTTCTGGTTCCAGTGGGAGGAACCACATGATCGGTCCACTGAACCACGTGACTGGCCTGTGGCCCAAAAAGTTTGGGCACCCCTGACCTATTGCCTCATGGATACAAATTCTCTCTCTCTCACGCATGTGTGCACGCACGCGCACGCATACACACACATACACCTCTTTCATTGAGCAATGCATAATGAAACAAGTTCAGAGCCATGTTTAAAACTAGATGGGACCATCTCTCTACGTTTGGAAGCTCCCTGACATGAAACAGGTTTTTGGTTAATCCTCAGGTAAGTTTTTCTGATTGTGTCTATTGCAAATTGCCTTGAATTGTCTGATGACTGGTCATCAGGAGGTAAACATACACTGTATTTGCAAGTCCAACAAAAGGAGAAGAAGCTATATGGTCCTTACAGCTGTTAACCTTCTTACCTGGTGAGTTTGGGACAATTCAATCAACATTACTAAAGTTGGATTTAAAACCAATGCACCTGACTTGACTTCTCAGCCTTCGCTTTCAACTCACTTAATGAAAATAGACATCTGGTCATGATTTTTGGAACTCTTCCCCCCTCCCCCCCCATACTATCCACAGATCTGTGGTGTTCAGTCTGAAAAAAAACCCACATGTATGAAATTAGAGCTGATGTTTGTCTGAGGTTTTTAGTGGTTTATTAGAGGTATAGACTACACTTACCTTTGCATTTGCCAGTCTGATTGCTCAAACATGACTCTCTGAAGAAATTACATTCCTGAAAGAAAGATGTCCTGCCATCTTCAAATTATAAATTCAGCATCTTGTATTTTTTGGCCCTTGATTCTTGTGTTAAGCACTACGGGTAATCTAATTTACATTAATAATCTAATAAATGCATATGCTGCCTGCTTTGCAGAAGTTTTCAGCCTAGCATTGATTTCAAAATCTCTGGATCTTATTAGTACTGATCCTGAATCCAAGAAACATATTTATGTTAAAAACTGGGATCAAAATCTAAATGTATCAGATATGTTCCATTGTTGTCTATTTCTTTAATTATTGGAAGTGTAAATGTTATATACTGTACTGCATTTGCAATGCAGATATATCTTATTTAAACAGTGTGTCCCTGAACCACTGTACATTTAGATTTCCTAAGGGCATTTGTACAATATGTGCTTTGTTCTAAGAACTTTGGCTAAGGGAAATGGTGGGTGGTCAATAACTGACATTGAAGAGGATTTTGGCATGACTCTTGGCTATCATGAGAAAAGCAGGCAAAACTAGATGGAATGGTTTGCCCCAAGCAAGTTTTTCACACACAAAAAAATATGAAACTGCTCTATGTATATTGCAAGGGTATCAAAAGGTACCAGAAATGATTCTTTGTCACAGGCAAGGAGTTTTGCCATTAAATGGGGATTCCCGTGTTCTTCTAATTTCAATTCATTGCTGGCCAGTTCAGTAGCTGATCTGGCATATCCTATACCCAGTGATGGGATGTAACAGGTTTGCACCAGTTTACCAGAACCGGTAGTAACTTTTCCCACTGTCCCGGAGAACCGGTAGCAGCTTTAGGGGGAAAACCGCCTTCAGGGCTTACCTTTTCACTGGTTCCCCCACTGCACATGCATGCCAAGCACTTGGTGTGCATCCACACCTACAGTGCTTGGTGCGCATGCATGGCCTCCTTGCTGTCCTCCCAAGCGGGGAGGAGGAAGAGAAGCTGCTAGCCTGAAGCTCCCTATAGCCTGCTCCCCAGGGTAAGTGACTCACCTTTGGGTGTGGTGTGTCTGCATGTATTTTAATGTGGATTTAATACCTTTACCTATATTGACGTACTACCACGGTTCCTAAAAAGGCCTGGCTTGGGGTTTTTAAGCCAAGTCTTGGAATTACCTCATCAATAAGCTACACCTGTGCTGTTCCAATTGCTGTTCCAATTGGAGAACCCTTAAGGAAGTACAGCTGTTTTATATTTACATTAAGGCATATTATCCTAGAGAACCGGTACGATGATCATATCCATCTTGCAACATGGTGCTGCCCAGGCACTTGTACTAACAGGTAAGTGATGGGTTTGTGTTTGGGGTTGGGTTGATTTATGTTTGGGGTGGGTGGGTGTATTTTAATGTAATTATTTATTTATTTATTTATTTATTTTATTTACGGGTTTGTGTTGTGGGTGGTTGAGTGGGTTGAGGGGTGTGTGTGTGTGTTTATTTTTTATTGTATTGTATTTTATTTGGCCCCACCCATGGCCTCATGACATCATGACATTAGCTCCACCCACACTGTGATGACATCACGGTGGGGTAGTAAAATTTTTGGCATCCCACCACTGCCTATACCGCATGATAAGTCAGGTGATCTCTGGTTTACAGAGGGAAGTACAAATATTTCTGCTGATTTGCCAATGGGGCAGTACCATTTAACCAGTTTAATTGTTACAACTCAGAGCTTGACCTAACACATAGGCTATGCCATTGAATGGGGATTCTTTATATACAGTACATATATATGTCTGTCTGTCTAAATACATAACAAAAGAAAACAAGAACATAATATACAAAGCATAAAATGAACATACAAATCATAAAACTAATAACAAGAAAAAATATAAACTTATATATGCACCCGCCACCAATGGAATTCTATATACCTTCAGCCAGTCATCATTAAATAAGAGCTCTTCAATACATTCTTGTCCTGGTCTTACTCTTTTCACTGTCATTAAAACATATTCAATTCATTCTCCCCAAATCTCTTTAAAATCATTCTTTTTAAATAATTCCTTCTTTAATTGTACTGCACATGTCAATCTGTCATTTATTGCTATCTTCATAATTCTTTAAACCAGTCATCCAGCTCAAATTCACAGTCTATTTTCCATTTTAACAATAAAGCTCAAAGCTGTTACCATTTAATTTAATTTTTAATTTAATTTTCGCACTTGTATGCTGCCCAATCAGGAAACCCGACTCAGGGTGGCTCACATGATAATTAAACAATATACACAGTAAATACACAATAATACAATATATAAAATTCAATCCAGAAAAACAGCACATAATAATATAAAACAACACAATACACTACTATGATATAATGATCACAATAATACCATTAAAATAACACAATTACAATAATAATTTCTTTCTAATTTGCTTCTTTCTGTTTATTTCCAAAATCCATTAACAATGCTCTTCTAGGACACATTTCTCATTTAAAGGGGATTTTTAAGTTGTTGCAATAGAGTCCAGGTGTTTCTGCAAGCCTGGGGGTGGGGGATGCATTCCACTAGTAGTCCTCAGTTGGGACAGGATAGAATTAAACCATTCTCCCTTTGGAAACTAACAAAGGAGAATATTCAAGGTGGAAAAGTAGGTTTGGGGCTCAACCCCACAGTAAGATCATGAGGTTATGAGAAGGAGGAAATACCCAACTATCAAGTATTATGGATATAATGTAAGGAAGGGCAACTGTGACTCCGCAGGTGTTTTTGGTACATCAGTCCTAGCTAAGATAGCCAGTTCTCAGGAATAATGGGATCTGCAATTGAAAACTAAGTGAGAACTCGTAGGTAACATTACCCACCTCATTAAGTCATCTATTGTTTGCTAACCAAAGCTCTGTTCAGCAACTATGCACTGGAAGTGTGGAGATCTGTTTCCATGCTGGGGATGGAGATGTGGATGTGTGGCTATAAGTACCTCCTCCCGTGCCTCTCCCTCCAGTTTATCAATCTGGACTTTGCACATTCAGCACAATTTATGTGTATTTGACTTCCTGGCGGGGCAGGGAGAGGAGAGGAATATTAGGGATGGGACATACCTATATTTTCATCCTCATGATTAGAGGCACTACTTGTTCTCAGGCTGCCGTACCTGAATAAAGACTTATGTGTTAGTGGAATGTCTAAGACCCTCCAGGTTTAGTAGGGAGGGTGCCAGCACTGACATGTCTTCAGCACTTGATTTCAGATCTGATTGTACAGATGTCGTAAAAAAATTCGGTAGATTTGCCAGCTCTATCCTTTGAGCTGCTCTTGCACACTTAACAGTTACACGGAAAGGAAAATTCCACCAGGTGTGATTCTCTCCACCAGCGCCCCCCACCCCCCGGTCCAATTCCTGGCAGATGGGGGGAAAGTCAAACTGTCAATGTCTTAACAACATATTAAACTGGTTGTTTGTTGTTATGTTTTTAAATGCCAATTTTTTTTAAAGTTAACATCATCTTTAGTTAGAATAGTGACCCAAAACTAATAAATACTAATATGTGCCAAAGGAGAAAGAATACAATAGGAGGAGGTCTAAATGTGTACGTACCAGTTAAAAGAAGAACTTGTTTATACAATAATTGTTTTGTTTGAGCCACTGTCCTAAAAAAGATATGTGCCATGAACAGGTTTGGGATCTTTTAAATAAAACTGCAAAATATTTGGTTAATATATTGTGGCATAGTTAGACCATTTTGTTTTTGTCTGATAATTAGTAGTTGGTTTTATATACATTTCTATCTTTTATTTATCTTTAGGAAATAAGGTTTTATTTTTATTTAGGAACTTGCATTAATTCTTACAAGATTATTTAACAATATCCCCATCATGGAGCACTTAGAACATACCGAGGTCACCATTCCACTTAATAAAACTATTTCTTGCACTAGCTGAACCCTTCTCTGCCTCTGTCTCGTCTCCCATTTTATTTTTCCTAAAACAACAAGGAATCTTGGAGCACTTTAAAAAGACTAGCATGTTGTGTTTGATATGAGCGCCTGTCGATTCCAGCACATTTTTAAAGAGGCATCAAGTGATAAATCTGTAGCTGAAGAAGTGGACTACAGTCCAAAAAATCTTCTGCTTGCTATCTGCACTTATACTCCAATCCCTTCCTAAATTTAGACTGTGATGACTGGTCAGGGCTAAACTCTCACTGATACTCCTCCCAGAAACCTACAGCTGTGGTGCTATTTCTAGTTCACTAGCTTCTAACAGCAGCTTAATCACTGTTATATGTAGCATCTTGTCTCAAATATAAATTGCATTAATGAAGCCTCCAAATACAGTTGTACCTCGCTTAAAGAGCATAATGCGTTCCACAGGATTGCTCTTTAAGCAAGTTTGCTCTTTAAGTGAAACACCATTGAAAGTGACCAATTGTGGGGGAGATTTCGAACCCCGATTTATTTGTTACGCGAGTTTTTGGTTGGTTTCATTTGTTAAGGAAAGCAAACATTCAGAGAAAATTCTGCTCTTTAAGCGAGTTACTCTTTAAGCGAGGTGCTCTTTATGCGAGGTTAGACTGTACTACGGTATATTCCAGGGTTCAAATCCTCACACAACTGTGGAAAGTCACCATTGCACATTGGCAGCGATGGTAAAACCATTCTCTAAACATTTTGCCAACCTTACACTACTACTAGGACTGCCAAGTAACCCAAGAGCACATAACTTACACATACATTTACAAATTGCCTACTTGTAGAGATGAAAGGCACAGAAGTGAACATTGTTACAAAAGGCACCGATCCAACAGTGGTAGGATTGGGCTGTTAAAAAACCCTTTAGGACATGGTTTCCTAGGTTGGGCCCATGTCCCACAGGGGGACTTAAATTCCCAGAAGCCTAAGTCAATACATTGGCTGATAAGTGCTTCTGGGAACTGAAGTCCAAAAACCAAAGGTTTAGAACCTCATATCTTTTAAACTCTGTGCATTGCTCAATGAGCCAGTTCACAGAACAGACATTATCTTGTTGTCTGCCCAGGAAGGAACCAAACCAAAACAAAACAACAACTACAGAATATGGCCTGAAGCTGCTTGGGATATTTGAGGAAGATTTTTCCAAGATGGACAGAAAAAAGCCACTTATAGCACTCCATCTGCCTGGGTTTAATCCTATTCTTTGTTGTGTTTTCATGGTTAGCTGCTGAAACATAGGAGTGACAAAGTAAGATTGGTGCCTCCTTCCCCTGGAAGGACACCTGTGTTGTACAACCAGGAGAAATGTTAACCACCATGGCTTTTCCACAGCCTGAGGATGTAAGAAGGGAGGGAGCTGGACCTTTTATGCTTCTGCCAGTCATGCATTTGTTGAAGGTACAGGAGCAATGCCAGAGAGGAGAGTTATCCTTAGCAGCAAGACCACAACAGGAAAAGAAGGATATGGTGTGGGAGGAATCTGGATTGAATGAATCCCACATAAAATACCTCAGAATGTGTATCTTAAGCAAAGAGAGGTCTAATAGCAGATTGCTGTCTTGGGTTGTACATGTCTTTCCTTTGAGTACCAGTTTTATAGATCATGAACATGGGTGGTGCCAAAGAAGACATCAAACATAACATCATGAGCCAGTGGACAGTACAATGTTTCATCAAGGTCCATTATATGCTGTGCTGCTCAGTAGACAGGCTGTTCAATATCCATAAGCTTATCAGAGGAATTCTAGAATGTGGAGCAGACTAGGTAGGGTTTCTCAACCTTGGGTTCCCTGATTTTCTTGGACTTCAATTTCCAGAAGCCCTGCTTAGCAGGTGTGCTGACTTTGGCTTCTGGTAATTTAAGTCTAAAAACACCTGGGGCCCCAATGTTGAGAAACCCTGGACTCAGGTATTCTTATTTCTGGTTGTTGTACAGTATTTGTATTTTGTATGTATTTTGTATTTGTATGCTGCTCTATTCGCCGATACAACTCAGAGCGGCTAACAACTTAGAACACAAAATATCACATATTAAAACATATGAAAGTAACACATCACATATCAATGACATATCATACATTTCAAAAATCCCCCATCACAATTACAAATTAATACATCATAAAAACATTTCAGAAACACTTTCAGGTGAGTCTTAAACAAAAACAAAGTATCAACTCCAAATTTCAGTTAAATAACAACAACAACAACATATCAGAACAATACAGTATCAACACAATATATCATAATATAACAATTCTTACTGCCAGGTGACTACACGATGCAGCTATATTCTATTCTCTATCGAGGCTGGAGCTGGCCAAGAGAAGAGGCCGAGAGAAGCAATCCAAGTGCTCCTGGCCAGAGTCCTCCTTCCCAACTGGTCCAGAGACTGTGAGTGGTGGGGAAACCTCCCGCTGAGCGGTCTTTTCAGCCCGGCGTGGGGGCAGGCCTCGGGAACGCCGTCAGGTGAAAGAGTCCAGGCACTCCCGGCCAAAGTTCTTCTCCCCAGCTGGTCTGGCATCTGGCAGCCATGGGTGGACATGTCATAAAACAATTGCATAATCACAATGTAGTAGTTTGTGTCATGCTGTGTTAAAGGGCATTAGCAGAAATAGATTCTCCCCATCCCTTTCCTGCCCTGGCAGTCCTAGACAGCCATAGAAAAGACATTTATGGGTGCAAGTGCCTCTTCTGAATAATGTAAAATGGGTGCATGGGCTAAGGGGGGGGGGAGAGCAGGTGATTGTCCATACAATACATTTTGGATTATAATGCAAATTGATTTAAGATGTCATCAAAGGAAGTTTTCCATCATTTTCTCTCCAGCAGTCTCCTGTATCCCATACTCATTCTTCAGGAGGGCCCCTTGATCGTCTGGAGGAGGAGAGATATTTTCAGAGAAGAAAATAGGAAGCTTTCCTTTTTCCCATGAACTTCTTTGCTAATTTAGCTTAGACTTCAAGCCAGAGTCTTCATTTCTCAAAATTCACATATGTTTCCCCAGCTTAATTCAAATTCATGTACAGTAATTAAATATAATGTGCTAAATATAGTGATAAACTTACCCAACACTTAATTTGGAGACTGTGTGATCTAGTTTCTTGAATTTTCTATGCCATTCTTATGTTCCTAGTTCACAACTATGTTGTTCAAGGGTCAACCTGTAGTTTTTATTTATTTCTTGTTGTAACTGAGTCTTAGTGGTATCGTCCTTTATCAAAAAGGAGAAGAGGGTTAGCATATATTTGCTGTGAATAAGACCGATGTCTCATTTTTCATTTCTGTGACTACAGAACAGGGAAGGATCCAGTTTATTCATGTAAATGGCTTGTCCACCTAAACCTGTTCCATCAGGAGCAAAATATTTTGTAAGGGAGTAGAAAGAGTGGGTAAGGGGGAAAAATAGAATCCTTGTAAGGAATGCCGTTACTGACAAGTAGGACTCTGGCCTACATGTAGTTGAGATTTCACCTGAATTGCCACCCTCCTAGCTTAGCAACCCAGGATTTTAGCTTGTTGTAAGTAAGGTCGCACATAGCCATATAAACACTTCATCTTCTGGTATTTTAAAAGTATATTGTAGGAAAAGTAGTTTACAGAGCAAAGTTTTAGGAAGCAAACACTTCTCAGTTTCAAAAGTTCTGAAAGCACATTAAAACAAAGAAAGCTTATCTAATTGTAGAGGCTCCCCTTCCAGCTTAAGCACCTACATGCTTTCTAAGTTCACAGCTCACCCTCAACAAGAAGCCCTGGATAATGAGAGAGTTCTGTGCCCTCCTTCTGGTTTTTATCTCTTCCAATAAGTTCCACCCTCTGGCCATTCCCCTAAAGGTCCTGAATCACATACTGTCAACTCTGTTCTGACTTATGGTGACCCTTGCCAGGATTTACTAGGTAGAGAATACACAAAAGTGGCTCACCATTCCCTTAAAATAAAATATCAAGGACAGAAGAGCAACCAAAGTTTCTTTGCTCTACTGTGGGCACACAAGGAAGGCATTTGTTTGTGCAAATTGCACCAGCAGAATCCCTTTTGACAATCCTGACTCAGAAGATGATATCAGACAACCAGTAAAGATCAATCAAAACAGTATGGGGGGTTGGGGTGTGGTCTATGAATAACACAAGTACCTGTGTTTTCTTCACAGCATTGTACGTCCTGTTGAGGCTTCACAGCGACCCTCCCTCCTATCCTGATGTGCACAATGAGAGTTAGCTGGTCACTTCAGGGCCAGATAGGAATTTTTGGCTCACACCTAGATTGGCTTGTGGTGTGGGTTTTTCCACCTGTCCTGTTATGCACAGAAGGGGATTCGGGTGTTTGGTTGGGAGTGGTTGTTTTTATGTCACCTTGGCATGTGGTGCAATCAGTAAGGTCCCCTAAGGGCCAATGGTCATCCAATGAAGTACAGGTTGCTGAACAAGTCACCCCAAGGTGAGGTATAGACCTGGGGACAATGGCTACCTCTTCCAGGCTGTGCATTGGCTGGATGGTCAGTAGCAGAAGGGAGGATAGTCCAAAGATGGATCTGGCCCTCCAGGCCAGGGGAGGGGTATTGTTCAGAGGGACTACCCAGACTGCACTGTGAAGATGCCTTCCGAAGACCCAATTGGAATATAGTTTTTGCTTAGTAAGGTAAAGATAAAGGTCACCCTTGTTCAAAAGCCAGTCATATCCAACTCTAGGGTTCAGTGCTCACTCATCTCTGTTTATAGCCAAAGACCCAGCACTGTCTGCATCTGCAGACATTTCTGTGGACATGTGGCAGGGATGCCTCAACAGTGAAGTGCATGGAACACTGTTTACCTTCCCACCAAAGTGGTCCCTATTTATCTATTTGCAATTTCTTGCTTTCAAATTACTAGGTTGGCAGGAGCTGGGACAGAGATGGGAGCTCACTCCATCATGCAGTACCTGGAAATCAAAATCCCACCTTCTAGTCAGTGAGTTCAGCATTGAACCACCACAGTCACATTGGCTTAGTTACATATTCAATAAAGGTGGCCCTAGTTTTCAACCAACATTGGTGTCTGAGTCTTCTGTGGATGGGCAATGGTTATTCCTTCCTTAGGTCGCTTCAGCCCAGGTTCAAATGCTTCAGAACGATGTTGATTTATCCAGATGCAATGAATTGGGTGGTGGTGGTGGTCAGGAAAGCAGGGAAAGTCAACCCATTCCAAAGAATGGAAAGATGCTTATGGGACATCAGATTTCTCCTCTCCATGTGAAAGATGTTGGCAGCAGCCTATTCTTTATAAGAATATGTAAATTGTGAGGTTTCTTGGAAGCAGCAGTGCTGTACAAAAGATATATTGCAACAAGTGTATAAAGTCTGCATAAATCAAGTACTATCTTGGAAACTCGATCTTTACTTGTAAAACCCAATTTGGACAAACAATAAAGTTAAAAAGAAATGGTGCATCATTATGTTCTTTAAATGTCACAGTAATTTCAGTAAGTGCATCTTGGCAGAGGGAAGCTCACATCATTAGCTCCTTTCCTGGTTGTTTTTGAGGCACTTTTTGTTGTTGTTGTTGTTCCACATGGCCGGACTTGACAGAACAACAAATAGACCTTCCATCTGTACGCATTTATTAGCAGATTTTACCGTCTGAGATCAAGAGAAGAAGGCTCATCTCAAGATTTGCAACAGTCTGCATCTGTGGATTTTACTACCTTCCTTTTAAAACAAGGGTAGCTAACAAAAGACTTAGGAAGTATACTCAGACATTCTAATTATAATAATTTGACATTTTAGATAGAGGTCATTTGCTTTTAGTTCAAACAGTCGGCAAATATTTGTGGAGCATTCACAGTTAAGGATCTTCTGAGCAACTTTTTTCAGTCCTTATGACACAAAGGAAGGGAATTTCTGTGCAAAAAGTGATTTTTTTTGAATGTGGGAAAGTGATATTATAGTCCCTGCTATAATGAAAGTCCTGGAGGTTCAATCCTGTTAATGATGGATCCACAACAACTCTGAATTTAAAAGATTGCACCAAAGAAAGCAGTCTTAAGATCTGTGTGAAGTATGGATCTTGTCAACCTATCTCCAACCAATTTTTCATTAACTACCAAACAGTATGAATTCATTCAGGTGATTGAAGTTGTTCTTGTGAATCCAATTCATTTCACAGAGCTTCAGTTAGTTTATGATTAAAAACAGTTTTGGAGGGAAGAAGGAAGAAAGACATGCCTGGGTGTCACTGTGACACAGTAAAACCAACATCAAAGGTGGCACCTTACAAATTGGTATAACTGCTTATCTTCCAGGTGCTAATTATTTCTGTAATTGTTTTTAATTTAATAATGTTTAATATTCCTTTGCTCCACCCCCCACCTCCGGAACAAGACAGACACCAGCAAGTGGAATAAACTAAGGGCCACCTTTATTGATAAACAACAATAAACCAAACAATAACCTTATGCAGGGGCATCTGTAGTCCGGGAGATATAAAAGGGGGAGCCCAAGGGCCAGAAATAAACCCCCAGGGCTGGTTTAGTCCATCACCCCCATGTGGTACTGTCCGGCTACCACCTGTAGGCAGACGAGGCCTGACTCTACCAAGCCAGTCCTGGCAGTGATGGGCAGCCAAAAATTTTACTACCACACTGTGGACGGAGCTGATGTCATGGGCAGAGCCAACATCATGATGTCATGGGCAGAGCCAACGTCATGATGTTATGGGTGGAGCCAAAGTAAAAAAACAACAACCATAAACATACAGTACAGGCTGGCTGGAGGTGCCATCCCAAAGCAGGCAGGCTCCCTCTTTTAAGGAAGGAGCCTGACAGCCCCAGCTAGCCCGATCTTAAAGGAGCCTGCCTCAAAATAAATAAATAAATAAAGGTAACCATCCTGGGTGGTCTCCCAGGAAGGTTACTACCCCCCCCCAGGAGACCACCCAGGATTGATACCACCGGTTCTACAGAACCGGAGCAAACCGGTCCATGCCCACCACTGAGTCCTGGGCCAGCTGACAAGACCCTCCCAGCTCTTCAACTTCCATTAAGCTTGGAATGTCAAACCCATCCTAGGACTCACCAAAGGCTATTCTCCACACTACCCACCAAGGATGGAGGGCAGGCAGCCTACCCGACACCTCCACCTCTCAAATATAACCCAAGATTCCCCTGTGCAGGTCCCTGATGAAGATGTCCCTGTCCTTAGCATTAAGAGTCTGCCCATCCATTCTAAACAATCCACAGTACCCTTGCTGTATGCCAGGGTGTGATACAAACCCACCATTTGCTGCCAGAATAGACTCTCCAGTCCAGCAGTTCACAAAATGTTGAGATCTTCCGATACAGCCAAACATGGACACTGGACCCTCTCCCTTTCTCAGTAGGATCTCTTAAAAAATAATAGAAACACCAATCCAAGTCTGCCAGAGGTGGGCAAAGGCTTGGACTGCCCCATCAACAATGGCCCCTTCAGACATAACACCCAAACTCGTTTCCCCCCAAATGCACCACAACAATGTCTGATGTCCCGCGCAATTTAAATCCCTTAATTTCCAACGCCACATCCCCAAAACAAAATTCATACTTTCTGCCCCAGTGGAACTTGGCAGCCCCAGGTGAAGTCCAAAAAATGTCCCTGCAGCCCGACTTACCATCCCACAAATACACCCGTCACCAAGCATCCAGATAATCGAACGTGTGGGAGGGAAACGACCTGCAAAACAAATGTTAGCAAACAACCATACTTTCAAGGCAACTGTCTAATATAGGAATAGAATCATTGATGATCACTGACCCACCATCTTGATGGCATCTGCCCCATATCCCATGACTGCTATTGTAGAAGCCGCACCAATCCAGAAAGAGTGTGAGGCAAACTTCCAGCTGGAGATGCCTGCATTTGCCAAAGCTTTGGAAGTTACCAACCAAAACTGGAACTTCGCGAGAGGATCCCCAGTAACATGTTGGAAAAAAAACACCCTGCAGATGAACCCCTAAGCCACATGGAAGTCTGCACCAGCCGCACAGGACATATCTCATTGATGGAACATGGACCCAGTGCTAGACATTGCCCCATTCCCAACTGGTTGGTTTTGGAAAACCTCACAAAGATGAGCTGTGAACCAGAAACAGCAATGTCATCAAACAACAATGCCCTGTTAGATGTATCCACTCTGGAACTAGCCATTTCTTTCTGCCTTTTAATTGCACTTTAGGGCTTTGAAAATGGTATCATTAGCCACACTAAGAGGCTAAGGCTGGAGAAAATGGCCAAAATCTTGTTGTTTAGTGTTTCAAGTCTTAGAAGTAGGTTCATTGAGTCATTGGGGATTTGGTAGGTCAAATCTGTGAGTTTCACTGAGTCAAAGAACCTTACTCTAGTTGAAACATGTAAGTCATTTGAATCAATGGAATTTGGGGAGAAGTTGACTCACTCATTCAAAGGGCCCTACTGTAATGTGCCTTGCTACACTAATCAGCAGGATTTCAGCCAATGTTTGTTCTCAATTTAGCAATTTATTGTTTATTGATTTTTTTTGTTTAATTTGGTGTTAATGTTCCATTATTCTTAGTGGGATTAACCAATGCTCTTTTCAAGATATCTTTCCCTATGGTTTTTTTTAATCCCTAAATTGTGCCAGCTCGGACAACAGCAGCAGCCATTCATTAGAGAAACAGCTGTCAGGCAGCTGGGAGACCAGATCAACATTTTCATGGACACTGAAAAGGAAGGAGAGGGGGAGAGATGGATATTTTATATTGTTAAGTAAGTGAACAGCGAGGTCCATCTATCAGGAGGCGAAGCAGGGGAACTAAAAGGAAGGAAGAAGAAATCCTTTTTTAAAAAAGGTGATTGGCAACAGTTAGCCTGGAGAAAGAGCTGAACAGTTCCATGGGAAGACATACCAGGCTTTTTTTCTTCTTCTAAAGCAGGGGATCAGCAAACTTTTCTCTCCTGGTGTTCTTGGACTTCAATTACCAGAAGCCCAAGTCAGCACTCCTGCTGACCAGGGCTTCTGGGAATTTCCAAGAACATCTGGTGAGCCATGTTTGCTGACCCCTGTTCTAGGATCTAGAGGGATGTCATGAGCATGAGGTCACAATGGGAAGGCCACTGAAGCAACTATCATCAGCCTATGGCTAGATTGCTTAGGAAAAGGGATGATGGACAGATGGGCAGTAAGTGCTCTAGTCTGCAGTGCTTTATGAATCACTGGTTTGACAGGTGAAAATGGTATGTCTGATTAACAGGTGTGTTGGTTAATGAAATGTGACCTATTAAAATGTAACCTCAATTCAATTATGCATATTTCCCCCTTAACTTCCAGAGACAAAACTTCTCTCCATAACAAATACGGTAGCAATTCTGGATTGCATATTTTTGTCTCAGTCTTGGATATATGTTTATGTTATTGAACAGATGCAAAATTCCCAGGTCATTCAAATGATATTTTCTAGGATTTCCTTGCAGACACGAACTCCAAGCAGTGCAACTTTTGGACTGGACTTAGATGAAAGTGGCCATGGTATCAAGGCAAGAATCTGTATAGAGTAATAGTCTACCTCCTGTGCAATGTTTTTGGGTGCTATTTGTCTTAAATGTGGAAGTTGTGTTGGATTTTCCAAGTCACTCAATGCAGGGCTGCTCCACTGCTTGCTTGTGCTTCTGGTCAGTAGTTGTATTAGCTGTTACTCACATTTGTATGCCTACATTAATTCCTAATCCTTTCTTTCCCAATTTGTTATACATTATGATTTCCATCTCTTTCTTATTGAGAAGGGCAAGGGTTGGTAAGACATATGAACACAACCGAAGGTCAGCTTGCATGTTATGAGAAATATGTATTTCTTGCTGTTGCAATATTTTCCCTCCAGGTATTTAGCCTCTACAGAACTTCATGCTGGATTAGTCATGTAAATGAAGCCCATGATTACTTCCCAGTGATCAACAAAAATGAACTAATTTACAACAAGCAAAACAACATCCCAGTTATGTTGATATAAGCATGTCTTCTATTTCTTAAGACAGCTTTGCTTCATACAATGGACTAATGTTACCATCTACTCCAGCTGTGAATGGAAGAAAGAGCTTGATGAATCAATGGTGGTGTCACAAAGGGATAGAAAGCTTCTTCATGTATAGCAAGATATTTCTCTATGTCTCTCTGGAGGCAAATAGGGGCAGTGATGCACTAGGACTCTCTTCCAGTTAGGAGGTTAGAGGGAAACCATGCAGAGACTACTGCATTTCCCTTTATCCTATTTTCTCTCAAAGCTGATTCATCCATATGTGCTGGTAGAGGAGGAAAGAGAGGAAAGCAAACATATAGTCATTTGTAGACGTGTAGGAAAGGGGCTGCGGTGGCTCAAGTGGTTAAGATACTGAGGACCTCACCACCCCTCCTTCTGTGCCCACCCCAACAGCTGGGGGAAGAAGAAGCCAGGGCAGGTTGAGGACTTCACCACACCTCCCTCTGAGCCCCCATCAACATATTGTATTGTAATGTAATTTATTGTTTGTAAGCCGCCCTGAGTCGCTACAGCGAGTGGACGGCAATATACATTTGAACTAATAAATAAATAAACTTGCTGACTGGAAATTGGAAGTTCGATTCCCAGGCCTTGCATGATAGAGTGAGCTCCCGTCTCTGTCCCAGCTTCTACCAGCCTAGCAGTTCGAAAGCAAGACATTGCAAATAGATAAATAGGGACCACTTCAGTGGGAAGGTAAACATCGTTCTGTGCACTCCAATGTTGAGGCATGCCTGCTACATGTCCATGGAAACATCTGCAGATGCAGACAGTAACTGGCTCTTTGGCTATAAACAGAGATGAGTACTGAACCCTAGAGTCGGATACGACTGGCTTTCGAGCAAGATGACCTTTACCTTTACTTAGAGATGTAGGAAGCTATGACATAAGACCCTGGTTTCTTGTGGAACAGCTTTAGCAGTAATTTAACTGACAGTACCTTTGCAGTAGAGGAACCAATGAACTCTTCAGTTTAGGTTCTGTGTTAATACTTTGAATATCACAGCAAAAAATTTCTGACTGTTGGGTGAGCTTTCCAGGCTTGGGTTTTGTGTGCACGAGTGTCTGTGTGCTGATATAAGGTAAAGTAGCCTTAAGCAATACAACAGTTCTTTGTTAGGAATGTTAGCACATTTGTCTTCATACAAGCAGCCTCGAGAAAGTGAGGAAAGCCCCCCTCTTCCTCCGGTAGCTTTTTCAGCTTTTGGATCCAATCATCCTTTTGCCTTCAAGGATCTCCTGGTGTGAATGTTGCTTTTCTTGTAGAGGGCAACTTTTTTCTTGGCAGAAAACTACCAAGAAGATATTGCCCCCATATGTGTATCTACCCCCCCTTCTCATTAGGCTTATGAAACACTCGTATTTAGACCATCTGTCCAATAAATGTTTTGCATTGCACTAAAGATGAGAGAGACTTTTTAATATAAGTGGTCAGAAACCCAGAGCAAAGCAAATGTCTTCTTGTCAAGACAATGCTTTCCAGCTATGATGGATGAGGAGCTATTTTTTTGATGCATGTGCATCATTTTTATGGAAAACATAAGTTTTTTAGGCAGAGCAGACTTAAAACTGAGCCAATAATTGTTCAAAGGGTGTCTGGATGCAGGGATGAGAAAGTTATATTGTTGTTGGCTGGCGGAGGGGGAGGGATTGTTCACATAGTGATTAATATATATTTCGTATTTATTACAGCAGTATCATCAGTGTGTAATCAAGTCTTTTGAGATGTGTTTTAAGATGTTCATATCCTCATTATGAGCCAAAAAAATAAGAGCACCCACAGCCATTTTGGAATCTGCAGGTGGCACAATCTCAGCGGAGCGACCTTGTTTTGCACGTTCACGGCGCCTCTTCTGGAGCCATTGCTAAAGCGCGGTATGTCTTTTAAATCCAGTGTCTTAGCGACAGCTCCAGAAGAGGCACCATGAATGCACAAGGCAAGGTAGCCCCACTGTGATTGATCACCTCTCCCCTCTTATGTGCCCAGCTCAGTGCTGTGAAGGGGGGGGGGGGAGACAATAAATCGCATTGAGGCAACCTTGCCTTGTGCATTCACGGCACCTCTTCTGGAGCTGTCACTAAAGCATGGGATGTCTTTTTAATCCTGTGTTTTAGTGATGGCTCTGGAAGAGGTGCCATAAATGCACAAGGCAAGGTCACCCCACTGCAATCAGTTGCTCCCCCCCCTTGCAGCACCAACCTGGGCACAGAAGAGGGGAGAGGCAAGTGGTTCACCTCACCCAGCTGTGGCATCTTCAGTGGGGGAGCCTTAGATGAGGCCAGCCCTGGCAGCCGGACAAACTGCTCCTTTTCGTCACCCAACCCTGAAGAAGGAACACCAAAGCCCAGGCAAGGTAGGGAAAGTTAAGGTGCTTAGCTTCTTCAATTATATTCCCCTTTACAGCATGTCCCATTTTTTTAAGGGTTTGGTTTTTTTTGGAAGGTCAGGAACATTTTTTTAATTTTCAATGCGTCCCTATGGGAAAATGTGCTTCAGTTTATGATTGATCCGATTTCTAACAAAACTGTCGGAATGGACTAAAATCATAAACTGGGGTTTTACTTTACTGAAATCTCACTCAGAGGATGAGGGTCAAATCTTCTTGTTGTTCTGAAAAATTTTGGTTTATAGGAAGGATATAGTTACAGCAAATATCATTATTTTGTTCCATGTTTCATAAAGGGAGCATCAGACCAATAAAGCAGACTTCAAAGACCCTTTTTGGTTTTTAGCAGTAGCAAGGCATGGAGATCCCTTCTGAGCTGTGCCACACAAGCTGTGATTGTTCAACCTATTTATAGATAAATGTTCACTAGACTGGTTTTTCCTGTAAGGTAAAATTAATATGTTACCAAAGCAACATCATTCCTCCTAGTGATTGAGAGCATGTTCCAGATCCCTAGATTTCAGATTCAGATTCTGATATGTTGGTTGATTTAATATGCTTGGAAATGAGAATTTGAACATAATGTATTGCAAGCAACTGTTTTACGTGTAATGCATTATGTTTTGGAGCATCAAGTATACAATCAGTTTTTCTCCTACTATATTCACGTTACATTAGGAAGTTTTTCATGAAATTTATAACACTTTACTCTTTACTTCCAAAATGTTTTCAAAGAGTAATTTGATGGGATTTACTATATTTTGGGCCATTTTTCAAGCTTTTAAAAAAACATGATTGCCACATTCCTCATAAAGCACCAAGCAGTGAGTAATGCTAATGTTTTACTTTAAAAAATAGTTGTGTCAACTTTAATGTATTTCTTCTTCTTCTTCAATTTTGTTCAAAGCTTAGTGAAATGCACTGTGGATTTTCTGAGTCTTCCTGTCATATTGTGTGCCTTTATCTTAAACACTGTAGAGATATCAGGTACAAGGGTCCTAATAAATGTCTGTTACCCTAATCTGAGATTCAGTTTCTTCATGCCAATTGTCCATCTCCTGAATATACTCATTGTACAGCCTATATGTATAGGTCTCCCTCCCCCTCCCCCCATCCAGCTGTGATCTTCTGAGACCTTCAATGGAGCTGGGAGAGTCTTGAGGCTACAAGAACATATCTGGTTCAATATTTTACATCTTAAGAAGAATACAAATGGGTAGTATCAGATCAGTAGCGTAGCGGGGTAGGGGGGCTAGTGGGAGAGGGCACCAGCGTCCTAGGCCCTGCCCAGGGGGCGGCAAATTTGGCTTATGTCCTGGGTGGCTGAATCCCATCCTACGCTACTGTATCAGATGTTAAACATTTCCTTTAATAATGTATCATGTCTTTATAAATGGCTTTTGGGGACAGTGTTTTTGCATTTAAGTCAGTTGTTCCCAGCACACACCCCACAGGAGACTTAAATTCCCAGAAGCCTAAGTCAGTACATTGGCTGATCAGTGATTTGGGGAATTGACTTAGGCTTCTGGGAATTGAAGTCCAAAAACCAAACGTTGAAAAACACTGTTTTAAATGAAACACCCCAAACACAAAAGAAGATTTCTTTCTTGTAATCCATGTTCCTTCACCGATAGCTGAAACAGATCCATAAATGGTTTGTGCTTACAAAAGAGGGTACACAAAGATCTTGTGTTTTTTCATGTTCTTTTATGCTCCTTCTTTCATTTAATCTTTTTTCATTCTTTATATATCAAATCACCATAGAAATTTGTCATCCAATAGTGTCACAAGGGCTGCTGTCAGCAGCTAATCAGAATGCTTGGGAGGGAGTGGTAGCTTTGAATCAATAGAACAGCCAGCTTCCATCCTTCCTTATGGGTGATATTCAGTGGTGGGCTCAAAATTTTTTTACTACCTCACTGTGGGCATGGCTTGGTGGGCGTGGTCAGGGGAAAGCCCTGCATTGCACCCGAATTAAGACTACTTTACTTCGAAACCTAGATGGGTAGGGCCAGCCAGAATTTCTGCTACCGGTTCTGGTGAACTAGTGCAAACCTGCTGATGCCCAACACTGGTGACATTACTGTGTGCCGAGCTCCTGGTGCTCTCCATCTTGGATTGCTGCTTGCTTCCCTCTCTTCCTGCCTCTATTTTGGATTCATTCCCCCCTCTTTCCCTTGTCTTTCTTTTCTTTTTTTCACCTCCATTCCTTTGGGTTATTTTTCTTTTTGCCAGACAATCTGCTTTTGCCAGCATGGGACTCTGGGATTTTTAGAAAAAAATTCTCTGATTTCTTTGAGGATTTTTTGGCGGGTGCGACTGAACAACAACAACAAAGGGTGGAAGAAGATCCTTTCCTTTCTTGGATTAATTTTCCTACTGTCTGGCTTGCCTGCAGCACTCAAAGAAGAGAAGAGAAGGAATTGAGTGGCAGAGAGAAGCGAAATCTTACCATACTTTATAACTTTTCGATGTGTGTGTGGGACCTCATATTGTTTTGCCTTCATTTGTTTGTTTGCTTTTCTTGGTGTTTTGGAGGGGGCATGTGTGCTTTTTTATTTTTCTGGTGGGGGTTTGCCTGCATGTGGGTGCTCTTTTACTATTTAATGCATTTTTTAAAATTATTAATTTGTTAATTTATTGTGCATTTTAATTCAATAAAGTATATATGTGGGTGATTTTTGGGAAGACTGTTCTGTTTGCTTCTGGGAGGTATGGCCTAGAGCTGTGGTTCTCAATGTGGGGCACATGCCCCCAGGGGGGCAATTTGATTTTTAGGGGGGGCTATTTGAGAATTAGTTATTAACAGTGAATGGCCTTTTAGGCTTCTTCCACGTGAATAGGAGTTCACTTTTTGAATAATAAGAATATGTTATGGGGGTGGGTGGGGCACCAGGATTTTAGAGATGCTTAAGTGGGGCATGGCTAAAAAAGGTTGGGAGCCACTGGTGTAGAGTGTGTGCTAGATTGCAATCAGGCTTATAAAAATCTTCAATTCTGTGGGCACATTGTTTGAAATGAATACGGATTACAGATCAATCTATGAATGATGTCTTTTCTATCTAGTGATGCCTTTTTCTTCATTAACATGAAAACATGAAGCATTGTGTTTTCTCATCTTCAGGCAAGAGCAACCAGCTTTATTTTTGTGGCAATTTTTCACATTTCAGCAAAAACATAAAGAAGTCTGCACCATTTTAGCAGCTGTAATGGATGGCCGAAATTGAAATTGGATGGGACACTTGTGGTGTCTAAAAGCATTGCCATGTTAAGCCAAGTCAAGCTTCTCCAAATGAAATTTTTAACTTCAAGTGCCAGGTTCCGATCCTGATGGACAGTCACGAACTTCAAATGTTTTTCTAACACACTTTCAGGCAACTCTACCTAAGGTCAATGTTTGGTTTGGGGGATGATGTGGTGTGCTTGGATTATGAAATGGTTGTGGAATGCAGGAGACCAACAGAGGCTTCCCATTGGCTGTCAATGATGTAATATGGGCAACTTAGCGGGTAAAGCCCAGTAGCTGTTTTAAGTAGTTCTGACATTACCTCTTTTCTTTGGCCAGTTTGATTCCATTTGAGACCACACTTCTTTTAATAAAAAAAACACAGTTTATACTGAAACCTTTTTACTAGAAGTTGCTGGCGAAAGGTAAGGTGAATAACATTCTGTTCCAGAAGCTTTACCGCACTGTGTTTTCTTTACATCCTGCAACCTCAAGTGCTCAAGGCAATTAAATGAAGGCTTAGATAAGCTGCTACTGAAATCCTTCTTACTAACTTTAGGCATCCTTACATAGAAAATATCTAAATACAATGTGTATTAATATTCATTTTCACTTTGACATGAAGGAACATGGAAACATGTCTAGATAACAATAACTGATCTTTCGATCTCTGGTCTTCAAGGGACTAACTTCTTCATCAGTTCTTCTTCTTTGCCTCCTCTTTTACCCCATTGGGTGTTGAGGGAGATGCAAAGTACTGTCAAACCTCGCATAAAGAGCACCTCGCTTACAGAGTAACTCACTTAAAGAGCAGAATTTTCTCCGAATGTTCGCTTCGTTTAACAAATAAAACCAACCAAAAACTTGCTTAACAAATAAATCGGGGTTCGCAATCCCCCCCACAATTGGTCACTTCCAATGGTGTTTCACGTAAAGAGCAAACTCACTTAAAGAGCAATCCTTTGGAACACATTATGCTCTTTAAGTGAGGTACAACTGTACTTGCTTTGGCACTTCTAGCAGCCTCCACCTGCGTTATTTGGTGTTCTTGTAATATTTCTTTGATGTTATCTCTTCTCCTTCCTCTGGGTCTGCCTCATGATCTTTGTCCTTTCCCTCTTTTCACAAATGCCTTGTAAGGTATGGAATTCCAAGAAATTCTCTCCAAATGGGCAAAGCACTTTATTTGTTGTCTCTGTATGTAGTGAAAGATTGGTTCTGTTCCAATTTTTTCCCTTATAACCTCATTCCTCATTTTATCCCTCCTAGTCACTCCAGCAGCTTTCCTCAGACATCTCATATCTGTGGTGACCAGCTCATTTTCCAAATGGCAGAATGAGCCTGAGTGAATACACCCAGCTACATGGTCATCATCTGAATTTCTTTACTCCTTGCTTGGTGGGACAACAACACAGTGCAAGCTGGGAATGGGTAGAGGTGGGTTTTACAATTCTTTCTCATAAAAAAAAATTAAATTCTCTCCTGTCCTCACTGGGGCAGGGCTCAGTTGCACAATGCACACTCTGAATGTGATCTCAATACTCAGTCCCAGTAGCTGTACTTTGGCATAATGGCTGTTTCTTAACTGTCTTCTGAGGCAGATCCATGAATAATGTGTTTCAGTAAAGAGTTTAGAAATACAGTCAACCCTCGCATAAAGAGCACTTTGCTTAAAGAGTAACTCGCTTAAAGAGCAGAATTTTCTCTGAATGTTTGCTTCGCTTAACAAATAAAACCAAACAAAAACTTGCTTAACAAATAAATCGGGGTTCGCAATCCCCCCCCCATTGGTCATTTACAATGGTGTTTCGCTTAAAGAGCAAACTCGCTTAAAGAGCAATCCTGTAGAACGCATTGTGCTCTTTAAGCGAGGTATAACTGTAGTAGCTTTGGCTCCGCTCAATGTCTCTCATGTAAACCCAGAACGCTTTAGCCCTTTCTCTTATGGAATACGGAATTGTGATGATTTCCTGGGTCTCCTATCCCACAAGTTCCAGGTTTCCTTGCCTGGCAGTGTGGCCCCATCTCTGCTCACAAGAACTCAAAACTTAAGTTGTACTGAAAGCTGAGATTTTAAATAAATTGCTTTTTGCTTTTTTTGGTTGGCTAGCTTGGCTAGTGTTGATGTTCTCTTCATGCACAAATCAAGCAGTTTGTGAGAATCACTGCCTTGTCTGCTAACACTTCACACAGAAAAGCCATTGCAGTTGCTTTTGATCATGCTTTGTTTGTTCTTGGGTTGAGAAACCTCCATTTAAAATGGAGAGTTGATGAGGAAACTTTGTAGCACAAAGAATGTTCTGTATCTTTCACAGTAGTTGTTCTCTTTCAGGGTGGCTTCCACTGCTCCAAAGGCATATTTCATGGAACAATTCACAGCATCAATGGAGCTTCTCAGCAAATGGGTGCTAAGTTCGTACAACAGGGCCCGTAAGAGGGCAGGCATTTGTTTTCACTACATGTCAAGGCCTTTTAATCCTGAATCAAGACTGAGTGGACTTTATTTAGGCAGAGCTTGAGAGCTGTAACAAATGGTGCCTCAAAGATGTTCGTGTATTATAAGAACATCTATGAATGTTTTGTTTTACTCTATAATGGTCCATGCAAGCAGAGTTTTTCCTAAGGTTCTTCTATTATTTGGGGGTGTATTATACAATCTGAGCAAGAGATTGTGGGCTGCTTGAGTTTAGATTGTGATAGATAATTTGCAATATTCTTTTGTTTCTCTCTTACTTCAAGAAGAGTTGTCATGAAATGTATCAAGCTAAGAAAATGCAAATACTGTTGGCTTCCACATGATAAAATGGATGGCTAAAGGCTTCTGTTTAAAAACAAAGATAGTGACAAGAGGTAGCAAACAAGCACATTATTTTAATTGAAATGTCAGAATGGTTAGAACAAATGTAAAAGTTCAAGGCGATTCTATTGGCAACTGCAGAGTGTGGACATGTTGTTTTGCACGACACTCCCAGAAGGCTACTCAAAGCTCGTGACTACCAAGGCAGGGGATCTCATAGTCCAAACAATTGTTTATGCTAGCTGGAGAAATCTGGATGGTATGGTTAAAAAAATATTTCCCCAAGCTCTGGTAAATTTAATCTCTGTTTCTTAAATTTATATAAATTATTTGTCCCCTGGTGATTTTCCCACTTTTAAAAAGTTCATTGACAGTATCAACCTGTTTTCTGGTAGAGAAGTACACTGAAGCAAGCCTGAGAGTATGAATGAGAAGTTGCATTGTCATAAACCTAGAGAATCGTGGCTCATCATCTGTCAGCAGGATGCTACTACTAGTTACTTATTCTCTCATACTTTAAGTTTAATGGCTAACAACAACAACAACAACAAAAGGATCTTCCATCAGTGGGTTGTTCAGTGTGATGTCCAACTGTGGCAGGAACCGGCATCCCATTTCAAACACCCCAATGTCAATGGTGGAAAAGGTGGGTGTTTTCCTCCAATGCCTTCTCAATTTTTTTGGAGGAGAAACAAATCAGAGTTCTAGTTCCATACCTGGACAAACTGTATATCCAAGGTAGCTTGCTTAGGTACTCCCACTTACAACTGAAGCCATTGGCTGGTATACTGTACCACTCTAATCCATTCAACACCAGCAAGTATTTAATTGCCTTCAGAGTTGTAACTTCCAAATGTACATGGTATGACAGTACAACATTACCTAAGCCATTACAGACAAGAAAGGGCAAATAAAACAAAAAGCTACAAATGGCTCTTGAATTGGGACTAAATCTGGAAGAGTACTGGTAGACAGTATGTGTTTGCTATGTGTCAAGTTCTACAAATATTTTTAAAGTCCTAATTGTTGTTACAAAAATGTTTCTCCCACCCAGCACAGGGGCTTTCTGAATAATGTCTACTCATCCATTACAGAACTTATGGAGCAGCAGATAATGTCAACGATTCTTCAGTCCTCCTCCCCAATACAATAATTTATGAATCATCACCTTATGTTTGGTATACTGATAGCAATTCAGATTCAAATTGTGAGCACTAGAAGCAGCTACTAAGGAGCAGCTTCTTCTTCTTCAGCTGCTGTATCTGTTCCAGATATTGGCTATCATCATGGCAATAGTTTTCCTGTTCTTAACTCCTCAGAACAGTTCTTCTGACGACATGCCACACCAGTCTCTCAGGTTCTTCAGCCATGAAGCCTGTCTACGTCCAGGGCCTCTCTTTCCAGGGATCATTCCTTGCACAGTGAGTTGGAGTATTCTACACTTTATGTTGTTCCTCATGATATGGCCAAGGTATTGGAGATTTCTTTGCTTAATGGTCTTAAAAAGTTCTTTATCCACTTGGCACAATACTTCTACATTAGTCATATGATTAACCTATGATATCCTTAGCAGCCGTCTGTATATGCACATTTCAAAAGCTTTGATTCTCTTTTCAGATGCTTTAGTCAAACTTCAACTCCATATAGCAACACTGGGAATATGTCACATCTCACTATTCAGATCTTTGTAGCGAGAGTTAGGTCTCTACTGCATAACAAGTGTTGCATTTTTATAAAGGTGGATCTTGCTTTTTCTATTCATATTTTATTCTCAACTTCGGGATCCCAATTTTCACTTAACATACTTCCCAAATAGACAATTTTATCCACTCTTTCAATTTCTTGTGTTCCTGCCATTAGTTTGCTGTGAGTTGGTGTTTGGCTTATAACCAGATATTTCATCTTCTTGATGTTGAGATCTAAACCATATTCTGCACTTGAAGCTCTAACTCAATCCAGCATCAACTGAAGATCTGCAAGGTTTGTGTGCAACAACACTGTGTCATCAGCATATCGGATGTTATTCAGGTATTCCCCATTAATTTTAATGCCAATGTTCAAATCTGATAATGCTTCTGAAAAAATACTCTCCGAATATATACTAAACAGAGTCAGGGACAACACACAGCCTTGTTGCACACCTCTGCGAATTTGAACCTGCTCCGTCAGCTTCTCTTCAACTCTGACTTGAGCTGTCTGATTCCAATAAAGGTTGGTGATGATTCTGATATCTTTATCATCTACACCTATTTTCTTCAGAGATGTGATTATCTTCTCATGCTGCCATCTGTCAAAGGCTTTTGCATAATCTATAAAACATACATGCACATCATATCTCATGTCTCTACATCTTTGTATGAGGACCTGCATTGTAAACAGAGCCTCTCTGGTACCCATAGAATTCCAGAAGCCAAATTGTGTTTCATCTGTGCTTTCTTCACACTTCTTATAAATTCTATTATGGAGCAGCTACCAAAGCGAATATCTGCTACTACCAGTGATCATCTGAGAGAAAGAAGATTCTTCATGGAGATGAGTAGAAGAAAGCAAGATCTTCTCTCTGAATCTACCATATTTGCTGGCATATAAGATCACTGGGCGTATAAGACAACCCCCCAACATTTCCACTCAAAATATAGAATTTGTTATATACTCGCCGTATAAGACTACCCCCTCTCCCGCACACCTTCCTCACACCAAATAAAATGTACAAAAACATCAGATTTGATTTCAACATGTTAATTTATATTCAAATGCTTATGACATGCAGAAAAACTGTCACAAGGCTGTATGTTATCATTGCACCATTCATTGCATCCAAATTAGGACTACTTTATTTCAAAACTTGGATGGGTGGGGCTTCTGATGCCCACCACTGGACCAAAGCAATATCCATAAACCAAGAGATTTTTTGGTGGTAGGATTGAGTCTAGAATGTACTGTAATATGCAATGACCTGAGAGTTATCTGTGAAACCGTATGAGAAGAGGCCATATGTTGATGTTGTATTAGTTAGATATTAAATTTCATTCCTAGCATCTTCACTTTAGCACCATGAGACCAGTTCAATGAGGGTATATTTTGGCATGTAGAAAGTCAGTTTCATTTAAGAATATTACCAGTTGAAATGGCTTGTGACAGTAAGCTTTGGTGATTTGGCATAAAGCTGTGGCTAGCCAAAGTAAGATAACACCAGGTATGTGGACCAAAGGTCTAAGAGCTGCTTCAGATGTGCCATGTTGTAGCCCACTGGCATAGGTTTCTTGAGGAGGACTTACTTGATGATCACTTCACATTTGGTTGCATGGAATGAGACTGTTTCTCTGAAATGTGGAATGCTACACTCTGTTGTACAATTGTTTGAAATTCTGGTAAGCTAAAGAGGAGGGAAAAATACTTTTTTAGGCTACTGCACAAACCCTAGGACTCATTAGTGGACACCTTTCTGATTTATAAGGATGAATTTTTTAGGAACGTTATTGAAGAATAACATTGACTTTATGACAGACCACCCTAACACTTTGACTTCTGTTGGCTAGCTTAGTGTGGCAGGTGGTTAAAGACAGTAAAAACAAGGCACAGTGAAACTCAACACAGGCTGCCAGATTTGTTAGAGAGGAATTCAGGGATGGATGGAAATAATTTTTATTCCATAGGATATAATTTATGTAGCTTGGGTTTTATGAAACTTGCTATAGAAGTCAGTAATCTGCTTTGAGGGGAAAGTGCACTTACTCTTGCAGTGTTTTGACTAACAGTTAAGGTGGGTGTTTCCTAAGCATCATCTTCAGCAGCTAGTGGTGTATGAAAGCATGTTTGCATTTACTGTTGTTTAGGTCAGAGGTAAATTGGGCTGAGACACGGGACGTGTTTATAATTTTTTTACACAGAGTATCTGGCACAAGAAGACATGAAATACCGTAATAGCGGTCTGGCAAGTTCTTTCTGCAGACATGACGTTTGTGGAAAAGTAATTAAAATAAGACTTAAAATGTAATTTAAACATGAAAATATTAACAAAGTTTGCCGCCTTTGAAAGTCTTTTGTGCAAAGATATAATGAACTTTATTTTCTCATATCTTTTTTTATTTTGTTGTACTTAATGATGCAAACACCTTAGCTATGTTCTAGCTCAAAACAATGCTATTTTGTTTCCTTTTTGAAAGAATGTTTGGGGATAGTAGATGGCAGATCTCATAATGTAGGAAGTCTTTTTATGCATAAGAGCATAAGAAGAGCCATGGCAGATTGGACCAAAAGCATACTCTGACTAGCATTTTCTTCACACAGTGGTCAACCAATTGCCTATGTGAAGCCACAAGCAGGATATGTGAGGGCTTTAGAAACCTCCCACTTCTGCTTCCCATTCCATCTGGTTTATATCATTACCCCATCCACACATTAAGACTCCTCAGTTTGCCTTTCTGGCTGGCCTTCATGTGGAAAAGTGGCATTTCTATGAAGGGGATCTTCAAGGACCAGGTTTTCAAATGCCTACCAGCAATCTTAATTTGGATCTCAGGACTTGTGACTACATTTCCCTGTGTCACGACTACTGGCTTGCATCACAATGTATCATTCTGCTCAACCACATTCTACCAGGGTTCCTAAATGATATATGACTGCTATCATCTTCACATTGTGCAGTCTATACACACATCACAAATCTAGCTATTTTATATCTCATGATAAACTGACCAGTATCACAAGCCCACTTACCTCTGGGGACATAACAACAGAAGCATATGCAGTTGTACCTTGCTTAAAGAACATAATGTGTTCCACAGGATTGCTCTTTAAGCAAGTTTGCTCTTTAAGCGAAACACCATTGGAAGTGACCAATTGTGACTTCTGGTGGTGGTGGGGGATTGTGAACCCCGATTTATTTTTGGTTGGTTTTATTTGTTAAGTGAAGCAAACTTTTAGAGAAAATTCTGCTCTTTAAGTGAGTTACTCTTTAAGCGAGGTGCTCTTTATGCGAGGTTTGAGTGTATTCAGAGTAAAAAGAATTCTGTTAATTCATCAGGGAATCTGTCCCTTCTCTAAAGGATCATTCCCTTCTGTCTGAAAGTAATAAACAATTTATCATATTCTGTGTCAGTAGATCAGCCAACTTCCTTGGATTGGGATGCTACTATCACATCCTTAAAGGTTTTATTCACCAAAATGTATGCTATTCTCATCCTCTGCAGGTCAGCAGCTATCATTTCAGAGGGAGAAAAATCCAAAAGTTTCCTCACTGGAACTGAGAGAATTTTTCATTGTGGCTTCTGTTTGTCACAGGTGGGTGAATCAATGCTCACATTTAATATCAAACTTTTATGTTCTTACTCATACCATTATGGCAATAGGATTATGATTTTCTCTAGTATATCCCACCTCAATTTGTTTTATCTAGGGTGCAAATGAAAACTATTCTGCTTTAAACAAAATACTGTGATATGGGCAACAAGTTTTCCCATGAGAAAGTATATAGACCAGTTTGTGTTGATATATGTCTTTGTGTGTCTACAATTTTGACATAATTTGTGGTGCTCTGAAAAGATCTAATTAAATGATCTTGTAATTGAATGTTACAGCATAAGTCTGGCTGGACATCCTGCTACAGTAATGGAGTAGACCGTACAGCCAGCAACTCAAAGCTGAGTGATGGGTAGCAGTAAATAACCTGACTCCCTAAAGGGACCAAGGGCAATGGGTGGATGAGCCCCTTTAGGTGGGGTGATGGTCCCCTCAGTGGAGGAAATGCCACTGGAAACCATCACATTGGGCCAAATGGCAAAATGAGGAGGAACCACTTCACTATTTTGATTCCCAACACCAGATGGAGGCCATGCCAGATGGACTGGTTGTGAAAGTGCACCCTGTTAATATCATCAAGGCTGTGGCAGTCCATTGCAGTCTGGGTGTTAAATCCCGCATGTCTCATGTCATATGTGCCACAGGAGATGGCTCCATGATCCCAGTGTTTGGGTCACTTCATGGCAAGCTGGGATCCATCTTAAACAAATTCATGGCAGTGATATTTTGCCTGTTTGTCATTCTTCCCACAACTGTGAAAATGGTTTCCGGGGGGGGGGGGGATTTATACTTGTATAGCTTGAGTGATGTTGCTCTTTAAAGTCTGCTATAGCCAAGGATTTGGAAATCTACAACACCAAAAGAAAGGCAAAAGAGACAATGTCTATCTCCAAGAAGAGGTTATTCATGTGTCATATATAATGATGATTGGTAGAGCAGAGCTATGCTCTATTACATAGTCTCTTGATTGTTACATATTGATTTGACTAGAAAACCAGCATGATGATTTTTTCCCTCTGATTTATAATGTGGATGGGGAAAAGAGTGGGAATCTCACAGGAACATAAATCATAAATTTGATCCATGTGAGTTTGCTGGCAAAATGCATGATCTGACATGGTTACAACAATTTGTTTCCTCTTCCAACAGTTTTTATCAGCTGTTTTCACAATCAAAATTCTTGATAGATGGAACTAGTCCCATTAGCAGTTCTTTAAACCTCTGAAAATCTAGTTTGAAACAGTCTGGTAGGTGTGATTTATTGTTTTCCAATGGGCCTCAGTCTTTGAGATATGGATTGAAATGGCTGTATTCAAGAAAAATAGAGGCATAGTCAAGAGTGTATTGTTGTAATGTCAAATGTGCCATAAGGATATTTAACTTGTGGCAGCATCATTTCAACCCATTTCAAAAAAGGATCTTTTGTTTGATTGTTTTTAAAAAGGAGATTATAGAGATTTGGACTTCCTCAGATTGTTCTTTAGTGGGCTGGGTCCAAAGGAGCATTAGTAGCTGGCTGAGGCACAAGAGAAGTCCAAAATCAGAGTCAAGGCAGTGGAGAGGTTTATACAAAGCCTTGATCCAGCAACAGTTTCCCCCCAAAAATCAAACCAGGCCAGTAGCCACAACAAACTGAGTGTCAAAGTATGTAGTCAGCCAGTCCAAAGGTTATACACAGTCCAAGACCTAGTGCCAAGGACCTGAGTAAACAAGATGCAAGAGCAGGACATAGTTGTGATAATGCTTTCCTCAGTCCTAAATTGATGATTTATGTATCTGGGCTGCAGGATGGAATGAGCTCCCACCTTTGTCCCAGCTCCTGCCAACCTAGCAGTTTGAAAGCAAGAAAGTGCAAGTAGATAAATAGGGACCACTTTGGTGGAAAGGTAACAGCGTTCCATGCCTGCCACATGACTATGGAAATGTCTGCAGAAGCAGACAGTGCTGGCTCTTCAGCTTTGAAACAGAGATGAGCATTGAACCCTACAGTCGGATATGACTGGCTTTCAAGCAAGGGAAACCTTTACCTAGAGCCCCTCTTAGTGGAGAGTTGTGGCATTTGGCCCACTGGAGAAGGAAGGATTTGTCATGCTGGTCTCCTTTCCTTCAGAGAAAGTACCTATTCCTGAGGAAGCCTTTTCCCCTGAGGACTCCCCCCCCCCCCGAATATTTCATCTGGGAGTTTTGATGAGGGCGTATTTTACTCTCATGGGTTGAGCAGGGACCCAGGCTTCCCATCCTCTAACTTGGTCACAGCGTTATCATCCTCTGAAGGTTTAGGTTCCTGCCCCCCCTTTCCACTTGGCTTTGGCCACAGTTATTAAATAAATTGAATCCCCTGACAGGTAGTGCAATTCCTGATACCAGAGGAGGAGACACCTTGTCCCCTCTCCAGACTGAAAATCCCTTGCCCCTATGAAGTGTTGTACTTTGACAGCTACTACCCAGGCTGGCTAAATCGGGAAGGTGTACCCGAGGGCAGATATTCCCGTGGGCATTTCCAACTCTGTTCACGTGAATGGATGTTGGACGTACTCTGGAGATAGCTCATGGTGTCTCCTAAGTGCCCAGCTGATTCACCCAAATAATGCCAGGCACCTAGGTTTCACCTCATCCAATGACACCCTGAAGGATTCACTGCTACCACCCTAACCCAGAACTAACCACTTAATTGTGACCTATTTAACCAACCACACCCCTAATCCACAATTGTCCTGTGGTCCAGAGTAGGACAGGTGAAAAATGCCCCTCTTCCACATGCCAATCCAGAAGACAGGCAAAAATATTCCTATATGGCCCCTGAAGGCAGTCCCAACACTGTAGGCAAGGCAGAGTGGCTGGATGGGCCATTGCAAACAGGCAAAGAGGGCCCATCAGGGCAGGCCTTAAAACAAGCCTCTCATCCTGCCCCCTGGACCCTCCAAGGAGGAAAGCTTAAGCATCCTAGGCTACATTTGTCTCTTCTGCCAGAAGGGGATAAAGTCCCTCTTTATCCAGGTTACATTGCAGCCGAATGTACAGTGGGAACATTCTCACCGTAAGGTTCAATCTAGCAGAGCCATCACACAGGTGAAGCTGCCTAATTTAGAGCTTTTTCCTCATGTAGGATCTCTCTACCACAGTGGTTTGAGTAGCAGATAATTAAATCATATGTGCTCTGTTTTTTTAAAGAGTGATTAGCAAAAGCACAGGTTTAATATTCCACAGTACAAAAACTTATTTCTATCAGCTTTATTTTCCATTAGGTTAACAGCAAACATTCAAAGAATTAAAATATTGGCTGTATAACTACACCACATTCTCCCTCCCTCTCTTTTTTTCCCTTTTGCTTCTGCACCTGCAGTACAGGAGTATAGTAAATCCAGAAGCTGCTTCTGGTAACTTAAAAAGTAGTTCACAGGGGAACAGCAATCAGCTGAGTGAAACAAGAGAAATCTCTTGGAAGAGTTTAACTTCTAGGCCAAAGCTACTGTAGAGTCCCCAAACTTCTTGTTATTGGGATAAACATTACTCTGTAGAATGACTTTTACATACCAGTCTTTCTGGCTAGATGTTGTGCTGCTGGGAGACACATTAAGAAACGTGGCTGCATTTTCCAAAGGCTGCTATTTGTCTTCAAATGTTATGAATTCGTAGTTCCCATTTAAATGAGTGGGACATCAGAGTGTGATTAGAACTACAACCCTACAGCATGATATCATGGATGTTTGCTCAAAAGTACCCCAGATACTGCATGATGGATTGAGTGCCTGCAGGCCCATGCTGGCCTGGCAGGATACCAGGACGTGTCGCAGTGCACCCCTACTTATAACTTAAAGAGCCATGCCACCTTGGCAATTTCTGTTCCCGCTTCAGCTCCTCTCACCTGGTTCTCCTCTGCCCTGTGAAAGTCCAAAGCACTTTGGCAGTGATGTGGTGGTGGTAATAATAATAATAATAATAATAATAATAATAATAATAATAATAATAATAATAATAATAATAATAATAATAATAATAATAATAATAATAATAATAATAATAATTTCGTGTCCCCCCCCCACACACACACACACAATCGATGCCTTATTATTATCTCCACGCTGCTGCCAAAGCTCTTTGGACTTTCTCCCACAGGGTGGAGGGGAGTCTGGCGAGAGTAGTTGAAGCGGGAGTGGAAACTGCCGAGGTGGTATGGCCCTTTAAGTTATAAGTAGGGGTGCCTGGTGACATGTCCCAGTATCCCACTGGGCCAGCATGGACCTGAGCACCCATCTCTGTCCCAGCTCTTAGGGACATGAAAAGAGCCTCATTCGGGCATCCCCTGAGCGGAGATTCTCCAGCAAAAACCCTTTCAACCCAGAATAATCTCTGACATGAAATTATTATTACCAGTAATATAATGGAACACCCACATTCAAGAGCAGACTATCCCAGAATAACTGGTTGCTGTCTGGGGGCTAACTATAGGATACAAAAGTTGCTTTCATGATTTGTTCATGGGATTTTGTGAAATCTCTTATTGAACACTATAGGTCAGTAATGGCGAATCTTGGCACTCTAGCTGTTCGTGAACTTCAATTCCCAGAAGCCCTGATCAACAGAAGTTCTGAGTGGGGCTTCTGGTAATTGAAGTCCAAGAGCACCTGGAGTGCCAAGGTTCTCCATCATGGTTATAGGTAATGGGATTTTAGATGATTTGTCCTTAATTCTTATGTTCACAAGCAGCAGGAGGATGTTTCCTCAGATTCTCAGAAGGATGAATCCCTTCCTTACACATTGCTCCTTTGGTTCTTTTAGTAAAATAGATGACTTTGTTTATATGGATTATCTTGTGTGAAGGTCTAAATGGACATGTAAGCATTATGCAAGACATGTGCTATAACTCCTTTCTTTTGGTCTTTTGCATTCACTAACAAGATTTTTGTTTGGTCCTTTTTTTGTTTTGAGGTTAGGTAACCACCAGAAGGGGACTGCAGTGGCTTAGTGGTTAAGATGCTGAACTTGATGACTGGACAGTCAACAGATCAGCAGTTTGAGACCCGATTACTGCACGATGAAGTGAGCTTCCATCTCTGTCCCAACTCCTAGCAGTTTAGAAGTTTGAAAGCAAGAAATTCCAAGTATATAAATAGGCACCGCTATGGTGGTAGGGTAACAGTGTTCCATGCACTCCAGTGTATAGTCATATCTGCCACATGTCCACAGAAACATATGCAGATGCAGACAGCTCTGGCTCTTTGGCGATAAACGGAGATGAGCACCGAAACCTAAAATTGGATACAACTGGCTTTCGAGCAAAGGGAACCTTTACCTTTATCAAACCACCAGAACCACAGAACTCAGATCATTTCACCAAGGGCTTGTAGATCATTATGACGTATGTCATCCAGCTATCATCTGAGGACTTACAACTGCTAGTTGCAGTTTTCATGTTCTGCAGTAGGAGTTGTCATCATTGCCATTGTTGTCGTCATCATCATTGTCGTCGTCAAGGAACTGCAAAGCTGGAAGAGACCTTTGGATCACTGAATCCAGCCCCTGCCAAAAAGACAAGTAGGGAACTGAACTCCCAATCTCTGGCTGGGCAGCCAGATACCTAAACCACTGCGCTATCTAACGAGTCACTGACATAAACTTTATTCTCAGATACCCTGTGATTCTCCCAGGCAACCCAATTTTGAGAGGAGCAATGAAGTAACTTGTTTAAAGCAGTCCTGTAAACTGTCTTGTCACAAAGAACCTGGGGCAAAATATCTTTGTGCTTCTCTATTTAATTTCCAATTCTGCTCACCATTAGAACACAGAGAAAAATCAAAAGCTGGAAAATATATTACAATACTCCAGAAGACTAGGGGGAGGGAGGGAGGGAGGGAGAGAGAGAGAAATTGAATGCCTTTTGCTTTTTTGGTTTGAATGTGAACACCATTGCACCTGGAAATGAAGGATAAAAGCCTGCATTCATACAAATTTGCTGTAGCTGGAGAAGCCAAGTGACTGTGGCTGCCATGTCATGAGTGATTCAAGATCTCTTCCTTACTTTGGATTAATCATATAAAGAATTTGGGGTGGGGGGAGAGGGAGAGTGAGTAAATGATATCCTGTTGGAAAGAATATTCTGTCCGAGTGGCTCATGTATTGATTTTATTACAGTGTAGTAGCTGGAAGTTCTTAGACATCTGTGTGATGAATCATGGTCCAGAGAACAGGAGCAATTAGCTACATTTAGGCCAGAAAAGGTCTTGGAAGGTGTCTAATTGAGTGACTTGCAACAGTGCCAGGAAACAATGTGAATTTGACAAGAATCCCACAATTCATTTCTACACTGGCCCTTGTGGGACATAATTTGTTACCATGTACGTATTACCCTAGATAACTAATCCAATTTATTTAGCGCCCACTCAAGCCAGACATGCTCGGCTAATGACTTTTCAAAGTAAAGGATGTTGTTAAAGGCAAATCACTTTACAGGCCATTATTAAATCTGTGATCATTTAAATATCAAGAGGGGTTGTGTGTGTTTCTTTTTTGCATTCAAGAGCTTGCATTCCATGGAGAATAAGTTAAAGAGTAGAAAATCTTAAAAGAACAAAAAAGCATTTTTTAAATAAAAGCGCCATTGTTAATGAACTTGAAGAACTGATAGGCAATTTGTTCATTTCATGAGAAATATAGCAATTTAATATAGAAAAAAATCTTTAAAGTCAGCTTATGCTGCAGATGTGTGAGACATTCTAACACTTACCAGATAAAAATGCTTTCTATTTTTCCATCAGCAGTTTATGTCTGAAACTATTTCATGCATGTCGATTTTTTTTTTGCTTTCAATACTTGTTCCCTGCTTAAAACATAGACCAGATATTTTGCTTCAAAGTGGATGAGGGCACATTAGCAGCCAGAGTACAGATAGTAGTATATCGTGATTGTGGATTCTCCTATTTCTGAGCAGTTTTCAAAGCATGGACCTAACTAACTACAGTAAAACCTTGCATAAAGAGCACCTCACTTAGAAACTAGCTCACTTAAAGAGCAGAATTTTTTCTGGATGGTCACCTTGCATAACAAGTAAAATCAACCAAAAACTTGCTTAACAACTAAATCAGGGCTCGCAATCCCCCCTGCCAATTGGTCACTTACAATGGTGTTTTGCTTAAAGAGCAAACTCGCTTAAAGGGCAATTCCATGGAACACATTATGCTCTTTAAATGAGGTACCACTGTATAGCATTGACAGTAAGTAATGATACCCAACATAACTGACTTCAATGCATTGTAAGCATTTTGTGTTCTGGTCAGTTTTATTGTTACAAACCCAAGACTTCTGACGATACATTGACTTTTGACCATGATGCAATACTGGATTGCAGGGAGAACTTTAATCAATTGTATAAACCACAGGGGACAAGAAAGAGTGTATTATTTCTTACTAGTTGGTACTAAGACCATTGCTGCCTTTTCTGTTTAAAGGGATATTTAACAATAGTGGAAATGCATTCTCATCAAACTATTTATCTCACACTGTATACTAAAATGAAACTGGCTGAATAGCCCAGTGGTTTGTTTGGGAATTTGATTTCCCACTGTGCCACCTGTGAGAAGAGCCAGCCTGGGTGGCTTTAGACAAGCTGCAGTCTCAGGAAGGGAAGAAGAAGGGAATGGTCAACCATTTCTATGCATTTGTTACCTAGAAAACAATGGAAAGGGTTGACATAAGTCAGAATTGTTTTGATGAAGATGATGATATACTAAAATAATGCGAAGTAAAACACTTTTTAAAACTACTCCAGGCATGGGAATTATTTATCTTGTTGTATCCCTGCATTCATTGTTGACAACATCCCAACTTCATCTAACGCAGCAATATTAATTATACTGTCAGTTGTTAGTTTCAGCACTTCAAACCTCAAAAGCAGTTTGACCAGAAACCATGAGAAGTCAACAGCAAGTTCTACATTATCACCTACATGCCTGGCCTTATTTAAATATGCTTAACCATAAATGAAGAAAGGAAAAGGGATGAATGTATGAGCTTCACCCAGTCCTCTGCTATCACTTTTGTCACCCTCAAGCTATGGCTCCCCAGGGTCCCAAATGTGGCCCTCCTTGAATAACCACATCCCCCTAGACTTGAAGACAAGAAGACCACAAAATGCCTGTGTCCCTCTCTATAGGATATGGGAGGCAATTTTGCCATGTTCTAAATACTCCATAGGGCCTTAAGACACATACACCACTTGTTAATTTTTTTAAAATAGATTTGCTTGGCCAGAAGGGGGCTAACTTTTTACACAATATTTGTCTCCCCTCCTATTTTTATCATGCTACATCTAAAGACTTCATCTTCATTTAGAGTTGAGAAAAAACAGTTTTTCTTGTCAGCATAGTGATAGCAGTTGTCTCTGTTCCCACTTTTCACGTATCTATAGAGAAGAATGCCTGAACAGGACTTCTGTACACAGCCTCATAATAACGACTTTTCATTATGAATGTGTGCGATTTATGAATGACGTCTGTGAACAATGAACATAGAATACACTGAAGGTATTTCTAAGCGGTTTCCTGGATATTGGCAAGTAGTACCTCAAAGAGGGGTTTGGCTGTGTGGACATCTGCGTTTTCAGGGTTCGTGTGCATGGCTCTGGCATTGTGGCTCTTGCTGAGTAAACAGTCTACTCACAAATGTGGCTTCACTGTCATGATCAACCTTTAGTGTCCATGCCAAGTCACTGGAAGTCATTAAAGAGTTGTGGTGGGGGTTAGAATGGAGAATTAATTGTCAGACAATTAAACCATCCTTATTTCATCTTCCCACACTTATTAGCGAGCCTAAGCTTCCCACATCCTCTTCCGCACCGAAACCCTTCTTCCGCCAGTACCAAGGCCCGAGGCCTATCTGCCACTTCTGCACAACTTTATTGTTCCTGTGAAATCTCCTTGCTCTCATTGTCAATATATTTGCTCCATTTCACAGTGGGATGCTGTCTGTTTCCAGATGTCTGTTTAAGTCAGCAAAAGAGTGGGCAGCAGTATCTGAGACTTGTCAACTGCTATTTTTTAGACACAGATGTATGAGGAGGAGTTGAGTGAGGAAAGTATCAGTATTCAGTAACATGAAGAGGGCTTTGATATGCAGTGCTTCTGTTCATCAACAAAAGTTTGAAAAGTGTCCTATAATCACAGAAGCTAGGCTGTGTTAAGTAAAATATTGGTACCAGAGGAGGGAAGGAGGGAGGATAATATATTCCACAGAGGGATTGGCATATGTAGTTTAGGAAAATTGCAGGAGTAGAGAAGCCAGCTAAATTGTAGGATCCAGAAGCTCCCTGCTTATCATAAATTCTGTCCAGATGTGAAAATTCTGCAGCCTTTGCTTCAAATGTATAGCAAACATTTTGCAGCATAAATAGGTGCTGTTCAGATGAAGCAGTACATGTTGTAATGACAAGTTAAACTTTGAAGAACTGGAGGATGTTTTAGCTTTGATGGGATTTGTTATTGTTGTTCAGTCGCACAGTCAATTCCAACTCTTTGCGACACTATGGACCATTGCCCGCGAGGCACCCCTATCCTCCACCATCCTCCTCAGCCTGCCCAGCTCTGTGCCCATTGAGTCAACACTACCATCTAGCTATATCATTCTTTGCCGTCCCCTTCTTCTTTTGCCCTCCACCTTTCCCAGCATCAAGGATTTGTCAAGTAAATCCTCTCTTCTCATTTGATGTCCAAAGTACTTTAGCCTCATCTTTACTGTTTGACCTTCTAAGGAGTAGTCAGGGGTGATTTCTTCTAAGATTGACTTATTTGTTCTCTTCGCTATCCAGGGTACTCTCAAAACTCTCCTCCAACACCTCATTTCAAAGGCATCTATTCTTCTGCGCTCAGCTTTCCTAATGGTCCAGCTCTCACAACCATACATTGCCACCGGGAATACCATTGCTTTGACTATGCAAATTTTTGTTTGCATGGTGATGTCTGTACTTTTCACTATGTTCCTCAGGTTTCTCATAGCTTGTCTCGCAAGAATCAGTTGCCTTTTTATTTCATGGCTGCAATCATCATCTGCAGTGATCTTTGATCCTAAGAAAGTAAAGTCTGTCACTGCTTCTACTTTTTCTCCATCTATTTTCCAGGGACTGATAAGGCCTGTTGCCATTATCTTGGTTTTCTTGATATTGAGTCTCAAGCCAGCTTTTGCACTCTCTTCTTTCAACCTAAGCAGGAGTTTCTTTTGTTCTTTCTCAATTTCTGCCATTAGGGTAGTATCACCTGCATATCTCAAGTTATTGATGTTTCTCCCAAAAATTTTGATCCCAAATTGTGATTCCTCCATCCCTGCATTGTGCATTATGTACTCTGTATATAAGTTAAATAAGCAGGGTGACAAAATACAGCCTTGTCTTACTCCTTTTCCTATTCCAAAGCACTCTGACATTCCGTATTCTGTCCTAACTGTTGCTTCTTGTCTCTTGTACAGATTTCTCATGAGGCATATAAGGTGTTCTGGTATTTCCATCTCTTTAATTGCTTGCCACATTTCGTTATGGTCCACACAGTCAAAGGCCTTGGTGTAATCAATGAAAAAGACGTAGACTTTTTTCTGGTATTCCTTTGTTTTCTCCATGATCCAACGTATTTTGGCAATCTGGTCTCTAGTTCCCCTGCCTCTTCGGGAAACCTGCCTGCACTTCTGGTAATTCTCTCTCCACATGCCGCTGCATTCTATCCTGTATTATCTCGAGCATCACCTCTCTAGTGATAATTTGAGCACTCTTTGGCATTGCCCTTTTTTGGGATTGGAATGTATACTGAACTTTTCCAATCCTGTGGCCATTGTTGTGTTGTGTTTTCCAAATCTGTTGCGATAGATGTGGCCAAATTACAGCAGAGGGCATTTCAAGCCCATCTTCTGGCAATCCACAAGATGGCAACAGATACTTCTCTAAGGGCACTGTTAAGAAGGGAGGAAAGGGTGACATTGAATGTGAAGAAATTCACTATTTTTATTTAGCAGAAGGAGTTGCAATGACAGCTGGAGAATCATAGTGCATTTGAATCATGGTGACATTACATGGAAATCTTTCAACCCAGGTTAAGAGCAAAACCAGTAACAAAAAAAGGTTGCAAAATTTCTGCTTCTCCTAATAGCTACACTCCTACTCAGAGATTTAGCAAGCCTGAGGGGGAAAAGGCTTATAGCACTTTTTAGGGCTCATGGTTGTACATGCGGAGAAAACATTTCAGCAAAAGAACAACATGGTTGTAGGGGAGGACTTTTTTTTTCTGTGAAGAATTCTTAAGGCAGCTCATGATCAGATTGACACTCACACTCATTTTGGGGTTTGGTATTCAATCCTCCTCCCTTCCTTCTAGAATACTGATATGCTTTGTTGTCACCAACAGACTCAGTCATGGGAATGGCTACCATCCATGCCCCCTGAATAACTGGCAGAGAAATTTCTGGAAAAGGGGAAAAGCAAAACGAAGCTCTTCATTTCCGCTCTTTTTTTTTTTGAAACTTCCACATAAGGTGTAGGGAGTCACTCACTCCCACAATGTTTACTTTTCCTGTATAGATCCTCAGTGATCCTCAGTGATCTGGAAGTGGATAGGTCCTTGTTAGACTATTTCAGATACACATGAGTGTCTTTTAAATTTCTCTTTCCTTTAATTCTAACTGAAAATATTCTGAGGAATGCACTGAACATATAGAAGCTCTTACCTTATTTGTCAGGTGGCCATCGTTTTGCTTTCCTCAGGCATATAAGTAACATGAGCAGAAATGTGGAGCAAACCATGTTCAGCATGACTGAGAGGCAGGGTATGGTAATAGCTCACAAATTGATACATCTGATTCTGAATCAGAAATCCAATGTGCATGGAAGTTTTGCCTTTTATTCACCCACGCTTACTCTCCTTCCTTCTCTGACAGCTGGAATGAAAGGAGAGGGCAAACTAGTTCCTCCAGTGGTTGTATTTCTTAATTGAGGTTAGACACTAATCTAGTCTATTTGCCAACAAGCGAGGAGGGGGAAAACACCAAAGAACCAGCAGTTCAGTAATTTGGAGGTGTCTCTTCAGCTACCCATGGCTTTGCGGTGTGAATACTTCTAAGGATGGGGCATTCTTGGAATTAAAAGATTAAGATTAAGATATATCGTAGGCCTGGATGTGACCTTTGAGTGTCTCACTTTACATAACAGCAACAGTGAGCAGTGTAGTTTCTGGCTGGCTCTCCAGGGTCATGTGACAACGAGATGAGACTTGGTTTTTGTATTGTATTTTGTATTTGTATTTTCGACTTATATGCCGCCCCACTCGCAGAGCGACTCTGGGCGGCTTACAGAAGAAACAGCTACAATTACATAGTACATACCAAAGCACAAGAGCAATTACAGATATCAAATACTAAATTACAAATATTACGTATACGTATACATATATATACAGTATATATGTATCCAATGTCAGATCTTATTATTTTCCTTTGTCAGCATGAAAGGTAACACTAAATACATACTTCTTCTTTTGTGCCCAAGTCAAACTCTGAACTGTCAGAATGAAGCCACCTTCTTTGCTTTGTTATTGGTCAAATTTAAATCCTCAGTAGTATATGTTCCTGGTGGTAATTGGCAGACCAGCAAATGAGACGGATTCTGTATCTCTCCACAGTCACACAGCTTGTTGTTGTCTGCCAGCAGCCCCACTCGAGCATGTTGGTCTTACATTTAGGAACACTGAATACATGAAAATGTGTATGTGGAGGCAGACATGTTCGCATCCATTCTCTGATTTGCCCTCCTGCTGGAAGTAACAGTTGGCCCCATCTTGCTCACGTGAAGCAGCCAGCAGAGAGGACCAAGTTTAAGTTTCAGCTGGATTGGTAATGTGCATCCGAAAACAACTGGTAGAATGAACTGAATTTTTTTTCTATTTACATATAAATACCGATATCACCTTGCCACTTGTTGTAGGGAGAAGGGATTATCTTTCTGTGGAGAATATAACAGAGCAGATTGGTGTTCCATGTGTCTAGGCTATATTCCCTCACTGTGGCCAGAAAAGCAAACAAACAGAATTTCCTTGCTGTCTTTAGCATGGAGCTCGAACCTCTTTTCCTGCCTGGTGTATATAGTGGGTTATTTGCACAATCCAGGAGAGTCTTGCTTCATGCCAATACAGTAGAGGAATAGAGACCTTTTCCTGGAGGGTTTCCAGTAATAATGGGGGAGTGCTTCTCCCCTACTTCCGTAGCTATGGCCTCCTCCAAAAGCAGAGTGCTCATAAGCTCACAGCCTCATTTTATACCCTCTATGCAAAATAGTCCCATTAACAGAGCTGGGCAAAGGAAAGAAGGTATGATCTGGCTATTTTTGCTGACAGCTGATTCTACAAAACTCTACTTGTTCATTTTCTTCCTCTGACTTGGAGAGAGGAAAACATGGCCCTCCAGATATTATTGTTGGACGGCTGCTACCAATATTACTCATCACTAGCTATTCCAATATGAGCTGCAGTCCAATGATACTTGTAGAGCAGGGGTCCCCAAACTGCAGCATGGTGGCAAATGCAGCCCCTAAACTTTTTCTGTGTGGCCGTTTAAACTGCTTCTTACCTTCAAGGCATTTCCCCTAAGTCCCACACTATTCTTCCTGCCTCAAGCAGCACCATCTACTGAGGTTTCCTTGTCCCTTTCTTACAAAACACCCACATCGTTTCTTCTGGTCTCCATGCTCTTTCTGCCAGCCCTCTCTTGGTCTTCTTCTCCATACTAAAATTTAGGTCATTCTGGGTGCATTGCTGGCCAGCAGAGCTCAGATACCTGCACCACCCAGCTTCTCCATTCCCCTTCCCCATGCAATTCCTACGTTGGAGTGGGCTTGTCACACTTTTCCAGCCTGAACTACTTTATCGCATTGCTGTGAAGATAAAGTAGGGAGATGAGGAATTATCTATTCTTCTTTCAGGTTATTGGATGAAAAGTTGAATATAAACACTGTATAACAAACAATCTACATTCTTCTTTCCTGCTATAGGTAATTTATGTGGATTTTCAGGTGCTTGAGAAGGGGGAGGAGGAAAGTATTGCTTTCACAGACCCCAATTCCTATGGTGTCAGGTCAAGGATTTCTGTTCCCTCAGGCTTGAGTTTCTCTAAGCTTTTTTTTTTTTGGGGGGGGGGGCAGTCCTGGGACTTCTCATTTCAATATGGCATTCCTTCCAACACTGAGATGATTGTTTCACTACTTTTGATTATTTTTCTCCTTTTGTTTTATACATTTTGACCCTGGAAATCTCTGGAGTGCTCTTACTTCATTTCCTGTGTATACATGTTTCCTTCACTCAGGATTATGATGATACTGTTGGAGGAAGAGAGCAGGTTGGAAAAAACAAGCACAGGAATTGTGTTATACTCAGGGATCGGAAAATACGGTATCTGAAATAATTGGGGCTGGGAAGATTCAAAATAAATTGGGATACAGGAAAACATTGATGAGGTCTGAACAGTACAGAATAGTTTCCACACAAAGATGAGGGAAATGGACATAGATATTTCTGAAATGTGTCCATGGAAATATACGAGATGCTAGCAGGGTTTCACACGTCTTGTCTTGATCAGTCATTTTTTTCTTTCCCCCCCCCAACTTTCTGCTTTCTAGTGTCTGTTCCTTTTCCAATGAATGAATGAATGAATGAATGAATGAATGAAAGGGGAAAGGGATAAAAGGAAAAGAGACAAAAGACAAAACAAAAAATACCCCTTTTTTGTAATTTTTGAAATGGTACACGTGTTAGTCTGTGCAGGCATATCAGATAAGAAACAAAAATAAAATAAAATAAAAATTTTGTAGCACCGTAAAAACAACTCTATTTTAATGTGAAGTCTTGTGGATCAATTCCACTCCCTCAAAAAATACCCCTTCTTTCTCATTAAAGATCAATGTGATTGTTTTTGACCCAAAAATAAAAGTTAAAAAAATTGATAAGAGCTGAGATAAAAGCTTGGATTGGGGCATACTGTATAAGTGATGAAATCTGCCAAAAAAGTGTAGGAGGGTCAGCTGTGGAGTTTGACAAGGAGAAGAAATGGAGACACTTCATTAATATTTTCTGTAGTGAGGTATAAACTGCACAGTTACTCCTATTTTAAAAAGTCAAATTGCTTATACAAATTAGCTGGTGAAGGTTCCCTTAAGTGAATGAAGAAAGGTATAAAGAGAGAAGAAAGGGTTATTATTACATATCTTATCCATTTACAGCCTAAGTTTCCAGCTGTTTCTAAGACCACAAACAACAGTTATAAAAGATATCATAATAACGTCACATTCTTAAATATGTGTGTGTCACACACACACACACACACACACACACACACACACGATCATAACTCAAAACATTATCTGTTCTTCATGATCTTCGTTAGGTGACAATTTATTTCTGGCCTTAACTCATGGTGCTGCTGCTTAGCTTTAAAATCTTTCATGGTTTGGGCCAAGGTTATTTCAGAAACACATTTTTTCTTATGTTCTTCCCTGTTTTTAGAGATCTAGTATTTCCCACCGTTTATCAAACCTGTGACCTCCAAAAAGCCAATAATTTTCAGTACTGTCTCCCAGGCTCTGGATTCAGTTCCTTAATGTTAAATGTGCAATTGCAATAACATTCTATTGGTATTGCTGGTAGATTTGTTCCTACTTTATTTTTCTGGCATTAGAATTATTTCTGAGAATAATTGTTGAAAAGTCGACTGTGTATTTTCAAAGTAAATGACTCAAATAAACAAATAACCTGATGAATCAGCAGGATCTTGGGCTGTTTTCAAAAGACCAGAAAACAGCCAGCAATGTGGATTGCCAGCTCTTCATCAAAGTGTAGGATAGTTATTTGTCTGGGATTGAACTCCTAGAATTGTGGAGTTCGTAGGACTGGTGAAGGTGGGATTTGGAAACCTATACTCCAAAAAAGGAACTTTTAGGAGCTCTGAACTTCATAACAAGGATGTTGCAAATAAAAAAAATGGTTCTGCTCCTTGCTAGAATTGCAGAAAATAGTCTCTGTAGCAAAGACTTGCCAACTGGCCAGAGCACTGAAGAAGTTTTGTATAGAAAGAGATGTTTTGCAAAGGGCAGAAAACTTTTTGAGAGGTTTGCTATGGTTATTTAAGCTAGAGGTTATTTATTTATTAGTTCAAATTTATATTGCCGCCCACTCGCCATGGTGACTCAGGACGGCTTACAGACAATACATTACATTACATTACAATACAATATGTTGGGGTGGGCACAGGGGTAGGGGCGGCGGCAAGGTCCTCATCCTGTCCCTGGCTTCTTCTTCCCCTGGCAGTTGGTATAGGTTAATTGAAGCAAGAGAGTTAGATTGGTTCTGGATTTCTTGAATTAAGTTGGAACAGTTTGTAGTAAGATTTCTGGCCAATAGACTGAGGAAAACTCGATCCCAACTCCAGGAGAATAGATGGCTAGTAGATTTGGGAGTCAATTTCCTAGAAGAAATGTAATGGACTTTTTACTTTCCATGTCATGTTCAACATCAGTCTCTGTAATGAAGTGGTAGGCTTCCTAAGATCTCCTTCTGTTCATACCCAAAGTATCTTATGTTATAGGGGCCTCTGCCCAAAGGTCTTCAGCATAAAGAAGGAGGTTTCTCTCTTCAATCATTCCCAGAAAGTCTCACTAGGTGGGGTAGTAGCATCTCCGGCAAACTGAAAGAGAAAGACTACTCGTTTTCTATTTGGCTCTTTAGAAAACAATGCTGGGGCTCTCTCTTCTTTATGCTTTGGAGTAGAATATATGCCAGGCTTCCCACCTTCCAGTTCCTTCATTTTAAAGGCACAGTTTTTTGAAGTGTTGAGTACTGAGATAGCATTTGTTTCTGACCACTGGAAAAAGTTACCAAGGCAAGTGTTGACTGTAACAGGTACTTCAATTATGAATGGCAATGAATGAGCCATCACCCTTGTCCTAGCAAATAGGCCCTGTCACATGGAATCCAGCATTTTTGGGAGGAAATCAGCTTTCCCTGCAGGCTGCCAAGTCCAAATGAGCTTCATAAAGCACCTGCAGATTGGAGCATCAAGCAATTATTTCACTATCTTGCCTAAAAACAAAAAGGGCCCTGGCCTTCTCTAACCTCTGGCCTTTTACAGCTAACATAAACTAATTATATTTGCAGTGCAGAAGGAAAATCTTTCTGCTGTTCTCCCCTGGGAGTTGTCACTCATGCTTTGTGTAGCATTGCCGATTAGCATCATGTCATTGAAAATATGGTTGCCTTCATCAGCTCACAGCTCAAGAAGGCTGGGTTGCTTAAGTGCTTAAAGAGATATACACAGTAGACCTAAAGTTGCCTCAAACAGAACCTCTCTTGCCCTGCCAGGTTCCATGACAATGGTCTTTGCTGCTTACACTGTCCATTTAGTAGGGGTACAAGAGCTCCATTGTTCAGCGTCACTTAGCGGCAATTACAGCCCCGTCAAAACAGTTTTTGTTTTATGACAACGTGTTAATGGGCCCACGGTTGGGTGTGAGAAATGACCCAAGCCGCATGCATTAAAGCAAGGTTAGAGGTTAATTGAGACTTTCTAACACAGCGCATGAGATTTTTGCAACCTTTTGGAGAGAGGAAAATTGCAAACAAAAAGGAGATAATGTGATACAATTAGTTGGGAAGCAGGAGGGTCAGGATTCCCAGATGCAAAGGAAAACTGGCCAAGTGAATCAGGCCAGATGGGCCACCTGGACCCTGACAAGTGCCAAAAATAGTTGCAGTCAGTTTTTATGCTAGAGGATGAGACAAGTAAGTGGTAGGCCTGCCCTTCACAGTGTTTACATATGTGAAAAGAACCATTAAGCCAACTTCATGAGTGATGGCAAACCATTGCAATGTGTCTTTCATATCCAGTTTCTTATGCAAGACTCTAAAATTATCTAGCTGGGACTGCGGTGGCTCAAGTGGTTAAGATCCTGAAGTCACTGACTGGAAGGTCGGAATCTAATTCCCAGGTAATGCATGACAGAGTGAGCTCCCGTCTCTGTCCCAGCTCCTGTCAACCTAGCAGCTTGAAAGCAAGAAATTTCAAGTAGATAAATAGGGACCATTTCAGTGGGGAGTTAAACAGCATTTTGTTATCTCAAAATCTTCCATTTTGGATGCTTTTGGTAGATTTTCAACCTGCTTGATCCGTGTTGCATTTTTATTATGCTCCTTATTGTTTTCCCACAAGCTTCTCCAAAACTTCAAAGTGCTTTCTCTGTTAGGCTTTTTGCTTGTGCTGGCTTCGTGCCCATTTTCAAGGGTCTTATAAAAAAAAGTTAGTTAACTCGAAACTGTGAATTTTGCTGAAACTGCATTACTTTGTTATCATATCACTTGATCTTTCCTGCAATAGCCACAACTCTTTGTTTCTACTCTTCAATTATAACTGCAATTCCCTTGTTGCTCAAGTCATACTTTGTTATCAGGCTGCTTTTGATCTTCCTATTTTTTAGATTTCCTTGTCTCAGATTCTTCAGATTCTTCAAGTCCAATCAAGTGCTTTTAATTTTCAACTGCAAACAAATTTTCCATTTTGGCTTTCCTTTTTTAATCCCTTGACTCTTCTGGACTTTCAAACCCAGTTCTTTAGTGGTAATATAAGCTGCCACATACATTAGCTGATTTGTCTGAGCTAATGTTTCTGTTGGAATATATTGGCCAAATTTTCCTTAACAACTTGGTTCAGTTTTGGCAGTTGGACTCTTTCTGCCATTTTCATTTGCGCTTTAATCTTTTCAACTAATTAATCACTGGCCATTGGTGCTACAAGAACTTTTTCAGGTGTTTTTTTTTTTTTTTTGAGTTTCACAGTAGCCCTACTGGTCTCCTCTCTTTCCTCCAGTACTCTGTGAATTAGCTGCCTTATGATTAGATCTGGTCTTACACTGATCTGTAATTCAAGTTCAGTGAAGAATGTGGGTTTCAAAATAAAATGTCTTTGGTCCATTAGTCTTTGCTCACCAATTTCCAAATCTGGGTGATTTTCTTTCCAAATCTGGTACATATGTTTTTGAAATCCATGTTTTGGTGGCTCAGACTAGTAATAGGCTTCCATAAGTGAATAGTTTTCTTCCCTTGTCCAGATTCTTCTGTTTTTTTTTTAAATTGACTTCCAGTAGTTTATCAACTCTGTGCCCTGGTTGCCTACCAGAGGGAGTTGAGCCCTGCCATCCATTTTTTGATGAATGCTCAGGAGCCTTAGCATCCATTGCGGGTTTTGTCAATCTGGGTGATGACTGAGCTGGCATAGGATTAGAATTATTTCTTCTCACCATATCCAATGGGTTGTGGAACAGTTTTAGTCTGGTTCTTGCAAACACACAACCCCATCCCCCCCCCCACACACATCAAGGTACAGCTCCTTGGGAGATGATGATGATGATGATGATGATGATGATGATGATCATCATCATCATCATCATCATCATCATCATCATCATCATCATCATCATCATCAAAGAAGGACCTATGTTACTCTGTCTCAGGATGCTACTCGAAAATCCCCTGGCACTCCTGTGCCAGCCAAGTCCAGCTGAACTACAGCTAGGACCTGCAATTTTAAGTAATCTACCACTTAATGGGCCCAGTCCTGTGTTAACTGTTGCCATTTGGTCTATTATTTGTGCTCCCAGCTGGCCAGGCATGTATTTACACTCCAGTGTGTGAAGAAGTGGATTTTTATCCATGAAAACCAACAGTGAAACAAAATTATCTGCAGAGCTTCAAAATATCCCCCCCCCTTCTGCTGTTAACATTATTATTACTGTATGTTTGTAGAAGAGGGATGGAGCAAGGCAGGCTTTTCTACTTCAGGAGCAAAATGGCCTTGAACACTATTCAGATGGCATTTACTGGCACTAATATAATTACCCTGTTCTGTCAATCCAACTACGCTTTTTATGAATTGGTCACCAAGGGTGAATGCTTAAGATTTAAAGAATGCTTCAGAAGAAGAGGAAGCATTTCAGGAAGGATTAACTGCAGAAAATATCTTGGACATTTTAATGTAGGTCACCCGTGCTCAAAAGCCAGTCATATCTAACTCTAGTGTTCAGTGCTAATCTCTGTTTATACCCAAAGAGCCAGTGCTGTCTGTGTTTGCAGAGTTTTCAATGGACATGTGGCAGGCATGCTGCCTGCACTGGTTAACAACTAGAAGGACACTCCTAATTCAAAGGGAAATGAGCCTGGAAACTACAAACCAATAATTTCTCTACCAGTGATGGGATGTAACAGGTTCTCACCAGCTCTCCAGAACCGGTAGTAACTTTTCCCAGTGTCCCAGAGAACCAGTAGTAGCTTTTGGAGGGAACCACCTTCAGGGCTTACCTTTTCACTGGTTCCCCCACTGCTCATGTGCACCAAGCACTTGGTGTGCATGCATGCCTACAGTGCTTGGCGCATATGCACGGCCTCCTTGCTCTCCTCCCAAGCAGGGAGGAGGAAGAGAAGCTGCTAGCATGAAGCTCCCTATAGCCTGCTCCCCAGGGTAAGTGACTCATCTTTGGATGTGGTGTGTCTGTGTGTATTTTAATGTGTAATACCTTTACCTATATTGATGTACTACCATAGTTCCTAAAAAGGCCTGGCAGCCTGGCTTGGGGTTTTTAAGCAAAGTCTTGGAGTTACCTCATTAATAAGCTACACCTGTGCTGTTCCAATTGCTGTTCCAATTGGAAAACCCTTAAGGAGGTACAGCTGTTTTACATTTACATTAAGGCATAATATCGTAGAGAACCGGTACGATGATCATATCCATCTTGCAACATGGTGCTGCCCAGGCACTTGTACTAACACATAAGTGATGGGTTTGTGTTTGGGGTGTGTGGGTTGATTTATGTTTGGGGTGTGTGGGTATTGGGGTGGGTGGGTGTATTTTAATGTAATTTTTATTTATTTATTTATTTATTTTATGGGTTTGTGTTGTGTGTGTGTGTGCGCGGGTGAGTGGGTTGAGGGGTGTGTGTGTGCTTATTTTTATTTTATTTTATTTTATTTTATTTTATTTGGCCCCACCCATGACATCATGACATCATGATGTTAGATCCGCCCACACTGTAATGACATCACGGTGGGGTAGTAAAAATTTTTGACATCCCACCAGTGTTCTCTACTTACAAATTATTCACAGGCATAATTGCAAACCAGATATATGGACATTTGAAAAACAACAATTTGCTGCCTGTAGAGTAGAAAGGGTGCTGCAAAAACTTCAGAGGAACCAAGGATCAGCTATTAATTGAAAAATTGGTTTTGAAGAATTCAAAGAAAAGGAGAACAAATTTGTTTATGGCTTGGATTGACTATAAAAAGGCATTTGATTCAGTTCCACACAGCTGGATTGAGAAATGCTTTGACATTTTTGAAATTAGCAACAACATTCAATGTTTCATGAAGACTTCAATGAAGCTATGGTGAATAAAGTTAATGGCTAGGGGAGAAGAATTTAGTGACGTTGAAGTTCAAGGTGACTAAACTATCACCTTTGCTATTTGTGTTATCAAAGGCACCACTGACAACTATTCTAAATAGAACAAACTGTGGATATGAATTGGCTAAGAAAGGACTGAAGGTTTCACATTTGCTCTCTATGGTCTATCTAAAATTGTTTGGAAAGACAATAGCTGAATTAACTACATTGCTGGAAACTACAAATAAATTTAGTAAAGACATGGGAATGCATTTTGGAATTGACAAGTGTGCAACAATTACTGTTAAGGCAGGTAAAATTGTCAAAGGTGATGGATTTGAGTTAGAGAATGAAGACTGTATCAAAGCAATAACATCAGAAGAAGGCTACAAGTACCTGTGAGTTCTGGAAACTTCTGACCTGCTACACAACCAAGTCAAAAGAACCACTTCTACAAAATACATAAAGTGGGTCCAGAAAAGCTTGAGGTCAAAACTGAATGGAGGCAATATCATCAAGGCAATTAATATATGGGCAGTGCCTGTTATACACTATTCAGCTGGAATAATAGATTGGACCCAAATAGAATTAGACAGCCTTGACTGAAAAACAAGGAAGCTATTGACCATGTATCATGGCCTGCACCCAAAACTGATGTTGATTTTCTCTACTTACCAAGAGCTGAGGGTGAAAGAGGACTCCTACAGATGAAACAGAAAGCAGAGGAAGAAAAGCATAGCTTAAATGATTACATTAAGAAAAGTGAAGAGCCTATACTTCAGGAAGTGAACAAAGGATGACTTTTGAAAACAGTGAAGAAGAAAGTTGAATACAGAAAGGGAAGGATAGAAAGTTGAGCTACAAACTGGAAAAACAAACCTATGCATGGTCAATACTTGAAAAACATAGAAGGCAAGGCTGAACCAAAGCTGACATGGGGATAGTTAAAGAGCAGGAGTTTTGAAGGAGGAAACATAAAGATTTATCTTGGCAGCATAGGATCAAGTTTTGCCAACAAATTGCACGAAGACAAAAATACAGCACATATCCAACAATAGCAAATGCCAGCTTTGTAATGAAAAGGATGAAACAGTAGCTCATGTAATCAGAGGATGCAGCAAAATTTCACAGACTGATTATTTGCAACGTCATAACAGGGTTGCAAAAATTATCCATTGGAAACTTTGCCAGAAGTTTGGATTTGAATGCAGTAATTGGTAACATCAAGTAGAGAAAGTTTTAGAAAATGAGAGAGTCAAGATCCTGTGAGACTTTAAAATTCAAACAGCTAGACATTTGCCTCACAACACACCTGGTATAACTGTTGTATAAAAGAAGAAGGTATGGTTTATTGACATTGCTATACCAGGAGACACGCGAATTGAAGACAGACAACTGGAGAAAATCATTATATAAAAGTCTAGAGCATATGGTTCCCAACTGTAAAATCCATAAAGCAAGCAATCACAAAACCCTCTCAACTGGAACAATAGACATTGTGAAGCTAGGGCAGTGAAACACAAATTTGTAAGGAGAACTTCTGGATGGCTCTGGGGTTTTAAGGTATCTGGCTGTGGAGCTGGAGGCTGAGAGTTCGATTCCCCACTTTGCCTCCTTGGTGGAGGCTGGACTTGATGATCCATAGGATCACTTCTAGCTCTGCGGTTGAATATAAAGGACACTGTAGGATTGTGAACTTTTGGAAAGGTACCCCATCTGTCAATAGAAACCACCTGAGATGGACAGATGACGTAAGTACTTCTCAAGGTAGTAGTGTTGGCCTCTAGGGAAGGATGGTGCTACAGGAGGAGGCAACCACATCATTTGCACAATCCACAAGTGTTCCTGTATACAGCTTTTAATGATGCGGTATGGAAGTGTTAACCACACTGCAGTGGCTATATATGAATTGACTCTTGTCAGTGTTGCTTGATGTTGATGCTATAGATCAGTACCTCATCAGCCTGTTTTTCTTTCCATTTCTCTTCTCTGGTGATCCATACTTGGGGTGCTTAAACAAGAACCATGACAGCTTCACCTATTAGCCCCTCCCTTTCACTCAAAGGAAACTTGCCCAGCCTAGGTGCTTTTCGTTGTCTTGCACATTACATTGTGCACTCATTCCATTGTGGTCTTGAGACCCTCGTGGTCATTGACCCAAGTATAAGCCGAGTCCCCTTTTGGGGGCTCATTTTTGGGGCTAAACACTCAGCTTATACTTGAGTATATACAGTAACTATTTTATCCAGAGCTTTTAATTTAGCATGATAACGTTAAAATCATTATTTCCACATTAAACAGGAAGTATGCATATAGTCTTAAGAAGGTGGCAGTTTGAAGCATTAATAGCAACAACAATAACAATATGCCATCGTTCATTTCAACATCTGACAACCATTTATGGGGCTTCTTAAATACGAGGTACAGTAAAACCTCAGATAATGCTAAAACTTGGTTCCACAAGTCTTGGTGTTATCCGATTTTTAGTGTTATCCAATGCATGTTAAAATCCTATGGGATGGGTCGGATAACGTTAAAGCTCCATAGAGATACATTGTAACCGCACAGGCTTTACCGGTTGTTATCTGATCCATCCCATAGGACCTTAACGTTATTCGATTCAATTCTTCACCCCAGATTACTTAACATTATGCGATTTAGCATTACCCGAGGTAAACGTTATCCGAGGTATTACTGTATTCAGAAATGATTTACAATTTCCTTCTTCTAGAGATCCTCTGGGGCTGCATGGCTTGCTAAAAATCTACACAGGCTGGCTCTTCTCATGGGAGGGACAATATGGAACTGTAGTTCTGACTCCTATGCGGCCTTTGCAAATGTTACTATCTCATTTGCAGCACTTGGTTTATCGGCCTGTGTAATGCAAATGTGACCATTTTATTGCTAATGTGCAAATTAACCCATTACTTCCAAGCCTTCTTTTCATTCTGATAGTCCATGATCCCCCTGGCCAGTCGAAGAGTCCAGAGTGTGAAATGTCTGCTTTCACATTTGTCAGCAAGTGTTTAGGCAACCTAAAGGAAATATCAGTTGCTCCTCAAATTGCATTTCTGAATTGCCACAATGACACTTTCTGTTCCTTCAGGCTGGAAAACAGCAATACTAATTTCATTGTTTCCTTTGAAAATATGAAATGGTGTCATTTTGGTATGAACAAAGATAAAAGATATGAGAACTTCTCAGTAATTTCATCTGTGGCTTTCTGCTCTGGGATGGAAGAGGAACAAATTTAGGGTAAATCAGAGACCATTATTCCAGGGGAATGAACAAGCAGCAATCGTTCAATCTGACTCAGTGGGAGGCAACAGAAATGCTGAACTTGCTAGAAGTAAACTTTCAGTTGTGGTTACTGGGAGCTATAAGCTGGATTCAACTTATTTGTGAGTGAACTTTATAGGGGGATTTTGGCAATGGGAAAAGGGCACTCTTGGACATTATAGTGCTATATTAAAGTAATAAGAGCACAGCTTTCTGTAATTGTGCTCGTTCCTGTTAATGGCAGGCATTTGTTCTGTTTTCTAAAAAGCACTGGGGAGAACTGTGAGGCCTGGTGAGGGTGAGAAGAACATGGCAGTTTTTATGCAGACAGCATCAGCATTGGAGCAAATCAGTGGTGGGATTCAGCAGATTTGCCCTAGTTCACCAGAACCAGTAGCAGAAATTCCAGCTGGTCCTGCCCATCCAAGTTTTGAAATAAAGTAGTCCTATTTAGGGTGCAACACAAGGCTTTTCCCCTGGCCATGCCCACCATACCACACCCACAGAGTAGGTAGTAAAAAAATTGAATCACTGGAGCAAATTCCTGAGCATCTTCATTTAGGCAGCTTTGTGAGTTTATGACAAAGGTGGAGCCAGGTAGAGACATGGAGGATGGCCAGTCTCAAATGGAGAATCTCTGTTACCAGTATACCAGTGTTTCCCAACCTTTGGTTTTCAGAATTCAATTCCCAGAAGCCTAAGTCAGTATTTTGGCTGATGAGTGCTTTGGAGAATTGAATTAGGCTTCTGGGAATTGAAATCCAAACACCAAAGGTTGGGAAACACTGATATAGACCCTAATTTTCAAGGGTCTCAAATAATGAGGAGGGCTTCTACAGCTTGTGGAGCTCTCTTTCTTCAGACTCATGAAAAACCCATGTGTTATGAGGGCAGTGATGTTGGAAATGAAGAGAGAAGGGGGCCCTTCATCTTATGGGGAATATACCTGTACACACATTTCAAAATGGCCAAGCAAATCTGTAATGGAAGTCAGATACTCTGTTTCAATGCAATTAGTATAACACTTGATTACATAATAACCTGTTCAATTCTGCATAAATAATTATAGTCATGACAGCGCTGGCTCTTTGACTATGAAACAGAGATGAGCACTGAACCCTAGAGTCAAATACGACTGGCTTTCGAGCAAGGGTGACCTTTACCATTAAGTCAGTTATGACTTATGGCAAGCCTCCCAAGGTTTTCTACATAAGAAGTGCTCAGAAGTGGTTTACCAGTTCCTTCTTGTGCCAGTGCTTTTGGGCTGTGCAACTTGTCAAAGGCCACACAGGTGATAAGGCTTGTCCATCTCCTGGGATTCAAAAGGAATAGAGGGGATGGCAAACCTTGGCACTCTAGGTGTTCTTGGACTTAAATTCCTAGAAGCCCAAGTCAGCACTCCTGCTGATCAGGGCTTCTGGGAATTGAAGTTCAAAAACACTTGGGGTGCATATTCTAGTAACATATTCTAGTAATATATTCTAAGAGGATCTTCCTCAAGGGGAAAAGTAGGTCCTGCTGCTCACAGGAAACCTTGTGCAAGAAGGGGAGAAATTATCCACAGCTGTGGCAGTGAGATGGAGCTCCCGCCCACCCTTCGGGCCCTGCTACAGATGCCCAGAGGGGAGAAATTACCGGCAGTTGCAGGTGGGGGAGGGACGTTGTATGTACGTATGATACTTGATTAATTGTATTGCTATATTGTATTGTTTGATTTATTGCTGCATTGTATTATTCAATTGTATCATTGTATTGTTTGCTTAGATTGCTATATTGTGTTGATTGTTTTGCTATTTTGTTTTACTCAATTGTATTTCTACGTTGTATTGCTCATCCCACTGCATTGTTTCTTTCGTTATATTTTACTGTATTATATTGTAATATATTGTTGATTATTTTGTTGTTGTGAGCTGCTCCGAGTCGGTTTTTACCGAGTAGGGCAGCATACAAAATCGAATGAATAAATGAATTCATACCACTTATTCTCCATACTGTCACAAGGCCAACAAAGTGGAATTTCCCTGTGCAAATTACAGATACCTGTGTACTTTAAATTGCCTTATAAAAATGCTCATTTCTTATGATGATATATAGATTTAAGAAAGCATAACACAGATAACTATTTCAAATGTAGTTTGAATGAATGAATGTGAATTTGTGAAGGCAGTGAAGGATTTGTTCATCTCATACTTGAGGCCTATTTTTTCCACGCAAACAGATAACTTGACACAGTAAGGATAGATTCTCAGTGGCCTTTGGAGATGCCTAGTGAGTGTTAGCCCACATGGGAAAAATCCCAAGGACATCTGCATCCAGTCTCAGCCCACATTCATACAAATCCTATTTTATCCCACAGCTCAAAGTTGCCTTCAGGTTTAAGCTAGGTCTGATTTGTACCATATGTCAGGAATGCTGTTCCTCACGAGTAGGACTTTGGCCCACAAAAAGTTGGGATTCCTGCTTCTGCCCTTCTAGCTTAGCAACCCAGGATATTAGCTTGTTGTAAATAAGGTAGCACATAGCCAAGTAAACACTCCATGTCGGAGGAATATTTAAATTAGGCGGTGCTGTATTTCACAATTCAATGCAAATTACCATAAGAACTGAGTTTAAAGTCTTTTTGCAGTAATATGGATGAATAATTTACATTTCTCCTAAAGAAATGTTTCATTTTTTGGGAGCTGCTAGCATATCTGCAAAAACTAGACTGTGTGCTCAACCTGCTTGCTTTCTAGTCATATCATCTTGGTCCTAAACAAATTATGTGTATTTAACCCTCCCCCCCTAAATAATTGTAATATTACTTGGGGGAGGGGAGAGAAAATTATGTCCTAACATTTGTTTGCATTATTTCTTTAACTGAATGCCTGTCCAGACAGGCATTAAGTTCACTCTCTGGAATGATCTAGGGCCAGGCTGGTCTGCTTTTTCATTTTTACAGTGTCTGCCCTTTTTGCATGCCAGAGGGATCCCAGTTGCCCCCAGGGGAGCTTAACTTTTTTCAACACACCATTATAATACCATTCCTAGCACCTGCCTACTCTGAGAACAGGATATATGGAAACCTGGCAGCTGTCAGAGACTGCTTCTGATGTAAACATCTGGTATGCTGAAGGATCCAAAGAGTTCAGTATTGGATATTGAACACTTTCCCTGATGTTTTGCAAATGGTCAGGGGAAGTGAAATACTTTTTTAAACATCTGCTAGGTCATCACTGATGCAATGCATCACTTCTTTTAAATAAAATAACCCACATTCTTTGCATACATGATTGCCAACAGTCATTCTGTTGATAGCAATCCCCTGCTGAATGTAATCTAGAGTGGGCTGTATCCTCTTTTAAGAACAACCTTTATTTTGAAAGCATCTTGCATAAAGGGGATCTCAGGGTCTGTGTGACTTGTACACTACACAACATGGTCAGGTGCACACACAAACTGCTGAAGGGGAAGCCTTTAATCAGCAGTGATTTCCCACTGTTGAAGATGTCATTGCCATTGGGAACATGAAGCTGTGCCACAAGATTTCAGCCAGTAATTGGCATCTGCAATTTTTATAGATGATGTATATGCTGCCATCCTAAAATAACCATATAGCCCGCCTGGAGAGAGGGAAACAGTTCATGTGGGAGAATGCACAATGCAAGTGTTTGTACTTCTGAAACTGTGTCTAGTTCGGAGAGGAAAAAAAACAATCCATGAATACGACTGAGGTGTTGAATCATAACAAACAGATGGGATGCATTACTAGGCCACATGTTCTTGGGCTCTCCATACACTCTACCCAAAATGTTTCAGTGTAGACTTCAGGCAAACTTAGTGCCTGAATGTGGAGGACGTTTTCAGTAGTCCCAGAGAACTGCTGACTCAGTCTATTCTCAACAACTGCCCTATAGGGCCTTATTATTCCACCTTTTAGCATTTATACCATGCATGGTGATTCTTTCACAATCAATTACATTATTCTCAAATGTCACCTTAAGTTTAATGACTAGCTAAATGTAGGGTTAACCTATAAACCATCATGCAACAGATGGCAAGTGCTGCCAGCATATCAATTTATGTATTCCACTAAAGAGCTGCTTATGACCTTAGCTGAGGCATGCTTCTACTTTCTAAACAGGGAAGCACAGAAGTATTCATCTGGTTTCTATGAGTGCTGTTGCTTAAATGCCAAAGGAATCTTTTTATATTTCCCATTGAGAATTTGCCTGTTTATCAGTGGATATCGTTGATCTATACTGAGAGCACTAAACAACTTGTATGCTTGTGGTGTACATTTTAAGTCACGGACTACTCTGAGAGAGTTGTGTTCTTCTGTACTATATGAAGGCCTTGTGGAAACCTCTAAATTCGGTCTAGTAATAGTCCTTGTGGGTCTCTTATTGTGTACTTGTAAAAAAGTCCATATTTATTGGTATAACATGAAGATAATGTAATCCCCCTACCTCTGCACCTGACTTACTATTTTCCACATATTTGTTAGCTGCATCTGTTGTTATTTGGTTAAAAATACTCTCCCTCATCCCCACCCAACAGAAACATTTTCGTATCTAGTAAAGGAAAAGGTATCCCTTACTCAAAAGTTAGTCCTGTTCGACTCAGGGTGGTGCTTGTCTCCGTTTACAGCCAAAGAGCCAGGCTGTCTGCATCTGCAGATATATCCCATGGTCATGAAGCAGGCATGGCTAGATGCTGGAGTGCACAGAACACTGTTACCTTTCCTGCCAAAGTTGTACCTATTTATCTACTTGCAATTACTTGCTTTTGATCTGCTAGGTTGGCAGGAGCTGGGACAGAAGATGGGCACTCACTTCATCAATTACCATTTGGGTCTTGAATTGATGACCTACTGACCTTCTGGTAGTCAAGTTCAGTGTCTTAACCACTAAACCACCACAGCTGTTCTATCTAGTATTCATTCATTCATTCATTCATTCATTCATTCATTCATTCAAACTTTTATGCTGCCCTCCTCACAAAGACCCAGGGCAGCTAACAAACTTTTAAAACACAGTAAAAACATGGTATAAAAGCAGTATTAAACAGGATTAAAAAGTTACAAATATTAAAGGAGATTAAACAAGTCACACAGAGAGAGGGAAGGGTTAGATGAGCCAACAAACTGAGGCAACTGTCATATCTATCTTTTGCCTACTTGCATGCATGCTCTGGTGAAGATAGCAGAATTTCCTACGGCATAAACACACATAGGCCTGATATAGTTCACTGGGTTGGAGCACCTGGCTTGGTCAGCAGTTTCCATCCCATTTGTGTTTCTTTGGAGACCTGTTGAGATCTACCCAGAGTATATGTGGCTGATGACATTATATACCCTGCTACCTGTGTAGGTTTGGGCAAGCTGCACAACTGCACAGCATCATCTGAAGGAGGGACTGGTAAATCACTTCTGAGTACTGTACTTTGTACCTAGAAAATCATAGGAGCAATTGTTTCAACTTGAAACTGACTTGATGGCGTATGGTCATTATTATAAAGATACATAGGATTATATCAGGGATTCCCCTAGCGATATGTGTGGCTCGATAGCAGAGTAGCACTTTTAAGCTCTTACGCAGCGAAAGCCTTAGTGCAATAACACACACACATATGCCTTCAATGGAAAGGTGCGCTTTACTTACAGTGAGGGGAAGGCAGACATACACAGGACTATATACAACAGTCTCTCACTCTCGCCAAGCCCCACAGTAGGTAGACAGCTTGGAGTCCTCTGTTGGCTCCAACTCCAGGAGCACTCAAAAAGTCCTGGTGATCCTTTAGCAGTTCTTTCTTCTCAGTTGAAGAAAAACTCTGAACACCATCACCTCCTTCAGTGTCTCAATCCTTCTCAGTATATAGACTCCTTCAGAATAGCAACCTTCTCACAGATAATCTCCTCCAGAATAACAGCCTCCTCCATAGACCCTTCCCAGAGGGCCACAGTTATACCCCAGTGTTGCTGGGCAGATTCTCTAATCAGCCACAGCTGGGCTGTTACATGAGCACGTGGACAAGGGCATGCACAGCCTGGCCAGTTTGAGGCTCTATTATGTACACCTGTGTTCAGAACACATGGAGGGCCTTAAAGTTGTACTATTCCACTGGGCAGCAATCTTTGTACAATACCCCCAAATGAAAAATGTCCTAACATGCTCCTCCTATTGTACAAGATGGATGCCACAATATACAGGTCAGAATACTTAAGCAATATATACATATACACAGTTACAGTACAAGATTCTTTACAGTCCACTCAGTTTCAGTATTTACAACATCAGCTTACACTCTTCACATGCCTATTGGCACCAGGAGGAAACAGTTTATTATTTTTCTTTGCACCTTTGGAATACCTTGGTCTCCTAGACCCATGCACCCTATGCCTTTCAGATTCTGGCATACACTCAGACAGGTCCCGAGGTGGGAGTACTTCCCTGTCTGTCTCTGCCTGCCATGCACCCGACTTTGCACCTGGCAATGCAGTTACCTCAGTAGGGGTTTCTGGCTTTGCTTTATCCATTAACGCCACAGTGGCCTGATATCTATCAGGTGACCTTCTAGTACGACTGGACCTACGGGGCAGGACTGTATCAGTGGTATCTCCCCCAGACTCCCCAGAAATGTCAGACTCCTCTGACTCACTTCTTAACTCTTCTTTTACCCCAGCTTCCCCATCAGTAGGACTTTTACTAACAAGCTCACTTCTGCTGGGTAGGGAGACAGGCTTCTCTGCCCCCTCCTCCTCAAACAGGAGACCAGGAATGTGGACACTTTCCACATGTTCCCATCGGGAGTGCTCCAGGAACTTGGCAGTCTTACTCCTTGTAACTTGGTTGGATCCTGGCATCCAAAACCTATACTCCCTATGGTTCGCCTCATACCCTATGAAGATCAGTTTGCGAGGACGAGGCTGCCCCGGGATACGTACCAAGGCAGGAGAGCCAAAGACTCGAAGATAGCCCAAGTTTGGCTTCCTTCCATGCCACCTGCTTGCAGGAATGTCCCCAATCCCAGAATGATATACATTATTCAGCAGATGGTTCGCACACTTCATAGCTTCTGCCCAGAGTGTGCAAGGGAGACCTGCATCACTTAGCATAGCCCTTGTCATGGCCTGCAGAGTTTGACCTCTCCTCTCTACAGTTGAGCTATGCTGAGGTCTGTGGTGGACTATCCCATGCTTAGCCAGGAAATCAGTGCTGGCTTTATTTGAGAACACTGTCCCATCAGTGAGTAGGGTCTTTACCTGTGTGTTTGCCTTGTTCTGGGCGAACCTTACCCATCTGGTTAAAGTTGAGCAGATCTCACCCTTGGACCTTAGCAAATACACAAACCCATATCTGGTGTGGTGATCTACGATGCACAGGGCATACCTTGAGCCACCAGGGCTTAGGCTCATAGGACCTATTAATTCAGCAGACACCACATCTAAGGGCTGGGTAGTACTAAAACCACCCACTCTATTTGCAGGAGTGATCTTAGACTTCTCCTTGTTACAAGGTTTACAGCTCAGAAATCTGCTGCATGGTTTCACAGCTATGCCCTCAGTCAGATCAATGGTCCTTCTCAAGTCTCGGAAATTTACATGTCCCAACCGTCTGTGCATTAAGTGTATGCATTTGTCATGGGGGAGCTTGTTGCCAAAACCTTTATCAGCCAGATTCGCACTCAGTGCACGGGAGCCTAACACAAACAGATCATTGTGTAGTGGCACAGTTAACTCCTTATCTCATCCCTTAATGACACATTCCTTCCCCTGGAATGTCACTAAGTAACCCATTTTCAGTAGGGTCCTAACAGACAGCAAATTATACTTTATCTCAGGGATATAAAGCATTTCTAGCTCTTCACCCAAAGCTTCACATCTTACCTGGCCTTTACCCAGTGCACGCACACGTGACCCATTGGCTAACGTGACAGTCTGGTTTGTTTTAGACATTTCAGTAAACATTTTCCTATTTTTACAAATGGAAAAAGATGCACCAGAATCAATTAACCAGGTGCCAGGTTCAACATCAGTAAAAGCAGCAACAGAGAGATTAGCTTTTCTACATGTCTTGTCCTTATCTGGGCTCGACCTTGCCTTACAGAACTTGGCAATATGCCCAGACTTCTGACATCTAAAACATCTCTTTGCTACACACACAGTGGGAGGAGGGGGTGATTTGCTTCTACCACTTTCAGTTAGAACTTCTGGTTTTCTGAATTCTTTCAGAGAACCCCTTAATCTGTCTTGTTCCAGTAAGCGACCTTGGACCCCCTGGAAATTTAACTCACTCCTGGGCAAAATGTCCAAGGACGAAACATAACCATCATATTCTTCCGACAAAGACGAAAGGAGAATATATGCCTTTTGTTCTTCAGTAAAGAACAAGTTTGTTTCAGCAAGACGCTGCAGCAAATCACTAATTGAATGGAGCTGCTGAGCCATATCTCCACCAGGCTGGAGGCGTAACCTAAACAAACGTCTGGTGAGAGATATTTGGGAACCGACTGAGTCCCTTGCATATAATTGCTTAAACCTCTGCCAACATGCGGCAGCTGAATTCTCCCCTCTCAGATATGTTAACTGACTCTCTGCTACAGTTAACCCAATAATTGCCAAAGCTCTCTGATTATCATACTCAAGTCTGTCCCTTTTGTCAGTGTCCTCTTCATCCAAGGCTTCCAGCTTCTGGGGATTCTCAACAATGTCCCAGAGCCCTTCCTTGTGCAGAAGCAGACTGCATTTGGTTGACCATGTCTGGTAGTTGGTGCCATCAAGCAGGGGCACCAGTGAGAGACTGGAAACAGCCATTCTTCCCTCACTTGCAGACTCACAAAACATGCAGCCGGCAGGGACACCACAAAGCGAAGTGGACGTCTTCTGGACCTCTGTTGGGGCGTCTGGTTGCGTTGGGGCGCTGTCCTGCAGGCGATGAGTCCTCCAGGGAATGCAGCTCCTCCAAACGCTTATCAGGGCTCCACAGTTCCAGTCCAGGCACACAGCACTTCCGGGCTTGACAGGCGAAGACGCACGGGCGCAGTTAGGGCGTCAGGCGTAGCTGTTAGGTGCACCCTGGGCCCATAACCCGTTATCAGGGATTCCCCTAGCGATATGTGTGGCTCGATAGCAGAGTAGCACTTTTAAGCTCTTACGCAGCAAAAGCCTTAGCGCAATAACACACACACATATGCCTTCAGTGGAAAGGTGTGCTTTACTTACAGTGAGGGGAAGGCAGACATACACAAGACTATATACAACAGTCTCTCACTCTCGCCAAGCCCCACAGTAGGTAGACAGCTTGGAGTCCTCTGTTGGCTCCAACTCCAGGAGCACTCAAAAAGAGTCCTGGTGATCCTTTAGCAGTTCTTTCTTCTCAGTTGAAGAAAAACTCTGAACACCATCACCTCCTTCAGTGTCTCAGTCCTTCTCAGTATATAGACTCCTTCAGAATAGCAACCTTCTCACAGATAATCTCCTCCAGAATAACAGCCTCCTCCATAGACCCTTCCCAGAGGGCCACAGTTATACCCCAGTGTTGCTGGGCAGATTCTCTAATCAGCCACAGCTGGGCTGTTACATGAGCACGTGGACAAGGGCATGCACAGCCTGGCCAGTTTGAGGCTCTATTATGTACACCTGTGTTCAGAACACATGGAGGGCCTTAAAGTTGTACTATTCCACTGGGCAGCAATCTTTGTACAATACCCCCAAATGAAAAATGTCCTAACAGATTATATTGCTGAGTCATCGTCCCCCCCCCCGCAAGATTCTTTGTACTCACCTACTTTTCTTGAATGACTTTCACCATGAAATACAGTTCCTTCAATTCACACAAGATTGTTCTGATAATATTTGTGTGAATTCTCAATACAGTATATATCTAATGATACCTTATTCAGAATCCTATTGGTGCTTGCTTACATTTTGTGTACATTACTGTATTTTATTGATGCTAATTAAGGAGGTGCCAGGGCATATCTCAGTTGAGAGGTCTGGTGTATGACCAGGAATGCACTCCTTTTTCAGTTAGCCGCAGCAAATTACACAGACCTTATGTAAATGCCAGTAGGATACTAGTTACTAAAGGCAAAGCAGTCCTTCTTTACTGCTGCTTTTTAGAGGCAACATATTGTTTTCTGTTTGGAAGACCTGGTAGGATTGCAAAAACAATTCTGTTAGCATATGTTAATCTGTCAAGAAGGTGAGCATTGCTTCCAACATGTCACATTAATTATCCCAATTCTGCGTTATATGTTTGTCCGGGCAATGGCCGGGGGGGGGATGTATGTGTCATGTGATAGGAGGAGAGAAGAAGCAAGGTACTGTGTAACTGAGCTTATCTATCTCAGTTTACATGAAAACATATCAAGTCAATCATAGGATCTTGGAAGGAACCGATTGCCATATAGAAGACAAGCGCTACATACCTTTATGTTACTCTTCAGCTACTTAGTCCTGTGATGTCATCCTTAAATGGGAATTTCTTATCACTTCCATAGTACTATAAGAAGATTGGAGGTTTTTCTCCAGGTAAAAAAGTCATTAATTCAGGCAAAGATGTGAGAATTAAGCTAAATCTACTTTTATTTATTAGAAATAACTAAGGTGGAACCTTCTGGTTGTTAGATTTCTGTGGTTTCAGGGGCATCTTGGGTTAACTGGCAAGTTAACTTATGATAGAAAAAGAACAAAAACCAGTCAGTAATGAACCAAGGGCCATTCTGGTCTCTTAAATATGAAAATCCCATGCAAAATTTATGCTTGAGTAGACAAGTGTGTGCCCCTCATTGTGCATATATTTATGTATGCACCTTTTCCTGGGGAACCACCTACTGGTTCTCAAGTGTTTCATGGCCCACCCCCACCCCCATATCCAGATGAATGTGTGTGGACCACTATTATAATATACTGGCTGGCAGAGCTAAATTGCATGTATTCAACAAACAGCCTATTTTGGAATTAAAATGCAAAGGTATTTTTAGACCTTTCACTTGGGTTTCATGCTAAAATCAGAAAGAGTGGCACATACTAATTTTCCTGGTTAGGGCAGAAGTTTAAAACATTGGGTTTTTGTGCTCATGTGCTATTTTCAGCTACAGGTAGCCAATGTTTACATTTTAGCTGTGTTACTATTAAAAAAAAGAGCAACTGTATCTTAAAAAATTGTATGAATATATTCTTCAAAAACAGTGAAATACGTCCATGAGTTTTAGACTCCCTGCTAGGTGGTTTTTTTCAGCAGCTAGGAGAGGAAATGATACTAGGATATTTACAGCGACTTAAATAGCACCATTCTTAATGTCAATGTAGGTAGTTTTAAAAACATTGCTTAAATATGGGTTTCCCCCCACAGCAGTGGTTGAATGCGTCAAGGTTTTTGAAAGATAATTTCCATGGTGGTCAATAACAATTGGTTGGAGCAAGCCTAGCAGAAATGGAGAACTTTCTAGAAAACTTTTACTTTTAGTTATTGGCTGCACTGCAGACAATGTGTTACGCCATACATATGTAGCCGTGTTCCATGGAAAGTGGAGTGCCTATCTTTAAAAGAGAAGGATATCCTGCAGGAAATCTGTGGCATAAACCATAAGCAGGATGTCTTTTTGGTTTTGGCTCTTCTTACTCTTCTTCCTTCACTGTGCCTGCCAAAAGGAAAGTTGGTGCAAGCAGCTTTCCTCCAGACCACAGCAGGTGACTAGAAATGTTGTTTTCCTGGCTGTAGATTCCAAGAGCTGGAGAACCACTTTGGATTTGATCCCTTGGTTTATTAATTATTTGGAGGCTCTTACTACATCCGTTTCTCTTCATCAGGAAGCTTATTTTCCATTCTATATAATTCTCTTTCTTTGAAAACCAAGCAACATTAAACCTAGGAATAGTTTCAAAATACTAAATCTAGCTGCTGTATTTTCAGACATTTCAATTCACTTGAAATAGAACAAAAGGATATGTCTGTGGTATGTATATCAAGTAGTTGGGGCAGAAATGGCACCTGGTGAAAGTCCAATTGGAACAGGACCTTTTGCTATTGGCGCCAGTTTTGCAAAATGCCATCTGTCTTCCAGGCTACCATACTACTTCTGCAGACATCAGATATAAAACTAGCTTCCTCTTTCCTTCAGATCTCTCCTTCAAATGTATGTGTCATGTGAAGTCTTTGGTACAGCTCCCTAACTCCCACATTCTATCTTAATTAAGCTAACCTGAAGGTGATTCAGTTCTTCAAAAGCCTCTGGTTTAGGAAAGTGGGATATTGTGCTTCTGTATCCATGATTTAAAAAGCCAGGAAATGCCCTGAGATTGGTGCACAATATCATCCCTGTGTTACCAGCAGAAAAAAGGATGCCAGGCTTTATATAGCAAAATGTAACCTAAATGTTGACAACAACACTAATGGCAGCAGTCAAGATGGTCTACAGAAATGGTGGAGAACCTATGGCACACATGCCAGAGGTGGCACTCAGAGCACCCATGGGCACCCATGCAGTAACCCCAGCACAGAGTTTGCCTCGCCCCTCTGCCCAGCAGCCCAATGGGAGCACTTCATCCCTCCACAAAGCAGAGATTTCACCCTGCCCCTCTGCCCAGCAGCCCAGTGGGAGTGTTTCCTTCCTTCCCTGTTGCTGTGTTGGTACTTTGTGATAAATAAGTGGGTTTGGGGTTGCAGTTTGGGCACTCGATCTCTAAAAGGTTCACCATCACTGGTCTACAGGATATCCTCTTGCACTTATTTCCATTCACACTTATGGAAGAACAGTCATCACAATTGCTCTGTGTTTGGATGATTAATAGTTAATTGAAGAAACAAGGTGTCAGCTTCTGGCAGGGCTGTAGCGAGGATTCTAGATTTTTTTGGGGGGGGGATTTTTCAGGAGGGGCAACAATGTCACACACACATATATAACATTGGCATCCCGGGGTGGATTGAGGGGGTTGGCTGTTAGTTCAGAAGGGTTTTCGGCCCCCAGGGCCACCTCTGGCTACGGTCCTGGCTTCTGTGATTTTCTCATGCTTGGTGTCTTTATATTGTGAGTGGCCGGACATCCCACTCACAGTCGGAAAGGCGGAAAAGTAGATGCTCAGTCAAGTCAAGCCTGGACTCTCATTAGAGCAAGAATGAGTAAATTGGGTCTTCTATCCTACAATGCACATATAATGAAAATACAGAATTGACCAGAAAATACAATATTATTGGAAAAGGGGGGAGAGCAGTAGGAAAAGAGAAAGACCTAATATGAGATGGGTTGACTCAATAAAGGAAGCCACAGGCAATATTGCAAAGGGAGCGGGGGAGGTTGCAAGATCTAAGCAGAGCTGTTAGTGATAGGATATTTTGGAGCTCATTCACTCATATAGTCTCCACACATCAGAAGTGCCTTGATGGCACATAGCATCTTTAGAGTTTTTTTCTTAATTACTAAACACTTATACAATGACAAAATTTGTGGAATACACGCCAAAGCTCTGGTAACATGAGACATCAGCAGCCATGAAACAAAAAACTGCAATTTCACAGTTTAAATGAGTGAGCTTCTGAATATTTGTTCTCTCTACTTTTGAAAATATTGTTTAAAATACAGTACTTCTACAACCAGAAACAGAATGCCTTTTTAAATGTCTGTTTGGATAGGAAGGAGTTCCTCCTGAGTATCAGTTAATTACATCTTAACTAGTAGGATCAAAAGTTCAGATTGCCCCAGAGCTAACAGAACCTGCAACAATGTATCTATACTTTGGAACACTGGTTCTGATAAGCACATAGTTTGAACAGTCACTGTTTTACACTTTGAGATGCTATTTTAGGATCAATTTTCAGACCCTGCAACCAGGATTCCTTCTAAATAAAAAAAGTGGGTGGGACCAACCATTCTTCAAGATAAGGATTAATCTTTTCAATGTATAGGAACTATTAATTTCCAAACAATAGTATAGGGAAATAAAAGGTTACTTGTTTCTGCACTGGGGCGGATGAGTAAAATAGTTTTACTTTTTAAAAATATCATACCTCAAAAGCCTTTGCTCAAACTTCCCCAAATTTGGCACATGGCAACTTTGGAGCTGATCTGAATTCCAGTTACAAAGTTACAAGTTTTTGCCCCCATCTCCCCAGCTTCCAAGCAGCTATAGTGAAAATGATTGAACATTGGCTTGTATGCTTCTTGTAAGGCTTATTCTTCTATTACGTATCTGGAAAATGCTATGCACAGGAGTGGCACTATATAAATAAGTAAATGAATAAATTGATCTTCGTGTATTTTGAGTGCCTTCCGACCATGCGTCTCTTTTCTCTCCTTGGAGGTATGTTTCAACTTTTTCTTGCTGGCATTGTTTCATTTTGCTTATCATGTTTTAATTTTGTAATCTGTGTCGAGTTATACAAAAGGAGAGAGCTTGATACAAAATTATTAAAACAAAGTGAACCAAGGTTATTAATACATAAAGTGAAATCCTCAACCTAATTGTAATGGGTTTTAACTGTTTTTTTTTTAAAGTACAGCATTCAGTAGTTGAAAAGAGTTGGGGACAAAAAGGGTACTCTTAAAACAATTGAAGATTTTACCCATAGTTTTTTGGATTAAAGGCATAGCAGATGTCACAGAGGCATTGATGATAACTTTGAAGTGGTTTTACAACCACCCCCATGCAGTCTGTGGGAAAAATTAAGGCAGCTCTGATTAAAAGTTTCAGGTTCCCCAAGTCCATCTGTGTAGCTTACTTTCCAGTAGTACTTGGCCCTGAGGTAAAAATTCTCCAGCAAATATTTCTTGGTTTCCAAGGGACCTTCAGAGACTCCAAAATATTTTGCATGAGACATGCACCCTTTTTGTGCTGCTTGTTTCCACCGTCTCTTTTAAGCTATTTTTATTTGAAAATTAGTCCTTTTGTTTAGTGACATTGTCACACAGCTAATTAGATTTGTCTGTGTGATAGCATAAGGAGAGAAAAGCTAGTTCAGAGGTGTAGTTGATGTCTCCTGATTACATATTACCAGGTACAGTCAAACCTCGCATAAAGAGTGCCTTGCTTAAAGAGTAACTCGCTTAAAGAGCAGAATTTTCTCTGAATGTTCGCTTCTCTTAACAAATAAAACCAACCAAAAACTCACTTAACAAGTAAATCGGGGTTTGCAATCCCCCCACCAGAAATCACAATTGGTCACTTACAATGGTGTTTTGCTTAAAGAGCAAACTCGCTTAAAGAGCAATCCTGTGGAGGTACAGTAAAACCTCGGATAACACTAAAACTTGGTTCCACAAGTCTTGGTGTTATCCGATTTTTAGTGTTATCCAATGAATGTTAAAATCCTATGGGATGGATCGGATAACGTTAAAGCTCTATTGAGAGACATTGTAACTGCACAGGCTTTAGCGGTTGTTATCTGATGCATCCCATAGAATCTTAGCGTTATTCGATGCAATTCTCCCCCCCCCAATTACTTAACATTATGCGATTTTAGCGTTATCGGAGGTAAACGTTATCTGAGGTATTACTGTACAACTGTACTATGAACTCAAGTTCTTTACTCACAGTCATGTGGGTAGCAACTGGCTACTTTTACATCCTATCAAAGATGTAGACTACATTATGACTGTAAGGGTGCAATCAGATGGTAAGAAACTATTACATCTGAGCCCACCTGAAGGGGTTGCTTTGCTGGGGGTGGTCTTCCTTAAAGCAACCTTTCTTTTCCTATGGGCATTTCTCCAGCCCAGCTCTCCCCACATATATAGACCTACCACTGGACCAAAAAGGCTCCCTTTGAGTATCAACTAAGGTCTGGCTAAATCCCTATTGCTTGTACATCATGGGATCACTGGGAAACAAAAAGTGGTCTACAATATCAGCTATTTCCTCTTCTGATCACATCCTAATTTAAGAAGGGATCTCTCTCCTTTTCTAATGAAGTCACCGATATGGAAGAACAGAAGAAATGATCCATGATACAGGAGCTAGTCCAGTCTGTGCCTTGTCCTCTGTTGTAAGTATTGAGGCAAAAACAGACAGGAGATTGTACTTTTTGACTGCCAGCTGAGAGAAAGAGAGAGAGTATGTACATGCATGCATGTTTATTGCACTTGTATACAGTCCAGCTTGAATATACTCCCACTCTGGGCGGTTCACATAATTAAAATGACAACAATCAAATACATATATTCTACAAGCCCATGTCTCTTTTTTTTGCTTAAAGTAACAAAAAGTAACTATTTGAATTGTTTCTTGATTTAATTAGAGAATATAGGCTAGTTTCTGACTTCGTAATTGACAGGAAGTAATAAAGGATATTTGGTTTAACCATTCCCTGTAATAAGAGAGAACTTATGCTGGCTAAAATAAAGATCATGGGTTGCTTTGTGTTGTTCAAGTATCCCGGAGCTATGATTTTCTCTTAACTAAATAAAACTGTTATCACTGAATTTCATGAACAATGCAGCTTATTAAAATGGAGTAGACTCTCAATGACCTGGCTGGGTCATGTTGCTCCAGTTAAGATGACTGTTCTGCTGAAGCTAAATAGCCTAAATTTTATTTTCCAGTTTTATCCCTTTGAATTGCCACTGCAGCGCCTTTTATATTAAAAATCATTACTAGTGTTGTTTAAAAATGAGATAAAATTCTTCAGGATTACAACATATTTCATTTCTGTTATGATTATTTATTTCTTGTTCAATGGCAACGATTCTTTCTCTCTCATTGCAAATACACACTTAATAACCTTTTTCTTTATATACTTATATAGCAAAACAACACTAGTGATATAATAAAATTGGATGTTATTACTTTTATACCCCCACATTCTTTTCACCAACACCAGAGTGGGAGTTGCTTGAGGAGTTAAAGAAGAGCCCAAATGTCTCTTTGAAACCAAATTAGAATAAAAGACCAAGATATATTTGTCAACCGAAGTAGGACATCCAGAACATAAAGAGATCAGCCCCACAAGATGTTAAAAGGCTTCATCATTCTCCATGGGAACAGCAGTGTTCACCTCTCATGCTCTTTCTAACTCAAATTCTAATCACAGCCACTACCTAGGATTTCCCAATCATTAGGCTGAAAAAAATAGCCCACTGGGATTACACAAGTATTTCTCTAAAACTGCAACTAAAAGAGCAAATTACAATTTTGTTTAATTAACTTAAAGTTACTATTATCTTTTGACTTCAAAACCTCTATGTGCTAAATTATATCAATTTAACTGTTAGGGGTGAGAATTCTCTTTCCTTTTAAAAATCTAGTTTTGTGGTCAGGGAGTAATATTAATGGCTTAAAAATACACCATCTGCTCCAAGTATGAGACCATGCTTGGGGTTAAGGGAGTTTGGTAACAGGTGTATAAGAAATGAGGACAAATATTGCAAAGCCTCGTGGCATAAAGAGCTATTGAAATCCATTTCTTCAACAGTAACATGACATGGTTATAAACTCATCTGTAGGTGGTATTCCACCTTCCACAACTTAACTGTATAAATAGTACCTTCAGTGACCAATGCTGGAAAGGAAAGGAGGCTTAGTCATATGCCCACATATGGTGGTATTGGTCTGTTTTACAGAAAATTGGGAGGAAGCATTCTTGAAGGTGAATAAAAATCACAAACCAGCAAATTTTGGGGTCACCAGAGCTAGGTGTGTTATGGTGCTTGTTTATAAAGGGAAATGCATAACATCTCCTTAATTAGCTTCTTCTGCATTGTGATTTTTTAAAAAAAGTAGATTATGTGTGGAAGAAAAAGCAATTAAAAAAACAACACACTGATTATGCAGTCTTCTCAACCTTTCATTAATAGACTTATTCAACACTGCTTGTTTAAATATGAGAATCTATTCTTCCTCTTCTTCTAGGCCAGACATGAAACTGACAAAATGAAACCACCTTTTAGAGAATCCATTCCATAGTTCCTTTCGCCCAACCTAGTGTGAGAAAGATTAGGTGGCACAAAGTTGTCGTTTCCCAGGTTATGCCTGGTTGTGGTTCAAAAATATCACAATTTTCAAGGAGGCAATTTCTGTGTACCCCTGATAATCTATTGAATGCCATTTTATTGATGCAATTTATTGTATTTTAAACTGTGCCTGGTTTTTTAAATTCATGCTTTAAGCTGCCTGGGGTACTGTAAGGCAGAAGGGTGGGACAAATAAGTGTAAATAATCAATCAAGGATAGAAAAGGGTAATCTATAGAGAAAGAAGTAGAATTAGTTTTTGATACTTTATGCTAGGGGTGCCCAAACCTTTCAGGCTGGGGGCCTGACCACATCCCTGGAACTGCTGAGTGGGCAAGACCACACCCACAGGACATGGCGTGTTTGTACATGTGCAGCATGGATGCTTCAGCACATACATGAAAGTGGCCATTTTGTGTCCTGGTTTGGCACAGGACACAAAATGGCCACTTTCACGCATGCGCAGAAGTGTCTGCACCAAATCAGGAAATAAAATGGCCACTTCTGCACATGTGTGAAATTGGCCAATTTATTTCCTGGTTTAGCATGGATGCTTTTGTGCATGCATGAAAGTGGCCATTTTGTGTCCTGCGCCAAACCAGGATACAAAATAGATGATTTTCACACCTGCGCAGAAGCATCCGTATTTACTTCCTGGTTTGGCAATGGCGTCAGGGGCTGGATGAAATGGCTTCAGGGCCAGGGCCAGTCCATGGGATGTAGTTTGGCCATCCCTGCTTTATGCTCTTTGGTTTTATCATAGGCCTACTCCCCTCCCCACTAATTTATGGGATGAGATAATTCCAATTCATTCTAGGCTGATTTATTCAATAGTGGAAGATAGATCCTCTGAGCTTTTTAAAAAAAAAATTGTGCAATTTCTGTCAAAATGCCATGTACTTTTTTGGTACTAGTCTAGACACATCTGAGTCATTTGTTGTAGGTTATATTGGGATGTACCAATATGCCTAATCCACACACACCTTGAAACTTCCCCTGACATTTTGCTCATCCCCCTCATTGTCCTTCCCTTTGTCTATTTTTTTCCATCCCAACTTCACCTAGTTCATGCTCCTCCCTCCTTCCTTTATATTATACTTAGCACTCTCAATATTGCACTGTCCAACAGCTAGTTGACATCCAAATTATACCTAGTGCACCAGTACAGTTACAAAGGAGAGAGGGTTCCTGCTTCTAATTGGTGCTAAATTAATATGGAAAATTGTTTAGAAGGAAACAAGAGAAGATTTGGTGTATGGAGAGCAAATAGGGATGGTACTGAACCAGTGGTGGGATTCAGCAGGTTCGCACTCACAAACAACACACATCAGCCCAGTAATATGATTCACACAAGTAGACAATTCAGTGTGCAAATCATAGCAATACTGTGGGGTGGGGAATCACCACTAAGTAGTAGTGGTATTTTAAAAGCACAAACCAAAAAGTAGATCTATTTGTCGAGTTTTGACACTGTTGATATCAGTTTTGGCATTGTGTCATGTTGACACTGAGGAAAGTACATGTTCCAGGGATGCAAAGAAAGTTGAAGAACTGCTCAGAATGGATGTGCCATCAGGGGCCTTTCAAATACCAAGTGAACTAAAATAGGCCACTTTTTTGACACCCCCTCCCCCCTGTGACTTTCTGTGACCTTTGACCAACCCCCTAAATAATGTGGGTTCTCCGTTTTCCCTGATTTGAAGAGAACGGCAGAAGTGTGGCTGACCCGGAGCCTGAGGACGTCTGCTGCCCCACCCCCAGATTTCCACCTGGCCAGGGGGTTAAAATTTTGGAGTAACATGACTTCACACCAAACCCCCTCCCCCGTGACTTTTCGTGACTTTTGGTCAATCCCCTCCCCCCTAAAATGGTCATTTGGTATTTGAAAGACTCCTTAGTTATAACAAATATACATATACACACATTAGAAAAGACAGAAACCAAGAAGCCAAGAGTATTGCTTTTCAAAAAAAAAATTGCAGCAGGACCTTGGAACAATAACTGCCAGTAATTAATTAATTAAAAAAAACTTCCTAAATTACCTCTGGATGTTATAGAACAGGCAAACCTGAAAGAATATGTAATGTTACTGCTCAGAAGTTGTGGGGGGGGGGGTTTGGTCCTCTTATGGATGGCAAACAGTGTACTAACACAATTCATTAGATTTTGCACAAAAGCCCCATGTATTTTGGTGCCAAAACCTTTGCATTTTATATCAAAAACTTCTGTTTTGTGTAAAAGTAATGGTTTTTGTGTAAAATACATTATTTTTGCACAAACTACAAAGAGTCTTTTCTACACAAACTAATTTCACAAATTTCTCACAAAGAAATCTTTAAACACAAAACAAGGTACACAGACTTATAGAGTTTTGCCCAGCAGGAGAAAAATGTTAGAAATTATTCAATTCTGTCTCACTTGAAAGAAAGAATGAAACAAGAATATGCATGTCTCCTATATACTGCTTGGTTTAGTCTTAATGGTACCATTGCTTCTTAAACTCAGAAGCAGTTAAAAATAAGATGGATAGATCTTCAGATACTGTATGTAAAACATTAAAGAGCCATCCTGTGAGTAGCCTTGGGCAAGCTGCCCAGTCCCAAGGCATCCTAAGAAAAAAGGAAGGTTCAACCACTTCTGTAAATTCTCTACCTGGAAAACCCTGGAGAGGGTCACCATAAGCAAAAATTGGTTCACATGGAGACAGAAAGCAGGAAGCTAAACCTCTTGCCAGTACCCTTTTTCTGGACAATAGCAATAACAATAGCAACTCCACTTATATGCCACCCCCACAGCACTTAGAGCACTCTTTGGGCTGTTCACAAAGTAGTCCGCATTTTGACTACTCAATTTATTAACCTCAGAAATATGGAAGGCTGAGTCAACTTAGAAATTGTCAGGATCGAACTCAGATTGTGAGCAGAATCTTAACGACTGCACCATGGTGGCTCCTGTATTTAGCTAGTCTCGTTTCCTCATCCAGTGATGCTTTTTCTAAGTTGGAGTGGGGGAAGTATAAACTCTTGAGTGGGCTGCAGAAGAGGCTAAATAGCTTCTCCAGTGAGAGTGTGCTGAGAATTGTGTTATTCTTCTGTATGCTGCATGGACAGTGATGCCTTGAGAGGGGGTAGAGTGTTTATTTGTCCCATGGTCTACATGGCTACTCCTCTTCTTTGACTAACATGAATAAAATAGAGGCTGTGACAGAGTATATTATTTATTTGCTTAATTTGCATAATCTGTGTTGATCACAGAAATAAGTTTTTCTTGGCACTATTTCCCTTTTCCCATAGTAGTAATCAAAGGAAAATAAATGGTGTAAAGCTATTAGCCTTTTGCTATGAGAAGCAAGGGGACCATTCCTGTATTCACATTAGAGGGGGATTTATGCTTCTGAGATATTCTCTCTCTCACACACATACATTCTCTCTCTCTCACACACACACAAACGCACACACGCATGCACACGCACATACAAAGCCATTTGAGAAACTCAGAGGAATATTTTGGAAGTTGCAGGGTTATTTGTTTTTGGGAGGGGGAATTAATTCCAGGAAAAACTGTCCCTGTGCAGAATCCCACTCTCCCTGTCAAAAATTCACTGAAAGGAGAGTCTAGCTCCAGAAGATTTGACAATTTCTGAAATAAGTATGAGGGAATGAAGCCAGGGTCTCATTTGTGCTGGAAGCTGGCCAAGAATGAGAGATGTTTTGAGCAGTTGTCACATCCTGAGGGAAAAACAATGAGACCTGGGAGAATATGCTAAATTAGTTCAAAGATCTGTAAAGTCAAGCATCCTACTTCCAATATCAGCCAGCTGAATTCCTCTAAAAGTTCACAAAGGCATGGTTATGATAATGATAATAGATCTGTCTAGCTTGTATCTAGCACTCTGAGGTATTTGCCCTCAGAACAGACATTTCCTACAGATATGGTGTTCCATCTCTTTTTATAGTGAGTCAACTGTCCTTTATTTTATGCCAGTTAATTCCATGAGTTTATTATATAGTTGTTAAATAACTTACTTTTCTTTGTCTATTTTTTTCCTGTTATTTGGTATGATTTTGCTGGTTAACTCAAAGTTCAATATTGTAAGAGAGAGAGAAAGACAACTTTCTGTTGTTGTTTCTGTTTTAACAAGGAGAATGCCTATCCGTATGTGTGTGTGCATGTCTTTGCATTTGCTTCAAAACAAAGATTCCTAGGCACCTAAAATATAAGAATAATTGTTTGTCTTCCAGTCAGTTCTGATTTATGATGAATTTTTTTCAAGATTTTTAAAAGCTAGTGGGTACTCAGAAGTGGTTCACCTTTCCCTTCTTCTGAGGGTGATCTGGGAATGTGCACCTTTCTCAAGACAACATAGCTTGCTCTTCTCCAAAGAGGCACAGTGGGGAACTAAACTCCTAGTCCTTAGCTCTGCAGAAAGAGACCTGAAGCACAGGGCTATCAGCCAGCTACCTAAAATACAGTACAGCAAGCATGTTAAGATGCCTTTTAGTTATTACATTTTTATTTTTTTAAATCTATTTTTATTTATCGTATGATGAGTTTCAGTTGTCTACATTAATGTTGATGTATAAAGTAAGCACAAATGATCCATCTCAAGTTCCTAGCTAGAGTTCCACGTCTTGGTTTGAAAGCCAATGAATTGCTTCATTTGTGGCATTAAATGGAATACAGGCAGTGGTGGGCAGCCATAATTTTTACTACCACACTGTGGGCGAAGCCAACATTGTGGGCGGAGCCAACATCATGACGTCTTGGGCAGAGCCAATTATGAGGGCAGAGCCAACATAAAAAACTCATAAAAATAAGTACACAAAAATTACAAATTAAATAGACACAAAAATACATAAAAATACACATAAAAACACATAAAATACACATTAAAATAAATACACATTAAAAAGACATAAAAACACATAAAATACAAATTAAATACATATAAAACACATAAAAATACACATTAAAAATAAATACACATTAAATACACATTAAAATACACCCACCCACACCCACCCAAAGATGAGTCACTTACCCTGGGGAGCAGGATATAGGGAGCTTCAGGCTAGCAGCTTCTCTTCCTCCTCCCCATTTGGGAGGACAGCAAGGAGGCCGCACATCTGCACCAAGCGCTGTAGGTGCGCATGCACACCAAGCATTTGGCATGCATGTGCAGTGGGGGAACTGGTTCCCCCCAAAAAAGCCACTACCGGTTCTCCGGGACAACGGGAAAAGTTACTAACGGTTCTGGTGAACTGGTGCGAACCTGTTGCTGCCCATCACTGAATATAGGATACACCTTGAGATTACTAATCCCCCCATGGATTACTTAATTTTAGTTAATTTAACTGTATTCTTATCCAGCAGTACAATCTTCAGTGGTCAGGAGGCAGATTTATATCTTTATACTGACGAGAGAAATAGTAGAGAAATCAGTATTCCCTAATTACTCCTCCTTTTTGCTGGGCCCCCAAATTCTCCCCCCAAAAATAAGAGAGAGAGAGGACCTGAGAGAAGAGATCCATTTGTCTGGTGAGCAGAGAGAAAAAAGAGTGCCTAGAAGAGGGCAATGCTAAAGGAGAAAGGGGTTGAAGACACAAGAAGAACAGTGGGATAGAAAAGGAGTGTTTGGGAACGAATGAGAGAGTAGATCATTGAGTGGGTAAAAAAGGAAGAAAAATTACTTGGTAAGGAAAGGGGGTAAGCACGCATGTCTGCGGGAAGAGGGAAAGCAATGGGTTATGTGTGTTGGGGAATAGAGGAGGAAGCTGCATTGATGCAAGGATAAAAGATATCTAGCTATGAAGGAATTGGTTGAACACTGAAATTTGGCTGAGTGCTAAAGATTTCTATCTACCTGTGCAAAACTGGGTATATTAATCCATGATAATTGGATCGACATGTATTTCAGTTGCTGTGTCAAGAACTGCAGTGCCTGCTGCTTTTTAAAATTTCATTGACTGGTCCACTTGGGAAGTGTCTCTTTTGTTTGCCAAATAATTTTATTGCCAGTTGAAAACCTGTGAGTGCTCTGCCAAGAGATCAACAGTGTAATGACAAATCTATTGCCAGAATGAAAAACTGGTTGGCAATGCAAAGAATGTGATACTGGCCAGTTGGAAATGAGGCCCAGACATGAATGCTACAAGTCCTGTCAGAACGAAATGCACCTTTCCATTTGCTGCCGTATGGGAAACTCTCCTTGAAGTGTGAGAAGGGCAGAATTTGGGCTTTTTCCTCATGCAGCCTCACATTCATTTATTTCTAAAGTGAAAACAGTAATGAGCTCTTTGAAGGTAAACAAGATGTATTGGGCTTAAGGTTCCATGGACGGCAGATCCCTTCATCACAAATAAGCTTTTGCTAAATAAAACATCTAGGAGCCACATGATTCCTGGCTCTTTGTACCACAACAAATTAACACATTGGAAATATTTCTAGAGTTAAAAGCCACAGCTACCTCACTGGCAATATTCTAAAGTTAAAAGCCACAGCTTCTTCAACTTTCCTTGATGGTTACTTTTGGCCAGTTTACAATTACTGATAACAAAAATACAGTAGTTATTTTATTATTGTTTGAGGAGAAAGAGGCCTTTCTATAAGTTTTATTATTATTATTTTTAAAAAGGTTACCTTAAGCATTTGTAACTTGATCGCATGATTCACTTTAAACATTAGGGCAACTTAGCAATATAAAACTTAAAACAGTGCTAAACATAACCACAAAAAAATTATAAATACATGCAAGGCAGAAAAGCAGCTTTTAAAAAGTCACAATCAAAGGTTGGAGAGATGGTAGGAAGTCCTGCCAAAGATTAAATCAGCTGGGCTGCCAAGCATGTTTTATTTATAGAGATTCAAAGAAATAGTGTCTACAGGTTCACATAATGTTGCATGTATGGGTAGAGAAGCTAAAATTACTCACCTTGGACTCTAGTTCATGTCTGTTTATAATAATAAGGGCTGTTTGGAGTCAGCTTTGTGGGCGCGAGAAGCCAAGGTGGTGTTTATTTAATCCCTTTAGCTCAATGTTCTAGCATCCCTGTCCTGTAGTGCAAACATTGTTGGAGTATTTGAATATTCAATTTCTCCTGGGAGAGAGATTTTATAGCACAGGTTTGATTATTTACTTTGCTGCAAGATGTTTCTATTTCATTTTGACCACTCTTTCTACTTTTCTTTTTATGCATGTGTATGCCCCCGCTTGAAAGATCTTCTTATTCTAATTCTTCTGTGTTGTTGAGATAGTTATTAAGATGTCTGTATTCCTACTAGATCCGTATGTTGGATGTCTAAAAGATGAAATGTTGCTGAATTACAAAACTTGTCATTCTTTACTTTTGTCTCTTCCAGCTAGGGCTAATTACACTTTCAGTTAAGTGAAATTAGTTGTTTTCATGTGCCATCAAGTCATCTCCAAGTTATGGAGAGTTTATGAATGTGAGATCTCCAGAATGTCCTGTTCTCAACTACAATGATCAGTTCTTGCAGAAGCTTGTGGTTCCCTCACAGAGTCAACCCATCTCATATTTGTTTTTCCTCTTTTCCGGCTGCCTTCCACTTTTCTCAGCATTAATATCTTTTCTAGAGAGTCTTGGATTCTCATGATGTGCCCAAAGTAGGACAACCTCAGTTGTTTTAAATCATAGCTGTTTTCTGCCAGCAAGATGGCGTCATGTGCATATCTTAAATTAATGATGTTTCATCCACCATTTTCCACTCCTCCATCTGTATATAAAGCTTTATGTATTACATTCTGCATAAAGATTGAGTGGGTAAGGAGATAAAATGCATCTTGTATAACATCTTTGCCTACAGGAAAGCAATCTCTCTCTCCATATTCTAGTCTTTTTTAAATTACTCTTTTATTTAATCAAAAGAAATTTTACACATAAACAAAGACTTATCAAATAAAATAAAACTATAATGATATTTGATCACTCAAAGTATTTCCCTGAGGTTTCATAGTCATGGTGGTCAGCAACATATTTTGTAGAGATTTTTCCTTAAACATAGCAAATAAAAAGTGAAGAACTTTGGAGATACGCACAAGTAACCAAGGACAAATGGTTACTTGTGGCTTGCTTCCCCAAACTGTTTTTTGACCTAAATCAGGAGTTCTCAACCTTTTAAAGCCAGGGGCCGGGTCACGCTCCTTCATACATCTTCAAGGGCCGGAGAGCCATTTTGCCCTTCCTCCACAACATGTCACTTTCTGGTGTGGTGGAGGTCGGCCACATGAAATGGTGACATGGGCCACAGGTTGAGAATCCCTGACCTAGATGTTAAAAATGTCCGTATTGGTTGGTATTTTGAGCAGGACCAGGGTGGCCTCTTAAATCCATTTAATGAGTTCCTAACATGTAGCTCTCACATTTCATTCTATAAACATCCACCTAGAGTCATAGGACTTTTTTCATTGTTGGGTCACAGTGTTCATTCCATCTTATTTTATGTGTCTAGAATACAATCAATTAGAATTCTGTTTCTGAACTGCATGGTTTGATTGCCTTTGATCTTCTTTGAAACAAAAGGAAGGAAATGACAATGCTTATGCAAAATTGCTTATTTTCAGAATTCTTTTGTACCTTATAGCAAGCCTATCTCTGGGAAATTGATACTCAAGAACCTAAGTAAACTATTGTCTCATACAGGTAGTAAAGCATGTTTACAAATTTGTTGCAGGTCTTTAAAGTGCTACACACACAAACCCAGATTCCAAAGTCATATGTTTTGCACGTGTGCCCTGCTATGTCAAGCTCTTCTTTCCTTACTTTTTGTTCTCTGACAAATTCATTTATTTTATTTTATTTTAAATTTATACTCTGCTGGAGGTCCTGGCAAGAGGGTTACCTCTCCCAGTGCTTCATAGTCTGACCATGGATTGCCCCTGCCCTTAATTATAGGGCGGCTGCTTTCAAACAATTGAACTGTGTTTTTCATAAGTTATGAGCACATGTACATAAGCCCTCACAGACACTCTCCTTAGTTCTAGAAGCACTGATGTCAACTATCTAGAGTTGACAACAGACTCTAATAGACTAGAAGAAAGGTCAAATCCAGTAATAATTCTCTGCATATCATTTGTTATAGCTTAGTTCTGTGGCAGTCCACTGCTCTCTCTCTCTCTCTCTCTCTCTCTCTCTCTCTCTCTTGTTTTTAAATTATTCCCACCAAATCAAACAGGCTTTTGAGTTTGGGACTCAGTCTTCACAGAGAGTGGGAACTGTACTGTTCATTGCTGAAGAAAACTGCCTTGATTCAAGGATTTAAAATATAAATATATAGAGAAACAGTTTGGCTTCTGTCTTTCAACTGCTCTTCTTTCTCTTTTCTTCGATGTTCTAGTTTTCAAGGATACATCAGCTGGGAAACTCGTTTCTCTTTCTGTTTCCTCCACTTAATCTTTTTAAAAGATTTTAAAGGATGGACATTTGACCTGGCTCTTGGAAACTGTGTTCCTAAAAGCATTCTTAGCTTTAAGTAACATAACATACCTGTAAATAGATTTAAGATTGGGATGCGAGTCTAATGTAACATCTGGCTTTATACTCCTTTTTTTTCTTTTTGCCAAATTATATGACTGGGATGGAGAAGCAGGAATAAAAAGAAACAACTCAGTCTGTCTTAATTACTGCTTAATTGACACCTTTGTGATTTCTGATTCAAACATTCACTTCTTTAAACACAAGCAATTCACTGCTGATTGAATGAACCTCTAATTGAAGGGTATGTGCTTATTCCTATACTGTAGGAGTGAGCAGATGTGGTCAGTGGTGGGCTTCAAAGAATTTTACTACCACACTGTGGGCATGGCCTACTCTGTGGGCGTGGTCAGGTGACTGGGTGGGTGTGGTCATGTGAAATTAATTTTTAAAAATAATTTACAAAAAATCACAGCTTCCCATGGTTCGACTATTATTAGTTTCTGGAGCTCAGCCTTTTAATTAAAATACATGCTTCTTTGCTTCAAATATCAAGCCCTTGCTCTGTGGTGGAATCCCAAATGAATTTGGCCAGGCTGGCTACGAGATGGCCCTTTGCCTTGGTGGAAGGAATATTTACAAACCTCTTAAGACTCTGTGGGGGCTCAGGTGGTTAAGATGCTAACTGGGAGGCAAAAGGTCAGCAGTTCAAAACCCAAGTACTCCACAATGGAGTGAGCTCCCGTCCAGTGGTGGGATGTCAAAAATTTTACTACCTCACCATGACATCATCACAGTGTGGGCGGAGCTGACATCATGACATCGTAGGCGGAGCCAAATTAAAAAAAAATAAAAAATAATAAAAATAAAATAAAAATAAACACACACACACACACACCTCAACCCACTCACCCACAACACAAACCCATAAATAAATTAAATAAATAGATAAATAAAATTAAAAAATACATTAAAATACAGCCACCCACCCACCCCAAACACAAATCAACCAGAGCTTTTAAACCAGAGCTTAAAGCTTATTCCGGCTAATCTTTCTCACACTAGGTCAGATGGAAGGAACTACAGAATGAACTCATCACAAGATGGCTTCATTCTGGCACTTTTCAACTTTTCAACAGTTAAAGAAGTTAGGTACTAAGTCTTTGCCTAACCAGTTCTCTAGGATAATATGCCTTAATGTAAATGTAAAACAGCTGTACCTCCTTAAGGGTTCTCCAATTGGAACAGCAATTGGAACAGCACAGATATAGCTTATTGATGAGGTAACTCCAAGACTTTGCTTAAAAACCCTAAGCCAGGCTGCCAGACCTTTTTAGGAACTGGTAGTACGTCAATATAGGTAAAGGTATTAAATACACATTAAAATACATGCAGACACACCACACCCAAAGGTGAGTCACTTACCCTGGGGAGCAGGCTATAGGGAACTTCAGGCTAGCAGCTTCTCTTCCTCCTCCCCGCTTGGGAGGACAGCAAGGAGGCCGTGCATGCGCACCAAGCACTGTAGGTGTGGATGCACACCAAGTGCTTGGCGCGCATGTGCAGTGGGGGAACCAGTGAAAAGGTAAGCCCCGAAGGTGATTCCCCCAAAAAACTGCTACCAGTTCTCCGGGGCCCTGGGAAAAGTTATTACTGGTTCTGGTGAACTGGTGTGAACCTGTTACATCTCATCACTGCTCCCATCTCTGTCCCAGCGCCTGCCAACCTAGCAGTTCAAAAGTAGATAAATAGGGACCACTTTGGTGGAAAAGGCAACATTGTTCCATCACCTCCAGTGCCTAGTCATGCTTACCACATGACCACAAAAACGTCTGCATACACAGTCACTGAATAAAAAGAATTCCAAACCATTTCAAAGCACCAAAGAAAGATGAGGCAGCAAAAGGGAGGCTTACCATACCTCCTCAGGAAAGAGTAACACCAGAGGCAGAAAGTAACACCTTTCTCCTGCTCAGGAATTGAACTATGGCTGGGAATTCTGGGATTTGTAGGAGTTAAAACAAACTCTGAAATTCCCCCAGTCACATTGTTGACTATGGAGCAGGGAGTTGTAGGAAAGGACCATTCCCTGCTAAAGAAGCCACCTCTGAAAAATGAAAACAGGCATTTCCTTCTTAATAATCAAAGCTATTGCCACTGGCCACTCCCCACCCCAAGCCTGGAGAAGGCTTCACCATGGCTCTTTCAGCCCCTCTATCTAAATTTTGACAGGGGAAACCTGAGTCCTTCAGCCTGGGCGCGTCTGCCCTGAAGGGGAAAGGTGGACTGCTCCAGCTCAAGGACTGGCAGGGATGTTCCTCTTTCCCCCAACCCAAGACATCTGGGGAAGGTCCCTGCCAGTTCTCGAGCTGGTGCAGTCCACCTTTCCCCTTCAAGGCAGACACTCCCAGGCTGAGAGACCCAGCAGTTCCCCCTGCCAAAATTTAGATAGAGGGGCTGAAAGAGCCAAGGTAAAGCCTTCTCCAGGCTTGGGAAGAGGAGTTGCCAGTGGCAATAGCTTTGATTATTAAGAAGGAAATGCCTGTTTTCATTTTTCTAAAGTGGGTGGGAAAGTTCTTTGAGCGGACTCCTCTTAAGACTCTGCAGTGGCTGAAGCAGGGAGGGAAGGAAAGGAAGGGGGCATGGGCAGGCTGCTGCAATGTAGCCCAGCAAAGAGGAAAGTGGGCATGATCATGGGGAATTTTTACTATTCCCCCCCCCCCCAACCGATGCATAACACTTTCCCTGATAACATATGTTTTACATGGATGGGTAGTAACTGCTCCAATACAGCCTTGGAAATGTACAAGACTCCCAACCCTGCCCCAACAGCCCCAAAGCTTCCAGTTTTTATTGATATTTCATGCAAAGCGGAAGAAGCTTTTTATTGCCTCAATTTCCAGCTAAAGGTAAACCAATTCAAGCATTTTGTATGTGGTTATAGTCAGGCTGGTGTTTGGTTTCTCATCCTCTGTGACTCTGTCTGGTTTTGCAAAGTGCAAAAACACCCAATTTGGAATAGTCATGCATATTTTATGCAGATCATTCCATAACTGTTATTGAATTAATTAGGAGTTGAGGGCTTACTTCCAAGTTAAAGACTGTGATCCTCATTTGCCTCTGCTGATTTCTGTTCACAATTTACAATTAAGCTTCTAGAACATCTGGATATAAGATACACGTTGGATACATTTCAGATCACATGAGTCACCTTACAAATACCATTTGCTTGCTTCATTTGCACCACATATTACAACTATTTTTCAATTTCTCCACCTGTGGATTTTTCTATTGGACTTATGCCCCTGGTGGCGAACCTTGACACTCTAGCTCAGTGGTGCCCAAACTTTTTTTTTGCCAGTCCGGTCCCATCTCCGACATGCAGCTGCAGGGGCCGGGGGCAGGCTGCTCCTGCTGCCGACAGTTTTGACATCAGCAGTGGCAGCAGCGATCGAGGCTTTGTCCCTGCTGCTCTGAGCAGCCTCTGGCTTGGTCCCATCCCCTCTGCAGTCTTTGCCAAAGCTCATCTCCACATTGGGAAAATTTTTGGAGCCTCATCTGTTGCAAAATCCTTGGCACTGGGAGAGCCCCTTGGTGCAGCAAGGCTGATGTCAGCGCAGCATGCCTGGTTTACCCTTTCAGTGGGTACTCAGTTGCAGCCTGTTGTCCCCCATCCAGACCCCAACAGCCTCCAGACACCTGGATAGGTCTCTGATTGCATCGTTTGGATCACCATGGGCCGAGATGTATGGCTGAGTATCATCATCATACTGATGATACCTCACCCCATGGGAATGGATGATCTCCCCTAGCAGTTTCATGTAGATGTTAAATAGGAGAGGTTAGAGCCCTGAGCCCTGAGGCACCCCATACTCGAGAGGCCTAGGGCTGGACATCCCATCCTCATCCACACCGACTGGGTCTGGCCCTTCAGAAATGTGGCAAACCAAGACTTCACAGTTCCCGGGATCCCCACTCCTCGGAGCCGTTCCAGAAGGATATCATGGCTGACAGTATTGAAGGCTGTTGAGAGGTCAAGAAGAACAAGGATGGAGGGATGACTTCCATCTCGCTCCTGCCAGAGATCATTCAACAGCATGACCAACACAGTCTCAGTACCATGTCCAGGCCTGAATCCTGACAGGAAAGGGTTCAGATAATCTGCTTCATCCAGAACTCCCTGTAACTGCTGCACCACTGCCTTCTCCAAAACCTTCCCTAAAAAGGAGAGGTTGGAAATCAGCCAATAGTTGGCCATTATTGTTGGGTTGAGTGCTGTCTTCTTAAGGAGGTGGTACACCAAAGCATGTTTTAATTGTGCAGGAAACACTCCTTCCCATAAAGATGCATTGATTATTGCTCCTACCCAACTGCCTGTCACCACCTTGGACACCTTGACCAACCAGGTGGGACATGGATCTAATGGGCAAGCAGTGGCATGAACAGATCCAAGGAGGCTGTCCACTTCCTCAGGGACAACTGGATCAAACCGATCCCAGATAACATGGCAAGACTGCTATCTGGTCAATTCCAGACCCATAGTGTCCATGTTGGGGTTAAACTTTGAGTGAATCTGAGTGATTTTCTCCACAAGATAATCAGCAATGTCCTCAGCTGACCCCTGCCAACCAGGGCCAGGCCCCCCTCTACTGAGTAGGGACCTAGTCATCCAAAACAGAGTTTCTGGGTGATTATCTGCAGAGGCAATAAGGGTGGTGAAATATTGCCATTTCACCACCTCTATCATGACCAGGTAGGCTCTGATAGTGGCTCTAACCAGTGTTCAGTTGGAATCACTGAGTCTTCACCCAGCGACACTCTCGGCATCTCTTTGCCCGTTTAAGCTCCCTCAAATCCTCCGTAAACCATGGGGATGAGTGGGACCCACATGCACGAAGATGCCGTAGTGGCACGATCGCATCCAAGGCTGCTGTCGCAACCCCATGCCAGAGGTCAACAAGAGCCTCAGACGAATCGTGTAGCTGATCCAGAGGAAAACACCCCAGTTTCCTTTGGAGTCCTTCAGGATCCAACAGTCGCTGGGGGCAGGCCCATTTATCTGGCCCTGCCTCCCTACAATGGGACATTACCCCCAGAAAGTCCAGAGCCACCAGATAGTGATCTGACCATGGCACAGGTGTCTAGTTGCTGTAATTTCAGATCACTCTGCCACCGCTCTGACAAGAAAACTAGATCCACTACTCCTGGTCTTCCCCTGAATTACCTGAGTCAGGCCCACAGCTGCCATGGAAGCCATGAACTCCCATGCTACCTCGGACCCAGGCTCCAATGGAGGCAAGTTGAAGTCCCCCAGAACCGTATGTCCAAGGAACTCCAACTCCAACATTGTGATGGCCTCAAGGAGCTCAGATAGGGAATCTGCTACACTGCAAGGGGACAGGTACAGGAAGAAGATTCCCAACTGACTCTTAAGGCCTAACCAGAGGAGCAGGGCCTCACAACCTGGAACTTGTGGAGCCATGGCTCTCGCAACTCCCAATGACTCTCTGGCTACAATGGCAATGCCACCGCCACTCCCCTTACCCCTAGGCTGGTGCCAAATACTGAACCTAGCTGGACACATATCTGATAGGGGAACCCCATCCTCCAGTGTCAGCCAAGTTTCAGTGATGCATGCCAACTTGGCCCGATCCCCCAAGATTGAATCTAAGAGCAGGGGGTCCTTATTACAAACCGACCTGGCATTCACCAGCAGCAGTCTAAGGGAGGGGAAACTATGGACCAGCTGCTCAGGAACCAGAGATGTAGCCAGGAGGACAGGAGCAGGGGAGAGATTTGGGGGGGGGGGCTTTTTTTGTCTCACCAGCTAAGAAACCACCCACAGTCAAATCTACAGTGGTTTTTTTTTTATTAACTAGGAAAAGGAAAGAGGTTAAAAAAACCTGATGCAGTGCATCAGCAACAGTTTTAAACAGTAAAAAAAATAGGTAGGGGAAGTGATTGATTTGTCAGTTTTAAAGCCACTTCATGATATTTGTGGGAGTCATTTCTGTGTGAACGGTCACACACTTGATGAGATCGTTTTAATTAAGCCTGACTGTTCCAAAGCGTTGCTCATACTAACAGCTCTGTGCTGTTAGTGTAGCCACAATCTCCTGTGGAAAAGCTCACTCAAATGCAAATTGTGAGCATGGAGGCTGAAGGTAAAACCAACAGCTTCAATCCTACTTTCTTGTTTTCATCTTGAACAGTTGTATCTCCAACAATTCTGTCTCAGTTTTTTAAATTGTACCAATTGTAGCTGCAAGGATTAGGGAAACAGTGGAAGTTGAAAATAATTGCATCTGAACCATGATAATAATTAAAAAACATTCTGTGTGTTACATTGAAAGCCAGCATGAATTGAGAGATTAGGTGTGATGCCAAGATCTTATAACTAGAAGAAAACAGAATGAAAGTCTTTTTCTGGGGTGGGGGTGGGGGGTAGTCATACTTTCCATTATTTGAAAATAGACCTCCCTTTTTGTGCAGGATCTGGGTTTCAGCCTGTTGCTAGAGTCTGAATTCAAATGAAGGGAGAGAAAGGAGCAGCTTCCAAATGTCAACATACTTGTTGAAGATTGTCAGATTTCATGGAGAGTGTTTTACTACAGTAATACCCCAGGTAACGCAAGTACCGTATAGCGCGAAAACCGCATAAAGTGACAAGATTTTCGGAAAAATCTTGTATCGAATAACGTGATTTTACCGTTATTCGGAACAAGCGTATGCGTGGGGGGGGGAGTTGGGTTGGGTAGAACATCTACCCAATCCAACCCCCCTAGCGCCCGCCCCCACGATGTTTGGAAAGGGTACGGGGATCCTTACCCTTTCAAAACTTCAGGCGAGCGGCGCGCATCGGTGTGGGTTAGCGCAGGATACGGGGGGACCTCCGTACCCTGCGCTAACCCCCACCAATGCACGCGCGCCTGCAAGCCACCCGATGTTCCCAAAGGATAAGGATCTTTACCCTTTCGGAACATCGGGAGAGGAGAGGCGCCTCTCCGTGGGGTCTCCCTGGCTTGGGAAAGAGGCGGCTTGGCCGAAATTCCCTCCCCCTGCACGGGGGTGAGGATTTCGAACAAGCCGCCTCTTTCCCGGGCGCGTTATAGCAACAAAGATCGCACATCAAGGCAATTGCCTTGACGTGCGATCCCCGTTTCGCTCGCCTAAACAAGGGTCGGCTTTTCCGAATTCCCCCCTCGGGGGAAATTCGGAAATGCCGACCCTTGTTTAGGTGCTTTGCGATGGGAGTTTGGGCAAACTCCCATCGCAAAGCGCCTAAACGGGGATCGCACTTCAAGGCAATGGATCAAAGCGGGGGGCTGAAACTCAACTCAAAGCTGGCCTGAAACTCAACATAAAAAACCCCAAGATCATGGCATCTGGCCCCGGAGGAAATGGAAGCAATAAGATATTTTACCTTCTTGGGATCTAAGATCATCATAGATGGTGACTGCTGCCATGAAATAAAATGACACTTCTTGGGAGGCAAGCAATGGAAAACCTAGGCAGCATAATAAAAAGTAGAGACATCACCCTGCCAAAAAAAGTCCGCATAGTTAAGCAATGGTCTTCCCCGGAGTAATGTATGGCTGTGAGAGCTGGACCATAAGGAAGGCTGAGCGCAGAAGAATAGACATCTTTGAACTGTGGTGCTGGAGGAGACACTTGAGAGTCCCCTGGACTGCAAGGAGATCAAATCAGTCAATCCTGAAGGAAATCAGCCCTGACAATGAAGCTCAAGTACTTTGGCCACGAAATGAGAAGAGAGGATTTACTTTAGAAGGCCTTGATGCTGGGAAAGATTGAAGACAAAAATAGAAGGGGACGTCAGAGGTTGAGGTGGATGGATGGAATTGTTAATGCAATGGACGTAGATCTGCCCAGGCTGCAGAAGATGGCAGATGATAGAGGAGCCTGGCTTGCAGTGGTCCATGGGGTCACAAAGAGTCGAACATGACTGCACAACTGAACAACAACAAAAAAATTGATAAACACACTTTGCTTATGATTCTGTAACTAACTATGTATTATCCTGACAGTTGTTCTATCCACCCACACTTAGTTAGCTGGCTAATCAGACTATTAAGGCCACTTTGTCAAAAGCTGTGCTGAAGTCAAGATATATTACATTTACAGCATTCCCAATTGTCTACCAGGAAGGTTACCTGATGCAACAATGAGATAAGATTAGTCTGGCAGGATTTGTTCTTCACAAATCCTTTTTGTTTCTAGTTATCACTGCACTGTTTATAAGCTGATTTCTGAGTGATCACTTTATAATCTGATCCAGAATTTTCCCTGAGACTAATAATAGGCTGATAGGTCTATAGTTCACAGGTTCCTTCTTTTTGCGTTTTTTGAAGACAGGGCAACTTTAGAACTCCTCCAATCACCTGAAACTTGACCCATCCTCCATAAGTTCAAGAACATAATACAGAGTGGTTCTGAGAACTCTTCCACTAGTTTCTTCAGTATTGTTGGATATAGTTTGTTGAACCCTTGAGATTTGAACTTATATAAATTATTAAAGTATTCTTTGACTATTTTTAATCAGTCATAAGCTACAGTTAAACTTCCTCTACTTGAACGTCACATTTCCTTGGAGGTCATAAATGTCTTTTGGGAGAAACCTGTGCTGAAGTAGGAATTCAGCTCCTGCCAACCTAGCAGTTTGAAAGTAAGAAATTGGAAGTAGATAAATAGGGACCACTTTTGTGGGAAAAGATCTTGGGGCCATGAAAGGAGCCTCATTCAGGCATCATCTGGAATTCCTCCATCAAAAATCTTTTCAACCCAGAAATCACCTTTGTGTGCTTCTGACACGATTTTAAAAGCACCTCTGCTTTTTCTTTGCCACCTGTCATCATTTTCTACCCCCACTGAAAAACTACATATGTCCCTGGAGAATGTTTCTTTGTTGCTTTTAGCATGTCTTGCTAATCTCATTTCATTTCATTTCATTTATTCGATTTGTATACCGCCCTACTCAGTACAACCGACTCAGGGCGGTTTACAGAAACAATACATATAAGACAATCCAAAGTAATATAACATAATCAAAGGTCATACAGTATAATACAGTATAATACAATAAATATAACAATGCAGTACAGCAGTGCAATAAAACAAAACCACACTGCAAAATAAGGTTACAAAATACAATTCCAGTTACATATACATAGCATAGTCTCTCTTTTTAAAAGATTTTTACAATATTAAAAAAACTAACAAAACAATCTACAAAACGTAAAAGAAACAATTACATACAAAAAAAGAAAAAAAGTAGTTCCCATGTACATCCTACAGCGTTAAAAGATAAGAAGAGGGGGAAAAATACATATCAATATAATATAATGTAGTCAGACATTACTTTAGTTATTTTCTATACATTTACTATACTGTATAATTTCACCTTTATATCTACTCTCCTCTTTAACCACAATATTACAACTTTATTATTTTATACATGGTACCTACCACCCAGTGCACTATAGTCCTTGAGTCTACCAGCCACTCCTTTTACAACTCAATCATTCTGCCAAAAATACATTGTATTTGGAGCAGGTTTTTCTCCTTTATTATCCATCAATGTGTGTTGCAAAAAAGGTTTCCAAATGTCCTAAAATCTATTTTGTTTTATTAACCCTCTTTTAATATTTAATTCCCATGTAGGTATCCAAGTTGAACTTTTCAAAGCCCTAAAAGATGATGGAATCAAATTATTACATTCTATATGCCAGCAGATTTGGAAAACACAACAATGGCCACAAGATTGGAAAAGATCAGTATATGTTCCAATCCCCAAAAAGGGAAATGCCAAGGACTGTTCAAATTATCGAACAATTGCGCTCATCCCACACGCGAGCAAGGTGATGCTTAAGATAATACAGGATAGACTGCAACAGCATGTGGAGAGAGAGTTACCAGAAGTGCAGGCGGGGTTCAGAAGAGGCAGGGGGACCAGAGACCACATCGCCAACATAAGATGGATCATGGAAAAAACAAAGGAATATCAGAAACAAGTATACTTCTGTTTCATTGATTACACTAAGGCTTTTGACTGTGTAGACCACAACAAAATGTGGCAAGTAATTAAAGAGATGGGAATCCCAGAACACCTTATATGCCTCATGAGAAATTTGTACATGAAGCAAGAAGCAACAGTTAGGACAGAATACGGAATAACAGAGTGGTTTGGAATAGGAAAAGGAGTAAGACAAGGCTGCATTTTGTCACCCTGCTTATTCAACTTATACACAGAGCACATAATGTGCAATGCAGGGATGGAGGAATCACAATTTGGGATCAAAATTGCTGGGAGAAACATCAACAATTTGAGATATGCAGATGATACCACCCTAATGGCTGAAAGTGAGGAGGACCTAAAGAAGCTCCTGATTAGGTTGAAAGAAGAAAGTGAAAAAGCTGGCTTGAGACTCAATATCAAGAAAACAAAGATAATGGCAACAGGCCCTATCAGTCCCTGGAAAATAGATGGGGAAGAAGTAGAAGCCGTGACAGACTTTACTTTCTTGGGATCAAAACTCACTGCAGATGGGGATTGCAGCCATGAAATAAAAAGGCGATTGATTCTTGGGAGGCAAGCAATGAGAAACCTGGGGAGCATAATGAAAAGTAGAGACATCATATTGAAAACAAAAATTCGTATTGTCAAAGCAATGGTATTCCCAGTGGCAATGTATGGTTGTGAGAGCTGGACCATTAGGAAAGCTGAGCGCAGAAGAATAGATGCCTTTGAGATGTGGTGTTGGAGGAGAGTTTTGAGAGTCCCCTGGACAGCGAGGAGAACAAATAGGTCAATCTTAGAAGAAATAAACCCAGAATGCTCCTTAGAAAGTCAAATAGTAAAGATGAAGCTAAAGTACTTTGGACATCAAATGAGAAGAGAGGATTCACTTGAGAAAGCCTTGATGCTTGGAAGGGTCGAGGGCAAAAGAAGAAGGGGACGGCCCAAGATGAGATGGTTAGATGGTATTGTGGAGACAATGGGCACAGAGCTCAGTGAGTTGAGGGGGATGGTGGAGAACAGGAGTGCCTGGCGGGCAATGGTCCATGGGGTCGCAGAGGGTCGGAATCGACTGTGCGACTGAACAACAAAAAATCACCTTTCCAATTTCTGGCTACTTGTTGTCTCGCCAACGTCAAGAAGATAGACAATAACTCTTTTATATTTTCCTCTAAATTCAATTCCTCTAAGTCCGTTAATAAAACAATTTTTTTCATTCAACTTTAAGTGGATATTTAAAAAATTTTCTAATTCTTGTTCCATTTTATGCCAGAAATTGGAAATAATTTTACAATCCCACGACATATGTTTGTATGTCCCAATTTCCTGATGACACCTCCAACATTTTTTTTGAGTTGCTACTATTTATTTGATTTAACCGAACTGGCATCATATACCAGCGCCACAACATCTTGTAGTTGTGTTCTTTAACTTTTGTAGACAGATTTCGCATCATCCTACTTTTCCATTTTTTCTTCCAATTCTTATCTGTAATAATAATACTCAAATCCGATTCCCACATTCTTTTTATGGTGTCCTGGGATTCATCCATATTGTTTATCATTTTATATAATTTACTTAAGGTTACAAAATACAATTCCAGTTACATATACATAGCATAGTCTCAGTAATACAATACAATATAAAAATACAGTACATAATCCATCAATGTCAGGGCTCTCACCCTAACCACAAGCGTGCTCTGACGGGGCCAGGGAGAGGGCGGGAGCGTTGCCTCACCGCCCGCAGCTGTTTCGGCATCTCCGGCAAGATGGTGAGTCTGGAGGGAAGGCAGGAGTGTCCTTACTCCACTGCCACTGCCGACGAACTTTTATCGGCTGCCGGGCTGAGATGACGGGGCTGGGGGGAGGGCGGGAGCGTTGCCTCACCGCCCGCAGCTGGTATGCCTTCATAACACCATCCCTGCAATTCTTAGTTACTTTTATTTTCTCTTCCTTTGTAGCCTGTGTCCCTTTTTATTTACGAGCCATTTTTATTTGGTCCTTTTTGTTCTCTCTCACCTTTTTCTCTTGTTGGAATTGTTTGTGGTTGTGCCTTGAGAATATCATTTTCTGTTTTGTGTTTATCTAAATTGCATGTTCATCCTTTCTTTTAATATGTAGGTTAACATTCAAACATAGTGCTAAACTCTGCCCTTAAGTATGAGTTTTTCTCCCAGTACATCTGCTGCTTGCTTATGAGACTTCCACATTACAGCAAAACATGACCAATTAAAATGTACATAATAGTTTCATATAGGCAATGGGTAGCATGATATACTAGGATTCTGGAGACTAGGATTCAAAACTCAACTTTGCCATGAAAACTGGAGGGAGTGGAATTGGTAAAACCACTTCTTAAATATTTCACTTACCTTGAAAGCCCTATTAAGGTAACTATAAGTCAGTTCTGACTTGATGGTATGTAACTAATAATTTCCCAGTATACCTTTCAGAAATATGGTTACATTGGTAACCAAGAGACTTGCAGAACTTGAAAGACTAACAAATTGGTAGCTTTTAATGGGTTAAATACAGAAAAAATATATATACTCAAAGCTTTATAATTAAGTAGCTGTTAAATTTCTGGAAGCATTATACAGGAGGTGGTCAGGAAGCAAAGTATAAAGTCCTTTAAATCAGCAGACATTAGGAAATTTTAAAATAGAACAATATGAACAATAAATCCATATTGTTCAGGTCAATTGGCTCTTTTTGCTCTTCTTTAATGTAGCACCTGCATTTCCTAATTTGTTACTGGAGTGCCCCAAGAGTGGCTCAAGTGTGCGTCTCTAAGCTCAATTGAGGAGAACAAAGCCAGAATCCCATTCTCTACAGATGTGGAGCTTTATTTTAGAGATTTTTATTCACAGCTTGTTTGGTTTGTAACTCAAGTCCTTCCAAGCCAGAGTTAATGGTTAGACCACAGCCACCTGAAATTTTGCTTTGGGGCTGAATCCTAGCCAGATTGAAAATGGAGGCAAACACTTGAGGTTTGCTAAATGTAGTTAATAAGAAATTACGGACTAGGTTTTGTATGACGGTGGCAAGGGCAGGAACTTGTAATAACCAAAAGGAAAAAAATCACCAGGATTCATGAAACGAGAAGTGTGTGTATAACTTTATAGTACAAAAATAATATTTGCGATTGTCAAAAAGAACAGTTTGTAAAGCATAATGAAGACTATTTCATTATAGTTATTTTTTGTACAGTTGGTAGCCGTATGACCAACCTGGACTTTCTCTTTAAGTAACTTCATAGCTAATAGGATTGTACCAGTCAGAAAAGACAATTTCTCTGCTGTTTCCCTCATGCTGAAATGGGCTAATTTGTTTTCACTACAATGAGAAGAAGATCTCTGGAGAGAAGAGAATAAGAATATCATTGTCCTCCCTCAGAAAGCCCTGCTCTGTATTGTTTTATGAGACTGGGAAAACTTTGAAATGACTGCTACCATTAAAATAAAAATAAATTACAAGTTGCCTTCTTTGCTATTTGCTGGAGGTTGTCTGTGCAGTGGAGAGCAGTTAGATTTGTATTGGAAGATCCCCCAGTATTTTTAATGTGTGGAAAAATCATTTCTCTAGGAGCTTTATTCAAGAGGTATGCTACAGTGTAGTACTTTTGTTGTGTCTCATCAAGTCACTACCAACTAACAGGGACCTTATGAATTGGTAACCTCCAAAATGTCCTGTCATTAATGGCCTTGTAATGGTCTTATAAACTAAAAGCCATAATCTCTTTCATTGAGACAGTTTATCTCATATTAGTTCTTCTACTTTTCCTGTTATACCCCCAACCAAGAGTCTTGCAGAACAGTAAGGGGTAACAGCATCATCTTTTTGACTTCTGGAAGAGATTTCAGGCTTCATTTGATTTATTATCTCCTTATTTGTCTTTCTGCCGATATCCCAAAAGTTAAATATCCTTTCAAAGTCAAATACCCCCCTCCCAAAAAAGACAGTGATTAAAGAAGCATGTTAAATACAATCACAATATTTTATAAGTATATTTTCAAATTCTAAAGGTACTAAACATATGAATGAAGTGAATGGGTCATTTTCCCCTCTTTTTTAAGCAAGAAATAAATTACTTTAAAAATAATAATATTGTAACCTCTGGAGAAGCTTTGGGTAGGAAAGAAACTGTGCCGAAGTCCAGGAGAGTAACGGAAAGGAGTCATTTGTCCCATGGGAAAGCAAGGGGGCATTGGGTGAGTGGCTCTACCCTCACCCAGCACCCCCTTGCTTTCCCGGGGGTCAAATGGCTCCTTGTACTGAAGCCCATGGGACAAATGCCTACATAAACAAACAAAAAATTGTAACCCAGGATGTCATTTCCTGTGAAACTTCATATGTAAACCCGGAGTGAGTCTGATCGAACACTTGTTAGAGCTGCCATTAAAGCCTATCTAGTGGCGATGGGGGCGGTGAAACGACAATATTTCACCGCCCTTATTGCCTCCGCAGATAATCGCCCAGCGACCTTGTTCCGGGTGACCAGGTCCCTCCTTGGAAGAGGGGGGTCTGGCCCTGGTTGGCAGGGATCGGCTGAGGCTTTTGCTGATTATCTGGCGGAGAAAATCGCTCAGATTCGCTTGAAGTTTAATCCCGGCGTGGAAGAGACAGAGCTGGGGTTGACCAGAGTACAGTCTGGCCATGTTATCTGGGATCAGTTCGATCCAGTTGGCCCTGAGGAAGTGGACAGGCTTCTTGGATCTGTTCGCGCCACTGCCTGTGAATTGGATCCATGCCCTGCCTGGCTAGTCAAGGCATCTAAGGCTGTGGCAGGCGGTTGGGTCGAGGCAATTATAAATTCATCTCTGCAGGAGGGGCTTTTTCCAGCACCCTTAAAACATGCTTTGGTGCGTCCCCTCCTGAAAAAGCCATCCCTCGACCCTACGGTACTTACCAACTACCGTCCTGTATCCAACCTACCCTTTTTGGGTAAGGTCTTGGAGAAGGCAGTGGCGTGGCAGCTACAGGAAGTCCTGGATGAAGCGGATTATCTGGACCCTTTCCAGTCAGGATTCAGGCCCGGATATGGTACTGAAACTGCATTGGTCGCATTGGTGGATGATCTCTGGCGAGAACGAGATGGAGGTCATCCATCCGTCCTGGCTCTTCTTGACCTCTCAGCGGCTTTCGATACTGTCGACCACGGTATCCTTCTGGGAAGGCTCCAAGGATTGGGGATCCAGGGCACTGTGCTGGCCTGGTTCTCTTCATTTCTGAGGGGCCGGACCCAGTCGGTGTGGCTGGAAGGCGAGAGGTCCAGCCCTAGGCCCCTGCAATATGGGGTGCCTCAGGGCTCGGTACTCTCGCCTCTCCTATTTAACATCTACATGAAGCCACTGGGTGAGATCATCCGTTCCCACGGGGTGAGGTATCACCAATATGCAGATGACACCCAGCTGTATATCTCAGCCCGTGGAGATCCAATTGATGCAGTGGAAGTCCTATCCAGGTGCCTGGAGGCTGTCAGGGTCTGGATGGGGGACAACGGGCTACAACTGAATCCCGGCAAGACTGAGTGGCTATGGGTAAGGGGTCCTGCGCTATCTCGGGAGTTACCATCTTTGGTTCTGGATGGGGCAGTTTTGCCCCAAACAGACCTGGTGCGTAATCTGGGGGTCCTCTTGGACTCACGACTACTGCTCGAGGAGCAGGTGGCAGCCGTGGCCAGGAGGGCTTTTGCACAACTTCGTGTAATACGCCAGCTACGCCCACTCCTAGACCGGGATTCCTTGCTCATGATCACACATGCTTTGGTCACCTCCAGACTTGATTACTGTAATGCGCTCTACATGGGGCTGCCCTTGGTGACCATTCGGAGGCTGCAGCTGGTCCAGAATGCGGCTGCTCGGGTAGTGATGGGGTGCGGGCGTTATGCTCGTGCCTCACCACTGCTTCGGGAGCTGCACTGGTTGCCAGTATGTCTCCGGGTGCAATTCAAGGTGCTGGTTATTACCTTTAAAGCCCTACATGGTAGTGGGCCAGGATACTTAAGAGACCGCATCGTCCCAAGGACATCTGTCCGTCCCACCAGGGCGGATCGGAGAGGCTCTCTTATCATTCCATCGGCTAGAGAGGCGCATCTCTCTAGCACCAGGAGGAGGGCCTTCTCCGTGGCCGCCCCGGCCCTTTGGAACCTCCTGCCAACTGAGTTACGTCTCCAGACAGAGCTCCTGCCCTTTCGGAAGGGCCTAAAAACCTGGCTGGCAGGGCAGGTATGGGGGTCCAGGAACATGGGGTCCCATGTTGGGTGGCTGATATGATGGGACAGCCACCCCTCCCTCACTCTTTTAAACTTTTAAAATCTTTTTAAACCTTTTAACCTTTTTAAATCTTTTAAATTTGTGTAAATTCATGGTTTAATTCTTTTTTAATTGACTTTTAAGTAATTTATGAACTTTAAGGTTTTAATTTATGAATTTCTGTAAGCCGCCTAGAGTCAGGTTCGCCTGATTAGGGCGGGGTAATAAATCTAAATAAATAAATAAATAAATAAATTTTTTTCGTAAATCTAAGCATACGTTAACCCGGGTTTTACTGTATTTCAAAAGGCATTCATATTGTTATTTTTACAGCTTTTGCAACTTTTTTTTAAAAATGTAATGTATAGGGGGGAGTGAGAGATCATAACATGCATCAATTCAATAGTAAACCTAATTAATATTATATTTTCTTACTGATATGCCACAGATTTTGTTGAAGACCCACTGAAGGATTAGTTTATGCAGGTAATCTACTTAGTCTATCATTTGCTAGAAATAATTGAAGTAGCCAATCTCTACTTGCTCTAGGCCTCCAGATCCAGTATTTACAGCTCATTTCCTTCTGCAGAGTTAAAGTCAGCGTTGTCAGCATCTGCAGCTCATATCTGAGAATGCAACCCCGCCCCCCTAGTTATCCTTTGAACTTGATCCGCACTCTGATCCTTACTGGTACCCTGACCTTGGCTTGCTCTTTGGACTTGACTACTGTATTAGACTTTCTTTGGATAGACTTTTGCCAGAACTCTCCTGTGTAGCACCACTGTATAGCACCAGTCCATCTGACATGGCATCTTCCGCCTCCATGACCATTAGGAATCAGAGTTCCTCTTCCACTCATTTTGATAGTTTGCAGTGGCATTTTCTCCACTCAGGGGACCATCACTCCACCTAAAGGGGCTCATCCACCCATAGCCATTGGCCCCTTTAGGGAGTCAGGTTATTTACTGCCACCCAACACTTGGCATTGAGTCACTGGCTGTACAGTCTATTCCGTTACTGTAGCAGGATGTCCAGCCGGACTATAGAATTAAAGTACAGTCAAACCTCGCATAAAGAGCGTCTCGCTTAAAGAGTAACTCGTTTAAAGAGCAGCATTTTCTCTGAATGTTCGCTTCACTTAACAAATAAAACCAACCAAAAACTCGCTTAACAAATAAATCGTGGTTCACAATCCCCCCCACATTTGGTCATTTACAATGGTGTTTTGCTTAAAGAGCAAACTCGCTTAAAGAGCAATCCTGTGGAACGCATTATGCTCTTTAAGCGAGGTATAACTGTATTTATCATTCAAAAGAATTTGCTCCTTGATAAATGCATTTATTATTATTTTAGCCAGAGTAGCTCTTGTTTACATAGTTTGCTATGCTTTTGCTTGATGGTCTCCTCCAGATAGTATATGTAACGAGGATGAGTCCTTGAGCCCAAGAACGGTGAAGAACCAGCTGTCTCTAAGGCTCCAGGCACTACTGTTGGAGATGGCATGCTGCTGGTATCAGATGAGGAGGCAGAGAGCAGTATCTGTGTCTGTGGGAGCTTGACTGAAGGTATCAGCTCATCTAAAGCCTATGAGCTACACAGAAAGAGCCTCCTCAAAGATTGTGGTATTTCTCAATCATAATTGGGCATACCCCAAGCAATGGCAACCTTGTGTTGTCAACTAAGCTTTCTCTCACAAGGTCAGGTGAAAGAAACTGCAGAATGAACTCGCCCAAAAAATGGCTTCATTTTGGCAGTTTCATGTCTGGCCTAGAAATGGAAGAAGAAGCTCAACCCTAGTGGGGAAAGTGCCAAGAGAAGATCCCACAAGCACATGCAGCTCCTCATGTATAAGAAGACTTCTCAGGTTCAGAGACTGCTAAAGAGATTTGGAATTTGATTGTTCCCTTTTGATACAAAGAAAATGGTGGAAAGGTCTTACAAGTTTCACCTTGCCCACTTGGAAAAGGAAAAATTATCAGTTTCGATGGAACTTTTTTTATGGGATTGTTCTTTTATATGTATGTCTGTACTCTGGAGCTATATGATTAAGCTGCTGCCCTTAATCAAGATGGATTCAAGTGGGATTTAACCCACTTGGGGATCATCACCCTTTCCTGTGGACCTCACCACGCAAGGCCATTAGTCCTCAGGGTTTTCAGGTTAGTTAATTGCTGCCTGCTGATCCATGTTGAGTTGCTGTCAGTAGTGGCTACTCTGTTACCATAGTGGAATAACCTGGCCAGACATCAGGACCATCTCTAGTTTAGGCTAATGATACAGTTCTGGCATCTGAGTGTTGTATGGGGCTAAACTAACTCAATCATAAAATTTCCCATTCTAACAGAACTTTTTTAGTTAAAGTATTTAGGACAACATTAACACCTGGATCTTTGTGCACAATTTGCAATCCTAGCATTTCCTGTCTCCCTGAATAATAGAATTGTAGAACATTAAAGGACACAAACATTTTGTAACAAATGTTCCTGTCAGTACCTGATTTGCTAGTGCCTGATCCTGGAGTGTAGTGACTGTCATGAACTTGGAAAGGTTACTTTGTTTTAAGTTACTTGTCACTGTGTTTCAAGGTCGAGAAACAAAGCTTTAAAAGTGCATCAATTCAAAGAGTTTGCTGGAAGCATTATGTCATCAGGATTAGCACCTCTAGTGGACAGAGAAACACTTGAGGAGTTCTCAAAGTTCAATGAATGGGAGTGAACTTTCCAACTCAAGTTCATTGCCCTTTCAAATCATCAGTCAATGACCCTGCCAATGAGACGGGAGGACGACAAAATGAGAGCTTGGCACTTTGCCAACATGCCTTGACCTTCAAAGATTTTGAGGAAATAAGTGTTATCTCAAGATCTAAGTCCAAGGCCACCTGAAAATTCCTAAGGAGGGAGCAAGAGGGGGAAATTGTGTATAAAACCCCCAGATTTTGTTAAGTTAAAAAGAAAGGGGAAAGAGAGCTTCTTCAAAGGAGGTGAAGCCCATTTCAGAAGAGATAAGATTGAGAAAACATCAGGAGTTGACACTCTGATTCGATGGGGCCAAGCCAAGCCACCAACTTGGGAGATAGATGAAATCTCGCCAGACTGACACTTAGCTGGAATTACAGCAAGGCCGGACTTTAACTAGGGGGAGAGATGAGTCCAGGACGATACTTAGAATCTGCGTGTTTTCTTATTTTACAGTATAAGAGGCCTGTAATGTTAGATTTAGATTAGGAACCCAGGAATGGGAAATTTTATTTCTAGAGTGTGTTGTGAGTTTATTAGCTTAAGTTTAGCTATGATTTTCAGTTGGATATTTCATTGGATTATGCTTTGCTTCTCATTGCTTCTACAATAAAAAGGAAGATGGGGCCAGGATTGGTTTTGTTTCCTACAAAAGACAAAAATGATGTTTTGTTTTGTGAACTGGATTGTTTGTTCAAGTGTCGAGATAATTTCACTACTGGAAGTGTGAGATCTTGCAGGACTCCCATTGCAATCCCTTGGAACTCAACCAGGCGAAGGGGAGATCAAATGAAAAGTGGCTCAGACTGAAGAGATTTTCACAGGCCTGCCATGGGAGTAAAATTCTGTTGCCTGGCAGTCTGGAAGGAGGGCCTTGATTCACTGCCCAACCGACCCAAAAGTACAAAATTGGGTGGATCTTGGTTCCTCGGCCTCTTCGCCCTGCTGTTGTCCCAAATAAAGGGAGTAAAGGGAGCCCAGTTTGGGGTGCAGTTGGCAGTGGGGGAGTCGAGAGAGTGGGGGAGTCGAGAGATAGTCTTATAAAATATCTTTAGGTGCTTGCTGATGTGAACTGGACTGTTTAGATCAGGGGTGGTCAAACATTTTGGGTCATGAGCCAGTCATGTGGTTGATCAGGCCAGTCACATGGTTCCTCCCACTGGAAGCGGAAGTTAAAAGTGCCCACGCTTATGCAAAATGGTGCCGTAAATGCACCTGACAGCTGTGGGTGTATTTACAGCAATGTTTTGTGCATCCACATGCACAATTTAAATTCTGCTTCTGAGAGCAGTGTGGGCAGTACAGGCCAGATTATTAGGCACCATGTGCCAGATCTGGCCCATGGACCATAGTTTAGCCACTCCTGGTTTAGATCCTTAACTCCAATTTGATTTTTGGCTTTGGATCCTGCTCTCTTGGTTTACCTGAGTCTGCAGCAGAACTCTGTTTGTCACCTTGGCTGGGTTCCTTTGCTTTGCTTCTGGGTTTCTCTTTGCCTAGCTGGTCTTTTTGTGGTGCAGGCTTTTACCTTGAACTGGTAGGCCTTGCTGCCCAATAACTGAGCATAACTTTTGCTTTTTTGTGCAAATGTGGGTGTCCACCATAGTCCTTTGCAGCAGGGGAACCTAAGCCATCATCAACATCCTTCAGAGATATTCCTTTTATGTAGTATGTACTAGATGTGTATTCAATTTAAAAACTCCACTCCCTGTTAGAATGTGTGAATCAGAATTAGAGTTGGGTTATAAACTGGCTTAAGGAATTGTGAGATATTTAGACCTATACAGGCATCCTGAAACTTGAAGATGATAAGTGAATGAGGAGGAGTATCTGGTAGAGGGAGTAGGGATAGCACTCTCTCATCATCATTTATTGGTTCTAAAATGATTAGAAAATCTCTGTAAATGTCCTCCCCTCCCACTTCCCAACACCTGGTGTTCTATTCTTCTGAAGATACCAGAGTTAATTAACCGCAGGTTGTGGCAAGCTTGTTTCTTTTGCTATTAAGCATATATTCTGTCTCCATTGCTAATTCTGTATTTTTACTTCTGAATAAATAGCTACTGTTTTGAGTATTTAATGAGTTAAGTAGTGTGATTTGAGACATTTATCTCACATAGACACATTTTCTTGGTGTTGTCTTCTCTGTCAGAGTTATAAAGATCAAAGGTTCTCCTTGTCCAGCCAGGGGAGTTATGGTAAACAGGAGTGGTGGAAGAAATGTTACACAAGCACACTTTGGGTATAATTGACTGTTTTATTAATATTGGAGGGGATCCTAAATCATATATCACAAAGATATATGCATGTTTTTGATTGAAATATCCAAGAGAATCTCAGTCTGTCACTGCATAAATTGCCAGGCGTGCTTAATTTGTGGTGTTTGCTAGCAAAGGTCTGGAAATCTGCTTACTAAGAAAAATCCTTTAGAGATAAGAAAGATAATTTTCCTGTCTTTCTAAAGCAATTGCATTCATATAGCTAAAATATCCATAGGTCTGTTTCATTCTACTCCAAAACACACATTGCCCCAGCACTGGGAAATTCTAAGACCTATGAACAGTCATGGGTAGCAGCAAATTTGCACCAGTTCACCAGAATCGGTAGTAGCTTTTCCCAATGTCCCGGAGAACCGGTAGCAGCTTTTGGGGGAAACCACACTGGGGGCTTACCTTTTCACCGGTTCCCCCACTGCACACGCTCGCCTACAGTGCTCAGTGTGCATGCACGCCTACAGCACTCTGCCTGCCGAGCCAAGCAGCCATTCACTGCTTGGAGTATGGCAGCACAGCCACGGAGGAACTGGTGGCTGCTGCTGAGGCCCTCAGCGGCCTCCTTGCTGTCCTCCCAAGCGGGGAGGAGGAAGAGCAGCTGCTAGCCTAAAGCTCCCTACAGCCTGCTCTCCAGGATAAGTTACTCACCTTTGGGTGTGGGGTGGGTGGGTATATTTTAATGTATATTTAATGTGTATTTTTATGTGTTTTTATGTGTATTTTATGTGTTTTTATGTCTATTTAATTTGTATTTTTATGTGTACTTATATATATATATATATATATATATATATATATATATATATATATATATATATATATATATATATATATATATATATACTTTGGCTCTGCCCAAGTTGTTGGCTCCGCTCATGATGTCATGACATTGGCTCCACCCATGATGTCGGCTCTACCCATAGTGTGGTAGTAAAATTTTTGGCAGCCCATCACTGCTTATGATCCAAAAAAGAACTCCTCTCCCCTTATCCAATCCCTGATTTCTGAATGTAAGCCCCTACATTTGATGAGTGCTAATGTATCCTAATGGATTTTATTTCATCAGGACTCAGAAAAGCTCTCAATAGTTTGACTATATCAGGGACATGAGAGAGAGTAAACTGCTTCTATCTTCCTAAGTTATCATACTCTTTCTGACATTGTCCCTACCAGGGACAGTTTATGGATGAATTTGGAAAAGAACTCAACCCTAAAATTTGAGAAGCAACATTTTCTGCTCTGGATGCAATTTGTTGTGATTTATGTCCAAAGTGAACAGACAATCTAGATGTGCCTTCCCTTTCTTGCTTTGCAAGTTTAAGCCTGTTTAGACTACCTTCCCAGAAAATAAGGAGTTTGTGCAGTCTGCATCCTGGGAAGATACTCAAAGGAGTAATAAATCTGATCTTTTTAGTGTAACTTGGAATTCTTTGAGCATATTTACACTCTGTATATAATTCTGTGTCCTGCATCCACATTGGTCACCTGCACCCGAGATCTCTGTTTAATTTGCCATTTAATTGATACTCATATCCCCTCCTTAACACGAAGGAACTTGTGAAAATCTTGAAGATTTTGCAACGACACTGGACAAACCAAGCATCAACTAACATTTTAAAAGTTCTAATAATACTGTTGGCTTAGAAGATGGCTGTGAATTTGGAATTTTTCTAACTGTCCTTTCTTAATTTTATGACAACAAATTGCAAATACCTTCAAGTAAGAGGGACCAGCTGTTTACACACAGTATTTCTTTGAATTTATGACAGGAGTCCTTTCCAAGACTTGAGGAGAGGAGAAGTAATTGCAAGTGGATATGGTCAAACATCACAAAATATTGGCAGGAATCACAAAAGATGGAGGATTTCAAAATAAATTATAAAGGGTGACATCACCCCCTGCCATCAATTTAGCATTCCCATCTGGTGTCCAGGAGTTGTCATGAAAATGTCTTTGGATAGAAGTTTAAAATTTAGTTTGTTCACTGGGGAAAATTAAAAAGAAGTAAAGGCTTTATAAAATGTTAAATAACATAAGTGCCTTTGCAGAAAAATTGGATGCATCAGTCCACAAAATGTTCCAGCTGTGGCGGTCTTTGAAAGAAAGAAAGAATACCTTGGCTTCAATGCTGATTGTATGCTTCTGAAGTTGGCGGCTGAGTAAGCTGAAGATCTTGACCAGATGTGTTAAGATGTCCGAACACTCTCCAAGACAACTTTTCCTATCAGTTTTACAAATCCAATAGAAACTAAATGTGTTCCTAATGGCTTAAAAGGAAATAGAATATAACAAGATGAGATTCTTTCAAGTCTTCTCATGTAGCCGTTTGCCAAAAAATTAGCTTCTCCCTTTGAAATAATAATAATAATAATATATATTTTATGACTTCTCTTGCGGTGGTGTCACAGACTTTAACCTAAAAGGCCATCCCTATCAAATTTACTGTTACAAAAAAAAAAAAAAGCCCCAACAGCAACAACAAAAAAATAAATGCAAACATGTTAGGTAAAGGGAGGAATCAAAAAGAAAATGCAAACTTGATCAGTCCCTGGTTCTACTTTCAAAATAAGGATATTGTGTCACCTTAAAGAACGGTAATTTTATTTCTCTAGTCAGACATTTATATACATGTTTGTGTGTGCACACATATGCATGTGCACGTGTGTGTGTGTGTGTGTGTGTGTGTGTGAGAGAGAGAGAGAGAGAGAGAGGTAGTAGAAAAAAGGTTCAAAGCATTGCAAATTATTTTAGTGGTGATTGATGGTAGTGGTCCATCAGTTATTGGGTGGTGGCAAGTACTGACAATTAATTTAAGCCTTTTGGTGATGAATTTTTTTTTCCAAGCTGAGTATAAAAGCAGAGTTTAGTTTTTAGACTTCTTCCTAACCTGAAATATGCGCCACAAAACTCAATGCCCAAATGAAACTTGTTAATATTTATATACCACACAATTCTTGGCTAGTTTTGCTGCAACTGGCTAAAACAACCTGTTTTACCCATGTGATAATTTAAATAATGTATGTAGCTGCTGGAACACCAGTGTGAGGTAGCAGGTAAGATGATGGACTAAGACTTAGGAATGAATTAGTTATGTGCCATCAAGTTGCAACCAACTTATAGGAACCCTTAATGGAACTTTCAATGTAAGATTTTTAAAGGAGTGTATTTACCAGTTCTACACCCTCAGTAAGCTTCCCTGATCAAGTGGCAATTCAAAACCTGGTCTCCTGAATCTTAGTCTGCCACTTTGTTCACTATACCACACTTGAGTTCAGATCTCTGGAGACCTGGGGTCAAATCCATGCTTGGGCATGGGAACTCATGAGAGGAAATAATAACAATGATAAACTACTCTTTGGATATCTCATATATCATGAAAGTCCTATAACATGAATTAAAAGAAGCCTGATGCCAAATAATACTAACTTACATTTCCCCATGAAGCAAATGTGTTCTTTATGTTTTGACTTGCTAGTTGAACCATATTTATTTAATTTATTTATTGTTTTTTTATGCCGTCCATCTGGAAGCTTTTCTCACTCTGGGCAGTTTTACATAATTAAAATAATATACATGATCTGAACATAACATAACATCTCAGATGGAAACAGATAGACAAGAAAAACTCAATACTGTATACAGTTGTACCTCACTTAAAGAGCATAATGCATTCTACAGGATTGTTCTTTAAGCGAGTTTGCTCTTTAAGTGAAACACCATTGTAAGTGACCCATTGTGGGGGGAATTGTGAACCCCTATTTATTTGTTAAGTGAGTTTTTGGTTGGTTTTCTTTGTTAAGTGAAGCGAACATTCAGATAAAATTCTGCTCTTTAAGAGAGTTACTCTTTAAGCGAGGCACTCTTTATGCGAGGTTTGACTGTAGTTTTTTTTAATGACACTCACTAGGTAAAGGTAAATGTCTCTCTTGCTTGAAAACCAGTCATGTCTGACTCTAGGGATTGGAGCTCATCTCTCCTTACAGCCCAAGAGCCAGCTCTGTTTGCATCTGCAGATGTTTCCCAGGTCATGTGGCAGGCATGACTAGACACCAGAGCACAAAGAATGTTGATACCTTTTCCACCATAGTGGTACCTATTTAAGGTAAAGGTAAAGGCTTCCCTTGCTCGAAAGCCAGTCGTATCCAACTCTAGGGTTCAGTGCTCATCTCTGTTTCAAAACTGAAGAGCTAGCACTGTCTGCTTCTGCAGATGTTTCCATAGTCATGTGGCAGGCATGACTAGACTTTGGAGAGCACAGAACTGCTAGGTTGGCAGGAGCTGGGGGAGAGATGGGGGCTCACTCTGTCATGCAGCACTTGAGTCTCGAACTGCTGAGCTGCTGACCTTCCAGCCATCAAACTCAGTGTCTTAACCAATAACCCACCATGGCGCTATGACGCTCACTGATAGGCTTTAAGTTAATATCACTAATGGCAATGTTCCAAACCATTGTTAATGAGTTTGAAATACATTTGGTTAGATGGAGTAACTGAATGATCAGCTCAAACTAAGATACTTTGACAGTTCCTCATATCATTCCATGTAGTGTTTCGTTTTCAAATTACCTAAGGGGAAAAGATGCCTGTAGGCATGCAAGGGGCACCACCTATGTATGGAGGAGGATTGGCTTCAGACTCACCCAGAGGTTCAACTCTCTCCACAGCTGTAAGAGTGACAACAAGAAAAGGCATTGAGAACAAGTACCTAGCTCTGAGGAAATCCCTCCTGGAGAAGGATCTTCTGTAGGAACACTCTCTGAAAATCAGCCCTGCTCACACAGTGACCTATAGCTAAATGCAGTCATTCCTGCCAGACAGTGCCAGATTGAGCCAACGCAGGGCCCATAGAAAATAATGTCAAGGGGCCCTGGCTTAGATTTAGGAATTTTTGTTCAGTTGCACAGCTGACTCCAACCCTTTGCAACCCCATGGACCATTGCCCACCAGGCACCTCTGTCCTCCACCATCCTCCTCAACCCACCCAGCTCTGTGTCCAATGTGTCTACAGTACCATCTAGCCATCTCATTTTTGGCCACCCCCTTCTTCTTTTGCCCTCCACCTTTTCCTAGTATCAAGGCTTTCTCAAATGAATCCTCTCTTATCATTTGATGTCCAAAGTACTTTAGCTTCATCTTTACTATTTGACCTTCTAAGGAGCAGTCAGGATTGGGTGTAATGGCCAACTTGTGTCGGCTAATCTTTCTCACACTAGGTCAGGCGAAAGAAACTGCAGAATCAACTCACCAAAAGGTGGTTTTATTTTGACAGTTGCACATCTGGTCTGCTAGACATGAAAGAAGAACTGACCTTGGATTGTTGAGTGTGGATTGGACCCCTCTTGTTGCATTGATGTCCTTGGTAAAACTTGTCTGCCTTCCTGCCTACTCAGACTATACAATATCTTTGTTTGCAAGCTTGGCTGTCATCCATCAACAGTAAGACCAGGAAGCAGGAAAAGTTGATCCCAAGAGTCAGAGAGAAGAGAAGAATACTTAGCATGCTACTAGAATGGAAAGTTTTCTTTTACATATGTGCCTTGTCCTCTGGCTTCTAAAATACCAGCAATACTACTTCTGGTTCCTAAATGTCAACTTGATTACAGGTTGTTATCAAATAAATCTTCCAGCCACTAACTTGCAATTGTAGTCAAATTAAGATTTACAGGAAGAGGGGCTATAATATGTTCCTGGACTTCAGTTCACCTTTTAAAAGAAGCACAACAGTAAGACTTGGCCTACGTTTCATTCTTTCTGTGAAAACATTTTCTTTCCTTCTCTATCCACAACCATCTCACATGAACTGAGCATCAAATTGTTCAAGGACAAGCAATGGAAAGAGTCATGCACAGCTTCTCGTCTCTGGATTTTGAACTATCCACAGGGATATCATCTCTAGCTAATATGCCCCAGCAGTGGAGAGGATGCTGTGCCACTTCAAAGCAAGCTGTAGTAAATAAAGAAGGGAAATGGCTGACAGGATAAGCCACACTGAAATGCATTTGGGAAGTCCTCAATCTTTGATTCTGTCTATATGCATCTAATTTCAAAGCAATGCTATAATCTCTTAGATGTCCCTTCACCTCTGTAAAGAAGAGAAAATCCTACTGTCAATCAGTGTGATAATTAGATACCACAGCCATGCATTCTTCTTACTGCTTGCAATCCTTGATCATATGCTGCAATTAGATGAGCAGGCCACATCACCCTGTGTCTTTAATTATGAGTCCCATCAGGAAAAATGAGAGGAAAAACACTTTTTTGTGAGCATCAAAATGAGAGTATTTTGCTTCTTAGGGTGATGATGGTAGTGGTAAACCATAAACGTTAACTGAAAATAGGAAGAAACAGATGATGCCTCAAGCATACCCCAAAGAGGAAAACTGTGGTGTATGAAGTTGGAGCAGTTCAAATACTAAAAGAGGCATAGCCAGGGTGGAAAGAGCGACTCATCACATTTATTGAGGATAGGGCTGTCAGCAGCTACTCCTTGTAGTGGATATGTACGTCTAGTACCAGAGGAAGGTTGCCTCTGTATATCGGTTTCTGTGGAACATAAAGAGAAAGGGTGGTCATGATAATATATCTTGCCTGCAAATTTCCCGGAGGTGTACCTAGCTGGCCATTGTATGAACAGAGTGTGGAAACAGATAGGCCTTTGGTTTGACTCAACACAACACTTACATTTTTGTCAAGCTAACAATGTCATCTGGTTACTGCTATTTTATTCTTGTTCCAACAGACTGAGTCTATGCCCTGCCAATGAATATTTAAGAGCCCCTCTGCCTAACGTAACTGCTTTGACAGTTCAGATACTCAGTGTACATGGCACTAGAGAGCAACAAAACAAGAGAGAAGTCTATTGAAGGAAAAAAATATTTTGGCTATTGTCTCTAGTTAGCAGAGTAGGAAAAAACAACAACACAGAAATGTGGAGAGATCAGTTCAGTTTCATCAGCCTCTCCCCCTTTTGTTCTTTTGCATGAAAACTGACACTTTGTATGACAAAATCACTCTAGAAATAGTTAAAGTAGAAAAAAGGCATCTTTACCATTTGTAGTTTTATTTAATTATTTATTTATTTTACTTCTACCCCGTCCATCTAGGAGGATTTTCCTACTCTGGGTGGCTAACAACACGAAACTCGCATATTAAAAACATGTTAAAAATGCATTTTTTAAAAATTCAAAAACCATATTGACAATGGAGAGAGACATAATAAAATACCTAATGCTCAGCCATTGGCAAAACATTCTCAAAGGCCTCTTTAAAAAGAAACTATTTCAACTGCTTTTTAAACATAGGCAGGGACAGGACCTGGTGCAGTTAGTCTTTAAAGTGCTATAGTGTTTTTTATTTTGTTTTGTTTTGTTTTGTTTTCTGATATGCCTGAACCACAGACTAACATGGCTACTATTCCAAAAAAGGAGAAGGCTAGAGTGCAAATAGATGTAAATTTGGCCACTGTCCAGAAAATTCCAATGATTATGGTAGGAGTATAAGATCTGTCAAAATAGCTGATTTTAATAAGCATATTAATAAGGTTTTAGAGTCATTTGGGATCTCCCGTCAGCTAGAAAAGGGGGAATAAATATGTTTCAGCCAGATATTGACACTGGTAATAAGTTTGCGTCTTATTTTTGATGTGTTGTTGAAGCCATCTGTAGGGACCTCAAACTTTTTTACATTGTGCAGTTAATTGTAAAGAGATGTCCAATTCACCATCTTGTCCAGTTGTATTGGGCTGATTTCAGCCTGTGACACCTGATGAGGTGGACAAGGCACTTGCATATTACAAGGCCATGACCTCTCCAGTTGGCCCTTGCCCTTTGAAGAATCTTTAAAAAGCCAAGGAAATGACAGTTGAATAGGCCACACAGATAATCAGTGTGTTACTTCAGGAAGGCAGTGTGCTTTCCAGCCTGATGGAGACTGTGGTATGGCTCATGCTAAAAAAGCCAAAGCTGGCCACTGACAATCTGAACAATTTTAGGTCACTGTGTAATATCATATATATGAGCATACTGGCAGAGGACTTGCTTTGAATGCCAGAGGTGGGGGGAGATTTTACCAATAAAGTTAGTGGCAAAAGACCATCACATTAGGCTTTCAAGCTCCCTTCTATGATACCCAGTGTTAGTGCATGCAAGATTGCTGTTATCCCAACAGTCTCTGTCTTAAACAATTTATAGTACACCTCTGACACTTGGGTGGAAATCAGCACTGAGAAGTAACAGAAAGCAAAGGTAAATCTTGGAAGAATATTTCTTCTTGATTGTACAGTGACATAAGCTTTTGAGGAGAGGGTTGTCATTCAGTAATAGTGATGTCGATATTTATTTTGACTACATGCCTTTCATTTTCATTAGAAGTTGAATTTCCTCCAGGAAAACAGATTTAAATCATCTTGCACTAATTGGTATTGCTTTGATGAGGGCAAATTGAAGTCATGCCTCATTTTTCATAATGAACTGTTAAAAACAATAATTAAATCAGTGTTGTGTCTGAAATAGAAGCCTAAAAATACCCCTTTAAAATGCAAATGAAGTAAAGGCTGTTAGACATACCTTTCCTACCAAGAATCCAGTAGAGTCTTCATAGACAAAACTATTTGCTCCTTTGGATGCTTTATTTGGGGATGGGGTAGCCAAACATAATTTCAGGACTAATTTATTGTCTAAAAGGAACGATCAGAAAGTGATTCCTCTTCTATTCTATTGTAATCCATTACAATGGAAAGACAGCAATCTAATTCTAAGCAGCAAATATATGGCTGGCTCTATCACTTTTGAAAACAAATTCTTAGATGCAATTCTCAACATTTGGTTGCACAATCCATCAATGAAAGTTTTTCAGAGGTAACATTTCCACTCCAGCTAACACAACTACCATGACTACAACAGGATTTAACCGTAAAGAATTACAGTTAGCACAATCATGCTGGCTGTTTTTTTTCCCCATGGGAGGTGTAGTCCATGTCCTCATCCACGGTACACAGAAAGAGCCTCCTCAAAGATTGTGGTATTTTTGAACCCTGGGCAACAGCAACCATATATTACCATTGCTTTGACTATGATAATTTTTGTTTGCAAGGTGATGTTGATACTTTTAACTATGTTCCCCAGGTTTCTCATAGCTTGTCTCGCAAGAATCAGTTGCCTTTTTATTTCATGGCTGCAATTACCATCGGCAGTGAGCTTTGATCCTAAGAAAGTAAAGTCTGTCACTGCTTCTACTTATTCCCCATCTATTTTCCAGGGACTGATAGGGCCTTTTGCCATTATCTTGGTTTTCTTGATGTTGAGTCTCAAGCCAGCTTTTGCACTCTCTTCTTTCGACCAAATCAGGAGCTTCTTTAAGTCCTCCTCACTTTCTGCCATTAGGGTGGTATCATCTGCATATCTCAAATTGTTGATGTTTCTCCCAGAAATTTTGATCCCAAATTGTGATTCATCTATCCCTGCATTGTGCATTTTGTTCTCTGTGTATAAGTTGAATAAGCAGGGTGATAAAATGCAGCCTTGTCTTACTCCTTTTCCTATTCCAAAGCACTCTGTCATTCCGTATTCTGTCCTAACTGTTGCTTCTTGACTCATGAACAGATTTCTCATGAGGCATATAAGGTGTTCTGGTATTCCCATCTCTTTAATTACTTGCCAAATTTTGTTGTGGCCCACACAGTCAAAGGCCTTGGTGTAGTCAATGAAACTAAAGTAGACTTGCTTCTGATATTCCTTTGTTTTCTCCATGATCCAACGTATGTTGGCAATGTGGTCTCTAGTTTCCCTGCTTCTTCAGAACCCAGCTTGAATTTCTGGTAATTCTATATCCACGTGCTGTTGAAGCCTGTCATGTATTATTTTGAGCATGACCTTGCTAGCGTGTGGGATAAGTGCAATTGTTTGATAATTTGAACATTCTTTGGCATTACCCTTTGTTTGGGATTGGAACGTATAATGATCTTTTCCAATCCTGTGGCCATTCTTGTGTTTTACCTATTTATCTACTTGCAATTTCTTCTAGGTTAGTAGGAGCTAGGACAGAGACAGGAGCTCACTACATCATGCAGCACTTTGGTCTCAAACCACTGAACTGCCAATCTTCCAGTCATCAAGTTCAGTGTCTTAAACACTAAGCCACCACATAACCTGCTTGTAAATAATAGTTCCCCCAAGACCCCGGCTTACTGTGAAATTCACACTAGGTCAAAATATGTTGTGGAACTTTATATGGTTTGATCTCCATCTTGGATAAGGCTAAAACTGGTGCATAAATTCTGCCCTCACATGACTATCTGCTACATCTTGAAAATCTTTCAGTTGACCAAATACAGTTGTTATCTCTGAGAAAACCACAAGATTTGTTTTAGTTTATTTTATTGGATTTCTATTGCCACCTCCTCACTGAAGCGACTCTGGGCGACTCACAATCACCATAAAAACATTCACATATAAAACATCCCCACGACAATAAAATCACAAAAACATTTAATGTTTAAAAACCATTGAAATACCCTCCCAGCCACAATGAGTTAAACAACTGAAACCCTCTTCTGCCCTTGAATTGGCCATTTTGCAGAATTGTTCTCCTCTTGCAGCATAGAAGGAAAAAACAAAACAAAACACAGAGTTACCATTTACTCTGCACCCAAGTAGTTTCACCAGATGATGTTAGATCCAGTCATTGTTTACAGGCTTTGGTTCATAAGTTGTTCTTTAGTAGGAAAATGTTAGACTAAAATCAGCAAGTTCCAGACATTTCATATTGTGGACAGTATAAGCATATTTTTCTGTATTTTTAAACCTTCTGTCAACAATAGGTAGGGTACAAGCCTACATGGATGAAAAAATGTTGAGGGAGTGAAGGGGAAAGAACTGTTAAATTGCTTATTAAAAAAAAAACAAATGAGTTGATGCAAATATATCTGATGGGCAGAAAATTTTGAGATGATATCTCATTTGTTGTATTTTTCAGCATGACGTTTCCAACGCTTTATCCGCCTGCAAAAACATCAGATCTGGTTCTCTCCTCTTGTAAAGTATGATTCGTATAGTATTTGTTTATCTAGAATTTCAACCCTTGTATTTCCAATCAGTGCATCATAATGAAGGCCACCATGATCTTGATTAAATGTTGGTATAATACCATTACTGCATATGCATATGTACTCTCCTTAGTTGTTAGTTCTCTGGAAACTCTTGATGAAAATGATTTTCTGATAACTAATTTTAGCTGCATTGCTTTTCCACAGGAGGCCATGATGTAGTCTGTAATACCTTAGCAAGAATACGACAGAAGATACATGGTTTGGTAGAGTATGCTAAGACACAAGAACCCCTACAGATTCCTTTTTCAACAGGAAAGAGCTTTCTGACCTCCTGGATTTTATTGTTCAAAGTTACTATCTCAAGAGGTTGCCATGGCCATTTTTATCTCTTTCCATTATTATTGAATTCAATTTTCTTCAAGTATTAATTTCAGTGTGAAAACTAAATTTGCTGATTATATACTACACAGTGTTGAATAGACTACTGTTTTCATCCCTTTTTCTTAAAAAATAAAAAGCTTTTAACCACCATGTCCTCACTTTATCCCTCCACCTTATCAACAGGACCCCATAGATAAAATAATTTAACCACCAAGTATCTGGACAACTCAGGTTTCCCACCAATGCTTTCCAAATGTTCACTGTTTCTGCCAAATTCACTGTATTACAGGAGAAAAATAAATAGCAGTTGCTACCGATGAGTCACCTTGGGGAATAACATGTTTATTTATACCATACTTTTCATACATTTCATGGTATGAATCTTTCCATTGCAGCCTAAAAGAAATGTCAATATAAACAATATAATCATACAGAAAATCACCAGAATCCACCCCATAGGCCAGGTGATGGTAGATGGTCACTAGTGTGACAGACTTTGCTCTATGATCATAAAACCCTGAGACCAAAGGAAGTTAATACCAATAAGGTTACAGCACAAAAGTTCATTTACTCTTGTGGATGTCTCTATATCAATTTGCTGAAGATACACCATACTGTGCTCATTTCACCAGATGGAAGAGAAGACAAGAGTAGGAAAATCATTTCTTGGGGAGGGACCAGGCAAGACCACTTTTGCTGAAATAGACAGCATCTCCATTCACCCACCATGCCCACCTATCATCAATTGAAAAACAGAGTATAAATACAGTCAAACCTCGCATAAAGAGTGCCTCACTTAAAGAGTAACTCACTTAAAGAGCATAATTTTCTCTGAATGTTCGCTTTATTTATTTATTTATTTATTTATATTTGTTTATTGCCCTCCTCTCCAAAGGGACCCAGGGCGATTTCCAACAATTTTAAAAACACTTAAAAAATTAAAAACTTTAAAAAGCTTAAAAACTTAATTTAACAAATAAAACCAACCAAAAACTCACTTAACAAATAAATTGGGGTTCACAATCCCCCCCCCCCTAGAAGTCACAATTGGTCATTTACAATGGTGTTTCACTTAAAGACCAAACTCGCTTAAAGAGTAATCCTGTGGAACACATTATGCTCTTTAAGCGAGGTACAACTGTAAAGTGTTTCTCTCTCAATGTGACTCATGGGTGGTAATTGCTCCCCCCACCCCGGTAATATTGTCAGTTTGGCAGAAACTGTGAAAATATGGAGGGAAAGTATCCTGAGGCTGGGTAGAAAACCTGAGTTGTCCAAGTACTTGTTGGCTAAATGATTTTCTCTGTGGTGTTCTATTGTTAAGAAGGAGGGATAAGGTGGGGAAATAAATACATAGATTCCTAAAGAAAAAAGTAGGAAAGTACTTTTCAAAGAAGAAAATAAGGAGTGGAATGAATAGCTAAGCTTGGAAGCAGGGTTTGGAATACTCTGGGTTAATTAATGGCTTATAGTTATTGTTTAAGACTGTGAAATAATGCCCATTTAAATCTACCGTAAAACCTTGCATAAGGAGTGCCTTGCTTAGAGACTAACTCGCTTAAAGAGCAGAATGTTCTCTGAATGGTTGCCTTGCTTAACAACTAAAACCAACCAAAAACTCGCTTAACAACTAAATTGGGGTTCTTAATCCCCCCTCCACACACACACACAGACAGACAATTGGTCACTTACAATGATGTTTCACTTAAAGAGCAAACTCGCTTAAAGAGCAATCCCATGGAACGCATTATGCTCTTTAAGCGAGGTACCACTGTATATAGATATAATGGTTTAGAAGTATACGGGAGCTACTATTTGTAGTTTTTTTTTTAATTTAAGCTAGTTTAAGGTAATTTTTAAAAACTACTTGTCCTTTCAAATTTAATTTTAATTCCCCATGGGAGGGCAGTTGTAGCTGCAAGGCTGGCTCACTGATGTTTCATTATCTCCATTATCTCCTTGGCTCTTCATTCAACACCTAATTGGCAAGGTTAGCTCTGGGCGAGAGAGAGAAAGAAGCCTTTCACTTACAGCTAGCAGGAGTCAGAAGGCAATCATCCATATTGTGTGTGCGCGCACACATGCATGTGTGCATGTGTGTGGGCGGAGGGGGGGAAATGGTCAAGAAGAGCCATTCTTGGGACAGTTGAGAAAATGTCTTTTTTTCTTCACCATATTGACAGCAACTATGGCAAGATATGTTTTGGCCAGTCTCTGGTTTTCCTTTGGGTAAGTAGTATCTGCATAAGATGTTCTCCTTTCGGAGGTCTATTGCATCTGTGTGACATCACAGTGGCTTGTTAGCCTCAGTAGAACATCACAATGGCCACTCTCTCACCCTTGCTCGCTTTCCTTCCATCTCTTTCTGGAAGGCAACATAGATGGTCACAGTGATGGGATGTTCGCTAGAATCTGTTCGCTAGAATCTGTAGTAACTTTTCCCAGTGTCCCAGAGAACTGGTAGCAGCTTTTTTGGGGAACCACCTTCGGGACTTACCTTTTCACTGGTTCCCCGACTGCGCATGCGCACCAAGCACTTGGTGTGCATGCACGCCTACAGTGCTTGGCGCGTATGCACGGCCTCCTTGCTGTCCTCCCAAGCGGGGAGGGGAAGAGAAGCTGCTAACCTGAAGCTCCCTATAGCCTGCTCCCCAGGGTAAGTGACTCACCTTTGGATGTGTGTGTGTGTGTGTGCGCGCGCGCGCATGCACGTGTGTGTGTGTGTGTGTGTGTGTGTGTGTGTGCGCGTGCGTGTGGTTGCTTAATTTTATTTATTTATTTATTTATTTATTTATTTATTTTGGCCCCGCCCACATCATGATATCATGATGTTAGCTCCACCCACACTGTGATGACATCATGGTGGGGTAGTAAAATTTTTGACAGCCCACCACTGGATGGTCAGAAGGTCCCAGTGGCCAGCTTCCCAGATTTAGGCAAGCAGATTCTCCTTCTGCCTGTTTGTTGTTCAGTTTCTGAAAAGTCTGTGTGGTCAAAGCCTCTGAACAGGTAAGGTCGCACAAGAGACACCAAGAAGTCCTGTTTTCTCTTGTACAGGTAGGCAGTTATGGTTGAGTAGACATAGCATATGTCCCCTTCTGTCTCTCTCACTGAAGTGGTCCTTAAGATGTGGACACAGGAATAAAAGGGGTAGAGGAGAACTGGCTGGGGTGAAGTGTCTGCCTCAGTTGGCACAGGTCTAGGGGCAGTATCAAAGACATCATCAGCTCTTGAGCTAGTGGGCTGTTTTCCTAATGGCTACCATAGTAGAGCTACTTCTTGGGCATTCGTGAACAACCTTACTATGTTGTGGGGATGCAGCAGACCACTGCTTGAGATTGCCACAGGGAGTGACTATAGAGATAGGTACCAGGAATGTTATCCTGCTGAAATGCTCACGGTTTCACACTGCTTTAAGTCATAGAATTGAATGATATAATTCTAAAGCTACAGCCTCAGGTTCAAACTAGTATGTTTGTCATGCCTTTAAATACAAATTTAAATATCATGCATTCAAATACAAAATCATGGGTGGTTTGAAAATTTATACCATAATCCAATACCTGAGTTTAATATATTGGCATGACACCATCTGCCCTGTTGGACAGATACTTATCTATTAACTGTGAACTATTCCTCTCTTCTCTACCAAGCATCCTGGCTTTGACACAAGTTGCTTTCTTTCTGGAAAAGGAAAGAAAAATGAAGTCTTTCACATAAAGGATTTCTTTCAATGTACCACCTTGCTTGGTTACCTTGAAGTTCCCTTTTTCCACCTTGACCTGTTTGCACATCAGTGGAAAGATTTTCACAGAAAGTGCCATACATCAGTCCTGCAGGGATCATATTCTGAGTGGTTTAGAAGTCAGCCAGGAGATCAGAGTTTGAAAAGCTCTCTTCAAAGGGGGCCAAGAAAGGAAACATTTCAGAGATCTTCAGGGGCAAAACAATGCTCGTAATGAGGGACTAATGTCCAGCTGGGGCAAGAGCAAGAATTCTTGTACGTATGCAAGAGTCTCAGACATAAGCATGGACTGGCAAAGAACTTTGAAGACCTCCATAACTGCCTGTTTTCCCCCAGAGGGAATGAGAGAAGCAGCACAGTTCAATGGGTGATTACTTGACAGTTCTTTCCTTTCCAGCTGCCACAAGAAAGGATTTTGAAGAACTGCTCTGCCGTGTGAGGGATGGCATTTTCATTAATGTGATGGTGGACCTTTGCAGCAGGCTCATTCGCCAGACCTTTGCTGCAAAAATGCCAAGAACCATGGACTGAATTTTGTTGGCAAAGAGTAGCAAGGCTTGTTATCTGGTATGCTATGAGTGTGCATGAATTCGTGTGCTTTCCGATTATGGAAGCCTTGGAACCTTGGCAGCCGTTGGACCCAGTAGCCCACATTGACAGAAATGATAAGTGAGATGTTACTGAACACACAAGGGGAAAAACTAGGTACAATGATTATGTTAGGAAACTGCAAACATTATGACAAAGCGTTGTAAGTGGAGAACTAGCTAATAAAACATAAAGCTTTCAGACTGGAAGAAACATTTAATTCCATGAAGCAAACTTGCAAAGCTGGGGTGGGGTTCTAAGATTCAGACTATTATTACAGGCTTGGATAAGCTGCAGACCCATAAATAAAATAAAATAAAATAAAATAAAATAAAATAAAATAAAATAAATAAATAAATATACATTAAAATACACCCACCCACCCAAACACAAATCAACCAGAGCTTTTAAAACAGATCTTAAAGCTAATTCTGGCTAATCTTTCTCACACTAGGTCAGATGGAAGGAACTACAGAATGAACTTACCACAAGATGGCTTCATTTTGGCACTTTTCAACTTTTAAAAAAGTTAGGTACTAAGTCTTTGCCTAACCAATTCTCTAGGATAATATGTCTTAATGTAAAACAGCTGTACCTCCTTAAGGGTTCTCCAGTTGGAACAGCAATTGGAACAGCACAGGTGTAGCTTACTGATGAGGTAACTCCAAGACTTTGCTTAAAAACCCCAAGCGAGGCCGCTAGGCCTGCTGGCTACCAGGCCTTTTTGGGAACTGTGGTAGTATGTCAATATAGGTAAAGGTATTAAATACACATTAAAATACACACAGACACACCACATCCAAAGGTGAGTCACTTTCCCTGGGGAACAGGCTATAGGGAGCTTCAGGCTAGCAGTTTCTTTTCCTCCTCCCCACTTGGGAGGACAGTAAGGAGGACGTGCTTATGGGCCAAGCACTGTAGGTGTGCATGCAGACCAAGTGTTTGGTGCACATGCATGGTGGGGGAACCAATGAAAAGGTAAGCCCCGAAGGTGGTTCCCCCCCAAAGCTGCTACCGGTTCTCCAGGACAATGGGGAAAGTTACTACCGGTTCGGACGAACTGGTGAGAACCTGTTACATCCCATCACTGAATAAAGGTTAAGGTCGCCCTTGCTCAAAATGCAGTAATATCTGACTTTTGGGGTCAGTGTTCATCTCTATTTACAGCCAAAGAGGCAGCACTGTTAGTTTCTTCAGACCGTTGCATGGCAGGCATGACTAGACATGGAACACTGTTTACCTTCCCACCAGAGTGGTACCTATTTATCTCCTTGCAAGTTCTTTATTTCAAACTGCTAGGTTGCCAAGAGCTGGGATAGAGACAGAAGCTCATTCCGTCTAGGGTTGCCATATGTCCCGGAAAACCGTGATTGTCCTGGATTCACGGTTGGAAAAATTGTCCTGGCCAGTTCAACAAAAACCATGTCAAAGTCCTAGATTTTTAAAACTTACTAATTGTGCATTATAACACACCATTAAAATAAATTTGAACTCTCACCATCAAACGAGTGATTTCCTGCCACATTGGAGACAAATCTTAATGTCCTCGCCTCACACCACCACCCAATGAGTGTGACCAGTGTGTTTTCTGGAACTGAGGACGTTAAGAGTTGAGTGCGACAAGACTTCTCAGAAGAACAACAAATCATCTTACAATAAGAATTAACTGTTGTAAATAAATTAATTTATGTATTGATATATTTAATGTGAAAGTGTTTTATAGCTATCATTATATTGTTTGTTTTTTAAAAAGCTATTTGGAGATAACCCGCCCATTTTTATCAAGTATACTGTACTTCTGTCCTGGTTTTGTGGGAGAGAATTATGGCAACTCTAACTCCGTCATGCACCACTCGGGTCTTGAATTCCTGACCTGCTGACCTTCCAGTCATCAAGTTCAGCATCTAACCACTAAGCTGCCACAGTTCCATCCTCATTACAATACAGATATAAAATCCCCTTACGAGGAGAAAGATGGCATATATATAAACAAATTGCTCCAAAAGCAGGCAACAGTACATGAGAAAGAAACACCATTATCAGACTTATGGAGAAACCTGTTTATGTTATCACAGTCATCATTATTATTGCCACCATCAGAAAATAGATGAGAAAGAGGAATCCCTACCAGACTATGCAGGCACTAGTTTATATATGAGAGTGCGTAAAGTTCTGTTCAGTCAGCACAACAGACCAGATGGGTGGGGGAATCTTGTTTTATTTTTTATTTATTCACATTGGCAGCCTGCCCTTTTGATGCAAGCACCACTCAGGGCATCTTACAATCTATATAAAACCTATATCATAAGATACACAGTAATACCTTGTATAACGATTGCATCGGATAACGCTAGAATTGGATAACGATGCAAAATTTCTTTTAAAAATTGCATTAGATAACAATCTGCTAGCGTTATCCGATGCAGTTGTTCGTAGCAGCAGGGTGTCTGGAAAGCTGAATGGGGGTTCCCCGTTTGGCTTCCCAGCCACCCCGCAGCTGCGGAGGCAGCGGTGGGGTGGCTGGAAAACTGACATTACAATGGCCCCATTAAACACTGTTCCAGTCAATGCTTGACATTCTAAGGATCTATCGTGCACTAAACCTAGGTACAGTAAAACCTCACATAAAGAACACCTCACTTAGAGACTAACTCACTTAAAGAGCAGAATTTTCTCTGAATGGTCACCCTTGCTTAGCAACTAAAAACGATGAAAAACTCGCTTAACAACTAAATCGGGGTTCACAATCCCCCCACCAGAAGTCACAATCAGTCACTTACAATGGCAGCAGAGGGGCTTTTTCCAAGTGTTTTGCTTAAAGAGCACCTCGCTTAAAGAGCAATCCTGTGGAACATATTATGCTCTTTAAGCGAGGTACCACTGTATTAGTGTAACAGCTGAGGGCCACCTACTTGACCTAGGAGACATTATGGTCATGTTTAACAGAAAAGATTAATACTGGAGTCAATTAGTCTACTTGATCTCCATGAAAATACTGCTATTCCTGAAAGATGGGACTGTTTATCTGGGCTTGCAGTTGTTATATGCCACCAAGTTGGAACCAACTTATAGTGACCCTTATAGGGCTTTCAAAATAAGTGAGATATTTAAGGAGTGGTTTACCAATTCCTCACACCCTCAGTGAATTTCCATGGTTGACTGGGGATTCAAACCCAGGCCTCCTGAGTATTAGCCTGTCACTATATCCATCTGAGTATTCATGTCTATATCATGAGAGCATTCAATATTGAAAAGTTACAATTATTTGTGAGTCATATTTCTGTCCCCCCCTTGAAAGCTCACTTAATGACCTGAAATATTTTATTTCAGCCACTATTTTAACTCACCCCTGTTTTGAGGCTCTGTGGTTTCCACATCAGACTCTCCTATCCAGACAGAATCCAGTTTAATCACCAGTTCTGTGTGACACATACACAAATCTTTGCATTGATGTTGTGCAGATACAAGCAGCTTGGCAAAAAAAACTATAACATTTACTACTTCTTCAAGGCACATGGCTGCTGAGTAGGCACTGTAAACTGCCTTTGCTGCTGCTGTTGATTTTGTGGTATTTACTGATTATTGGTTACAATTTGTAGAACTTCTATTTTTGTTGTTTTATCTGGCTGTGGAGCTACAGGCTGGGAATTCAATCCCCCATTGTGCCTCCTGAAAGCAGAGCCACCCTGTGAGGCCTTGGGCAAGCTGTGCCAGTCCCAGGGTGCCTCTAGAAGAGAGAATGGGGAACTGCTTCTGAGTACTCTCTACCTAGAAAACCCCAGAAAGGGTTGCCATAAATCAGATTTGCCTGGATAGCAGGCAATTATTATAGATCTAGAATTGGCCCTTGGCTAAGCAATATCTCTCTCTCTCTGTGCAAAATATTTCAAAAAGATGGATGTGAGCTAAATATGTACAGGCAGAATTTTCTAAGTGGGATAGAAAAAAAATGTATACCTTTAAATGCTTGTAATCTGGATAGCACAGTTCATATAAACCTGTCCTGGACAAGAAGAGCAAAGTACAGTATGTGATAAAAATACTGTATGTCATTTTAAAAAAAGGATCCTGTTTTACATTTTCTATGTGTGCTAGACTGTGTGCAATGGAATGAATGAAATGAACATACATGTAACACCTCCATTCTGTATCCATGGGTTCCATTTCCACGGTTTCAGTTATCCATGGATATAAAAACTATTCAATAAAAAGTCTACAGAGGATTACCAGAATTGGCCACTAAAGGTCACCTTCAGCAATGTAATATTTAGAAGGAACAAAGGCAGCCATTTGGCAAGCACATGTGTAGAACGGAAACCCCCTCACTGCTTCCATGACTCACATATGTGTGTTAAATATGGGTGTTGCTAATTATCCACAGCTTCAAATATCTGCAAAACATCGTGAAACATATCCACTGTGGATATGAGAATAACCTGTATTCACTCAAGATCTTGAACTGGATTTGGACAATGAAACCTATGTGTCTTGGGCCAATAATGCTTAGCCTTGAGGGGTGCTTTGAACTACTAGAGTTCTTGCTATTATCTACATTGGTTGGGGTTTCAAAGAGTTGTTGCCCCTCTTTCCTTGATTAATTCTCAAAATCTCTCTGCACACCACTTTCTTCTGTTTTATTTCTCTCTGCTGGTTAAGTATGTGCCATCAAGTGGCTCTCAAGTTATAGTGACTCTAATAGAATTTTCAACAAAGGTGAGAGGTTCAAAGACTGGTTTATTATTGCCAACCCTCATTGAGTTTACATGGCTAAGTGAGGATTTGAACTCTGGCCTCTAGAGTCCAACACTATATGCATTACACCATACTGGCTCTCAACTTTGCCCTGCTACCATAGCTAAATAGCATCAGGGCATGGCAAACCTACTCTTCTTACCACCACATAATTAAGCTTTCTCTTCATTTCCCCTTTGCCTTTCTTTTTGGAAACAGTAACATGAGTGGGCTCTGCATTTTAGTTCCGTTTCTTTCATAGATCAGAAGTGAGTGAGAAGAACAAAAATGATTACAGCAACACAACACAGAAATAGGGTGGGTGGGAGCTGGCATGGGCTGGGCCACCAGGACAGGGGGATTCATCCCAGTGTGCCCTCATCTCTGGCACCCTGGGGCGCAAATAATAATTTTATTATTTTATCCACCCGGCGCGCTGCACTTTAGATTAAGCCATTGCTCCAAGCTCCCTATTTCAGCTTAGAGCAATGGTTTATTCCAGTGTTTCCCAAATGCTGGTTTTTGGACTTCAATTCCCAGAAGCCTAAGTCATTTCCCCAAAGCACTGATCAGCCAATGTACTGACTGAGGCTTCTGGGAATTGAAGTCTACTAGTGGGCTGTGTACCCCTTGTTGGGAACCACTGGTTTATTCTAAAGTGCCACATGCTGGGTGGAGCAAGTGAGGGGCGGTGACCAAGCGATTCCCGGGGGTAGCCTTCTCCTTATCCCTTGGTTACCACCCCTTGTTCCATCCAGCTCCCTCCCATGGTGCCCATCACACTCCTGGGTGGGAACATTATACCCAGTCTGGCCAGGTAATCCTGCTATGGTAATAGAGTAGCCTATTCTGCCAGCAACTCAACACTGATTGTCAGGCAGGAGTTAACTAACCTGACAAGGACTATAGGTATTGGGTGGCAAAGTCCATTGGGAAGGGTGATGGATTAAATCCCACTTGAATCCATCTTGATGGAGGGCAGCAGCTTCAACCATACTGGCCTGGGGCTGAGGAGGACTTTGTGTGCCAGAAGGGCTCATGACCAGAAAGTGACTCATGACTCATGGAACTGGATCAGTGCTAGGGGTGTCACACTGCGATGCGGAAGGCAAATGGAAATCCACTGCAATATACAGTCAAACCTCGCATAAAGAGCACCTCGCTTAAAGAGTAACTCGCGTAAAGAGCAGAATTTTCTCTGAATGTTTGCTTTGCTTAACAAATAAAACCAACCAAAAACTCGCTTAACAAATAAATTGGCATTTACAATCCCCCCACAATTGATCACTTACAATGGTGTTTTGCTTAAAGAGCAATCCTGTGGAACACATTATGCTCTTTAAGCGAGGTACAACTGAATTGTTACCAGGAGAATCTTCATGGCTGATCGCCATGATGTTAGCCAATATTCAGACTCAGATATTTATTTATTTATTTATTAGACTTATACCCTGCCCCACTTGCATGCAGCGACTCTGGGCAGCTTACAGGAATGCAAAACATACAGTTACACAATTATAATAACATCATACATAGATCACAGTTAAACACACCAAATACAATAAATGCACAGTAATACAATATATATAATTTAGTACAATAACAGAGATGAGCACTGACCCCTAGAGTCGGACACAACTGGCTTTCAAGCAAGGGAAAGCTTTACCTTATCTAAATCAAATTACAGGAACAACATATACTAATACACTATAAAATTATACAATATCAATCCAACAAGTACAATCCTCGACACAGAGAAGATACCATTTTACAACACCAATTTTAACAATACAATTCAATAGCCATTCTACCCAGACCCAAATTAGTTCAAGGGGCGGCTACCACGAAAAAAAAATCCCACAACCTGTTGCCGTGGCGGCCTTTAGAGCCCTGGCCCTGGGCCAGTTGTCGAGGCGACCCCTCAGCCTGCTGCAGAAGCCTCTTGGGTGGGGCAGCAAGAAGTCCTGTGCCTTGGTAGTTCTTAAAGTTCTTAAAGCCCCGGCCAGGGCAGGTCCCAGGAGCAGGTGGGAAAGCATCCTGGGGCCAGTTGCCGAGGCGACCCCTCAGCCTGCTGCAGAAGCCTCTTGGGTGGTCGCTGTATGGCACTTGAAGAAGAAAGGGAAAATTACAAACCTCCTACTTTCTTTCACACAGAGACCCTAACACACAACACAGAACATGGAAAAGCAGGCACGTGCCTTTTATGCACATGTCTTCTCTGTCAGTTCTTACTATCTTAGCATGAAACTGGTATTGCCCATGAGGCTTGCAATCCTCACTCAGTCCTGGGCTGAGGCAGCTACTGGAGTGAAAGAAATCTTAAGGGGCAGCGGAGGGGGAGTCTTTGCCTCGCTTGCCCTCAGGTTCACCAGCTATTCCTGCCACTGTCAGTGGGCATTTAATGAATAACTATTTTCAAGGGCCGCCTTTGGCCTCGGAGCTATTTGTCTCCACCTGCACCAGGTTTCTGCTCCATGCTTTTCTGACCAACTCTGGAGCAGCTGGCCAGATAACAGCAGGAGTGACACAGAAGCAGCTGTGTTTGTTTGATCTTCTCAGTGCCAGGTCTTTGGTCTGGAAGAGCCTTCCCCGAGCTACTCACAGAGGCCAGACTAAGGCAACGCACAGAGCAGCTCCAATGTTGCAAATAACAAGGATAAATAAAGGCAAGCCAAGGAATTAAGAGCACAAGGCAACTTGGTAACGAAAATGTAAACACAAACAGACCCTGCCTGTTGCTACGCAGCCTTCGGAATTTCCAAAATGTTGTAGGTGCTCTGACTTGAGGGTTGTTTTCCTAGCCCTTTGACAGGACAAGGTATTGACAGTTCCTCTCTCCTTGTCGGCCGTTTTGGCTTGCAAGGTTACAGGGACAGAGCAAGCAAAAGGCAGCTGAACTGGAAACTGATATGAATGAAGGGTTTTAAAACTGGCCTTATTCCTGTAGAAAGGTGTTATGGGATTACTTTCAATGGCTCAAAACTGCTTGAGGGTTGAGGCCATTGGTGGGTTGGTTGGGACAAGAGTGAGATCTGTGGCAATGACAACAAAAGTGCTCGAGGTGCGTGGACTCTCCTTGTGGCAGACTGCGTGGATCTGCTGCATCAGACAGAATAATAGCTCCTAGAGGTGTCACATAGAAGGAGCAGATGCAGTCCCTGCATGTAGAGTTAGGGCTTGGCAACACAGCTCAATGGGAGCAACTTAGATCAGTCTAAAAAAGGTTGCTTAAGATCGAGTAGCAGTCCAAGTATGCCACTTTGTGTGATTCTTGTAACCATACGACATGCACACCGCAAGCAATCTTATTTGGCCAGCCTCTCTTAAGAAAAAAAATTCCCCTCTATGCCTCATCCTCTCTCCTCCTGCTTTTGGGAGGAAGCAAGCAGAAGGAGCAAAACAGCCCATCCCCACAGCCTACCAAACAGCAGAACAAATGCCCATGTAGTCACGTTCTTATAATAATAGCCGCATGCCATCAAGTTGATTCTGTCTGATGACTACCCTTCTTTTATGGATTCCTAGATATAGACATGGGACTGTGGTGGCTCCAGTGGTGAAGATGCTGAACTTGAAGACAGGAAGGTCTGAGTTCAAAACTCGAGTACTGCATGGTGGAATGAGCTCCCATCTCTGTCCCAGCTCATGCCAACCTAGCAGTACAAAAGCAAGAAATTGCAAGTAGATAAATAAGGACCACTTCGGTGGGAAGGTAGTGTTCCATGCACTCCGGTGTCTAGGCATGCCTGCTACATGTACATGGAAATATCTGCAGATGCAGACAGCGCTGGCTCTTTGGCTTTGTAACATATATGAGCACTGAACTCTAGAGTCAGATATGACTGGCTTTCAAGCAAGGGTGACCTTTACCTAGATATAGACAACATTCAGGAGTAGTTTACCATCTCTTTCCTTTGGCTCTGACTTGGCGCTATGCCGCGTGCCCAAGGCTGCACAAGCCAGATATTCTCCCAGGAGGTACACTGGGGAATCAAACTCCTGGCATCTGGCTTGATCTCACTTAGCTATCTAGTCTGCTGGCTCCAGAATAGGCAGTAAAGTGAGGAAAACCAAAAACAGGAAAGGAGAAAAGCTCTGTTTAGCCATGAGCCTGAAAGGATGTAGGACATCCAGGCTGGTGAGACCCAGAGCACCTGTGGAAGTCACTCTCAGAAGTCATACATGACTTTAAGGGTTTGTTAGAAAGCTCTGCACCAGAATTTACATGGGCATTTACTTTAAAATACCTGCTGTGAACAGCAACCCATTGCGGAAATATGGCAGGCATGTTTAGCTGGAGAGTGTGTGTGCAGCTTTTCATAGTGAAGAAGCAAATGTCTGCATTGCCTCTACTGGAGTGTGGATGTCAAGTAGTAGGGTTTATGTCAGGGGCGCCCAAACTTTTCAGGCCACGGGCCGGTCATGTGGTTCAGGGAGGTGGTCACTATGGCCTGGGCCCCGGATGCAGCCCCTGAAGGGGCGTGTTTTACTTCCACTTCCAGGAGTGACAAGGGCTTCGTGGGCCGGATGAATTTGTGTTGGGGCCACATTTGGCCTCCTGGGCATAGTTTGGTCACCCCTGGTTTATGTGCATCCACACACCTCCATCACTCTTTGAGTCTTTCACAGTTTAAGACTTAGTCTCTGAATTGGTCGAGCCAAAAGCTGGTGGGAATTGAAAATTATAGGGTTTCTTTTTTTGACATAGGGGAAAAAAGCAGCTTGGGTGAAAACTGGATGATTTCATAAAGTAAATGTTGATTTTAACTGGGTTATAAAAATGGTGTGGTTTTTAATATTTCAGTTACATTAAGACTCTTTAACAAACAACAACAACAGCAAAAACCCTGAGTAAATTCAGAATTGAATTTCAAAAGTTAATTTTACCTCACCTGAAACAAAACCCAAGAGCCTCTCTCGACCATGTTACTCAGAGCAGGTGCAAGTAGGGCACATAGCTCAGCCAGTGAAGCTCTTAGGGGTGCTCAAATATAAGGTGTTGCATTATAAGTTTTTTGCTAGCACCACCCCATAGTGGTAGGGCCGAGTATCCCCTTTCCTTGAGTGATCCCAAAGAGCCCACTTTGTAGCCTGAGCAGACAGTTAGGGTGCATCTAAGCAGATCTATGGGTGGTGTTGAGGTGACAACACTGTGATATTATGTCATGGGTTGTGAAATGGATGGTGGAAAAATCCCTTCTACTTTAACTTTTTTTAAAAAAATACTCATCTAAGTGTTGCAGCACAATTCTGAATACATTTGTGAGTGCACATCCAGTGATGGAATTACAAATTTTTTACTACCACACCATGATGTCACGGACATCATGGGTGTGGCCAATATCATGACATCATGATGTCATGGGTGGAGCTGACATCATGATGTCATGATTTTGTGGGCGGGGCCTTAAAATAAAAAAATAATTAAAAAATAAAATAAAATAAACAAACACACACACCCCTCAACCCACACACCCACCCACAACACAAACCCATAAATAAATTAAAGAAATAAAATAAATAAAGAAATAAAATAAAAATAAAATAAAAATACACCCACCCACCCCAAACACAAACCCCTCACTTACCCCTGGGAGGGCTTGGTGGCGGCCGACGGCCCAGGCAGGCCAGGTTTCAACTTGCCTGGGAGGGCTCGGTGGTGGCAGACGGGCCAGGCAGGCCAGGCCTCAACCTGCCCGTGGGGGCTCGGTGGCCCCAGGGGAGGTGCCCTCCTCTGAGGGCTGGTGCTGCCTCCCTAGGCTGCCATCACCGCCATCGCCATCATTGCTGCCACCACCGTTGCTGTCACTGCCGCTGGAGTCGGAGCCGGAGCCGGAGCCAGAGCCGCCACCGTTGCCGCTGCCATCGCCACCGCCTCCTCTTCCGGCTGCAGCGCCGGTGGCAGCACACTCCACCGGGCATCTCCAGGCCATGGGGGCAAGTCCATGGGAGGGCTTGGCAGTGGCAGACGGCCCAGGCAGGCCTCAACCTGCCCGCGGGAGCTTGGCGGCCCCAGGAGAGGTGCCCTCCTCTGAGGGCTGCTGCCACCACCACCACCACCACCGCCACCGCCACCGCCACCGCCACCACCATCGCTGCCAGAGCCGCTCTGAAAAGGTGCGGCTCCGGCTCTGAAAAATGTTTTTTAAAAAAAATTGGAGCCAAAATGGCTCCAGTTTAGTGCGCATGTGCAGAAACTCAATCTGACGCATGCACAATGCATCAAATTGAGTTTTTTTTCTTTCACTGAGGCGTCCGGAACCGGATGCCTTAAAAATGGGCTACCCTCTCGGAGAACCCTCCGAGATTGTTCCTACCAGTTCTGGGGAACCGGATGGAACCGGGGTCATCCCATCACTGTGCACATCCCACCCTTGGAATAGGGGCAAAGCCAAAGTCACAGGGGCAGGAACAGCAGGAAGAAGACAGCAAGGGGAGAAAATCTGGTGGAATGGGGTGAAGAATGCAAGCCAGAACTATGAGTGGGACAAGTTGGCTGTGTAGCTCTTCAGAGAATCCCTCTACCTAGCTGTGGGCAGGCAATCTGTACCCACAAGTTGGTCCAACTTCATGCTTTCCAACAACAGCAACTTCAGTGGGCTTTACTTGTGAGTAAAAGCTGCAAAGGGGATCATGTTCTGAACATAGGCTTGCATAAAGAGAGAAAAATGGACTTCCCAATGCCCACATGACGTGACTCCTGGTTGCTGCTCCACTGCAACGAGAGGAAATAGATTGAAAAGACAGGAAGAGATGGACTGGTCTTGCATTTTGGTCATTCTTTTTTTTTTAAATCACACATAGCTTTTCCTTTAATTAGGCTTCCTTGCTTCTCACCTAAATCAGTTTTGAATTGGAGGCATGAAATCAAAATAAAAAGTCCAGGGAACGTCCCTGCTAAACTCTTTCACTTTGTCACTTGCTTTAACTGTTTTATACAAAAAAAGTAAAGGAGATGGGCACATGACTGATGACCATGAAAGAAGGCAATGAAGGGGGCAGGAAGGGGTGTGTCAATAAGTGAATAGGGGGAAATTCAGAGTAAACCAAATATATATCTGGACACTTGGCACAGGAAAATAAGCATGTACAGTCTGAAGATGGGATAATTCAAGCCATCTCAGCTGAGAGATAAAACTGATTGCACTAAAGAATTTTTTTTCAGAGAGATCAAAATTCCAAAGTTTGGTCAGGGTTCCAGTTAACCATCTTCCATAAAGTTCTTTTCTTCTCTTTCTCCTTCACATGCCATATCCATTCCGAATATTGGCTATTATCATGGCAGTAGTCTTCCTGTTCTTAACTCCTCAGGACAGTTCTTCCGAGGACATACCACACCAGTCTCTCAGGTTCTTCAGCCATGAAGTCCATCTACATTCAGGGCATCTCTTCATAGGGATCTTTCATTGCAAAGTGAGTTGGAGTATTCTATATTTTATGTTGAATAAAAAATAAGTACCTGGAACATCAAGAGTCTAAAGTTATTTGAACACATAAATTGACCTCTGCAGAGCACCACAATTAACAAAGGATATCAAGAAGTTATGATATATCCAGAGTGGGCCAACTAGCATGATAAAGCAGTTGAAAACCCTGCCCTAAGAGGAAATGTAGAAGGAGCTGGACATTTTCTACTGCTGTTGGTGGGAAAAGACAGCTACCACTATTTCCTCCTGAGTAGGGCAAACAACAACCAAAATGAAAGATTTAGTCAAGGGGTGATAGCACAAGGAACTTAAACGTCCCTACCCCAAGATCACTGTTCAGATGCAATTCAAAGCCTATCATGGTGGTAAATTACTCTTCTTCTTGGATTGTCCCTGAGCTTCTTGTCACTCTAGGCAGGCTAGTCAGATCCAATTTTGAAAATACATGTTCTTTTAAGAAGTCCAAAAGCACTAACTGGAATGTGACCTATGATTATGACATATTCTTAGTTCTTAAACCATAGACTACTAGCCTGCAGGTGGAATCTGGCCTTTAGAGAACCTCTAGCAAGCCTCACTGGCATCATTTTCTGGCATCATTTTAAGAAGTAGGGAGGAGATTGCTGGCTGGGCAGGTGGTATAATGATCTGAGCAGCTTTATATTCCTGGGGCTGAAAAAACATTGTACAGTGGAACCTCATACAACAATCGCCCCATATAGCAATGAAATCGCATAACAATTAGGTGGGAGGGGGGAATGGTGTCCTGCATAACAATTTTCCCTATGGAAAAAAATTCATACAACAATTTTTCATTGGGAAAAACCACTTTGCGAAAAAAAAATCATTGTATGATGCATCCCATAGGGAAAATCGCTATATGATGCATGCATTGTATAGCAGTTGTTTTGTACAACAACAAGCCCTGTGGAATGGATTAAAATCATTGTATGAGGTACCACTGTATTCTGATCAAGATCTTTCCTTGGATTTGCTGCCCATGAATACCCCTCATGGTGCAATGAAATTAAGAGCATATTGACACTCTGCATTTACACTAAAACTCATATTTAAGGGATAACAGTATTTGCTTTTCATCACTGTGAAATGTGCCCATTTATTTCAACTCTGTATTTTTTTTATCTTTTAGCCAACTAGCTTCTAGGCTCTTGCCAAAAATTTTTTTTAAAAAAGAAGCTATGCCTTTTGAGAAACTTCATCAAAAATTTATTGAAGACGTAAGCTCTCTGAAGCTTGCTGTATTCTCATGAACTTGCTGGGGATTGGATGTTGCATGCTGCTCTGACTTTTTTTGCATCTTCTGGCTTGCTATAACTTTTCTGACCCTAAGCATTGGACTAGCGTTTGCCTATAGAGCAGAGGGCTACTCAATCCTTGAAGTAGACTCTTTAAATGAGGTCAGCTCTAGCTATAAGCCATAATAAGTGTCAGGTTTATTTCTAGTTGCCAAGAGTGAAAGAGTGTGCATCAATGGTCTGTACTGTGGAGCTAAGAAGAACCACTAAACATATCAAAATGTACAGAATGTGATATTTTATATCTAACTCTTTTTTAGACTGTTCCTGAAACCACATATGATGATGAAATAATGCTGAAACATCCACTTGAAAAGATTGTTCCAAGCTGGATCCAGGGCACCAAAAGCCAACACATGTAAGAACGTGAAATCCAACTGTTCTGTCAAATCTTGTTTGTTCTTTATGCTGTTTGGAATTAACACTGAACTTCTGTCAGGGCATTGATTCAGGAGCTGCTCTCTATCTTGCTGACATAAAGCTAGTAGATACTTTAATTAAAAGCAGACTAACTTTGTCCCATCCTGATTTCGCAGGATGTTTGTTTTTAAGAGACTGAAGCCTTGGCAAATAGCTGAGATCTGGATCCACGTGTGAAGTTAAATTTTTTAATTGCCAGTGGACACTTTGACAGGCAAAAAAAAAAGAAAGAAAGAAATTAGGGCCATGAAACTCTAGTCTTTGCACTGATTCCAGCAAATCTCTGTCTATACAAAAACACTGCTTTTCATTCATTTCTGAAAAGCAGAGTTCTCACTTGACTTGATCAAAATCTCTCCTCAAGATGAAACTGCAAAGGTCTGCAAGCAAGCTTAGAATCAACTTCTGGAAGCAGCTGCAGTGACTATCAAAACCCCAACTGCAGTCAACCCCTGTATACTTCACTGTCGGAACAAGAACACTTCTGTTAGATGGGTGTGCTGACCTTTTGCTGCTCTTTCCGTGGCAGGCAGGTGTGGGTACAATACCTGTTTGTAAAGAGTCATATGTAAAAGGTTCAGGAAAGCAAAAATCTGAGTCACTGTCTGCTCTACTCCCAACTAAAATAATTTAATTTTCCAACCAGTCCAGTTTTCCTTCATTTAATACTGAAGAAGAAACAACAAAGACTCTCACCGTGAACCTCTGACCTTTTTGGATGTATACCCTACCTCTCCTGATGATTCATCTGTTTACCTTTAAACAATTAAATGTGACTCAGATTAAGTAACCTTTAAAGCCAGAGGAACATGAGCTAAAAACAGACCTCATCCCAGTCTATGCAATGCCAAGGACTCCGTATTGATCATTCCCTCAGGAAAAGCTCCAAGGGGCCAGCTAGAGGCAGGGTGACTGGGGAAGAGAGGAAATGTGGAGATGTATTTACAAGTCCAGCAGGTGGCAATGTTTCAGAAGGATCTCCTTGTCCACTGGGACACCCAGTGTTGCATCATAGTTCCATTGGAAATTCTGTGTCCGCATCGTGGGAGCGTCTTTACTGGAACAACCAAACAGGCACAAAATTCAAGCTGTCTTGATATGCTACTAATCATACAATAGTGAAGATGAAGGCCTCAACCTAAATTCAACTATAACCCAGTTAACAGCAGAGGAATTATAGCTAGCAAGTGAAATACTGTAGCACTTGGGTCTTTTAAAACAGGACTACTCTATTTCTTCAGGTGCAAACTAGCCCAAGAATATGGATTCCTTCCTTTCTTCCTTCCTCAGGAAACTTAAAAAATATATATTATTATTTTGTTCACAAAATATTTTAGTGTGCGGTTTCTACAGTTATATAGTGTGTACGTGCATGTATGATTTAAACAATTCTAAAGTGAGTATGTGCATGTGTGTATTGTGTTAAAGATAAGAATGTATTGAAGGGTTTTTAGGAAATGAAAAGTTTCTTTTGCACAGCATAGTTTTTCTTCTTCTTCATATGGTTGTAATCCTGTTCAAATTCATACAGCTTTTAGTTCCCTCTAATTTATTTATTTATTACTTATTTATTTTTCTGATTTATCTTGCCACCCAACTCCGAAGACTCTGGGCGGCTCACAGAAAATAAAATCAATCACGTTTTAAAACCCAATTAAAACCCCATTAAAACTGCCACCAAAAATTACTCCGACCCATTCAGTTTAAAAGAGATTAAAAGAGGGAAAGAGTGTTCTTACTAAATCAGCCAGCAGGCAGGGGTCACCACATCACTGGTGGCCCACACCTGCTTTGCTAGTCAGGTTTTAGCCCTTTCCTGAAGGACAGCAACTCCGTCTGGAGACGCAGCTCAATTGGCAGGAGGTTCCATAGGGTCAGAGCAGACACAAAGAAGGCCCTCCTTCTAGTGCTAGAGAGACGAGCCTCCCTAGCCGATGGCACAATGAGACTGCCTCTCTGGCAGTGGTGGGCAGCAACAGGTTCACACACACTCGGGGGGGGGGGAAGCAAAATTGGGTAGCCTTTGGGCAGTGGGGTGGCAAAACTGGGTGGATTTCGGGTGAAGGGGGAGCAAAATTGGGTGGCCATGCCCACCTCCCTGCCCTGCCCCATCAGGTTTTGTCCCTACAAGTGGTTCAAGGTCTCCCTTGCTCAAAAGCCAGCCATATCCGACTCTAGGGTTCAGTGCTCATCTCCATTTACAGCCAAAGAGCCAGTGCTACCTGTGTTTGCAGATGTATATATGGCCATATGGCAGGCATGACTAGATTGTCCATGACATAGGCTCCACCCATGACATAGGCTCCACCCACAGTCTGGTAGTGAATTTTTTTGCTGCCCACCACTGCTCTCCTGTCTGCTCTGGTGGGACAGACAGATGTTCTCAGGCTGACATGGTCTCTTAAGTATCCTGGCCCACTATCATGTAGGGCTTTAAAGGTAATTACCAGCACCTTGAATTGCACCCAGAGGCACACTGTTATTGTGTTTAGAATTATCTATAGGATCCCCCAAAGACAATGTAAGCCTTTTATCAACCAATTTTGTAAAGGTAGTGTGTGTTGAGTTACTGGCATGTACACTTAAAAAGATCTTTGTTAGCTATATTTGAAACAGCTGGTTCTATATGCATTTGCCTTCCATCTCCTATTGTTCAGCCCACAAATTTTCTCCTTGGGATTTAGTCCCTTTTTTTTACTGGGATCTCTCAACCGTATAGTAAAGCAGACTTCATGTTGCTTGCACAAACTTTACTTTTTTTGGAAGCAGTGATCTTCATGAAGAAAACTCACCTTCCACCTTTACAAATACAAAGCTTGCACAAATGCTGGTAGGGAATCTGGGCTTGTTAACGATTTCTGATTGCAGCAAGATTCCTCATCGATAGACAGCTCACCTCTTCAGATATACTGTAAGATTCCAGACATGAGAGGTGGACTGGAGCACATAGAGCTAGCAGTCCTTTTCCAAGACATGTTTATTTATCTCCTTTATAACTTGAGATATTTACTGGTGGTATGAACTCAACATTTCTTTTGCAATTTGTGTATCTTGAACAAATTAATTAACTGGTGCAAATTACTAGAAATCATAATTGCAGCTGCCTTCATGTGTGGACTTTTAAGAATCAGAAGCATTGGATAGGTTGTTTGTATCTTTTAAAAGCAATTAGTCAGTACTTTTATGCACTACACACACACACACACACACACACACACACACACACACACGCGCACACACACACACCTATGTCAGTGTCTATGTGTAAATGTTTTGCTGCTTAATAGGAAAGGGCACTGCCTTTGCGCAGATTGATGCACCAGCATTGTTTACAATGTACACCAATCTTGACCAAAAATAGAAGTCTGGAAATGGCAATCTTGTTGAGCTTTGAAATTTAAATAGCTTAAAAATGAAAACAAGGGATTTTCTGAGTACCCTTCATAGCCCTAATTTATTTATTTAATTGAATTTATATTCCGCCCTACTTGCACAGGTGACTCAGGGCGGATTACAACCAATCAACAAACATACAGCACACAGTCAAAACTCTAAAAACAATTTAAAACCATTTAAAACAACATCTCATTATTTTAAATAAAGGAGTAAAAGGAGTAAAAGAGTAAAAATAATAAAGGTACAATGGAATTGAAAGAATTCCAAAGCTCCGTAAGGTTCTTGGAGGAAAAACAAACTATAAAAGTAAAGATATACTTATACAGTATCTGTCTTTGACCAGAAGGTCTGCAGGTCAGCAGACTGGGATTCAAGTGCTGTGCAAGAAGTGAGCACCTGTCATCTGTCCCAAGTCTGCCAACCTAGCAGTTCACAAGCAAGAAATTGCAAGTAGATAAGTAGGTGCTGCTTTGGTGAGAAAGGTAAGAGTCTCCCATGCACTTCATCACTTAGTCATACCTGCCACATGACCATGGAAATGTCTGCAAGCACAGATAGCACTGGCACTTTGGATGTAAAAACAGATGAGCACCACACCCAAGAGACACAACTGGCTTTAGAGCAAAGGAGACCATTACCTTTACATCCTGGCTAGCATTCCCAAAGATATCATGGATGTAGATGAGAACTGGTACCTTCTAACACTCAAGAGTTAACTTTGGTGAGATTAAACATTCTGTTGTGCACATAGAACAGGTTGGAATGAACCCCAAAACATCAATTCAGCTTCCCTCTAAATTTTTTGAGATGATACATTTTACCATGAGCAACTCTAGAGTCCGTGGCCAGCCTTACCACCAGTATTATGCCTGAAAATTACTTCAGACTATTTGGTCATTGTCACTTACGTACCATCTGTCCAAGCTTTACACCTAAAACTATGTAAACTGTGTAATTTTCTTTCAGTGAGCACTTGACCTAGCTTGTGTTAGAAGAACTACGCAAAAAGGGGAGAATAAGGGGCTGCGTTTTAATATTTGCACGTCCTTGGAACTGATGACACATGTCTAGCAGGAGCAACCGTTGTTGATCTTGAACTTTGTTCTTGTCATGTATACACAGGTTGACGACTCCACCTTAAGACAGTCTGCAACCTATTTTATTAAGGAAAAAGAGGATCTTAAGGAAACATTTTTCAGCAGCTGCCTTTGAGCAAGAATATAGGGAAAGTGTGTGTGTGTGTGTGTGTGTGTGTGTGTGTGTGTGTGTGTGTGTGTGTGTGTGTGTGTGTGTGTGTGTGTGTGTGTGTGTGTTATTAGGGCAGGTGGAAATCTTGAAAAGACACTGTGGAGCCCTTGCTTCACACTGTGTGCTTACGAGTGCCTTGGTTAGCTCCCCTCTTCACAGTCCAGTTGGTACGTATCCTTCATTAGATCTGATTTTGCTTAGCAGTGGGTAATCATCCCATACGGGCCTTGTAGCTGATCCTCTTTGACTTCCTTTCTGTCAGAGGGGGGTGGGGGGATATCAGGCTGGATGGATACATCCTTGAGAAATGACTGAACTGGAGGTTTAAGGGTAGTCAGGTATATTTCGGGGTGCTTCTCACTGAAACCAAAATACAACAGCTGAGTTTGGATAGCCACTTGATCACTAACTGCATCTCCTAAAAACTTGGATATCTGAATCCCTGGCTTCATTTTGGCAGTTTCACTTCGGGCCTAGACATGGAAGGAGGAGGAGGAGGAGGACCTGGCCAATAATGCTTAGAGAAAGAGAGGGAGATTAGAAGGAGTGCTTAGTGAAATAAGATCCAGTGTAGGGGTCTTTCAAATACCACGTGACCATTTTAGTGGGGGGACAGGGTCAACAAAAAGTCACAGAAAGTCACGGGGGTGGGGGGCAGCAGTGGTGTGAAGTCACATTACTCCAACATTCTAACCCCCCCCCCAGCCAGATGGAAGTCTGGGGGTGGGGTGTCAGTATGGCGGCCAACCGTCCCGTCAGTATGGCGGCCAACCATAAAGGGAGGGGAAATCCCGCGTTACCATTTTGAAGAAAATGGTACCGGAATTCCCCTATGGCGTCCCGTATTTCCCGCATTTCAGCAGGTGCGGAGGAATAAAAAAAAAAATTGGAGGAAAAAATGGCTGCAATAAAGTGTGCATGTGCAGAAACTCAATCTGACGCATTGCGCATGTGTCAGATTGAGTTTCTGCGCATGCGCACTTTATTGGAGCCATTTTTTGCACCAATTTTTTAAAAAAGTTTCGGAGTCGGAGCCACAGCTTTTAAGCGCGGCTCTGATGGCGGCCCTCAGAGGAGGGCACCTCCCCTGGGGCCGCCGAGGTCCCACGGGCAGGAGGCCTGCCCGGGGCCATCCACCGCTGCCGAGTCCCCATGGCCTGGGGACCGGCGGAGCGCGCCGCCGCCGCCTCCGGCAGCGATGACGGCAACGGCAGCGGCAGCAGCGGCGGCAGAGCAGCGGCTCCCGACAGAGGAGGAGGAGGAAGAGGCCCCAGGAAGGTAAGTGAGGGTTTTGTGTTTCGGGTGGGTGGGTGGGTGGATTATTTGTGTGTTGGTTGGTGGGTGTATTTTTATTTAATTTTTATTTTATTACTTTATTTATTTTATTTTATTTTATTTCAGTTATTTACGGGTTTGTGTTGTGGTTGTTTGGGTGGGTGGGTGGGTGGGTGGGTTGAGGTATGTGTGTGTGTTTGTTTGTTTATTTTAATTCTATTCTATTTATTTTATTTTTATTTATTTTATTTTTATTTTGGCCCTGACCACGACGTCATGACATCATGACGATGGCCCCGCCCCACTGTCCCGCAGTCAACTTTTATAAAGTTGGCTGCCTTAGGTGTCAGGCGTCCTCAGGCTCTGGGGCGGCCATGCTTCTGCTGTTTCTCTTCAAATCAGGGGAAATGGAGAAACCGTGTGGTTTGGTGGGGATTGGTCAAAGATCACGGAAAGTCACAGAGGGGAGGGGGTTAAAAAGTGGCCTATTTTAGGTCACATGGTATTTGAAAGGCCCCTTAATAGGATCCTTTTTAACCCAGTCCCTGTGTAATCAAGTAAACATTAACTGGCTATGTTTATACAGCCTCTGACACTTTGGGTGGGGGAGAGGGGACAGGACGAAGGAGGAAAACAGCTATGTTGATGCCAGTAATGGGATGTGTGTGCTGTACAGATGTTTGACACAAACTTGTAATCATCTGCACTTGGAGAGATGCTGTTTTCTAATCTCTCTCTCTCTCTCAGCAAGTTCAAACATGACAACATATATCTTTATGTGACTCAGGTGCAGATAAATCTAAGCATATGCCACTTGTACAGTTTAATTAAGGTCGTCTTTGGTGAGTGAGAAGGTATCCTTAGATGCCTATGGGGTCTGTCTCTGTACACTGAGGCAGGGAATGGGTGTGAAGGGGCAGGAGAAAATAGGGTGGGAAGAAAGATCAAGTTCTGTGGTGGCTGTTAAAGACAAATACCATTCTAGCTCATAGCTGTGTGCTCTAACCCAGTTGGGAAATTGCATCTTAAATAACAGATCATGAAAGAGCAGCCCTGACGAGGTCTGTAATTTTGTCTTGAGAGGAAACTCTCCATTCATCAAGTGTACAAGAGGCTAAATTAGGTCTCTTTGGAGTGGCAGACTTCTACCTTTTGGAATAGAACTGGTCAAGATGTTTGATCTGCTCCAGTATCCAGGTCAATGTAAATGGAATGGTGATGGATGAAGCTACTGGCTAAAGGCAGAAACACCATTACCACAGCCCCAGCATACCTAGTCAAGGGTGTCATTGGAAAGCAGCCATGTTAGTCTGCTTGCTGTTGCAGGAACAAGAGAGGCAGTCCCCTCAAATCCAGTTTTCCATTATTTATTATGATGCTGGAGAATAGAGGCTGCATACAGCAATACACAAATAACCTGATTGCAAAGGTTGCATAAATCTCATGCACTTTGAAATTTATGCCAAGTTTCTAAAGAAACACAGCTGCCTACAAATTTTCTCTAGCTTCATATCATTGTGCTGCAAGCCATATTTTTTATTGGGTACGTCTAGGCTTGAAGGATATTGCTACCCAAGAGTAGGCAGTGGTCTGTTAAACCAAGGCGTCTTCCAAATGCAGGGCCTGTAGAAATGTAGTTGACTGCTTTAGAAACAAATCAGCCTCTTATCAATAGTAATTACAATAGAACCCCGGACAACATTATGACATGGTTCCACAAGTCATGACGTTGTCCGGTTTTTAACGTTGTTCGATACATTGATTGAACAACGCTAAAAAAAACCTGAGAAGAGGTGCTCGCATGTGCGCGAAAAGGCGTGCCAGCGGGAGCCTCTTCTACCAAACGGGTATAGCAACGGGATCGCACGTCAAGGCAAGGGATCAAAGCGGGGGGTGCCACCCCCCACTTTGATCCCTTACCTTAACGTGCGATCCCCGTTTAGGCAATTTGCGATGGGAGTTTAGGTGCCCAAACTCCCATCGCAAAGTGCCTAAACAAGGGTCGGCATTTCCGAATTTCCCCCTCCCCCGGGGGAGGGGGGAATTCGGAAAAGCTGACCCTTGTTTAGGCAAGCGAAACGGGGATCGCAAGTCAAGGCAATTGCCTTGACGTGCGATCCTTGTTGCTATAGCGCACCCGGGAAATAGGTGGCTTGGTCGAAATCCTCACCCCCGTGCAGGGGGAGGGAATTTTGGCCAAGCCGCCTCTTTCCCAAGCCGGGGAGACGATGTTCTCCTCTCCCGAATTTCCGAAAGGGTAAAGATCCTTATCTTTTTGGAACCTCGGGTGGCTTGCAGGAGCGCGCACATCGGTGGGGGTTAGCGCAGAACACGGAGGTCCCCCCCTGTATCCTGCGCTAACCCCTACCAACGCGCGCCGCGTGCCCGAAGTTCCGAAAGGGTAAAGATCCTTATCTTTTCAGAACCTCAGGTGGCTTGCAGGCGCGCGCGTGTCGGTGGGGGTTAGCGCAAGAAATGGAGGTCCCCCCCGTATCCTGCACTAACCCCCACCAACGCCCAAAGTTTTGAAAGGGTAAAGATCCTTATCTTTTCAGAACCTCGGGTGGCTTGCAGGTGCACACGCTTCAGTGGGGGTTAGCGCAGGACACGGAAGTCCCCCCGTATCCTGCACTAACCCCCACCAATGCGCGCTGAGCGCCTGAAGTTTCGAAAGGGTAAAGATCCTTATCTTTTTGGAACCTCGGGTGGCTTGCAGGTGCGTGCGCATCGGTGGGGGTTAGCGCAGGACACGGAGGTCCCCCCGTATCCTGCGCTAACCCCCACAGATGCGCGCCGCTCACCCAAAGTTTCAAAATGGTAAGGTCCTCGTACCCTTTCCAAACATTGTGGGGGTGGGCGCTGGGTTTTTTTTTTGGGATTGGGTAGATGTTCTACCCAATCCAACTCCCCCCCACACACATACGCTTGTTCCGTATAACGTTAAAATCACGTTATTCGATACAAGATTTTTCCGAAAATCTTGTCACGTTATGCGGTTTTCTCGCTATACGGTACTCGCGTTACCCGGGGTATTACTGTATCCTAAATGTGGAGGATGCCACAAAGATGGAAAGCATGACACACAGTTGAGTCAATATGTCACATTTTGTGTCCCCCCCCCATCCCTGTGTTTGCTCCTTGATGTCCCTGCACTTTAGTTCTGTGTATAAATAGTTGTTCTGAGGACTGTGGGTTTAGTTGTTTGTACTGAGGCAGCAAAGGCACCTAGGCATAGCAGTAGCTTGGCTACACTATGTTTTAAAAAATGAGTCAGGGGAAAAGCCCTCTATGGTTCTGTGAAGCAGTTGCAAAGAAGATCTGAAATGACAGCTTCCCTCAATTCAGATTCGTAATGGGCAAAGCATGACTCTCCAGATGTGGTTCAACTGCAGGTTCCTTCAGGTTTTGGCAGCAGAGCCAATTGTGGGCAAAGCTGGGGAGCTATTGTTCTGTATAGCATCTATGTATTTATGGTTGAAATTAGACTGAAGATATTACTCGTTATCTATGTTATGTCTTCTGTATCATGATCCAAGAGAACGATTCCTGATTCCGATTGTCCAGTCATATTTTAAGTGTACTCTGGCAGAAATAGTGGTTAATCTGCTGGCTAATGATCAGGTTTTATTACTTATGCTGTAGCTTAATATGCCTTGGCAGCTAGGAAAGCGCGATCCTATTTTATTAAAAGCCATCATATTACCGAATAGCTCTTAGCAATGATGTGAGTTGTTTTAGTGGATAATATATCTGGTTTTATTAGAGAGTTTTACAATCCATTTTAAGTCATGTTCTGTTTTGTAAAGGCCTATGGCCAGTGGTGGGCAGCCAAAATTTTTACTACCACACTGTGAGCGGAGCCAACATTGTGGGTGGAGCCTATGTCACGATGTCATGGGCGGAGCCAATGATGTGGGCGGAGAGACTGTCAAAAACCCGTAAAAATAAGTACACATAAAATACAAATTAAATAGACATAAAATACATAAAAACACACATAAAACACACATAAAAATAAATACACATTAAATATACATAAAACACATAAAAATACAATTTAAATACACATAAAACACATAAAATACACATTAAAAATAAATACACATTAAATACACATTAAATAGACATAAAAACACATAAAATACAAATTAAATACACATTAAAAATAAATACACATTAAATACACATTAAAATACATTCCCACCCCACACCCAAAGGTGAGTTGCTCACCCTGGGGAGCAGGCTATAGGGAGATTCAGGCTAACAGCTTCTCTTCCTCCTCCCTGCTTGGGAGGACAGCAAGGAGGCCACACATGTGCGCCAAGCACTGTAGGCCTGCATGCACCAGCAAAAAGGTAAGCCCCCGAGGTGGTTCCCCCCCCCCCAAAAAAGCTGCTACCGATTCTCCAGGACACTGGAAAAAGTTACTACTGGTTCTGGCGAACTGGTGTGAACTTGTTGCTGCCCATCACTGCTTATGACCCAAAACTTTTCAGGCCTGGGGGCCTGACCACACCCTCAGAACAGTTGAATGGATCAAAACACACCCATGGAACATGGTGTTTGTGCATACGTGGCGCGGACACTTCTGCGAATGCATGAAAGTGGCTATTTTGTGTCCTGGTTTGGCGCAGCACACAGAATGGCCACTTTCATGCATATGCAGAAGCATCCATGCCAAACCAGGAAATAAAATGGCAGCTTCTGTGCATGCATGAAAGTAGCCATTTTATTTCCTGGTTTGGTGTGGATGCTTTTGCACATGTGCAAAAGTGGCCATTGTGTGTCCTGTGCCAAACTAGGACACAAAATGGCCACTTTCATGCATGCGCAGAAACTTCTGTATTTACTTCCTGGTTTGGTGAGGGCATCAGGGGCCAGATGAACTGGCTTTGGGGCCGAGGGCTGGCCTGCATGCCATAGTTTGGCCATGCCTGGCCTATGGTCATGTACAATGAAGACTGATGAGAACGATGAGTTCTACGTATCTGGAGGGTTATATTCTGTTCATTTTGACTTAGAGATGATGCAGATAGCAATAACAAGCTGGCATACATTGCCTTCATCTTCTTTTAAAAAGTGTACATTTCTAATAAAGATGTGGGAAGGAGAATGCCTAAGGTAAAAAATAAGACTGAGCACTTTCCCAAATAAAATACAGAGAGAAACTAGGAACCAGAGGAGGGCTGGAATTGTACTCCCTAACTTGATGCACAGAGGCTGAAAGAAAGCAGTCTGAAGCAGCCCAATCAGCAGCATGTGGCTTCCAATTTCCTGAGAGGTTCTCAAAATGGGGTAAATTGGGCTAATTGACCTTGCCCAGCTCATGACTGGTCCACCCTGCCTAACCCACCACAAAGCCATCTCAGAGAGCAGGCTTATATTCACCCTGTAATACTGGAAAAGATAAGAGAAAGGCACATAGGATTAGGATTTTCTGGGTTTTCATTATTGTTCTGTGTCTTCTACTCAGATTCCTACATTAAGCAGGAGTTTGGACTCAATGACCTAAAAGACCCCTTCCAACTCAATTATCCCATGATTCTGTGATTTACCTTGACTTCGAATACAAACTATTACTAAACATAAATGTGGCTTTACTACAAATGTGATTCAAGTGTGGACTCATTTTCTTTTCCTTCCCTTTCTGCATCTTCCCCAGAAAAACATCTGGCAATTTAAGATGTCCTCCCTGGAACTATTTCTCCATATGTAGGAATTCTAAAAATCAAGAGATTTGTTCAGAGCTGGAGACTCAAGCACAGCAGTCTCTTCCTCTGTTCTTTTTGTCAGTGGCCATTGTGTTAATAGATGTGACAACATTCTTACCTACTGGGAGAGGTGGGAAACGAGTGGAACAATATCACATAACCAAAATGGTACAGCATCCAAAATGCTTCATTGCCTCAGGCCCCTTTCTTACATTACATCAGTGGCATGGGAGCCATAGAAAAAAAGCAGGATCAGAACTGCTCTCAATACCCTAAGATGAATAGCAGGTACAAAGGTTCATCATCATAATAATTTCATGTCAGAAATTATTCTGGGTTGAAAGGATTTTTTCTGGAGAAACTCCATTCAGGGGACGCCCGAATGAGGCTCCTTTCATGTCCCCAAGATCTCTTACTACCAAAGTGGTCCCTATTGATCTACAGTACTTACAATTTCTTCCTTTTGAACAGCTAGGTTGGCTGGAGCTGGGAGAAAGATGGGTGCTCATTCCATCATGCAGTACTCCCTACTTGCTGGCCTTCCAGGTAACAAGGCAAGCTTCTTAACCACTGAGCCACCACAGGTTCATGAATTGTAGTTCATGAATTATAGCCACACTCTTTAGATATGCAGTTTTCTTTGTTTGTTTCTTTTCCTGGTGTGACACCTGCTGGGTATCCTAAATCTGTTTAATTCGGCCAATCTGAATATTCCTTGTCAAAAGGGCTTTCACATTTTCTAAAAACTGAAACTACCATGTTGATTCAATGGGAGGGGAAAACACCGTGAATGTAACTTAGGATTTGGTCAAAATTCTTGTTGCCATTGTTTTGTAAGTGCTTCATGGCACCTGCAATTCAGTCCTAAAAATCATTTTTTAACAAATACTGTATGTCTACTTGTTTTTCCTCAGCGGCTTCCTTTATTGGGTCAATCAATCTCAGATGAGCTCTTCTTTGTTCTCTATTGCATTAAATTTTTCCTAGAATTATTGTATTCTCCCATGAGTCTTGCCTTCTCATGGTATGTTCAAACTATGATACCCTCAGCCTCATGTAGGTTATAGGCTTTAAATCTCCTCAAACACAATGAAAGTATGGCCTCAGTGGGGAAAACATTTAAAAGCATAGCAGTGGATAAAATGTTTCTTTTGGCCCTAATAGACATTTCTCACAGATAGCTACCTATCAGTTTCAGTAACATTAGAAAGTCAGTAAAACAAGGCATTAAAAGAAAATGCCTCTAAATACTTGAATTAGTAACCATCTAAATACTCAAAAGGACTAAAGAATAAGTATATTACATTACATTATATGCCTATTTTATGTATATTGTACACTTCCAGAAACATGCACTGATGAGCACTTAGGCTTGGACTACGACAAAGCGAATAAAGTGGCTTCATTTTGGGAGTCCAGGGCTTGATTGGGACATGAAAGAAGACACATATTGTACATTGTTTTATTTTTGTTTAAATATGCTGTGGCGGCTCAAGTGGTTACCATGCTGAATTTGAGACTGGAAGGTTGGCAGGTCAGCAGCTCAAGAAAATGGAGGATGGAACCCAAAACAAAATCGCTGTCTAAGATTTTGAGTATGAGATAAGGAGGCCTTCTTAAATGAACAGTGCAAAGTAATAGAGGAAAACAACAGAAGAGGGAGGACTATAGATCTGTTCAAGAAATTTGAGGGAATTAAGGGAATGTATCAAGCAAAAATAGCCATGATAAAGGACAAAAATGGTAGGGACCTAACAGATACAGAAGAGATTAGGAAAAGATGGCAAGAATACACAGAAGAACTCTACAAAAAGGACCTTAATGTCCTTGACAACCACCATGGTTTGATCATTGACCTTGAACCAGACATCCTGGAGTGTGTAGTCATGTGGGCTCTATAACTTATTACTAACAACAAAGCTAGTGGAGATGATGGAACTCCAGGAGCTATTTAAAGCCCTAAAAGAAGATGCAATTTAAAGTGTTGCACTCAATATGCCAGCAGATCTGGAAAATGCAGCAGTTGCCACAGGATTGGAAAAGGTAAGTGTATGTTCCAATTCCAAAGAAGAGGCAGTGCCAAAGAATGTTCAAATTATCATACAATTGTGCTCATCTCACATGCTAGCAAGGTATATATGTGTGATTGCTTTGCCTTGCCTCTCTTTCTTTGTAAAAATTACCCAGTCATCCTCTGTTTTCATTCTGTGCAAATGCTTTGCTTCTCAAAGGCAAGGGATGCTAGTTCTGCACAGAGAATTTGTTCAAATTGTGGAGATTTTGATGGGAAAAATACTCCCCAGCTCTTCTCTCACTCTCATTGGGTGGCAAGGAATCTTGCAGAGTCTGAAAACTGACTGCGGAACCAAGTATTAACAGAATGTTTCAACCTCAGCATCTGTTTGGAGTGTTTGCATCTTTATTGTGTCACAGAATGACTGAAAGACTTTCAACAACTTTTGCTAGCCATGGTTTAGGGAAGACCACAGTTTTGTATGGATGGGTCAGATGCAATCAGCAATATACGTAGTATGCTGTTGTATGATGGCAGATCTTTTCTATGTGTGATTGCCTCCCATTTGCCTGGGTATGATGTCACTGCTGGAAAACAAAGAAACAGACAAAATGGTTTTCCCTTGTTCCTTCCGCAACAGGAATATCTAAGAGTAAAGGGATTATGAAGAATGAAATATGAAGTGCAAGAGGGCAGACTGCAAGCAAAAATATGGAGATATAAGCAGAAACCAATAGAAAGTCTCTCTCTCTCTCTCTCTCTCTCTCTCTCTCACACACACACACACACACACACACACACACACACACACACAGACAAAGTCTGGCAGAAGTGAATCATTTTACACAAAAGGCATTTTGGCTCAAGGTTCATCCTGGCATTTCTTCATGTAGCTTTTGGAATATATTAGTGTTTAGTTGGACTTGGGTTATAATGGTAAACTGTCCTAAGGGAATTTCTTGCAGTCAAGAGAAGAGGTAAGGAAAGAGTGTGTGTGATTCTGCAGCCCTCGTTTCTTCCTTGAGCTCTACACCCCATGTTTTATTGAGTTTTAATTACTCCAAAGTTGCTTTTGTGATGGTCTTCTCATATTTAGGAGTTGCTTGCTATTTAGAGAGCAGTTATTTACAGTCTTGTCTTCCTAGGCAATAGGCTCATTCCATATCGTTTTCCTGCTCACTCCCCTCCTTGTGTTCTGCAGTTGGCACTTTATTAATTTATTTATATGTGTTTAATAGACCTTAAGCCTACTTCTCAAGATGGACTGCCTGCATGACGTTATATACAAGATGACAGAACATATGAAAATAGTCACAGTAAAGTGACTATAAATACAGTAAAGCACCTGTACAGATATCCTGATGTATTGCAGCAGCTCAACTTTTGATAAAGTATCAGATAAATGTAACTACTGCATCTTTTTAAAAATGTGGACAGTGAAGTGTATTGGCCTGAAGAGGGAACTTACTTTCAGAATTGGAACTGAAGGCTAAACCAAAGCTTTAAAGATCTTTTTAAAAAAATTACATACAGTAAAACACCAGATAACGATTGGATCGGATAACGCTAAAATCGCATAACGTTAAGTAATCTGGGGAGGAGAATTGGATTGAATAATGTTAAGGTCCTATGGGATGGATTGGATAACAACCTCTAAAGCCTGTGTGGTTACAATGTATCTCTGTGGAGCTTTAACATTATCTGATCCATCCCATAGGATTTTAACATGGATCGGATAACACTAAAAATCGGATAACACCAAGACTTGTGGAACCAAGTTTTAGCGTTATCCGAGGTTTTACTGTAATTTGCTTTCACTGCTAATGTGCATTATGACAAATAATGATTCTCTTTAAACTGCTGTAGTCTTTTCAGAGGAAAGGTGATGGAGTGTAATGCAGATGACATCTCAAGCATTCTAAGCAAAATTTGAGATGTTAAGCTGCCTCCAAATGCTTACATAGCTTAATGTATTTTTCTTGATGTGTGATTCATACACTGCTGGGGTTGGGAGGGCGGAGACAACTGCACCCTCTTTCACCTGTAAATCAGTTCAAAGTGGGAATTCACCTGGAAATTCTCCTGTGGATTCAGGAGAAAGGCCACGCTCAATGGAATGCAAAAGGATGCTCCCCAGGAGTCAGCTGGAGGTTGCAGGAAAAACCTGAAGACAGCAAGCCAAATGAATTATCCTGTCAGCAACTATGAATTCATATCAGCTCTATTTTCTTCCCTTTCAGGGATGCTTCCTGTGTTAGTTGTACACACTTGAGTGTTTGTAACCAGTGGTGAGCTCCAAAAGAATTTACTACCACACTGTGGGTGTGGTATGGTGGGTGTGGCCAGGGGGAAAGTCCTGCATTGAACCTGAATTAGGACTACTTTATTTCAAAACTTGCATGGGCATGGCCAGCTAGAATTTCTGATACCAGTTCTGGTGAGGTGGTGTGAACCTGCTGATGCCCACCACTACTTGTAACTGTGCCACCACCATTGTCCATGATGGAGCTATTGGGCTGTGGATGTTATATATACTTTGTTGCTTCCTTTTCAATATTATTGGAAGGGGGGCTGGGTTGGGTCCCCCCTCTTCAAAACTTAACCTATGAAATAATATCTTAGAAAGCTAAGGCTTGCTTGAAGCAGTGCAAACTAATATATGTAGCAGATGTGACTCAAATCTGTACCTGAGCTTGAAAAGATCATTTTCCAGAGAATTAACTCCCAGAATCCAATCCCTCAGCTATGCTGGCTGGAGATTTTGGGAGCTGTTGTCCAAGAAAGTAGTGTTTCTGCTTTGGTCAGAACTACACCATATCAACTTTGATGCAGAAAGAGGTTGGCGGGGTGGATTTTTGTGTGTTTCTCATACAATGGTCAATAAGTTGGATAATTTTACTTGCTAGATCTGATGGTTATCAACCTGAGAAGTTAACAGGTCTGGCTGTGCATGAATTCTTAGAATTTTGTACCGATTTTCATGGGAGGTTGTATCAGAATTCAGTTGATGATGGCCTTTCTTTCTGAGGGCTGGATTGTGTGGAGTTGTGTGGAAGCAATTCCAATAGCAGAACTGGGAAGGGGGTGTTTCCCCCACTCTCTCTCGCAGTGTCTCTTAACGCCTGATAATATAGTCCAGAAGACCCACAGCAGAATGCAAAAGAAAAGAAATTATACTGTTCCCAATTCTGCTGATGGAAATGTTTTCATCAGTGGATCAACCTCTGGATGCAGGCCTAAGTTTCTATCAGGCTGTATCAGTTATTTGAAGCAAATGGAAAAGGGAATTACTAGTAAACTATGGTACTTTGATCCTGGTGTTAAACAGGAGAAAATAAAAAAGTGAGTTTGCATCTGATCTAACTCATTAATTTGTTCCCTTAGAATTGTTTTTTAAAAATATGCTTGCCCTAGCAATTGTAGTGACAGGTGTTTTGAAACAGCATTGCTGACATATATAGGGTTGCCATATGTCCCAGAAAACTGGGATTGTCCCGGATTCAAGGTCAGAAAAATTGTCCTGGCCATTTCAATAAAAATCATGCTAAAGTCCTGGATTTTTAAAACTTACTGGTTGTTTATTATAACACACCATTAAAATAAATTTGAACTCTTGCCATCAAACGAGCGATTTCCTGCCACATTGGAGTTTGAGTATACCTGAAGACAAATCTTAACGTCCTCACCTTACATTGCCACATAAGTATGACCAGTGTGTTTCCTGGAAATGAGGACTTTAAGAGCTGACTGTGATGTGACTTCTTAGAATTACAACAGATCATCTTACACTAAGAATTAATGGCTGTAAATAAATTCATTTATGTATTGATATATTTAATGTGAAAGTATTTTATAGCTGTCATTATATTATGTTTGTTTTTAAAAAGTCTATTTTGTAGATAACCCTCCCATTTTTGTCAAGTATACTTCTGTCCCAGTTTGGTGGGAGAGAATTATGGCAACTCTAGACATATATGAGTTAGATAATACTGTAGCCATTTGTGCTGTGAACACTGTTAGTCTGAATGACATCAGCAACTCAACAATGTTAGCTCCAGACCTGTCATAATTATTCCATAATAATAATCTCACTTATTTTAGAAGGATGAATTCAGTGGTGGGCACCAGCAGGTTCACACCAGTTTGCCAGAACCGGTAGCAGAAATTCTGTCTGGCCCTGCCCATCCAAGTTTTGAAATAAAGTACAGTAGTCCTAATTCAGTGCAGGGCTTTCCCCCTGGCCATGCCCACCATATCATGCCCACAGTGTGGTAGTAATTTTTTTTGGAGCCCACCACTGGATGAATGGGTTTAGGGGCAGCAAATTGGATCAACAACTATCCAAAACACTAGGAGGGCAATTGCAGCTGCATTGTAAGAGGAGATAATCCAGAAATTTTATTTCAGGCTCTACACATTTTTGTAATTGTGAAATAGAACAGCAGCTTCCTTCATCTTCCCAAAAGAACTCAATAAAACAATGGAAGGAAGTTGATGGCTGTGGTGTACATGTATGCAGGTAGATATGACTTTTTAAGATTCCGCTGGGCCCCAGATAGACATGATTTTTTGGGGGTAATGATTTAAAATATTTTGGATCAGATAAAGGCAGCCACCTTTGCTTTGAACAAGATGATGAAAGGATGGAAACAATGTTAACTCTTTCTCTAAATATTTTGAGAACACAAAGTGCTCTGCGTACCATTAGCAGGAGGTGTTCAGCTTCTCTTCTGAGTTGTTTCATTATCTACCTATTTCCTTTAACATTAAACAGGGCAGAACTAATCCTAATGACTCAAACTTAAAGATGACTTTAAGTACTTAAAAGGATTTTCCTGACAAGAAGCACATACCTGTTTCAGGTTTTTTTTGACTGCTACTTTCACATCTCTGTGTAAATGGAGAGGAAAAACATAATTAACCTGTCTAAACTTCAGGTGGGAATATTTGTTGCTCTTCTTGTTAATAGCTTGGTGGAAACAATTAAGCCCAACCACCAATTCTAGTAGTTTGCAGAGGAGGTAGATTCTTCACATTACTATGACTTTTTTTTAATTGTAACAGAATGCAACATGGTGGAGGGAGAAGAGTAAGAACAATCAAATTCTTGGGAAGTCTCTAGAAGAACATTTAATATTTACTGGTTTCTGAGCTTGTCTCTAGTACTTTCCAACACTCATTTTCCTTTTATGTGAGATATGACGGATCAGGGACGGCTCAGCATGTGTTTCACCATGACACATAGAAATAATACATAACCTGTATCAAATATACAATGGGTGAGGTGGCTCAGAGGTTAAGAAGCTCACCTTGTTAGCTGGCAGGCTGGAAAGTTAGCAGTTCGAGACCAAGGCACTGCATGATGGATCGGGCACCTGTCTCTGTCCCAGCTCTTGGTGACATGCAAGGAGCCTCATTTGGGTGTTCCCTGAGTGGAGTTTCTTCCGTGAAAATCTTTTCAACCCAGAATAATTACTGACACAAAATAATTATTATTATTATTATTATTATTATTATTATTATTATTATTATTATTATTATTATTATTATTATTATTATTATTATTATTATTATTATTATTGTTGTTGTTGTTGTTGTTGTTGTTGTTGTTGTTGTTGTTGTTGTTGTTGACGCCGACGACGCCGCCGACGCCGACGCCGCCGACGCCGCCACCACCACCACCACCACCACCACCACCACCACCACCACCACCATCATCAAATATACATTAAACCATTGCCCAGAAATATGTATATCTGGGGACTATGGGGATCTGAGAAACATTAGTGGTAGGGCATTTATTTTTTTAAATTTCCCCAAGTGGTTTGTTTAGTGACTTCTGATGACAGTGGTGTTCAGCTGCATTCTGTTTCACTCTCCAGGTAGGAATGTGATCAGTACTAGCAATATTTCTCATTCCCAACATTATTCTGAGTCCCTGCAGCACCAAAATGCACCCACCCCACTTCACTAAGATTTTCCAATGTTCAAAGGGGGGAGGGGATTCTTCTTCTTCTTCTTCTTCTTCTTCTTCTTCTTCTTCTTCTTCTTCTTCTTCTTCTTCTTCGTCTTCGTCTTCGTCTTCTTCTTCGTCGTCGTCGACGTCGTCGTCGTCGTCGTCGTCGTCGTCGTCGTCGTCGTCGTCTAGGCCAGACATGAAACTGCCAAAATGAAGCTACCTTTGGCTGAATTCACTTCTGCAGTTCCTTTTGCCTGACCCAATGTGAGAAAGATTAGCCAGCAACACAAGGTTACCGTTACCAGGGTATCCCCAATTGCGGTTCAAAATACCAGAATCTTTGAGGAGGCTTTTTCTGTGTGGGGTTGGGTGGATGGGGGATGAGGCCATGGTCTTACTTTTTCTGTTTAATTAATATTTTTCATTTTCACCCATTATTCTGGCAGGAAAATGCCAAATTCTATCAGGCTTAATGACATTTTGGGTGAGTCCTGCAGGGAAAAAAAGATGACAATCATGCAGTGTTAAGAGAGGCACAGTGCCATGCAGAATCTATATAATAGATACATTTTCTTCAGCAAATGACACAGAAAATATAGCATGCAATGTGAACTTTTTGTGAAAAACAAATCCGGTCATTCCATCAGCAGGACGACTGTTTTATTACTCATCTTGGTGGGAACCTTTTGGCAAATTTAAAGCCCATATTCCTAAGACTGCAGTAACTGGGTACTTAGAATGCCACCCTCAAGAGGTTCTGCTACACCAATTGAAATAAGTTATCTTCAGGTAATGAGTTTCTCTGATGTTAGAATGTAGCCAATTGTTTCTAAAACAACAAGCTTCGGCACTTGGGGCAAGATTCCTTTTTAAAAGGGCAAAATTGACTTTAAATACCTGACAAATTCCTTCATTTGTTTAAACTCCTGGCATTCCAACTATTTGAGCTAATAGGTTGAAATAGCGAAGGATGATAAACTGTGAATTATCAAAGGCAAGGAATCCCTGAAGGTAGTAGAGACCTATGTGGATCAAAGTCAGATAGGTGATAAGATCTCCTTATCTTTACTTTTATGTGAGTTGGTGGGCTGGCTAAGCAAGACTAACAACTAGCAGAAACTAAAGAGAAACTAAATTCACTTTCCATACATTTCTTCTCCCTTTTGTTCTTTGAATATAGTAAAGTGGTTTGCATAAAAATAGCCTACCTGCAAACAAATTAACTTTCTCTTCCCCCCCCCCTCTGATTGCTTTGACCTCCGTTTTGTAGAACAGAAAAACAATTGTTTTCACAGTTGCTTTGAGAATATTGACAACTGATAATATTTGTGTTGAATCACATTTTATGTTGCCCTCATTTTCCCTTCTCTTGTCCAGATGTAAAAATAAGATGAATGCCCAAGATAAGCACCACTAGATATTTCACTGTACTCTCAAACAGCAGATTTTCTTCCCAAGATCTTCTATCCTTTATTTGTTCTCTACAACTCTTTACATCACCATTTGCTATCTCCCTGTTTACCCACCTTGTCAACATGACTGTATTGTTTGATCTCTTTTGAATTATCTCCATAGTCAATTTGTTGCCAACTCCCGTTGCCTCTTTTTGAATCATAAGTCCAAAAACCTTTTTAGTATTTTCAGAACATGTGCCCCTCTTCAAACATCTTCCCAGTCCTATCTATACAGTACAATGCAGCCTTGGTCCCTCCTGTCCATTGAACTTTGTTTTCTCTTCTCTCCCACCAAAAATGTCCACTCCTCTAACTCTACTTCGTCTATTCATCAAAGTCCTTTAGTACCTGTACTAATTACAGGTTGTCCCGAAAGTCCCCATACATAGGGAAAATGTACCTAAATGTACCTTTATTTACAAAATATTATCTATGTGTTGACCACCTCTTCCTACACATACACCAAGTCTTCTCCCCACTGATGGTGAACACATTCCAAGATATATGTTGTTATTTTATTTATTTATTAAATTTATATTGCCGCCCTCTCACCAAAGTGACTCTGGGCGGGTCACAATAAACATTACAAGATTCAAGTATAAAACATCCACATAGCAATAAAATCACAAAAACCCTTAAGTTTAAAACCATTAAAAACCCTTAAGATACCCTCCCAACAATACAACAGTTAAAACTAAAAACCCCGGATAGGCTTCATATAAGCCAGCGGGAGGGGGGGCACCCCACCGACAGCACAGCACACCTGCTATGCTAGCCAGGTTTTTAGCCCTTTTCTAAATGACAATAGCTCTGCCTGAAGGTGCTGCTCTTTAGGCAGGAGGTTCCACCGGGCCAGAGGAGAACCGAGAGGGCCCTCCTTCTAGGGCCAGAGAGATGTACCTCTCTGGCCAATGGAACTATTAGAGAGCCCCTCTGGTCTGCTCTGGTGGGATGGGGAGATGTCCTTGGGGTGATGTGATCTCTTGAGTACCCTGGTTATGCAAGTTTGCCTACATGTGGTGACCTTTGGGACACCCTATATTTTTATGATGCCTCTATTATATGCAGAATTGTACATTAGATTCTGCTTAGTGCCACCTCTGTCCCCCTCCCCCCTAACTTATTGTTTTGCATACAAAACAAGTGGGGTGGCAGCAGAGTGCTAAACAGGAATGGAGCCCTGGTGGCATAGTGGTTAAACTGCTGTAGCCAGAATGTTGTAAATTTGATCCTGAAAGGGATCAAGGTGAACCCAGCCTTCCAAACCTTCCAAGGTTGGTAAAATGAGATCCCAGCATGTTGTGGACAAAAATCCTAATTAAGTTGTGAACTGCTTAGCGAATGCACTAAGCACAATGATATGGAATAGAAGTGTTATTGCTATTGCTAATTGTGTGTGGTGGTGGTGGTGGTGGTGGTAGCTTATATCAAGAAAAGGAAAGGTGGACTAAAGCAGCATTTTTATAACCCATTATGGACAAAATAATAGTTTGAGGCAGTACTGACAGGCAAAGAACAATGTATTTTACCTATCTTTGGCATGTTAAAAATTTGATACACCCAACTCTAAATGACATAATCTTTAGTACACAGTAACAGGGAGAGTTCTGTTCAGTTGCCCAAAATACAGGTAATTGCAGTACTGTATGGTTAAAGGTTGTTGTAGGCTCTTACTACAGCTACAGCTCATATTTCTCAGACAAACAAAGAAGCACAATGAGAACAAATTTCATCCATCCTTGGTAAGTAGGTAGACATGAGGGAAGAGAAGGAAGTGAAAATGGAAGGATAAAATTGCCACATATGGTCAGTCCAGGAATGCATTGAGCTTATCTGAGAAATCGTGGTCCCTTTATTGATATCTACTTTACTTTCCTACATATTTAGATATCTCATCTATCTGAGGACTTCCAGTTTTATTGCAGTTTTGTGGCTAGATTGAAATAGGAATTGGACTTTAAACCTTATTTGGTAAATTCTTTCAGAGTAGCAAATGAATTTTAGTCAAGTCACTTGTGGTTATCTTCAAAATGAAAAAAAAAACACTCTTGGCTTCACGTGCACATGTGCACAGACAGATACATACACACTGAATTATGATACTGTTTTCTGTGTAATATTCTAATGACACAGTCCTATTATGCTGGTAATCCTTTAAGTGATATTTTGATGGACTACAGGCTACAGCAGAGGGAGATCTGGCTTTGCTCTCCTTTAACTGTAGTGTTGCATTTAACACAAGCCCTGGAGATCTCTTTTCTGTGATAAAGTTACTCAGGTTAATGGAACGTGTGATGACTAATTTGGCCATCAGGTGCTTCTGTTTCATTATCTCTACTGCCAGAAGGATCACATTTATCAGCTCCATCCTTCCTGTGGAGAATAGGGTGGGTGTGATAAACCAGATGGCTAAAGTCTCGAGCAATAGCCAGGTGGACAATTATGATGATGGGATGGCAGCTCTACAGAGACCCAAGCTGAAGACAATGCTGTAGCTGGGAATGCTGATGATAGCCATACAAAGCCTTTTACTACACAATATTCTCCATGAACGATAGGAGAGAGTCCTATAATAGGGACATAGTCGTCACCAAATGCCATCAATTATGGAACAGCTTCCATAGCATATGGAGGTTGATTAATTGTGGCCACATAGATACTGTGGCAAGCCTTAATCTGGCTCTTTGTACAGTTCCTAATGACAGTTCTCGTTGTCAGGTATTGAAGTGGCAGAGCCTTTTGTACCCCGCTTCTTTCATCAATTTTGCCTTGTGAAATTACACCAGATAATATGCTTATTCAGGCTTTTTATATCCACACGCCTATTTTATTACCTATTCCAATGCATACAGGCTCAGCTTGGCTTGCAGCAGAACAAAGCTAAATTACACCTTTCATTACCTAAATATAGTATAATGACAGAGTGTCATTCAGGGGGTAGCATTGAGCTGAGAAACCTCATGGCAGGCCAGGACAATGACAGAGGCTATTCAGTCGCACCTGAATCGCTGTAGTAGGCGCATCTTGAAGAGCGAGAGGGGGCTGGGGTTAATAGACAGGTCACAGTGTAAATTACAGTATCAAATTGAAATGGTGCAGCTGTAACTCTGCCCTCATCAAATACCACTACATCATTTTATCTTCCCTTTGGAGTTCTCCCTTATGTTTGCTTTCTAGACAACAAACTCAATACTTTTGAGATGGTTTTAGCCTTGATTGAGCCTCCCAATGTGCCATAGAGAAGCAGATTGCCCTTTCCAGCTGTTGAATATAGGATTGAGGGCAAGGCTAGCAAATATAAGATGGTGGCTGAGTTAAATTTGAGCAAGTGCAGTCTTCCTTCTTCTCTTAGCTCAGGTTTTACCTGAAAGAGATAAAACTAGTGGAAGCTGATAGCAGAATTTCTGAGTGTAGTGGTAGGAGCTGGAAAAACTGTGGACAAGTGCAGTGCGGGCATCTTCCTTCTACTAGTACAGGAGTTCTCAACCTTTTTAAAACCAGGGGCCAGGTCACGCTCCCTCAGAGAGCTTCGGGGGCCAGATGGCCATTTTGCCCTTCCTCTACCACATGGCATTTCCAGGGGTGGTAGAGCCAGTGGGGGCCTACATAAAATGGCACCATGGGCCGCATCCTGCCCATGGGTAGCAGGTTGAGAATCCCTGTGCTAGTCGTTCAGGACTTGAACCTGCAAGCAGCAGTTGTTAACTCAGATTTTTTTAAAAAGCAGCTAGATTTTATTTTATTTATGAAAATGCTCTGGTTTCCAAAAAAATAATAATATTTATTTTATTTTATTTGTACCCCGCCCTCCTCCAAAGACTCAGGGTGGCTTTACAACTAAAAACAATTAAAACACATACATAAAAATTAAAATTCAAGTTAAAAACACCGGGAGAGAGGTGGAATATTTAAAAGAGCCAGGCAACCGAGTTGACCGTCTGGCCCACTCCCCACACATGCCCCGCCAGCCAGGTCTTCACTCCTTTCCTAAAGGGCAGCAACTCCATCTGGAGATGTAACTCTGTTGGCAGGAGGTTCCATAGGGCCAGAGCTGACACAGAAAAGGCCCTCCTTCTCGTGCTAGAGAGATGAGCCTCTCTAGCTGAAGGTACGACCAGAGAGCCACTCCGGTCCGCTCTGGCGGGACGGACAGATGTTCTCAGGGTGACGCGGTCTCTTAAGTATCCTGGCCCACTACCATGTAGGGCTTTAAAGGTAATAACCAGCACCTTGAATTGCACCCGGAGGCACACTGGGAGCTAGTGCAGCTCCTGGAGAAGTGGTGAGGCATGAGTATAACGTCTGCACCCCATCCGAACTCGAGCAGCTGCATTCTGGACCAGGTGAAGCCTCCAAATGCTTTCCAAGGGCAGCCCCATGTAGAGCGCTAATATTTTTCCCTACCAGAATAAGAAGTAATGAGCTGCAAATGAGCAGAGCAGAGCAAAGAATTTACTGGCCAAGTGTTGCAAGTATACAAGGAACTTAACGCTGGTACCCAAAGCGCACAGTGTGCTGATTGGTCAAGAATAATAAAATAGGCACATAACAACAGAATCTATATATACCACATAATGAGATTTGTAACAGATAAGGATGTAACAAAGTTATATTTCAAAAGTTATGTAGCAAAATTGAAGTTCATTGGTGAAACCAAATACAAAGTCATTCTGTTACTCTCTGAAATTTACATTTTAAAAGGCAGTCAAAGAATTTTGGAGGAATTTTTCAGGTTCTATGCCTTTCTTTTATTAACTCTGTCATTTCCCCCAAATTTGTAACTGAAAGTATTGGGGGGAAATGAACAGCACAAGAAACAATGTAAAACTTTTCTTTCTCAATAGTATAAAGAGTAATAAGAAAGGGTGGCTTGTCAACCATGTGAAAACACTTCAAAAATTATAGTTTGCCAAATGCTGTATCAAATGAATGAATTAAAACAACAATAACAACAAAGGATATCATAACTGAATTGCAGCAATAGAAACTGTGCAAGAATTATAGAATACCATCTTCAAAGTACTGTTTGGAACACAAACCTGAAAAGGTGATTGAGGCTGAGACCAAGACATTTAAGATCTTATGGGATGTTATTTATTTATTTATTATTTGATTTATATGTTATGATCCAAACTGATAAGAAGCTCCAACATAACACTCCAGACATTACTGTGCCTGGGGGAAAATGGTTAAGCTGATTGATGTGGTGATCATGAAATCATGAATTTGAAAAGATCATGGGATATCAGGATCTGAGAACTTAAGTACGGCATCTCAGGGGGAAAAGAGCAATAGTGATAACCACTAGTGCTGAGAGTGCTGGAAGTAATCCCAAAAGGACTGAAAAACATCTGAGTGGGATTGTTATTGCTAAGGTCATAACAGAGCCGTTGCAGAGAATAGCACTACGAGGTACCAGCTACATTGTTAGGCAATATCTCACTGACTCTTTGGTCCAGGACTAGGACCCAAGCAGAGAGGGCTCCAAAACTACAGTACAAACATCTAGTGGACCATGTACATCAATGATGATGATTTATTATTCCAAGCATCTATTCTGTTCCTTAACTCCTCTTCCCTGTATGTCTCCTTTGACTCAGCAGTCTTGATGATACCTTCCCTAGAAACTTCATTCAACTTGCTCTCATTTCTTCTTATTCTTAGTTCCTGAGCTGTATCTCACTAACATCATTTCACTTTTCTCCTCGCAGGTCACACTTTCCTTATACCAGGCATCTGCAACCCCTGGGCCCTGGGCCCAATCCAGCCCATGCATATCATTAACTTGGCCTATGGTGAGAACCTGGGCACATCTAGACACATGTTCAAGTGGTCATAGCAAAGTGGTGAAGCATCAGAAAATCATCCAGACAGAGAAAAATTGCTCCAAAAAAACCTTCCGTCACTCTGGGAAGTGGGGGAGACTGTGGACAAAGCCAAGGAAACAGCATGATTGGTGTCACCACTGTGCACCAATGACAACAGAAATGTTATTCCAGGGAGTCTCTGTGCCGCCCACCTGTTTGAGGGGTATGTGTCTCGCCCATGGCGTGATAACATTGAGAACCGCTGCTATAGCATATCTGCTAATTAACATGGAGCCACTTCACGCATATGCCCCAAATGTATGAATCTCCCAAAAGGAGGTTGTGTAGGAGGAACTTCTCATGTAGCTATATTGAAAAGTATTTTGTGTTATGCAGTGGCTGAAATCATGTTGTTTATCATGGAAAGTCATAACTCAGATCGGCTCATTGAATCAGTGGAAATTTAGTGAACCAACTTGAATGTTAGTTCCATGGATTCAGTGACTTACTATGCTAAGCACAGCAGTGAGATGTTTCTATTCACCAATATATATATATCTTTAAAAATAGATTATTATTTTTAGGAGTGGTTTGTGTTTTGGGGAGGGTCCTTTTTTATAGTTATTTACTGATACTGTCATTTTCAATCTTCCTGAGATCTTGGTGAATGTATTTGTGCATTTTACCAAAATAGACTATCTAGACTAGCAATTATGGAGTGAAAATTTTGGGGGGGTCTGTAACCCTACTCTTTAGGGCTGGATTTTCCTGGAACATATCCAAATAGGCACTATCCCATAATTTCACTAGTATAGAAGAGGTGAATGAAACATGTGCTTTGAAAATATTTACAAATAGCAGATTTGTAGTACAGTTTTATCAACGTTTCTATCTTATCTGTATTTGGGAATATAATATCTTATTGTGTTTACTATGTTTAGTCCTAAGTAGGCATAGCTGTTTTTCTCTATCTTCAAATTCCAAAGAAACATGGTGTTAGAGAAGAGTTTTTCAGAGGGCAAATGAGAGTTAAAAGTTCAGTAGTATGAATGGAGAGAAGAGAGAGAGTGTGTGTATTTTAGCTAGAGTTATCTGAAAATGGGCTGTAGCCAGTGGTGGGCATCAGCAGGGTCATACCAGTTTGCTAGAACTGGTAGCAGAAATTCTGGCTGACTCCGCCCATCCAAGTTTTGAAATAAAGTAGTCCTAATTTGGGTGCAATGCAGGGCTTTCCCCCTGACCATGCCCACCATACCACGCCCACGGTATGGTAGTAATTTTTTTTTGGAGCCCACCACTGGCTGTCACCTTTTAGAAATTTGTTGCCTAGTAAAGTTGTGTCTGCTTATACATTTAGACATAAAGGAAGTATTACAAAGGTCTCTAATGCCTCCAGGTCCCTTTCTGTTGAAGAAGTCTACATCTAGTACTATTGCCCTTGTGACTTCTAACCATTTAGGGGGCAGGGGTTGTGTAAAAACAGTCTTCTGTTTACTAGAGGCTATAGCGCCTGTGGGTTTCTGGGAACCGTAATCTCCAAAGGTAAATTTTCCCATCTCTGTGTTTGATGAGAAGAAGGAGGTATTTGGACAAGAACAGTAAGTAAGAAGATGAGATAACAGTGATTACAGGTAGTTGCTTTTGGATGGACATCTGAGATGTCAAAAGTGTGACAAAGTTGGTCTTATCTAGATGAAGCATTTCTCTCTTCCCTCCAAAATGTAACTGATTGGACACTGAAGTTCTCATCCCCAACCATCAAGATGACATAAGGCTTGTTTCAGGATCAAAGGGGACAAGCAGTGGCAAAATTCCCTGATTTCAATGGCTTTTTTTTTAAGGGCAGGGGGTTGCCTTCCATGGTAAAAACATTCCTAACCATGAGCTTATTGCATTGGCTATAAATTGTTGAACTGACCAGTATCTCCCATGCTCTCCCACAACAAAGGGAAGCAAAGGATCTGCAGAGCTTTTATTATGTGTGCTTATGCATTGTCTTAGGGGGGGAAGAACACAAGGCAGGGCAGCTGTTCCTAATATCTTAATCTTTCCTCTCCCTCCTTTTTGCCTGTTCTCAGTGTCTTTTTACTCACAGCAGATCAGGTGCTTCCATTACAGTCCAAAGCTAGCACTACCCTGTCTGCCTGTGTGTGTAAATGAGAAAGAGACATTTGTCAGTGCTATGGTGCTTGACCAATCAAATAAAAAAGGGAAGAATTGAAGGGAGGGTGTTTTTGTTTGTTTTGTTCATATATTTTTGGCCTGTCTAATAACAAAGGAGGAGGAAGAAACAAGCAGCCCTGGTGTTGAGGGAGGAGTCTTCTTCACTCTTCTTCCTGCTGCTCATTGTAGCATTTCTGCAACAAAGATTAACTGCTATAATATTACCCTACCTGCCTGCCTCCCAATGTGTAAAGGTGGGTTAGTGCTGTGGAACATTAGAGAGTCCCTTTCCACCTTGCTTCCACACACCCACTGTTTCAGGCTCCTTTGTGAATGCATATCCCTGTACATTTCATTCTTGAACTTCAGAGGACAAAGAATGAAGGGAGGGAGAGAGGGAGGAGGAGAAGTGATACAAATTGGTTATCTCATCTGGCAAAGGTCTACAGAAGTTAAGGGGCTTCAGGAAATACTGGCATCTGTCATTCGTCTTGCTTGAGGTGGTTTGGGGGTTACAATTTTCCCTCTTTTTTATGCCTGCATTCTGGTGGCTCAAGTGGCTAAGACCCAAAAGCACAGCAAGGGGAGCCCGGGGGCAGCCTGCCCCAGGCGCCACTTTGCGGGGCTGGCGATGCCACTGCCTCAGACTTCCTGGTGGCCAGGGCAGGCGCTGGGACCCTCTGACACCACCGGGCTGGAGGGCACAGGTCCTCTGAGCTTGGCGGCTGCAGCTCCTCCACCTTTGGCAGCAGCGGCGCCCAGGAAGGTGGGAAGCAAGGCTGGCGGTTGCCGCAGCCCAGTGCTGGCCAGGCCTAGGACCCTCCAACACCTGGCCAGTGCTGCTCCAGCCGCTGGGCCGCAACAACTGCTGTCCTTGCTTCCCGCCTGCCTTCCTGGGCACCACCGCTGCCACCGGGCTAAGAGGCAGGGCGGCCGCACTCCTTGGAACCCCAACGGCGCAGACGAGGAGCTGGGGTGGTGCAGCGTGGGCCCAGTGGTGCGCCCACCATCAGTGTCCCAGGCGCGTGGCTGCCCCACCTCCTAGCCCAGTGGTGGCAGCTAATCCGCCTTTGGTGGCGGCGGTGCCCAGAGGGGTTAGGCTGGTGGTCTTTCTGGACCCACAGCCAGAGCAGCACCAGCCAGACCTTGCAGGGGGTGAGGTCCTCCAGCTGCACGCGCTGGGCCACAGCGACCGCTGGCCTCACTTCCTGGGTGCTGCTGCGACCGAAGGCGGACGAGCTGCCGCCGGCGGGCTTGGAGGCAGGGTGGCCGTGCACCTGAGACCCTGACGGTGGGCTCCACACTGGTCCCATGCCACCCCACCCCAGACACCTCCTAGCCTGGCAAACCCCCAGAGGGTAGGACTTTCCTACCTAGGTGTGTGTGTGTGGCAAGTTTGGCCTGGGGCCCAGGTGCCTAAACATGCCCTATGCTACTGCTAAGTCCCTGACTGGAAGGCAGGAGGTCAGCAGTTTGATTTCCGAGTTTTGCAGGAGGGAACGAGGTCCTGTCTTTGTCCCAGCTCCTGCCAACCTAGCAGTTCGAAAGCAAGAAATTGCAAGTAGATAAGTAGGGACCACTTCGGTGGGAAGGCAAACAGTGTTCCGTGCTCTCTGATGTCTAGTCATACTTGCCACATGACCACGGAAACGTCTGCAGAAGCAGACAGCGCGGGTTCTTTGGCTTTGAAATAAAGATGAGCACTGAACCCTAGAGTTGGACACGACTGGCTTTTGAGCAAGGGAAAACTTTACCTTTACTAAGTCTTTAGACTGCAGCCTGATGTCATGGAGGTAATCCTTGCAACCTCAGCCCTCTCCTTCTTAGTCCTGCCACTTCTGTAATTGCAGTAAAATGATGTGAAAGGTTAGTGTAACTAGGAAACTCCAGTTGGTTTGGCAGGGGATTTTTCTGGCATGTGTTTGCCAAGTCTTAAATCAGCACGGGAAATGCCAGACAGTGAAACTATGCAAGTATGTGTGTGTGTGTGTGTGTGTGTGTGTGTGTGTGTGTGTGTGTGTGTGTGTGTGTGTGTGTGTGTGTGTGTGTGTGTTTTCTTTTTCCTGCCAAAAAAAAAAGGAGGGAAAAAATCCCTATCACTGCTGCCACTTCAGTCCCCACTTTTGCCTTTCATCTTTATCTCTTGTGACAGTTGTGGTTCCATCGTCTGGTGATAGGAAGAGTAACCCTGTGGCATGACCTCTTGCTCACTGCCTCCCATCCTTAAAAACATTCCTAACCATGAGCTTATTACATTGGCCGTAAATTTTGAACTGCAGCCAGTGAGTACAGTTGGGAATACACCCTCCATCCTCTAAGTGCAGTAGGATTAACACTTTGGAACATAAGTAGGGTAAACCAACCCACAGATAGCAACTTTCTCAACTGTCATCTTTTATTTACTCTCTTGCCCTCCCCACTTAAGACCACTTTGGCAGCAGAGAAAAGGGAGGGGTGAAGGAGACAGAAGAATAGCATTCATGACAGCCATGGCAGTCGGCATTAAATAAAGCCTCCATCTTTCATTCTTAAGCTCAGCTTGGGGTACTTGATGAAGGCAGCCTTTTCATTCAGACATGCTGTATTTATTCTGAAGTTTCATATCTATATAAGCTAGTCAGTTGACATCTCCTATAGATTTATTAAGGAAATCAACCGCTTGTGGGACTTTTCATACAAATTGCCTAAATTTATCATTTTCTGAAACTAAAACTTATTGTACCTTTAGAAAAAAAAGAGGTTCTTTCTCTCTCCTCCTCCTCCAACTCCTCTCCCTCTTTTACTTTCTTTCCTTCCACCCTGTGAATAACAAAGCTGTATGTTACGAAAGCTGTGTCATGATATAAATCATAACACACATGGAATGTATTTCCCCACTGAAGACAATATTTCTTTCTTAGACAAATGTTGTGCTCCTTTGCTTAAGTGAAAGGAAGTTCAGGAAGGTTGGCAAAACAAAGTTCCCATTTTTAACACTGTACAGAACAAAATGTATTCTGCTGTCAATTACCCTTAACTAAAAATGATTACCACTTCGTAGAAGGATGGCCAAAGGCTAGGAATGGTACAAGAGCTTACTCATAGATTTGGGTGGGAGAAAAAAGGGGGGCTCTTCACCCAGCACACATTCTAAGTGCATTAGCTCTAATGTTCAATGTAAAGTCCTGAAGATAGCAGTACAGTAATACCTCATATAACATTAGTATCGAATAACACGAAAATCGCATAACATCAAGGAATCTGGGGGGAAGAATTGCATCAGATAACATTAAGATCCTATGGGATGCTTCAGATAACAACCGCGAAAGCCTGTGTGGTTACAATGTATCTCTATGGATCCCATAGAGGATCAGATAACACGAAAAATCATATAACACGAAGACTTGTGGAACCAGGTTTTAGTGTTATATGAGGTTTTACTGTACTTGGCAGGCCCATGTACGATTGCATACATGCAGTGGTGGGCATCAGCAGGTTCACACCAGTTTGCCAGAACTGGTAGCAGAAATTCCAGCTGGCCCCTCTGCCCATCAAAGTTTTGAAATAAAGTAGAGCTGGACCATTAGGAGGGCTGAGCGCAGAAGAATAGATGCCTTTGAGATGTGGTGTTGGAGGAGAGTTTTGAGAGTTCCCTGGACAGCAAGGAGAACAAATAGGTTAATCTTAGAAGAAATCAACATTGACTGCTCCTTAGAAGGTCAAATAATAAAGATGAAGCTTAAGTATTTTGGACATCAAATGAGAAGAGAAGATTCACTTGAGAAAGCCTTGATGCTTGGAAAGGTCGAGGGCAAAAGAAGAAGGGGGCGGCCCAAAATGAGATGGCTAGATGATATTGTAGAGACAATGGGCACAGAGCTGAGTGAGTTGAGGGGGATGGTGGAGGACAGGAGTGCCTGGCGGACAGTGGTCCATGGGGTCGCAGAGGGTTGGAATCGACTGTGCGACTAAACAACAAGAGTCCTAATTTGGTTGCAACGCAGGGCCATGGCCACCATACCACACCCACATTGTGGTAGTAAAATTTTCTGGAGCCCCCCATGACATGCTCCCTGCAGGGCTTAAATTAGCACCTCAATATGATAGTAATGGTAGGACATTGCACTTATTCAAATGGGAGGCATTATGAATTTTGAGGAGAAAAAAAGTGAAATAGAATTCCTTGATGCTTAAGACCCTGTAAACAAGAATATGTCTCCAAGATTCCATAGGCTAAATCCATAGCATTTAAACAGCTTTAGCCTGCTATGCAGTGTAGGTACACTCTAAAAGCAATGCCATTATTGTTTTCTTTTTTTAAAAAAAATGCATTACTTATTGGAAAAGAGACCATTAACCTGTAAGGTGTTTTTCTGGAAATATGGAAGCTATGAATCCATTTCTTAGCTTCCTGGGACAAGTTCATAAAACACCATGTGACCTATTTGACTCCTGTTGTTCCTCAGCTGATAGTACAGTGGTTTAGGTATGTGGCTGTGGAGCCAGAGGCTGGGAGTTGGAGTGGTTGGGCTCAAGGATCCATAGGCTCCCTTCCAGCTCTGCAGTTCTAAGAGTATTATTAAGATTATTTAAGCCACAATTTATTTAAGACAAAAAGAACGAGCATGAAGAAATGTGAGCATATAATGGACCTTATGTGTCTGACAATAGTCTAAAGGCCCATGGATCCCTGTAATGTCTGTGAAGCTGGTGCATGCTTAGGTAGCCCCTATGAATTATTTGGATCAGCCCAATGGGTGGAGAAATCCTAGGAAGGGACTGTGATTCAGGATCAGGGATGGGATGTAACAGGTTCTCACAAGTTCTCCAGAACCGGTAGTAACTTTTCCCAGTGTCCTGGAGAACCGGTTGCAGTTTTTGGGAGGAACCACCTTCGGGGCTTACCTTTTCACTGGTTCCTCCATTGCACATGCACGCCAAGCACTTGGTTTGCATGCACGCCTATAGTGCTTGGCGCGTATGCACGGCCTCCTTGCTGTCCTCCCAAGCGGGGAGGAGGAAGAGAAGCTGCTAGCCTGAAGCTCCCTATAGCCTGCTCCCCTAGATATCCTAGAGAACTGGTTAGGCAAAGACTTAGTACCTAACTTCTTTAACTGTTGAAAAGTTGAAAAGTGCCAAAATTAAGCCATCTTGTGGTGAGTTCATTCTGTAGTTCCTTCCATCTGACCTAGTGTGAGAAAGATTAGCCAAAATAAGCTTTAAGCTCTGGTTTAAAAGCTCTGGTTGATTTGTGTTGTGGGTGGGTGGGTCTTTGGGTGGGTGGGTGTATTTTAATGTATTTTTATTTATTTATTTAATTTATTTACAGGTTTGTGTTGTGGGTGGGTGGGTAGGTGGGCTGAGGTGTGTGTGTGTGTGTGCTTATTTTTATTTTATTTTTTAAATTTGTTTTCTTTGGCCCCGCCCACAACATCATGATGTCATGACATTGGCTCTGCATAGCAGCTTTAGCCTGCTATGCAGTGTAGGTACACTCTAAAAGCAATGCCATTATTGTTTTCTTTTTTTAAAAAAATGCATTACTTATTGGAAAAGAGACCATTAACCTGTAAGGTGTTTTTCTGGAAATATGGAAGCTATGAATCCATTTCTTCACGCTGCGAAGATGACGTAACTGATGACGTAACTACTAGCATGAATCATCTCAACCCCAGGGTATTCCTACCTACATCATCACGCTGTGATGATGTCATGGTGGGGTAGTAAAATTTTTGACATCCCACCACTGTTCAGGATTTGAGCTATGAAGAGCAGGAGAGCTGGAGGCGAAGACGTTGTTTCACCGACAAAGGTAATAAGGACCTTACCACCAGATAAGTGACCTTATGTAATTGTATTTACAATTATATTTTATTTTTGGGTTTTACAGACTGTATATATGGAGCTGATTCCTTAATGTTGTGGATGTTCTACCTCAGCAGATACATTTATCTTGGTCTTTGTTCCAATTTGGTTTCAAAGCAGGGCCTTAGCCAGGGGGTGGCTAGGGGGTGGGGTTCAGGCCCTCCTGAGCTAACAGTGTGTCCCCACAGATGCCAAGTGTGTGTGTGTGTGTGTGTGTGTGTGTGTGTGTGAGAGAGAGAGAGAGAGAGAGAGAGAGAGTAATTGTTGCCCCTCCTGAAAAAATATCCCCCCCCCCAAAAAAAATATACAGTAAAACATCGGATAACGCTAAAACTTGGTTCCACAAGTCTTGGTGTTATCCGATTTTTAGTGTTATCTGATCCATGTTAAAATCCTATGGGATGGATCGGATAACATTAAAGCTCCATAGAGATACATTGTAACAGCACAGGCTTTAGTGGTTGTTATCCAATCCATCCCATAGGACCTTAACGTTATTCGATCCAATTCTTCTCCCCAGATTAGTTAACGTTATGCGATTTTAGCGTTATCCGATCCAATCGTTATCTGGTATTTTACTGTATACAGTATCTAAAATCCTGGCTATGCCCGTTTCAAAAAGACATTTGGATTCTTCTTTAATTTTTCTAGTAACTCCTACACTGGTGCTACTGAAAAGAACTCAGGATGTACAAGTTGTGGTATCTAGTTTTTTCATTCACTATTGTTGATGTTTGTTATATAAATACATTAAAACATTTTATGATGATTGGGCTTGTAATACTCATTTGATAGACAGATAGCCCCATAAATCCAAAGTTTGTTACACTTACTCATTTATCCTTGAAAAAAATGGATAGACCTACATTGAAAACATGTCGATCAGTGTTTAACTGAAAGAGAAGAGGGTAAAGGTTATGTTGTACAGTCAATGTAAAACTTTATAATACGTGGATAGCAGTGAGTTTTTCATGTATTCATATATTCAGTTCCACATTGCTCCAAATCCTTTTGCTTAGTGTAGTTTTACAACACACTAGAGTAGGGAAATCAATGGGGATTTAGTGATGGGATGACTACATGGGATTTATGCCATGGTTTCATCTGCTGTAGAGACAGTTTGGTTCAATCTTTTTCTAGCAATATGATGACGTAACTACTAGCATGAATCATCTCAACCCCAGGGTATTCCTACCTACACCCTTCTGGATTATTTTCAGGGGCTACCCTTTTTTAGATGCAGCTAGGATTGCTCTATTTTGGTTTGCTTCCGGCACATGGGATTGAACCAAAAAGGAGCTTGATGCTTTAAATTTCCCTTCCACTTTCAATTTCTCAGTATCATCAAGTGGATTAAGAATACAGCTTCTTGATATTGGAAAATTATTATTTAAAAAAATATTTTTAAATTTTATTTTTAAATATAAACATAGACAATAGAAAAAGCAACAACATACAAATACAATATAAAAGAAAAAATACACAAAATATTTTTTTAAAAAACTTATATAAACTAAGTGCACCCTTCAACAATGGGACAATATATACCTTCATTTAACTATTTTCTATTTGTTGTTGTTCAGTCGCATAGTTGATTCTGACCCTTTGCGACCCCATGGACCACTGACCGTCAGGCACTTCTGTCCTCCACCATCCTCTTCAACTTGCTTAGCTCTGTGCCCATTGTGTCTACAATACCATCTAGCCATCTCATCTTGGGCCGCCCCCTTCTTCTTTTGCCCTCCACCCTTCCCAGCATCAATGCTTTCTCAAGTGAATCTTCTCTTCTCATTTGATGTCCAAAGTACTTTAGCTTCATCTTTACTATTTGACCTTCTAAGGAGGAGTCAGGGTTAATTTCTTCTAAGATTGACCTATTCGCTATATAACATTTTATTTATATATTTCCCCTTCTTTCCAAATAGATACACATTCTTGCCCTGGCCTCACTCCTTTCCCTTTCACTAAAACATAATTCTCCCCATATTTCCTTAAAGTCAGCTTTTTTTACTAATACTTTTCTAAATTTTAATTCACCTTCAATTTGTCATGCTGGAAGAAACATCAACAATTTGAGATATGCAGATGATACCACCCTAATGGCAGAAAGTGAGGAGGACCTAAAGAAGCTCCTGATTAGGTTGAAAGAAGAAAGTGCAAAAGCTGGCTTGAGACTCAATATCAAGAAAACCAAGATCATGGCAACAGGCCCTATCAGTCCCTGGAAAATAGATGGGGAAGAAGTAGAAGCAGTGACAGATTTTACTTTCCTAGGATCAAAGCTCACTGCAGATGGTGATTGCAGCCATGAAATAAAAAGGTGACTGATTCTTGGGAGGCAAGCAATGAGAAACCTGGGGAGCATAGTGAAAAGTAGAGACATCACATTGCAAACAAAGATTCACATAGTCAAAGCAATGGTACTCCCTGTGGTAATGTATGGTTGTGAGAGCTGGACCATTAGGAAAGCTGAGCGCAGAAGAATAGACGCCTTTGAGATGTGGTGTTGGAGAAGGGTTTTGAGAGTCCCCTGGACAGCGAGGTGAATAAATAGGTCAATCTTAGAAGAAATCAACCCTGACTGCTCCTTAGAAGGTCAAATAATAAAGATGAAGCTAAATTACTTTGGACATCAAATGAGAAGAGAGGATTCACTTGAGAAAGCCTTGATGCTTGGAAGGGTCGAGGGCAAAAGAAGCAGGGGACGGCCCAAGATGAGATGGCTAGATGGTATTGTAGAGACAATGAGCACAGAGCTGAGCGAGTTGAGGGGGATGGTGGAGGACAGGAGTGCCTGGCGGAAAGTGGTCCATGGGGTCGCAGAGGGTTGAAATCGACTGTGCGACTGAACAACAACAAATCTCTCTTCATACCAACTATTCAAATATATTGGAAAATTGAAAACTTCCACTGCTCCTCCATGGAGGGAGAGAGAAAGGAAACAAAAATGTTTTTTTTTTAAACAAAGCCTCTTAGGACAGAATTAATGTGCTGTACATTTATTTTTAAAACTGTTTTAAAATATATTTTTCCCAGAAGTAAGAAGGGGCAAAGAGGGGTTTTTTTTAATTAAAAAAAATGTCTTCTTAAGGGAGACAGGACAAATAGTGTTTTTTGAGGTGTGGATGCTGTGTGGATACAAGGATGTTGGACCTCTATCTGACCTTAACTTTATTTAGCCACACAGGCCACTCCAAATAATGTATCTAGCCAAGCCATGAATCAACTCTTCCATAAATTTAATTGATTCTTCCAGGGTACACAGAAGGAGCTTCCTTGAAGATTGTGGTATTTTTGAACCACAATTGGGCAATCTTGTGTTGGCTAATCTTTTTCACACTGGGTCAGTCAAAAGGAGCTACGGAAATGAATTCACCTTCATTTTGGCAGTTTCATGTCTGGCCTAGACACAGAAGAAAAGGAAGATTGATTCCTCCCCTTTCCATCCTCAGGAAGCTGAAAATGCCAAAGTTCAAACTGGGTAAGGTGATGGAACAGCAATGGTGAACTTGGTGGTACTTGAAAACATCAGCCAATGAAACTGGTGCCAAGGATGAGCAAGTTGATGAGTATAAGCCTCCTCTATGAGTGTTGTTTCTCTATGTGTCTGATGAACAGCAGAGTCCTGGTCATGTGTAGCCTCTACATGACGATAAGAATCTTGGAAAATCTAACTTTTTGCTTGTGTAGAGAAATCTTACCTCTTCAAAAGTATTTGTTAAGCTTTATGCAGTGGGGCAGTTTTAGGCAATCTTAGTTTTGAAATGTAAGTTCTCCAAGGCTTTACTCCATGTTTAGCACAACAATAAATAGACTTCACTAAATGTTTAGAGAGAAAAGTATTGTTTACTCACGATTAGGTCAGAGAAATATCCAAGTGCTCTGGATTCTTGATAAGAATAGTTTCAGAAAGAAATAAAGTTAAAGTTAGTGTCTTTAAGTTCTTTTAGGCCTACCATGTAGCCCTGAAATTCCAATAAAATAAAATAATAATACTACCACACTGTGGGCATGGTATGGTGGGCGTGGCCAGGGGAAAAGCCCTGAATTGCACCCAAATTAGGACTACTTTATTTCAAAACTTGGATGGGCGGGGCCAGCCAGAATTTCTGCTACAAGTTCTGGCAAACTGGTGCAAACCTGCTGATGCCCACCACTGCATGTTTCCCCTTCAAAGGCAAAGAAAGCAATTTGGGGGGGGGAGGGGGGCCTGAACCCAGAGCCTTAATAAGTAAAAAAATTGGTCAACTGACCCCCTAAAGAGGGAAGACAGAAACTTTCTTATTGGTTAGTTACAGACAAAACAATATCAGCATCTTCCTTTAGTTTAGTCTTGCATTTTTGTCTCTATGCTCATTGTACTAGCACTCATTGCATTCTGAGGTTGTGATAAAATACAGTGGAACCTCGTATAATGAAAATAATTGGTTCCACAAGGCACTTCATTATACGATTTTTTTTCATTCACCATACAAATAAAAATATTCATTGTAGGATTTTTCCCATAGAGATTTTTGTTGTACGATGCAACTTTTCCCCTAAATTTCCTTCATTGTATGATGCATTCATTGTATGAGGTTCCACCGTACTCAATACTTGTCTCATGGTGGGGAAAAAAATGAGTGGAGATGGATTCCATGCCCCTCTTTCTGTGTGTGGCTGAGAACCAGGAAACTAATGATTTACTAAGGCTTGAGACAAGGACGGTCAGGTAAAAAACCAGACAGAACTTCCAGAGCTGTAACAGTTGTATAGAAGCAGATGTTTCAGAAGCTGTGTCTTGTCTTGAAAGCCACCACCTACTGGAATTAATCTTCCAATGAAGCTTCTTCTCCTGCATGTCCACTGCCCTGAAAAGGGAGAAGCTTGCATCAGAGTAGTATGTTGCCTGTATGTTGCCTTTGTTTCTTCTTTTCAAAAACGTAGTTACACTACTAAGACTGAGTGTGTGCACTGTGTCCAACTGAATGTCGGCATTTTAATGGATTTGAATGCATGCCAAAGGGCCTGCCTTTTTGGCTCCCCTCCCCCTCCTTGTTGGTGCAGTGGTGTCACTGTCAAAGTTTGTAATGGCTGTTTCCTGCTTCTCTTGTGTTCTCTGGGCTCGAGCTGGGCAAATAATTCTGCCAGAAAGAATTCTGACAGCCCTGTTGAACCTCCCAAAACAAGTCATGATTGTTTGTCTTTCCCCATATGCAGGCATGAAGTTTCTCATCGCAGAGATCCAGAAGCATACAAATACTGTCACAGACCTGGGCCACAGCTGAGGCAGCGTGTCTTTGAAAGGACACAGAGCACTGTGGGTGGCAATCTGATTGCCTCTTTTGAGATTTGGACTGAATTATAGGGCCAAACACGTCTCTAAAAAAAAGTATATATAAAAAACAGCCTTGTTGCTTTGGGCAAGTGGTTCAGCTGGCTTAGCAATCTGGCCAATTTGGCCAGTCAGCGTTGCTTTACTTGAGAAGGAGAATGTGCAGAACAGGACAGCTTTCCTGCATTTCACCACTAGCAGTGCATGTTGGATGTTCTACTGTACTTTCTTCAAAGTTGGGTACGAATCCAGTCAGTGTGGCAAGACAGGAGCAAGAAGGAAAATCTGAGGCAAAACAGTTGCCCAATTTGAGAAGGATGGGTACTGGAGATGGGGAGTTAGAATGAAAGAACAAAAGAATACGGTCTTTTCATTTTCTACTCTATTGTCAGCAAAGTCAACATGCAGGAAACCATTGCTAACCTATCCTACCTTACTTTATGTCATGACTTTTGCTGGCTTACATTGATTACCAGAGTGAAGGGGCAAGTGTAATAATAATAATGGGGAAGATATATTAAAACCCATGGAAGATTTTTGAACATTAAATGAACAATCAAACTTTACTTCTTTTCATTCTGGGCCATGTGGAAGTATACTTCTGTGCTTGTTTACTGGGGGCAGGGGGAAGATGTGCCATTGAGTTTATTGGCAGGAGCTTGGAAGCAACATTTGGAAACTAACACCAGACCAAAACTGGACACTTTACACTCATTCCTTACATGACAGTCTCAATGGATGGTGACTGTTGTTTTCTACACACTCCCCACATCTGTGACAGGAGTTAATTGCCTCCGAGAAAGGCAGGTCAGCCCTGATTTGCTAAAAGGGGAGAGGGGGAGCTCAAATGGAAGTATCCGTAATGAAAATATCTAACTCTAGTCACAGTAGGTGCTGTGCACAATGCAGAGTGGAAGTAGCTTGTGTCTGCACTTAATCATTTCCCCCAAAGATAACTTTGTCATAAACATCCTGTAACCATTCATATCATAGAGATAAGGCTTGTGGGGGACTGAAATCCTATTCCATTCTGGGAGCTTATAAAAGCAAAGACCAGGAATTAAATATCACTTTCTTCTTGTAGCATACCAAGGAGGAAATAGGGTCAAAAGGTCAGGCTGCAACATTGTAGGCACTTTATCTAAAACATAAACATTACTAGAGTGCATTCTGATCAAATTAACTCTCTCCGATCTGCAGTGTTTGTAGTACTTAAGAACATCATATTTGCTTCTGCTTCACAGCATGACATCTTTGATCTGGACTACCTCTCGGTTTAAAAATATGCAGTGCCCTCTTTTTAAGCAATTGAGCAATTATTTGGCTGTCTTTTTTTCGGGGCAAACTTTACTGACGTTGTTTATTCAGTACTTAAAGTTTTTAGCTATCATTTTATGCTGTCTTTGTCCCAGCTCCTGCCAACCTAGCAGTTCGAAAATAAGAAATTGCAAGTACTGTAGATAAATAGGGACCACTTCGGTGGGAAGGTAAACAGTTTTCTGTGCACTCTGATGTCTAGTCATGCCTGCCATATGACCACGGAAACGTCTGCAGGAGCAGACAGCACTGGCTCTTTGGCTATGAAACAGAGATGAGCACTGAACCCTAGAGTCGGATATGACTGGCTTTCGAGCAAGGGTGACTTTTACCTTATGCCTTTCAGGGCTTTAAAAGCGATGAAACATTCCTAAGGAACATGTGAGAAACAATTCCAAGCCAATTTGCGGCGGCGGGGAGTGGGCAGTTTTAAAGATCAAAGACAACACAGAATAATATGCTTTGGATACATGCCAGAAGCTCAACAAGGGTGGAGCTAGCCTCAATCATCTTGAGGAAGAGTACCTAAAACAGAGCCATAACAAGTAATTTTGGCACCAGAGCATGCATCACAAAGTGAACACCCTAGTCAGCTTGGTAATTCATAATATGAAAATAATGGAATAAGTAATGACCGGACATCTCTCGCCTGGCACGCGGATTGGGGCAACAGGCTACAGCTGTTGCGGGGTGGCTGGGAGGCTTAAAAACCTCACTCCCGCCGCCCCAAACACCACCGGACATCTCTCACCTTGCAGCTGCTGCGGGGCGGCCGGGAGGGAAAATACCACTGGACTTCAAACCGGCAGGACTTCGAACTGGGAGCCTCAGCCGCCACCAGAAACACCTGCGGCCAGGAGGAGAGGCCGCCGTTGCGCTGAGCTCCGGGACTCTATCCATCTGTCCCCGGGGGCTCCACCCTGGCCAGGACTAAAAAGCCGCTACAGCGGCAGGACATTTCGGAGCCTCAGCCCCAGAAACACCTGTGGCCGGGAGGAGAGGTTTGTCACTTGTTGCAGGATTTAGCAATTGTCTTTTTTGTTTAGTTTTCTGCTTTTGTAATTTTTGTAATTTATGTGTAAACTGGATTGATATTTGGAATCTTTGATTGTGGCTTGCTTGTTATTGTTGCCTATTGAATTTTGATGCTGTAATGATTTATATCATAGTATCTCTGATGTATTTTTTAGGATGTCTTGATGTTTTGTAATTGCAATTGTTATTAGAGGGGTTTTTTTTGGGGGGAGATGTATTTTGATATGTTTTGTGATGTTATTCCTGCTATGTGATATTTGTAATTGTTTTTGTAATTTGTAATTTACTACGTGATATCTGTAATTGTTTTTTATGCTATAGAATGTGCCGTGTAATTGTAACTGTTTCTTCTGTAAGCTGCCCAGAGTCGCTATGCGAGTGGGGCGGCATATAAGTCGAAAATACAAATACAAAATAGAAAATACAAATATAACATTGAACATATTGCCACAGTCTGCCCTCTTCCACAGAGGACCAGCAGCACTGTGCAAAATCCCATTCAACACACATGTGCATATTATTTAGCATAGCATATATTAATCTGAACAGCCCAGAGGTCCCATCTACCAAGACCCAAGTAGTCTCATCGTTCAACAAAGAAACTTAGTTCACCTGTGATTTAGGTGGGTCAACTTTCCATCTAGATGTTGTTGCCACCTGTTCCTCTGTCAGGGCTAGAGATCTGGTTTTGGCTGACCCAAGCTCAGGTAGATATGCCCTCAGACTGGGGAGGCCTTATCTACCTGTGATCCAGTTAGACCAATCCTTATCTAGATGCCATTAACATTTGCTCAGCAATGAAGGTGATTTCTCTACTGAGCTCCATAGATACCAGAGAGGCCCAGTCTACTTGTGATCCAGGTAGATTAGCCATGCAGCTAGACATACCTTTGTGGGCCGGTAAGTTTGGCATCCTAGAGCAAATTCCCTGCTGCCCTTCCTTAGTTACAGTAGAGGTGTGACTGCTTGTTTCTAAACAATGTGCAAACACCGCTGAAATTAAAATACCAAAATGTAATGAAGGCAGAAGGACTAATGGAAATACCATAGATTAGTATTAGATAAATATTTAATTATATTTTTGTCTTAAACTTTTTGATACTGTATTCACTTATCTCCCCCACTAGGCAAGAGCCTTGTTGAGGCATGGCGACTTGACTAACTAGGCAGTGTTGCCCATCCCTTGTCATGATGTTAGGCTGGGGTTCAAACTCACCAAAGCATCCTCTGTCGGATCCCTTGGGCAAGGTGAAAGCAGAGGGCACATGTCATGGTCCACCTAGCCAGCAGATGATGTGATATCCAAATGGCTAAAAAATTGCATGTGGGGAGACTTGATTTCTCAAGTCCATTTACATGTGCGGAATGTAGTTGCGGAGACATCTACCACTGTGTGGACTCCTCACTGAATAACAACTCCAAGGTATCCAAGGTATTCACTTATATTGCTGTATATCTCACTGAATTCAGAATTACTTATTAACAGACATACCGTACTTAAGATTGTGGTTTACCAATTTTCATTAAAATCAATAAAACATAAAAGGATATTAATAATAATTGTGTGGTATCAAGTCAACTTATGGTGACCCTTTCCAGAGTTTCCTAGGTAGAGAATATACAGAAGTAGTCTATTATTCCCCTCTTCTGGGGGTGCCCTGGGACTGCGCAGCTTGTCCAAGGTTATACAGGCTGGTTCTCCTCCCAGAAGGCACAGTAGGGAATCAAACTCCCAACCTGCAGATTATATTTTTTCAATACATTATTTCCATTTGAAATGTTTAGGCTTTTTTTTACAACCAAAAGTCAGAAAACACAAGGCGAGTCCAGGTACAGAATGAAGAAATGGAATGGGTAACCTTTGAAATATTTTCAGTTTGGAAACACAGTTTTTAGTGTTTGTTTCTTTACACTTAAGGGAAAGGCAGAAGTCTCTATATTTTGCATATATTGTCCCCACATATTAGAAGGAATAACACTGGAAAGAAGGTGGGTTTAAAATGGAAACATACCTAAAACAAAAGGATTAAGTGGACATTGTTAGATCCGGAGATCAGGGCGCGGGAGTGAGGACACGGAAGCCATTAAGGGTGAACCAAACAACACGTCTGTTTATTGTGGATAGCACAGACAACAACAACAACGGCTGGTTCAGCAGGGGATTAAATACCCTGCTTGACCCAGCCCACTGACCAATTGGTAGCGGCGATTTTCCCGCCGCTAGGACATTTAAATATCTAACACCCCTTCCCCCCAGAATGCCCCAGTCTGCTATTTGCATACAAAATCCTCCAGGTGACGGGGGCGTGTTCTTACTCGATCGGACCTGCGCAGTTCAGTCGGCGCTGGGGCATCGAGCAGAGCGGACCTGTCGCTCTCGCTCTGCCCTGGCTGGGCCGGGAGCGGATCCGGAATACGAGCGTCGGGCTCCGCGGTGACCGGGGGTGAGCCTGTTCCACACGGTAAGCTGGCCGGTGATGGTGCTTCGTGAATGGGGCTGTTTTCTGGCCGAACCGGGTCGGTGACCGGTTCGTCCATCGGGTGCATGTCTGGCTCAGCGCCGGTCTGCACTCCCCGGGGGAGGTTGCTATCCGTGTCGGGACTCGTTCGCCTCCTGAGCTGGTCGACATGGCGTTTCCATGTCCGACCATCAGCGAGGCGAACCTTGTAGGTGTAGGGACCCAGCATTTCGCTGACGGTTCCCTCTTCCCACGGGTGGCCCGACGCGTAGTTCCTAGCGAAGATTGGTGAGTCAATGGCCAGTGTCCGGCCCTGTGGTTGGTCCCCCCTGAACTTGTCTGGAGAGTACCTAGGGTGTAACCGGTCAAGCTGACAACGGAGTCTCCTACCCATGAGTAACTCTGCGGGGGCCCTTCCCGTGGCAGCGCAGGGAAGGTTGTGTTGGGCCAACAAGAACGTGTCTACGCGTTCCTGCCAGTCCCCGGGTCCTAGCCTTTCCAGGGCCTCCTTTGCGCTGCGCACGAATCTCTCGGCCTGCCCATTCCCTTGCGCCCTGAACGGGGATGTGAGAGCGTGCCTGGTTCCTAGGGATGCCAGGTACTGTTCGAACTCAGTGGCCGTGAACTGAGGCCCGTTGTCTGAGACTAGGGTGTCGGGAATGCCGTGTGTGGAAAAGAGTTGTCTGAGTTCCCGGATCATTGCTCTGGCTGTGGTGCTACTCAGGAGTCGGACCTCCAACCATTTCGAGTAGGCATCCACTACAATCAGGAATGTTTGGCCGTGGAATGGGCCGGCGAGGTCGATGTGAATCCTCTGCCATGGGTCCGAGGGCTGTTCCCATTCTCTGACCGGGGCTGCTGGTGGATTGGGTCGTGATGATTGGCAAGGTGTACATTTGGCCACCCACGACTCTATGTCCTTGTCAATACCAGGCCACCACACGTAACTTCGGGCTAACCCCTTCATCTTTACTATTCCCGGGTGGCTGGCATGCAGTGTTTCTAGGACCTTGGGGCGGATTTTTCTGGGCACCACTACCCGGTCCGCCCACAGCAAGCAACCCCCCACACAGCACATTTCGTCTTTCTTGTCGAAATATACCTTGAACTCCCCTTCCCCCTTGTCCGGCCACCCCCGTTGAACCCAGCTGGAAACGGCCCGAAGTTCGGCGTCCCGCGCCGTCGCCCTGGCAACCTCGGCCGACGTAGTGGGGGCAGAGTCCAGGATGTCCAGGGCAAGAACCGATGCTTCCCCCTTTTCCGCGCCTTCCTGGGTCGGGAGGGGGCATCTGCTCAAGGCGTCAGCATTTCCCATGTGTTTCCCGGGCCGGTAGACTAAGGTGTACGAGTACCCCGACAGGAAAATGGCCCACCTTTGCATCCGGGGGGACAAGGCAGAGGGTGTAGGCCGGTCGCCAGCCAGGAGTCCCAACAGGGGCTTATGATCAGTCACAAGTTCGAAGTCCCGGCCGTACAAGTAGTCATGGAATTTTCTTACCCCTGCCACTGCCGCCAGCGCCTCCTTGTCGATCTGGCCGTAGTTCCTCTCCGTCGGTGGCATGGTCCTGGAGTAATAGGCGATGGGCGCCTCGAGGCCGTTGGGCAGTCGGTGGGCCAGGACTGCGCCGACGCCGTAGGGAGACGCGTCGCAGGCGAGGACCAGTGGCAGGGTCGCGTTGTATTGGATCAGGAAACTGTCCTGGGAGAGAAGATTTTTTACAGCAGCGAAAGCTGACTTTTGCTCGGGTCCCCACACCCACTCTGACTTCGCGGCCAACAGTCTGTGTAGGGGCTCAGCCGCGGTGGCCTTCCCCTTCAGGAAGGTCGCGTAGAAATTCAGGAGTCCCAGGAACGCCTGCAGCTCCTGCTTGTTTTTCGGGGCCGGGGCGTTCCGAATCGCTTCCACTTTTCCCTTCGTTGGGTGGATGCCCTTGGCGTCGATGTGGAAACCTAAGAAGTCCACGGAGGGGACCCCCAACAGGCACTTATCCCGTCTCACCCTGAGCCCAGCGGCCCTGAATTTAGCCAGGACAGCGGCGACCCTGTCCTTGAGCTGCCCGGGATCCCCTGCAATTATCAGGACATCATCGAAATAGGGTACCACCCCCGGGAGTCCTTGGAGGAGCCTTTCCATCGTGCTCTGAAACAGTCCCGGAGCTATGCTGACCCCGAACTGTAGCCTCGTGCACTTGAATGCCCCCCGGTGTGTGACAATGGTCTGGGCTTCGGCCGTAGTGTCATCCACTGGAAGCTGTTGGTACGCTTGGGCCAGGTCCAGCTTGGCAAAGATCTTGCCAGGGCCCAGTGAATGGAGTAAGTGGTCTATGACGGGAACCGGGTACGCGCTCGGCTCTAATGCCTTGTTGATCGTGCATTTGTAGTCCGCACAGATGCGCACTGACCCGTCCGGTTTGATGGGGGTCACTATGGGGGTCTCCCACCGAGCGTGGTCTACGGGAACGAGGATTCCCTGGGCGACCAGCTTGTCGAGCTCCTTCTCGACCCTGGGTTTGAGCGCCAGTGGGACTCTCCGGGCCTTAAGTCGGATGGGGGCAACGCTCGGGTTGAGTGCAAATGAAATAGGGGACCCCACATACCTGCCCAATCCTTCCCCGAAAACGTCCTGGAATTCGGCCATCAGGTCGTCCCTCAGCGAGGCGTCCCCGGGCTGGTCAGTCGCAGTGTTGTGGATGCCAGCGATGGACAGTCCCAGGGCGGGGAATCAGTTTGTGCCCAGTAGCGTCGGGATGTTACCGTGGACTATGGTCAGCGGTAGGCTTTCTTCCTTCGGTCCGTACTTGACACGGACCCACTTCTGTCCTGCGACGGGGAGGAACTTGCCTTGGCAGTCCTTGATTCGGATCCGCTGGGTCTGGAGGTCTGATTCTTTTAGGGCCGGGAATGTCTTCTTCATCCACCTCCACGGGATGATGGATATGGCGGCCCCAGAGTCGACCTCCATTGGACACTCTGCCCCGTCGATCGTGACTGTGGCGTGGTACTTCTCTCCCTTCTGTGTGGCGGTGTGGCTTATCGTGAGTGTGTGCGTCTCTGCATCTTCGAATTTGCCGCTGTTGCGTCCCTGGCGCCTCTGATTTGTCCTCTGTTTGGCGGCCATCTTGCCCGGTGGGAACTTTTGAATCTGCCGGTCAGCTTGGTTCTCTGCTTGCCTTGCCCGGCAGACCTTCCCAATGTGTCCCCGCTTGTCGCAATAGCGGCAGATGGCCTCCCTGAAGCGGCAATGTGCCCACTGGTGTGGCCCTCCGCAGCTGGCGCAGCGCTGGCCGCTCCTGCCCGAGTTCCCCCCGTCGGTCGCGCACACCTCTGCTTCTTCCTCCTCGTCCTCGTCAGAAACGACGTCTTGATAGTGAGCGGAGGCTTGGCGGGGCGCTGACGGGGACCGGTTGAGGGAGGATGCGGTCGACATCGAGAGCTCGAAAGCTCTGGCCTCCTCGATGGCCCCGGCCAGGGTCAGGTCTCTCCGGGCCAATAGCCTCTTCCGGAGCTTGTTGTCGCGGACTCCTCTGATAAGCTGCTCGGTCAGGGAGTCCTCGAGGAATGGCCCGAATATCGCCGGGACGGCTGCTGCCCTTAGGGCGGCCACGTACTCGCCGATGGTTTCCCCTGGCATCTGGTATCGGTCCCGGAACTGGATCCGGAACACGAACTTCGATGGCTCCGGCGCATAGTGGTTCTTGAGGGCCAACTGTAGTGCTTCCCATGAGACGTCCAGGATTGGTGTTGGATCCACCAGGGACTGGGCCACTTCGTAGACCTTGGCTCCGCAGTGGGTGAGGAAGAACGCCTTCTTCCGCTCCGATGCTATCTCTCCCAGTTCCGCAGCTAGCAGGGAGAACTCAAAACGGTCCATATAGCTCTTCCATCTCTCGTCCTTCGGTTGGAAGGGAGCCGGTGGAACGTAAGCAGCCATGGCGAGGTGCCTTCGTGAGTGGTGGCTCTGGTGTGTGTGATGGTTCTGGTCCGTTCCTCAAATCCCACCTTCGTCGCCAGTGTTAGATCCGGAGATCAGGGCGTGGGAGTGAGGACACGGAAGCCATTAAGGGTGAACCAAACAACACGTCTGTTTATTGTGGATAGCACAGACAACAACAACAACGGCTGGGTCAGCAGGGGATTAAATACCCTGCTTGACCCAGCCCACTGACCAATTGGTAGCGGCGATTTTCCCGCCGCTAGGACATTTAAATATCTAACAGACATTTTCTGCTTTTCCTGACCTGAAGACTCCCTACCATGACCTTTTAATGAATGGAGTGGAGGTGCAAAGATGAATCCCACGTGTATCCAAAGCTTTACTTGGGTTTTTAAAGCTCATTGTTAAAAGCCTTCCTTTTCCAACTTTTCTAAAATATGGATATACTGGAGGAAACAGGGAGCTCAGATTTTCCCTGATATATTCCAAATGCTCACAGTGAAAAACAAACCTCTATTTAATTCTTTTCCTTAAAAGAAAAAAGGTTGATAGAACTATTTGATCCATCCTTACACAAGCCTTTGAAGCCAGTTCAGCCAGGTCAATTTACACCACGAAAACCATACAATGAAATCACAAAACTCTTCAGGCCTTCACACTTGCCAGCTAACAAAGCAGTTAGTTATTCAGCCAGAATCACAAACTGTGTGTTAATCCACCACAGGACTCCATTCAGTTCAAGATCTGTTTTCTTTCCAATAGGTTCGTTTCAGTTTTCTTTTCAAACCACAATCAAGCACACTCATATTTTGTTTTAGATTTAAAACAGCTACCACTTCACGGAGTTCACATAAAGGACTGGTTGTGTACTGCAATGTATACTTATGGAATGAGTAAGGACCAGATCATTTCTTCCTCCACTCAGGTCTCTGCAGAGGGAATGAGTTCCCACTATGTCCTTCTTTTCACAATGGAGAGAGAGTGTGGAGGGATTTTTTTTTTGCCACTCCTCTACCTGTAACAAATTGTTAATACTCTGTAAGTGCCATGATATCCATTCACAGGAGATTTGGCTGGGGGGGGGGGGGAACCTAAGCCAAGGATGTTCCATTCCCATCGTAGCAGATTGTAGACCAAGAAAGAGAAACTTTGGGGTCTTCACATGGTTTAGAAAACTACATCAAAGACAGTCCCTTTTCACTGGCCATCCTAGCTGGGGTACCTTAGTAAAGGAAGTCCAACAGCTCTTCTTCATCTTCCAGACTTATCTAACCTCACCTGAAGACTAAGGAACTTTATCATGGATTGTGATCAGACAAAGTCTTCGCTGAAACATACCAGTCCACCTTTCTGAACCCATATCAGGGGCTTCTACTTTTATAGTGCATATATGATTGTTCTGTTTGGATCTATTTCCAGTGCTTGTGGTTGCTGGAAGTGGACCAAAAAGTGAACCTTCCTCTAATTTGCTAATATTTTGGAGTGGCTTAAAAGGACCGGAACTTCAGGATATTGGCAAATTAATCATTTATTTGGCTCTGCAGAGGGGCAGAAGATGTAAAAAAAAAAACCCAAGTGTGTGTTAGGGCAGTGAATATTTGCTGTGCCACTTAAAAGTAATAAAATACAAATGGAAAGCTTCCTCCTGGAAACTTTGTTTAGCTTCTTTCTCCTCTCCCTCTCCCTTTCACACACCCTGCACAGGCCCCCAAAAGAAGTAGCTAGGCTGATGCTCTAGAATTATATTTTTTAGCTCTTTTTCTTCAAATGGTCATGCTCTTACAGTCTTTTCCCTTGTGTGCTCATGTATGTGCAACACTGCACAGGAGAGCTTTGTGTGTTTGCATAGTCTGAAAGCACCCTACAGATAGGTAGATCATAGGTTCAGGCCTGCACAGACATGCATGCACAGGGAAGACAGATCCAATTATCTCTCCTTGGTAGTGTTTCTCGATCTCTTTTTAACCAGTTTCTTTACTTGATAGTTATAAAATTCACACCACCTTGCCTGGTGCCAACCATTGCAACTAAGAACAAATCAACACATTTGTAAATTCAGAGAACCATTACCTTAATGACTAAATTTTCCCACTCTTTCACTTTCCAAATTCTTAATTCTTAATTATTTCTTAATTAAAATTCTTAATTATTTAAGGGGGGGGGAGAGAAAAGGTGTGTGGGTTTTTAGAGGGGAGAACAACAGAACAAGTTATTCTTCTACTGTGTGAGATACCTATTCCTCTTATTATCTCTTTGGAATTTTTAATTGACAGTGTTATTAGAAGGTGACTCTGCTTTCTTGTGTAGAATGTGAAGTGGCCCCAGGTTCTCCGCATGCAAACCAATGACACTTCTATACTGTACCTCCCCATAGTGTTTATTGTACTCTCTGGGCAGTTCACAGAATAATTAGCATTTTGTCCCCCAAACCTGCTGGATACTCATTTTACCGACCCCTCGGAAGGATGGAAGGCTGAGTCAACCTTGAATCTTGGTCAGGATAAAACTCACAACATTCTAGCTGCAGTACAACAGTTTAATCATCACACCACGAGGGCTCCTGTAACCATGTGGCTTACATTCTGATGGCTCACGACTCTGGTTTTTCTAGGCACAAGGTGAATCTCCCTAAAAGAAACCTGGAAGTAAGTAGGAGGAAGTTTGCCCTCTTTCCTAACACAATCCAAAGGACACAGTTTTGGCTATCTCTACTTAATGCACAGCAAGAGGATTTTTCCCACGAGGGCCAAAATTTTAGCCAGAAGTGGTGTTTCATAAGACAAGATCCCCATCAATATAACAAGGAATGGCTTTAAATACAGAATAAAGACCAAATCTGTTTTTCATCTCTGCCTACCCTACATAGCACAGTAATAACCCGGATAACGCGAGTACCAGATAGCGCTAAAACCACATAACGTTACAAGATTTTTGGAAAAATCTTGTATCGAATAACGCGATTTTTAACGTTATCCGATACAGTCGTTCTTAGCAGCAGGGTGGCTGGAAAGCTGAACGGGGTTCTCCGTTCAGCTTCCCAGCCACCCTGCAGCTACAGAGGCAGGGGTGGGGAGGCCGGAAAGCTGACAGGGGGCTCCCCCTTCGGCTTCCCCAGCCACCCCACAGCTGCGGAGGCAAGGGCGGGTGGCTAGGGAAGCCGACAGGGAGTCCCCGTCAGCTTCCCCAGCCACCCTGCAGCTTTTGATCGGGTCCTCTGATCTCTCTGGTGTAGGCAGGGGACACGATCCAAGCTGTTTCTGGGCTTCCCCGACGTCCTCAGCCAGTGCAGCAAGCCAAAACATCAGGGTTCGAATCCCGACATTCTGGCTTGCTGCACTGGCTGAGGACATCGGGGAAGCCCAGAAACAGCTTGGATTGTATCTCCCCACCTCCCTGGACCCGGGGGGGGGGGTCAGAGACCCCAAAATTGGTAAAAAAAACGTACTTTTTTTTTACCAATTTTGGGGTCTCTGACCCCCCCCCCGGGTCCAGGGAGGTGGGGAGACCCAATCCAAGCTGTTTCCAAAGTTCCCCCACCTCCCTGGAGGCTGCAGCAAGCCAAAATGTCAGGATTCAAATCCCGACGTTCTGGCTTGCTGCAGCCTCCACGGAAACAGGGCTTTTTTTAACATCGTGTGATCAATGTATTGCACAATGTTAAAAACCGGATAACGACGAGACTTGTGGAACCAAGTCATAACGTTATCCAGAGTACTAGTGTAGTTTGATTGCATTTTAAGTACTCCTCCTGGCTCCCTCTTCTTCCACTCAAAGAGAATAGCAACTTCTTGGAGCCTCCAGGTGTGGGAAATTTGTCTTTTAAATAAGTAACAGGGCTGCCCTGCACTCTTTAAAGCTGCAAAAATACTTTTTTAAAAAATAGAAGTGGATTTCCGACTATTACTAGTTCAAATTTTTTTTATTGGGTTTGGAGTCTTTGCAGATTTGAAATGTTTTTGCAGGAATAAAATTAGTACTCGGACTACCTAAAGCAGTGTTTCCCAACCATTGGTTTATGGACTTCAAATCCCAAACCTAAGTTAATTCCCCAAACCACTGATCAGCCAATGGTACTGACTTAGGATTCTGGGAATTGAAGTCCTCTTGTGGGGCATGGGCCCCACGTTGGGAACCACTGGCCTAAAGTTACCACTCTGGCTATAATGCTAAAGTGCAAGAGATAGAAAAAGAGAATGACAGAGAGAAGGATATGATGGAATAGATCAGTGTTTCCCAAATGCTGGTGTTTGGACTTCAGTTCCCAGAAGCCTAAGCCAGTATATTGACTGATCAGTGCTTTGGGGAATTGAATTAAGCTTCTGGGAATTGAAGTCCAAACAACACCAGCATTTGGGAAACACTGGCAATAGATCATTTCCATGTACAGTAATACCTCGGATAACATTTACCTCGGATAACACTAAATTGCATAAAGTTAAGTAATCTGGGGTGGAAAATTGGATCGAATAATGTTAAAGTCCTATGGGATGGATCAGATAACAATCGCTAAAGCCTGTGTGGTTACAATGTATCTCTATGGAGCTTTAACGTTATCTGATCCATCCCATAGGATTTTAACACTAAAAATCAGATAACACCAAGATTTGTGGAACCAAGTTTTAGAGTTATCCGGTGTTTTACTGTACTGCTATTATAGCCAGGGGAATAATAGTAGGAATATGAAGAAATCTAATTCTTGTGCTTTCATGAGGACAGCTTGTTGAGTATTTATTAACTTTCATAAGGTTTTCTGCCTCCAGCACTGTCAGGATCTGACACAGCTCCAGTGTTTGCAAGATGAGTTCTCCAGGGGCAGCTTTGATGCTCACAGGATTAGACCCCTCAGTCTGGAAGGCAGCTCTAGTACTTGCAGGATTATACCCTCACCATTCTGGAACTCCTAGGCCCCACCAGAGAGCTTGGAGAAGGTTCTGGAGCATCATAAGCTCCACCTGGAGGCTCTGGGAGGCTGAGCTATACAAGAACAGGCTATTCCCCCAGTTTTGGCCTTCAGCAATAAAGATTATTGGGCTTAGTACTGCTTGGCTTCTGAATCCTTTGCTGTGCTTTTGGTTCCTTCCTTCACAGATCTTCTTTCCTGATTCCTATGGACTGTTGTCATGGAGTTTTGATGACATTATCTCTTGGGCATGATGTTTAGGACTGTGGTAACATGCCCCCATGGTGTTTCCTCTGTCTTGATCATCCTCCTTTTTTAAAAAAGAAAGTAAATATCTGAAAATAGTACTATAACCAGTGGTGGGCTCCAAAAAATTTTACTACCACATTGTGGGTGTGCTAGGATGGGTGTGGCCAGGGGAAAAGCCCAGCATTGCACCTGAATTAGGACTACTTTATTTCAAAACTTGGATGGGTGGAGCCAGCCAGATTTTTTGCTACCAGTTCTGGTGAACTGGGGTGAACCTGCTGATGCCCACCACTGACTATAACACAATATTACTTTATTGGTAGGTCTTGGTTCTAAATATGGTGATTTATTTATTTTATTTAATAGATTTATATACTGTCTTAATCTGGTGGACTCTGGGCAGTGTACACAGGCCAGTGAGCACCTCATTGACCATAAAATCAGGTCAGGGTGGACCGGAGAGGCTCTCTTGTTATTCCATCTGTTAGAGAGGCGCGCCTCTCTAGCACCAGGAGGAGGGCCTTCTCTGTATCCGCCCCGGCCCTGTGGAACTTGCTACCAAATGAGCTACGCCTACAGACAGAGCTCCTGCCCTTTCGGAAGGGTCTAAAGACCTGGCTGGCAGGGCAAGTATGGGGATCCAGGAAAACGGGATCCCATGTTGGGTGGCTGATCTAATGGGACAGCCACCCTTTCGGCTTCTTCCCTTCGTTGTTGTTTTTTTTTTTTTTAATTTTTGAACAGTTTTAAAGTTTTAAAGTTTTAATTTTTTTAGCATTTTATCAATTACAGTCTCCACTATCTGAATTGTTAAGTGTATTTTTCTGTATGTAGAGGGTATGATGGGACTGTTAGTAGGTTACACTTAATGGGGAATTGATTGATTAACTATGTATTTTTTAATATATGTTGTAAGCCGCCCAGAGTTGGGTTTACCTGATTGGGGCGGGATATTAAATTGGAATAAATAAAAATAAATAAATAAAAATGAAACAAGTTGAAGCCAATATAAAAACAATTAAAAAGCCTTAGGGACATTTGGTAATATTGCCTACAGCTGTGCCATTTTGCTATCTAAAAACAAATATAAAGTGAACATAACATTACAGAAGGAGGGAGAAGCCTCAGATGAGCCAGAAAGGGGAGCTTGTTGACAATCCTGGCCCTCAGACCCATTTTGCCAACCATGTCTTCATCCACAGTGCTCTGGATCCCCAACCCCTGAAGCTGGTTCAGAAGGATACCATGGCTGACAGTATCGAAAGCCGCTGAGAGATCAAGAAAAGCAAGAATGGAGGGGTACCATCCATCTCGTTCCCACCAGAGATCATCAAACAGCACAACCAATGCAGTCTCTGTACCATGACCTGGCCTGAAGCCTGACTGGAAAGTGATACAGTGTTATAGCACTAGTCCAGTACTAGTGAACCTTGGCACTCCAGGTGTTCTTGGACTTCAGAAGCCCAAGTCAGCACTCCTGCTGATTAGGGTTTCTGGGACTGAAGTCCAAAAACACCTGGAGTGCCAAGGTGAGCCAACACTGTGCTAGTCTAATCTATTTAATTTTTATTTTAAAAGGCAGCAATAGCATAAAGGAAAGATGAGGAGAGGTGGGAAAGGAAAGAAGGAGACAGCAGGATGGATTGGAATGTCACTTGCTTCACTGACATGGAACTTCTAATTCAATTCACAAGCCCAATGGATGCACTCCTTAAAATTTCAGACATACCGTAAGTGAGGTTGAGAATCAAACTTCCATGTTTTAACTGGATTCATATTCTTAGTATCCATGCATTGCTATTATGCTTATGTTCCATCTTGCTACTGTGTGAATGGTTTACAAATGCACAGATACTTGTAAAATATCTCACCACCTTGGGAGGAGAATATGGTGACCTCTACCATTCTTATTTGTGGGAATGTTTCTCAGTACCCCTGTTCTGGCAACCTAGCTTGTGAAACCTGTATTGACATTCCTTTTCTGAACATGTAATTTGCCCAGTGCAGTTACTGAGATCAAGAAATGACAAAGGATTTTTGTTGGGATCAGTGTTTTTCTACCTCTTGAAGCTTGTTGTTAGGAGAAATGTGCATATCCTTAATAATTCACTCACTTGCAAGGTATGTAGATTTTTTTTGGGGTGGAATGGAAGGTATGGAAAATAAGGTACGGAGTTTCAAATGAACACAGTTTGAAAAAAATATGCATAAACTTTTTTTAGTCAATGGGGAGGAGTAACGTCGCGTGGATTTCAGCCCCCCGGGGCTTGAGCCAAATTTGCCGCTCCCTGGTGGGTGCCAGTGCCCACTCCTTGGTTGGCGCAGGCGTCCGCTCCCTGGAGGGTGCAGGTGTCCGCTCCCACTAGGGCTTCTGGGAATTGTAGTTCAAAAACACCCATAGCCCAAAAAGTGCCTCCCGGGGTGGGCTGCCCCTTGACCCCCCTACCCTACGCTACTGATGGGGAGGAAATGTATGGGGTCAGTCATTTGTGTAACAAATGCACATGCTAGGAAAGATGCATTGACATGCTCACCTTTCTCCAGGCAAAAGGAAGCCAGAAGGTCTCACTTATAACACAATGCAGGAGGGATTAGGGAAAATGGAAAGATTTTCAAATCTCTTCTCCCAAGGTGTTTCATGTAAGAATTCACTCATTCCTTACTAGGGAGAAAGCACTAAGCAAAAGGACAGCTGCTTAGCAGACTGTGTTTGGTGAAGCAGGAATGGCTGAACATGAGGGCCTGCTTAGTAAATGTCAAGGTCTTTCTTGCCCAAAAGCCAGTCCTATCCAATTCTAGGGCTCACCTCCATTTACAGCCAAAGAGCCAGTGTTCTCTGTGTCTGTAGACAGTTCTGTGGTCATGTGGCAGCAGTGGTAGGATTCAAATTTTTTACTACCTACTCTGTGGTCATGGTATGGTGTGTGTGGTCAGGGGGAAAGCCCTGCTTTATTTCAAAACTTGGATGGGTGGGGCCAGCCAGAATTTCTGCTACCAGTTCTGGCGAACTGGGGTGAACCTGCTGAATCCCACCACTGCATGGCAGGCATAACTAGACCCCAGAAGGCTGTTACCTTTCCCACTGAAATGGTACCTATTTATCTACTTGCAATTTCTTGCTTTCAAACTGCTAGGTTGGGAGGAGCTGGGACAGACCTTCCTGTGGTCAAGCTCAGGCCCTGGAGGACCTCCTTAGGAATTAGTAAAAGCTAGCTGGAAGGAAAGCAAGGCTGGTTCCCTGGCAAATGCCAGCTTGGAAAAGATCCAAGTGGGGCAGGGACTACTACACTAAACAGAACCTCTTTGCCATGAATCTCCTTGTAGGCAATCACTGCCTTTCAAAGGTTGAGAGCCAGGAAACATTATGAGATGCCATTCCTTGCAGTCATCAAGAACAGCTGTTTTTCTGGATTTGCAATGAAGGTGGGACCAATCTTCCCATCCATTTCCTTGTACAGTTGTGAACCTCTTTGAGAAGCATGGCAGCTGAAGACTGGCATACAAATATAGTGAACTAAAAAGAACTCCACTTCTGAGTTTGTTGTTAGTATACGTGATAGCCTTGCCCTGTGGAGTTGTGCACTTTCTGAAACAGCAGTCATCCTTACTTTGTCTGTGATGACACCATAGTTGTTTCATCATGAAGGTAACCTGGAGTCTATTTACTTTGGCATGCTCGATCCATTCTGCTGCACCGAGGAGAAATATAGACATTCAGTCCAGTGCTGGAGCCTGGGAACATTGCGTCATTTATCAGCAGCAGTCCTAGCGAGAGAGAATAGGAAGCATTTAATGAAATGATAATTTACTTGAGTCAATAATGTAAGCAGAAATTCAAGCAGAGAAATCCCTTTTGGCAGAATTTGACAGCCCCCTTCATTTTCATCTCAAATCTGCTTTGAAAAAGACTACTGTTCTACTTCAAAAGGGAAGAAAATACAGGAAGGCAGTGGGGAGGAAGGCAAAGACCCCATGATGTAAAAAATCATTCACTGTGATATTTGCTGGGAAGTCTACCTGCTCTGAAGTTCAAGTTGAAAGGGCTCCTTTGAGAATATGAGGGAAACATTTATAGCACATCTTGCTAGATTCACACATGATGGCTTTGACTTAAAACTACACTGATTTTTTTTAAAAAAAAGATTCATGTGTGTTTTGCTAAAGAAAGGGATTGGCTAAAGGAAGCAGAGGGAGGATCTCCCCCCCCCAAAAAAAAAAAAACCTTTTCCACATTCACAGTGACAAAATGTTTTTCCAACATTAGAGAGCAAAGAATGGCTTTAATGTGTATAAAATGTATTTATTCTTTTTTCTTAATTTTGTACTTAATATTTTGAAGATCAACAGTACCTCAGGTTTGTAACGTGCTTTCCAAAAAATCTCTTGGTAGAGTATAAGAAGACAGAGTTTGATATTTGGGTTACCCCTCTACTCATTTTCTTTTTCATTCTTCCTCATAACCTTTTCCACTCCCTTCCAACGTGTCCACAATTTTCAGACAACATCTGTATGTTCATCTGTGCATCTGCATAATTCTCATCTCTTGTGTTGGGTGTCCTGCAGATTTGTTTATTTCTCCTAGCACTAATATTTTGCCACATTCTCTTTAGTTACCATGAGCTGGAGAAGATGTCACATTTCTGTGGTCTACTGTGTTACATCTCCAGTCTCCTCATCATGATCCACTGCTCATCCACCAGCATTGGTCATCTGTTTCTTCTTGGCCAGACAATGAAGGGCCTATCCTCAGATGCTTTTACTAGCTTCCATACCACCATCTACTTACCACAAAAGGTCCTTCTCTTTCTGCATACAGTTTTCTGTGTCCTTGTTCCAGTCTTTTTCCATGTGTGTTTCTTTTTATAGTCATACAATTGGATTTGCTCCTTGAATTCTATGACCTTTATTGCCTAATTAATCTCTGCTTTGCATAGCCTTTTCCTCTAGGGGTCAGCAAACTTGGCTCTCCAAGTGTTTTTGGACTTCAATTGCTAGAAGCCCAAGTCAGTACACCTGCTGATCAGGGCTTCTGGGAATTGAAGTCCAAGAACATCTGGACAACCAAATTTGCTTGCCCTTGCTCTAATGCATTAAATGGCTAGAACCTTTAAAAGTCTACATGGAGCCATTCTTTCTTCTCTCAAAATCTCCTCAGTATCCATTTTTTCCCTACAGATCCTTCAATTCTGCACACACCACATTTTTACAACTCCCACCCTGCATAACTTCTTCTTGTTGTCGTTGTCGTTGTCGTTGTCGTTGTCGTTGTCGATGATGATGATGATGATGATGATGATGATGATGATGATGATGATGATGTCGTCACAGTCACACTTCTCTTCTCCATGGAGAAATACAATGAAGAGTCCTCTCTCATTTTTCTGCTGTTTTTGATTCACAAGACTTTTTTAAAACTTAAACTCATGCATCGCTTTAGTGATGATTTCTTCAGTGTTAAAAATATCACTTCCATAATTGCTCAGAGATGATCAGGGGGATTGTTCAAATTGTTCAGTTGGTTCCTGTTTGAACTGAAGGTGCTCATCCCATGACACATTGCTCGTCCCCCTGAATAGGTACCAACTTTTTTTCTGGGCACCCCATTTGCTCAGTCTGGACATGCCTTAAGTGAGTCCAATGTAGGGCAGAAGGAATATATATATATATGTGAGGCTTAAAATTGAGAAAGTGAAACTATGGGATCTTACTATTAATGTCATCAACAGTTTGAAATTCTTTTAAATAAACAAAAACATTTATTCATACTATAAGAGCAGACAAGGTCCTCTTGGCAGCTCACAACTTGGCAGAATTAGACATAGCATTCTAGATGTGGTCTGACTAGTCCCTCACGGCAGTGGTGGGCAGCCACAATTTTTACTACCACACTGTGGGCGGAGCCAACATTGTGGATGGAGCCAATGTCATGACATCATGGGAGGAGCCGATGTAAAAAACCCATAAAAATAAGTACACATAAAAATACAAATTAAGTACACATGAAAACACACATTAAAAATAAGTACATATTAAATAGACATAAAAATACAAATTAAATACACATAAAACATAAAAATACACATTAAAAATGAATACACATTAAATACACATTAAAATACACCCACCCACCCCACACCTAAAGGTGAGTCACTTACCCTGGAGAGCAGGCTATAGGGAGCTTCAGGCTAGCAGCTTCTCATCCTCCTTCCTACTTGGGAGGACAGCAAGGAGGCCGTGCATGCGCACCAAGCGCTGTAGATGTGCATGCACACCAAGCACTTGGCACACATGCACAGTGGGGGAACAGGTAAAAAGGTAAGCCCCCGAGGTGGTTCCCCCCAAAAGCCTCTACTGGTTCTCCAGGATACCAGAAAAAGTTACTACCGGTTCTGACGAACTAGTGCAGACCTGTTGCTGTCCATCACTGCCTCATGGGTTTTGGAGACTATACATCAGTTAATGCAACATGAAACAATGTTGGCCTGTTTTGCAACCACATGACACTGTTGATTCATATTCCAAGATCCTTCTGGCTTGTAGTGTTTCTGAGCCATGTATCCCCCATCTTGTAACCATGCATCTGGTTTTTTTCTCCCTGGGTGTAAAACTTTGCACTTATCCCTGTTAAATTTCATTCTATTGGTTTCAGCCCAGTATTCAAGACTATTAAGATATTTTTGAATTCTGCTCCTGTCTTCCAAGGTATTAGCTACTCCACCTAGTTTTGTGTCATCTGCAAATTTGAACTGTACCATCAAGTCAATTCTGACTTATGGTGAACCTTTCCATGGTTTTTAGCTAGAGATTATTCAGCCTGGTTTCTCTTTATCTTCTTTTACGATTACCCTGGGATGGTACAGTTTGCCTAAGGCCACATGGACTAGTTCTTCTGGGATGCACAGTGGGGAACTAAACTCCTAGTCTTTGGCTCTGCAGCCAGATGCCTAAAAATTCTCCTATTAATAAGGGTTTCAACATTAAAAAAATACATTTAGAATAAAACCAAGGCAGAAAGGACATGATGAAGGTTTTATAATGTGGTGGGTACTCTATGGTCCATGTGACTTATAAAGCTATCAGAGGCTGCAAAGTGGCCTCCCATCATCCACATTCATCCCAATTTTTTATAAAACTTTTTAAATTGTTCCCCGGAAAAAGCTCCTTGCGAGGAGTGAGGGCAGTTTCCCCATATTTTGACAGTTCCCTTTTCAAAACTCTGGCTCAGATTTGCCAAACATTTTATTTACCTATTATTTATTGCCACTAGAGGGTGTAGGAGGCCTTTTCAATACTGCCCCCCTTTTGTGATTGTTTCTTTTTTTGGGGGGGGGGGAGTAATGTGTAATTTACACATGACATGGCAGAAGTAGCTGAACAAAGTGCGTTTTAACCTGGCTGCGGAATCAGAGGTGTGGAGTTTGTGATTTCCCCACTGCATCTCCTGGGGAAAGAGTCACTCTTTGTAGCCTTGGACAACCTGTACAGTCCCAGGGTGCTTTCAGAAAAAGGAAATGGTAAATCACCTCAAAGTACTCTCTGCCTAGAAAACGCTGAAGAGGGTTGCCATATGTAAGGTTGACTTTTCCACACTTCATCATCATTACATGGTGGAAGTGGACAAGGAGAAGATTTTCTTTTCTTATTGCATTAGGAACATCTACTGAAGCTGATTGGCTGGAGATTTAGGACAGAGAAAAAAGTACTTCTACACATAGGCCATAGTTTACTTATGGAATCCAGTGTAACAAGATAGTTTAAAAGAAGGATAAACAACATAATGGAGCTTAAGGCTATCACTGGCTTCTAGTCATAACAACTATATATTATCCACAGGATTAGAGGCATTCATCTCAATATCATCTGTTGGGGAATAGCTGTATGAGAGGGCCTTTGTAATTTTTTTGCTTATGTCCTCTTTGTAGCCTTCCCATAGGCATCTTGTTAGCTGCTATAAGAAAATATATTCTGGGTGACGTAGGTGAATGCTGTGATGTAACATAACATGGGTTTGCATCTATATGAAGATGGTAATTGTGGAATATTAGATTGATAGATCCATAATGATTGGCAGACTTGCAGGTGGATAAAGTTTGACTTAGGCCAGGGAGAGGGAGTGAGAGATATCCCTGAGAATGCTTTGGGTGTAAGCGAAACTAAGCGATGGAGACTGGAGTTAGGAAAAGACAGCTCTACTCAGTCCTTATAGGACTGGTGAGGGTGAGAAGGCAAAGTCTGGCCTCCCATTTGGATGTCAATCTGACCTTCATATATTCAAAGCAAAAGATTGAAGAGGTGATTTTAAGCACATTCTGGTGAGCATATTTACACAATTTCTTTGATCTGGATTCTTGATAAGGCAGGGCTGCATGTTCAACCAAACATATTTATAAGCACCTTTTCATATCTTGGTTGTGTTGTTTTTTGGAGATCTAGGATTCAGGCTTGCCTCATTTCTGAGGGACTGGGCCTAGTCCATGTGTTTGGAGGATGAGATGTTTAGCTCTAGACCTGTCCAGTATGGAGTTCCTCAGGGATCTGTCCTCTCACCTCTTTTATTTAACATTTACATGAAGCCACTGGGAGAGATCACCCATTCCCATGGGGTGAGGTATCATCAGTATGCTGATGATACTCAACTGTACATCTTGGCCTGTGGTGATCTCAGCGACACAGTCAGAGTCCTATCCAGGTGTCTGGAGGCTGTTGGGGTCTGGATGGGCGGACAATGGGCTACAACTAAATCCCGACAAGACTGAGTGGCTATGGATCAGGGGCCCTGCGTTATCTCAGGAGCTACCATCTTTGATCCTGGATGGGGCTATTTTGCCCCAAACAGACCTGGTGCGTAATCTGGGGGTCCTCCTGGACTCACGACTCCTCCTCAAAGAGCAGGTGGCAATTGTGGCCAGGAGGGTTTTTGCACAACTTTGTGTTATATGCCAGTTATGCCCGCTCCTAGATCAGGACTCTTTGCTCATGGTCATGTGTGCCCTGGTCACCTCCAGATTTGACTACTGCAATGCGCTCTACATGGGGCTGCCCTTGGTGACCATTCGGAGGCTGTAACTGACCCAGAATGCAGCTGCTCGGGTGGTGATGGGGTGTGGGCGGTATGCCCATGCCTCGCCACTGCTTTTGGCGCTGCACTGGTTACCAGTGTGCTTCCGGGTGCAATTCAAGGTGCTGGTTATTACCTTTAAAGTCCTACATAGTAGTGGGCCAGGGTATTTAAGAGACTGTGTCACCCCAAGAACATCTGTCTGTCCCACCAAAGCAGACCAGAGAGGCTCTCTAATTGTTCCATCTGCTAGAGAGGTGTGTCTCTCTAGCACCAGAAAGAGGGCCTTCTCAGTGTCTGCTCCAATCCTATGGAACCTCCTGCCAATTGAGTTGTGTCTCCAGATGGAGTTGCTGCCCTTCAGGAAAGGCTTAAGAACCTGGCTGACAAAGCTGGTGTGGGGCACCAATGACGTGGTGACCCCCGTCTGCTGGCTGATCTTGGACGAATGTGCTCTCTTTTAATCAGTAAGGGTTGGGTTAATTTTTGATAGTTGTTTTTAATGGGGTTTTAATAGGTCTGAGAGTTTTTAACTGTGATGCTGGTTTTTATTCTTTGTGTGCCGCCCAGAGTCTTTTGAGTTGGGCAGCAATATAAATCACATAAGTAAATAAATAAATAAATAAATACCGTGTTCCCCCAAAATAAGACAGTGTCTTATATTTATTTTTCCTCCAGAAGACACACTATGGCTTATTTTCGGGGGTTGTCTTATTTTTATTACACCACTGGCTGTCCATCTTCTTTACCACTCTGTGCCAGAACGCTGCATAGCCATGCCCATCACTATGTCTTATTTGGGGGGTATGGCTTTTATTGCGCAACTGCTGAGAAATCCTGCTACAGCTTATTTTATGGATATGTCTTATTTTCAGGAAAACACGGTAATCCCCCTTCCCAATCTACTAAACCTACAGCTCTTCTCATGTTTAGAGTTGTAATGCCTGGTAAGACTACAGTTGAGAAAGTTTGTTTCTCTTGGGGGAAAGCATACATAAAAGTGTGAGGAGGAATATATGATAAAATTCAGTTGTTGAGTATAAATATCTGTAATAGGCCTGCAGTATAACCTGTAACCAAGTATTTATGTGTTTGTGAGAATCATGAGGAAATGTGATTATGAGGGTGGCAAGGTTCAAGATTTAATTAAACAGCATTCTGAGATTGTAGATACTCAAATATTATTTTTTCCACTTTGATAAACCATGTTTACTACTTCATCACTATGTTAGGAATGTACAGTCCTACAGTAATGCCTTGTAAACTATATAAAGAGCCTAGTGACAGCATAAACTCAAACAAGAGAGTATGGTGGTATATGCTAAAAATGATGAACTGGAATTGAGTAGCTTAGTCCTTGAAGGAAGAAGATTTGACCCTTAAAAGAAGGTCAAGTTGAATGAAACAATAGGTCTTTGATCTAAACCAGCAGGTCTCCTTTGAACTGTTGTTACTTGCTATCAAGGCACTTCCAAAATCTGGCAATTCTAATTGGGTTTTCAAAGTATGAGATATGTTCACGGAATGGTTTTTCATTGCCAACCCCATGAGAGTTTCCAGTCATGGCCAAATGTGTAATATGAGGTCAGGTCTGAGTTCTAGTTCAACAGTCTACCCACCAAGCTATACTGCCTTATTCATTAGACTTCCTTTAAACATTCTTTATGCTTTATGGGTCATAATCCTGGAGTCTCTTTATGAAACTGTAATCTCGGTGACTGGGTTCCTGATCAAACTTTCCCTGAAAAGGTTGACTTCACGCAGGCTCGATATTTTATAAATACGTAGTAGATAAATATGTGACTACTTTTGTATATGTGATGTATTTGACGGCTCACATCTTGGTGTAGAAGTCTGTCCATGTGGCTAATTGTCTCTGTTAGCGTTATGTTATGAAAAAGAGGCACAGTTTTCCTCTTGCCTTTTGCAGATATTAGAGAAATCACTTCAGGTGGCAGAAGAGAAGTAGCAGACCCCCCAAAGTGGTGCAAATAGAGTGGGGACTGGTGAATATTCCTTTGAGTACCCCACTACCTGAAGCAACTCCCTCAGTTAGGCTAGTGGTAGAGCCTAGATCCCAAACTATTTAATAGTTAGATGAAGTTGGTTATCCATGATTGGATTTGCTTCTTTCCATTTCATTTTATTTGCTAACTTTGTACTCCATTTCTCTTTAGAACTGCAGGGTAAAACAGTGTTGATCTAACCAACCGTGCAGCCAGCATGCGGTAGTTGAACCTCAAGTCTCTTGTGCAGAATTTATAACATAAAATCACCACATACATATCATTTCTGAAGAACTTAGTCTAGTCTGAAGCTAAGTTACAACTGAAGCCTCTGTTTAATCAATCAACTGCTCCTTTTAAGTCTGACAGCTTTTGTACACAGGAAAATATCAACTACATTCACTATTTGAAGCTATGGAAATGACCCACTGGAAACACGAAATGTCTGTCCACACATCAAGATGATCCAAGCTAAAAGGAAGCTGAAAACCAAAATGCACTGAAGAATTGTCAGATGGAAAAATGGAAACCTTGTTATTAATTCCCATGGAATATTGGCTAATTAATTTCTTGGTTTAGTATAAACGAACCAAAGGATATTTGGGAGCTGGAAAGAATGAGGTAACCTTCCTCCCCCCCCCCTGATGAGTGGCAGCTATGGATAGACTTCCATTGAGTAGACCTTATTTATGAAGTTGCAGGGTTATCCATCCAATAACAGTGACTTCCAAACAGAGTTTTAGATTAATCTTACATCTCACCTGTTACAAGCGACCCTTTGTCACTCCACGTAGCTGTGGCTCCTGAGCTCTGATTTCAATACCATGAAAGCTGGAAGAGCCATAGATGCTTGTAACAAAATGAAAGGTGAGGGCTGGTGGTGAAAGTGGGGAGGGAGAAGAAGGAAATAGGTTTTCCCCCAATATTTCTTGGGCTTGGAAAACAGATCCCCCTTGTAATATCCTTTTTTTAAATCTGCAGTAACACTGCCATAGTTATAGTGCATACTAGGCATGCATAAAATAGTTCCCTCCCTCCCCCTTTCTCCCTTTTTTCTTGCTTCTAAAAAGTAGAATATGATCCATAAAGTTAGCTGAATGGGAGCTTAGAAGGAAAGTCTGTTCTCTTAAGATCATTTCATTTAAGACTTTTGGCTGTCTGCCTCCTGATTCCCGAGTTCCAGTTGTTTCACCACTACAATGTGACCCTGCTGTATACTGAGCTCTCATATAGTGAGAATCCATCACTCACTAACTTCTCATTCACAAAGTTGACGGCTTGCACACACTTGCCATTGTAGTGCAGGTTGGATCATGCTGCCTTAGGTCCCTTGAGGACAGTGGGAGGAGTTAAATGATATTTACCTCCCTGCCCCCATCCAAACAACATAAGCAACCTAAATGCTGGTGTTGTGAAGATGCCAATAAACCATTTCACAATACAGTAATACCTCATATAACATTAGTATCGAATAACACGAAAATCGCATAACATCAAGGAATCTGGGGGGAAGAATTGCATCAGATAACATTAAGATCCTATGGGATGCTTCAGATAACAACCGCAAAAGCCTGTGTGGTTACAATGTATCTCTATGGATCCCATAGAGGATCAGATAACACGAAAAATCATATAACACGAAGACTTGTGGAACCAGGTTTTAGTGTTATATGAGGTTTTACTGTACCAGCAAAATTGAAAACATTCCCTAACGTCTCTGTGAATGGTGAGGGGAAGTAAAAAAATATATTTGGTAGATAATCCACAATGCACTGTGTTGCATACGTAAAGGTAAAAGTCACCCTTGCTCGAAAGCCAGATGTATATAACTCTAGGGTGCGCAACCAGTGCTGTCTGTGTCTACAGCTGTTTCCGTGGTCATATGGCAGGCATGACTAGACACCTAGGTGCATGGAAAGCTGTTACCTTTCCCATCAGTGATACCTATTTATCTACTTGCAATTTCTTGCTTTTGAACTGCTAGGTTTTTCAGGAGTTGGGACAGAGATGGGAAATGATACGAAACAAAACCTTTCCCTTTCCATGTGTTGCTGATTGAAACTACAGCGGTGGGCAACTTCTTGATCGGCAACAGTCAGAAATGGGAAGGGAAAGAATTATTATCATTGAAACAATGTATCACAACAGTGATCTGCCAAACATAAAGTCTGTCAATGGTCAGGGGAAGTTTTCCATTTCTGATAAGAATTATGGGATTTTTAGTCAAAAATGACTAACATATAAATTAAAATTAAGAAATGTTTAGTAAAAGAAACTGACTTTAGAGAAATATGGGGACAATTTATTGGATATGTATAAGTAAAAGGGAAAGAAAACGAGATAAGGCCAGGATAAGATCTTTTACATTTTTGGAATGAGGGGACAAATATGTAATTAAAATGTAATGAAATAAAGAATACAGTCAAACCTCACATAAAAAGTGCCTCGCTTAGAGAGTAACTCGCTTAAAGAGCAGAATTTTCTCTGAATGTTCACTTCGCTTAACAAATAAAATCAACCAAAAACTCAATCAACAAATAAATTGGGGTTCGCAATACCCCCCCCTCCGAAGTCACAATTGGTCACTTACAATGGTGTTTCACTTAAAGAGCAAACTCACTTAAAGAGTAATCCTGTGGAACACATTATGCTCTTTAAACGAGACACAACTGTAGTTATATGGAGGTATATAATGTCCCACTGGTAGTAGGTATACATAGTAGTTTCTATATGTATTTTAATATTTATATTTTTAAGTTGCTTTACTATGTTTATTTTGAATCGAAGTTTTCAGCAGGATAGCCATTGAACAAGAAAGAAAACAGAAAAAATATGAGTTTTCATGGATCAAGTCCATTTTCTCAGTCCCAAAAAGCCCCATCCTTGGTGGCAGGCACAAAACAACAGAAAACAAGAGTGAAAAAAGGAAGGAAGAGTGTGACAGGAAGTAGACATTGTTGGGAGCAGCAGCTTGTATGGATAGAATTGTTGGTCTTACATTTGGTAATGTGCTGCTCACTTCAAATTGCTGCAGGTCAAGGAACCACAATTATACAGGGATGTTAATTCTAGCATGTCTTATCTTTGCTTGCATGGTGGAAGAATGGCTATACTGTACAGTCAAACTTCGCATAAAGAGCGCTTTGCTTAAAGAGTAACTCGCTTAAAGAGCAGAATTTTCTCTGAATGTTTGCTTTGCTTAACAAATAAAACCAACCAAAAACTCGCTTAACAAATAAATCGGGGTTCGCAATCCCCCCCCCCAATTGGTCACTTACAATGGTGTTTCGCTTAAAGAGCAATCCTGTGGAACGCATTATGCTCTTTAAGCGAGGTACAACTGTATTATTCTCCTCATCTCTATGAAGAGTGAGATATCCTGTGGTACTTTTGATGAGGAAATCATAATTTTAGCAAGTTAAGAAAATTTGCTCACATAATACTTGTATGAAAATGACATCTGTTGCAAAAAATAATAATGATAACAGCAGCTGCTATTTTATTGTGTGTACATTTAAGGGCAAAACGCACTGGAGGACTTCTTTATGTCTTTTTATTTATATTGCTTTATCTATTCAGTTTATATTTTGCCCCATTAATACATGCACTACTCTGGGTGGTTTACACAAAAATTAAAATTTACAACTCTCAGTATTCCATAGGTTTAAAAATTACATTCGATATATCTGATGATAAGTGTAGTTGATGTTATGTTGTTATTATCACTAATATCATTATCTTTTAAATGTATGTTTAATGTATGTAGTTTGTTTATTTTTTCTGTCATAGTTGGTATTTTTGTTAATTCTTTAAAACCTCAGTAAAATTATAAAAAAAAATGCAACAAATGTTAACTATAATCATAAATAACCCACTAAAATATAGAATAAATAAAGGGAAAAAAGTTGGTATTGACAGATACCAGAGATTCAGTTATTAAAGAAAGCTGTACATAGATCAGTTTTCACCATCTTTCTAAAAATAAAAAAAATGAGGTGGGGAGGAGCCCGGTATATATTTGACAGAGTTGTTATGCTAGAGACCACAATTAAACTGGCACAATTCCTTGCATTTGCTTTTTTGGCCTCCCTTGATGTAGCAAATTTTAACAACATGGCTTGGGAGAAGCATAGAGACTGGACAGGTGATTTCTGGGAGAGATGTTCCAACGTATATTGAGGCCCTAAATCATTAAGGGTTTATAGGCCGTTCATATAAACTGAAACAATTGAAACACCGCCAATACAAAACCAATTCATCATCTGCAAGACTATTGATAAGTGTATCTTTATTTAAGCTCCCCTTTAGTGGGACGGAATCCAGTATTGCAGACTATGTCCCCTCCCTCTTCCTTTCCCCCTTTCCAATTATTATGCCAATAAATATGAACAACTCAAAATGCATATATCTCTTTAGAAAATGTGCAGAGCTGCTTTAATCTACGTTGAAAATGTGTTAAAAATACATACATTAAGAAAAAAAGTGTTTAAAAGGTGTGTAGATTGGGGAAAGTGCAGCAATGGGATGTAACAGGTTCTCACCAGTTTGCCAGAACCGGTAGTAACTTTTCCCAGTGTCCCGGAGAACCGATAACAGCTTTTGGGGGGAACCACCTTTGGGGCTTACCTTTTTACTGGTTCCCTCACTGCGCATGCACACCAAGCACTTGGTGTGCATGCACGACAACAGTGCTTGGCATGTATGCATGGCCTCCTTGCTGTCCTCCCAAGCGGGGAGGTGGAAGAGAAGCTCCCTATAGTCTGCTCACCAGGGTAAGTGACTCACCTTTGGATATGGTGTGTCTGTGTGTATTTTAATGTGTATTTAATACCTTTACCTATATTGACATACTACCACAGTTCCTAAAAAGGCCTGGCGGCCAAACTTGGGGTTTTTAAGCAAAGTCTTGGAGTTACCTCATCAATAAGCTACACTTGTGCTGTTCCAATTGCTGTTCCAGTTGGAGAACCCTTAAGGAGGTACAGCTGTTTTACATATTACATATTATCCTAGAGAACTGGTTAGGCAAAGACTTAGTACCTAACTTCTTTAACTGTTGAACAGTGCCAAAATGAAGCCATCTTGTGGTGAGTTCATTCTGGAGTTCCTTCCATCTGACCTAGTGTGAGAAAGATTAGCCAGAATAAACTTTAATCTCTGGTTTAAAAGCTGTGGTTGATTTGTGTTTGGGGTGTTTGGGTGTTTGGGTGGGTGGCTGTATTTTAATGTATTTTTATTTTATTTATTTATTTAATTTGAGGAGGCTCCAAGGGTTGGGTATCCAGGGCACTGTGTTGGCCTGGTTTTCCTCATTCCTGAGGGGCAGGACCCAGTCGGTGTGGCTGGAGAATGAGAAGTCCAGCCCTAGGCCCCTCCAATATGGGGTGCCTCAGGGCTCGGTACTTTCTCCTCTCCTATTTAACATCTACATGAAGCCACTGGGTGAGATCATCCGTTCCCACGGGGTGAGGTATCACCAATATGCAGATAATACCCAGTTGTACATCTCGGCCCGTGGGGACCCAAGCAGTGCAGTGGAAGTCCTTTCCAGGTGCCTGGAGGCTGTTCAGGTCTGGATGGGGGAAAACGGGCTACAGCTGAATCCCGGCAAGACTGAGTGGCTATGGGTAAGGGGCCCTGTGTTACCTCGGGAGTTACCAGCTTTGGTTCTGGATGGGGCAGTTCCGCCCCAAATGGACCCGGTGCGTAATCTGGGGGTCCTCCTGGACGCACAACTACTGTTCGAAGAGCAGGTGGCAGCCGTGGCCAGGAGGGCTTTTGGACAACTTCGTGTAATATGCCAGTTATGCCCACTCCTGGACCGGGATGCCTTGCTCATGGTCACACATGCTTTGGTCACCTCCAGACTTGACTACTGTAATGCGCTCTACATGGGGCTGCCCTTGGTGACCATTCGGAGACTACAGCTGGTCCAAAATGCGGCGGCCCGGGTAGTGATGGGGCGCGGGCGATATGCTCGTGCCACACCACTGCTCCGGGAGCTGCAGTGGCTGCCAGTATGTCTCCGGGTGCAATTCAAGGTACTGGTCATTACCTTTAAAGCCCTATATGGTAGTGGGCCAGGATACCTAAGAGACCGCGTCACCCTAAGAACGTCTGTCCGTCCCACCTGGGCGGATCGGAGGGGCTCTCTTGTTATTTCATCAGCTAGGGAGGCTCGCCTCACTAGCACCAGGAAGAGGGCCTTCTCTGTGTTCGCCCCGGCCCTTTGGAACCTTCTCCCAACTGAGCTGTGCCTACAGGCAGAGCTCCTGCCTTTCTGAAGAGACTTAAAGACCTGGCTGGCGGAGCAAGTGTGGGGACCCAGGAACGTGGGATCCCATGTAGGTTGGCTGATTTAAGGGACAGCCACCCCTTCTTGCTCTTGTTTTTATCTGTGGCGCTGTTTTAATTTTTCTTATGAATTTTTAAGGTTTTAACCTGTGATTTTAATCTATGTTGTAAGCCGCCCAGAGTCGGGTCTACCCGATTGGGGCAGGATAGTAAATATGAGTAAATAAAATAAATAATTTATTTACAGGTTTGTATTGTGGGTGGGTGGGTTGAGGGGTGTGTGTGTGTGTGTGTGTGCTTAATTTAATTTTATTTTTTCCCCTTTGGCTCCAACCAAATCATGATGTCATGATGTTAGCTCTGCCCACTGTGATGACATCATGGTGGGGTAGTAAAATTTTTGACATCCCACCACTGGGAAAGTGCATACCGGTACCAACATAAGCACAAGTTTCCATACATTCCCATTTCTTCAAGGCTCATAACCTGAGTAAAAACAAGGAACGGAAGACATGCCATAAAAGGAAGAGAGTGGGATCCCTTCTCCCAAGGACGCTGGGATGGAATTGCCCGGTTAATTGGAACTAGGCATCAGTTAATTGGAACTAGGCATCATTATCTGAAATAGCACTTTAGGGTTCCACTATTACCTGATTCCTATCTTATTTACATTTCATGCATTGCATTCTAAATAGTGAAAGAGACAGCAGGACTGCTATTTAGGGTTTACAAATAAGATTTAATGGTTATGCTTTTTTAAAAAAAGTCACCTCTCCTTTCCCAACCCATATATACATACCAGTTTCAGATCTGTCCATCTTCCTTCTACTTCTCAGCAATAGATCTTCACAGCAGGCTTCAGAACCAAGGGCTATTACCAATTCCTCAAAGAAATTCAATGTTTCCAAACCAAAATGACATATGAGGGAGGAAGCCACTGCTATCTCTCTTTGGCCTGTGGGAAAATAACTTGCTGGCATATTTTTGTCCATGGTACCTTTTGGGTTCTGACTGATTGCCTTCCAAGGGTCCCTAAAATATCCTGCTGGCTGGTTGGTGGGTGTCAAATAAATGGACACTTGCTGGACTTGGATCACAAGTAGATGATAGCATTGTGGCAGAAAAGGTAGCTCTTCTGTTGTGAAGTAAGAATCTGCAAAAAATTCTGAAAAACAATATGCTTTAATGTATTTAGGCATGAGCTCACTGACGTACCTCACTAACCTCTGAAGAAAAGGAAGGGTATTGTATGCTAAGTGTGTGTGTGTGTGTGTGTGGGATAGTCAGTTAAATTGTCCTTAAGGTCAGTCATCTGTCTTTTTATACAGATAATATAAGAAAAAAGAGTGAATTGAGGGTTAGGGTTAGCCATAAGACCATTGTTCCTTAATTATCCAGTGAAAGTAATAGGCAATTGCTTATCTTCAATTTTCTCCATCACTTTTCTCTACTTATTTTCCCAGTTGTCTTGTCTTGTTTTGTTTTTCTACAAGAACAGAAACAAGTGAAATGCTATTTATCTGAATTTGAAAGGAAAACAAGGAGTGGATAGTGTACATTGGCTTCACCGCCCTTACAGGTTGCCACCACCCCTTTTCCTCCTCCATCTTTCAAAACTGGACATGTACACACATTATTGGGGGAGGAGGCATTACCCCCAGAAAGGACAAAAGAGGACATATATTTGTTAAACTTTAACAATAAAAGTATGTTTCTACAGAGTTTTGCATAATACAAAAATTAAATGTATATGCCCTAAGTTGTAGAAATGCCAACTCTGAAATAATTACTACAATAAAGGAAGTATTTCTTCCTTTATTGTAGTAATTATTTCAGAGTTGCATGGGAAGGAACATGACTAGGTGCCCTGTGCCCTTTTCAGTCTGTATATGGGTAATCTGCAATCCTTCTTTATAGTTCTTTATCCTCAAGCCAGAGTTGAACTGAAGATAAAGTGAGAGGTGACTGAACTTTTCAAGCCTGAGCATTGCTCTTGATACCATAGATTGAGGCTGGTGGGATGGTCTGAGACCACACGTGCATGTATGTACATAGAATTACCACACTCTCACACATGACAAAGAAATTGGAGCCTCCCTTCCATATCTGATAAGATAGATGGATGACTGTGGTGAGGGAAAAAACCTCTGCCATCCCCTAGGAAGCTCCATTGTAAACAAACAAACAAACAAACAAAGGTATTGGGAGCCAAAGAGACATATTTTTCTCCAACCCAGTGATCAGAGTGGGGCTCTTGCTTTGGAAACTACACAAAATCATCCTGTTGTTTCTTGTACCCCAAGACCACAGATAACTTGTTCTTGAAACAGCAAACATCTTGAAATAGAGAGCTATTGGCTTGGAGCCCTTCAGATTTTAGCCCAATTCTATTCACAGAATTTCAGTCCAGAGATTATTCAAAGATTAAAGGCAAAACCCCATTGTAGTCTTTCCCTTACAGGCCAAAGACATGGTGATCTTCAGGAAATCTGTTATTGTACACATATATCAATAAGAATTAATATGGTTGAATCAGCTCTTGACCCTGGTTTGCCATTACCAGTTTGGTGTGGGTGCATTAAGAATATAAAGTATGGTCACAAACGTCTTTGTTGAGAAAGGTGGTAATAGCAATGCATGGCGATTAGTACTTAATGATAAATTAACATGTGAAATGCGCACAAAAAGAAAAAAGAGGCTTAATTGTTAAAAGATCATTTTGGAAAATATGGGAGCTTTTTGTAATATTTGGTTTAACCAGTAGTGATGGAGTCAAGCCAAGACAGGAGATGTTGCAATTTTGGCAGGAATAAGTAGGAAAAATAATGGAAGCAAGAATCACTTGTATAGCACAGGTGGGTTTTGTTTGAGTTGGTAATTGTATTGTATTGCTGTAATGTAATTGTTATTGTATTTATGTTTGAATATGTTTTTATGCTTTAACATATAATAATAAAGCAATATTTTTTAAAACAACAAACAATCGTCTTTGTTGTAGTTATCAATGTAGGCTGCCAGGGCTTGATAAGACATCTGAAGGAGGAATTTTCAAGCTCCTCCTTCCTCATCAGTCCTTATGAGAACAGCTTCTTCTCAGCAAGGTTTCCTTGTGTTTGGGGCAAAATAATGAGGTGAGTCAGTGACTAATCCCATGGAAGAAAGCCTCCAGAGAAGTCAAGCTACACACTTAAAACCCAATAGGGCAGAAGAATTGCTCATAGTCACAGACTCTGGTCCTTGGAGAGCCGTAAGCTCATGCCTGTGAATGGTGGAGGGTGAATCAAAGGAGCAGGTGGTATCCTTGCATGGTCCATGGGGAAAGAGAAGGCAGGAGCACAGTAGCGTCGTGTGGATTTCAGCCGCCTGGGGCTTAAGACAAATTTGCTGCCCCCTGGTGGACACCGGGGCCTGCTCCTGCTAGGGCTTCTGGGAATTATAGTCCAAGAACATCCATAGCCCAAAAAGTGCCGCCCAGGGTGAGCCGCCCCCCTGGCCCCTCTTATGCTATGCCACTGCAGGAGCATTGATGCTTGCTTGAATGTGAAGTGCTTAGAGATGTTAGGACTCCTTGAGAGAAAGAGCCATCTCAGGAGTAAGTGGTCTCCTTGGGAGAAAGCTTTTCCTTCCAGGGAGAACTATAGGCCAAACCCTCTGGCTGAGATATTCCCCAGGTTGCCAAAAAACCAAACAAACAATCAAACCATCTGCATATCCAGCTATTAAAAAAAACACCTTCAGCTGGGATGGCAGGTTACATTTATTCATATATTTGCTTCCTGACTGCAGTAGATATTGATCTGGCTTTGACATTATCGGACTGATCATGGATTATGGGCTTTGGAGTTCCTTGACTTGGTTGTCTGCTTTAGTAAGTTCTTCTTGACTTGCTCTTTTTGCCAGGACATTTCTCTTATTTGGGATTTTCCTGGTCTTGTCAACCATGGAGCAGTTCATTGAGAAGCAAGACATACATACCCACAGCAGATACAGAAAATCTGGTTATGTTTAACAAGACATTAAAAAGTCTGGTCTTTGGGATTCTGATCTAAATATTGATCTTTAGAAGTCTCTAGAACAGTGATGGTCTTTTAGAGACCGAGTGCCCAAACTGCAACCCCAAACCCACTTATTTATCGCAAAGGGCCAACACAGCAACAGGGGAGGAAGGAAACGCTCCCATTGGGCTGCTGGGCAAAGGGGTGGGGCAAACTCTGTCCTGGGGGGGGGAGGAAGCGTTCCCATTATGATGCTAGGCAGAGGGGCGGGGTGAACTCAATGCTGAGGAAGGGAGGAAGCGCTCTCATTGGGCTGCTGGGAAGAGGGACGGGGCAAACTCTGTGTTGGGGTTGATTGCACAGGTGCCCACAGAGAGGGCTCTGAGTGCCACCTTTGGCATGCATGCCATAGGTTCACCACCACTGCTCTAGAAGCAGGGCTACTCTCTTTTTTGGAAATACACCTTTAAATATCTTGCCCTTTCCATGAGTGTGGACAAGATTATACAGCTTCTCTTCGTTTCATGCCAAGATGAAGATTTTTATCTTTAGACCAGTATGTTACAGAGTCAGAGACTATACTGCTCTAAAGCTGGTATGCTTGCTTGGCATTTGTGTTAGGGATGTGAACAACATTTACTAGACTCCTCAATCTTCTTTCTTTAGTTTACCTCAACGTTCCTCACTTCTAGTACAAGCAGAAGATGTCAGCTTTACCAGCCGTCCTGCTCTACTCTGAGGTCTCCCTACGTTCTTTCAAGGACTTCTATCTTTCAAAAAGTTCCCTCAGAACTTCCCCAAAGTTACCTAGCAAGAGAGCTGGGCTGCGTTTCCATCTAAAAAAATCCTTTAGCTGCCCCTCCTGGTCCCATTCAAAACCATGAATGCCAAGAGAAAAAAGAAGAATACTTAGGGAGATATTTGGTAGTGAATTCGGTGAGTGTGTGTGTGTATAGTATTACCTCTTACCCAGTAGAAAGACGTTGTTGAAGCAAAACGTAGTTTATTGTTTCATTAGCATAGTCCATAAAAAGCGTAGATAAGTTTCAGTAGCATAAGAATCAGTCCAGTAAACAAAGCATAGTCCATGTGACAATGAAACAAATAAAGATTTCCATCACTAACATATGTGCACCACAGCATAGCATCCCTTTCTAAGGCATGATTGCAAATAGTAGATAATGACCCCATGTAACTGCAGCAGTCTGACCTTTTCTCGTTTTGTATACATATGGTTACCTTCTGACACGTTCTTCTTTCCTGGATACTGCCTTATTCAGCCTCCTGTAATAGACCTTTTAAATTCCCATTAGGCTCCCTGACGTCATTGGATGACTGCAGACACCTGTTCAGCTATTACAGCAGCTGACTGTTCCAGAAGGACGGCCTCTGGTGCAGATGTCTGTCTCACTATGAATAGAAGAATTCATTAAGTATCCAGCTCCTTAATTCATTTGGGCTAAACATCCATTTACCTCACACTGTAACTGTTAATAAGTGATCCACTGACATGAAAACGATGAGGTATAATTCCCTAGAGGACTCTATAAATAAAGTCCTCCTCTCAGTTTTGAAAGTTTTTGCAATGAAATGTTTATCTATACAGGTACTCTAAATGAATTCCTTTCCAGTAGCTTGTTTTCTTTCTAAAGAGATGAAAGCTCTGTGTGAGTTCACTTCTTTTTACAAGTATCATTTGGTAATGTTCTCTTGCATGAGCTAATTGTAACCTGGAACATTAAATAAGGATTTTCTTGTAAACAGGCAGCAGTTACTTTCAGCAGCCATTTTGTGTAATGATAGTATGGTTTAAGAAAGCTGCACTGCACTTCATTTGTAACGCAAGTGACTTCCGGAACTTTACACAGAGCAAATATAGTTTGAAAAGAAAGCCACTAATTTTAAAATACCACTTTTATTTTGATTTGAGGAAGCAGTGACAGGGCCGTAGCCAAGGGCCCCCAGGGCCCCCCAAAAACCCTCCTGATCTAACAGCCCCCACCCCACCCGGTGGTGCCAATGTTATATATGTGTGACATTGCTGCCCCTCCTGAAATTTTTATTTGCCCCTCCTGAAAAAATTTGCCCTCCCAAATCTAGAATCCTGGCTACACCCTGAGCAGTGAAGAACCAGAAGCATTATCTGCTCCTGTTAACTCCATATTTTAAAGCTGAGCTGAAATAGATCTGAAGAGTGTTTACTATTAGTTGTGCTAATTTTCTGCCACCACCGCCACCCCCCAAAAAGTTTAGGCCAAATAACTTTCAGAAAGATATTCTGAGGAAAAACAAGGCTATTTTACAGTATGTCCTCTGAATAATCTTGGTAATTTTGTGTATATGTATGCTGGCTACCAGTCCCCCCAGATGCAATGCTCCAGAGCAGCCTTAAATCCAGTGCATTGTGAGAGATAAGCTAAGGTGGTTAGGCTGCAAAAACATGGTACAGCAAAGCTTTTAGGAAACAAGCTGTTCTGTACAGCTGGTGGACAACTCAACACCTAAGTCCCTACTGAAGACTTCTCCTGTTTTTCAAGAATGTTCAGTGAAATGGGGCTCACTCTTTAAGAAAGGAAGACATAACAGAGGCTCTCTACTCAGTACAGTGGTACCTCGGTTAACGTAGTTAATGCATTCTCCGGGACGTTTCTTACAGCAAAATTTACTTTAATCGAATTTCCCACACAGATGCATTGAATACAATTTCCCATTGGAATGCATTGAACACCAAAATACATTAACCGAAATGCAGTTTCTCATAGGAATGCACTGAAAACCAATTTATCCGTTCCGGGGGGGAATTCTGTAAACTGAGCCACTATTTTCTATGGATTTCCTTTTGTTATGCGATTTTTATGTTAACTGAGCTATTTGTTAACCGAGGTTTCACTGTATACTCCACACCTGGGGCTTTGATCACACCACCTCCATTTCAATGTCTCTTAGCCAGTGCCTCCAAGAAGTAGGCAAGTGATCCATTAGACTACTGGTTCCCAACATGGGTCACACACCAGGGGACTTCAATTCCCAGAAGTCTAAGTCAGTACACTGACTGATCAGTGCTTTGGGAATTGAAGTCCAAAAGCCAAAGGATGAGAAACACTGTATTAGACCCTTTACCCTGATGGAAGGAAGCAGATGGGGGAGATCTAATTGATCTTTCTTTTTTCCTTTTCACTGAAGGAAGGTTAAACCTAAATTGCATTGGGCCTATTTTAGTTTGCATGGGAGAAGCTGAAATAGAAGACTGCAAGAAAGTGTTTTGGGGGAGCAGGGCAAAAAGGAGATTCCTAACCCACTGGCTATGGCTCCAGTCTTCACACACAAATATGCCACCTCCAGCAATGTGTGAAGCGCCAAGCTCAAACAATGGGGCCAAGGCAAGTTTCCCCTGGATTGGTTAGCTACTGATGCATAACAGCGCATTCTATCTCCACATTTGTTTAAGGGGAAATTTTGCAGTGTAAAGATGGAACATCCAAAACTCTGCAGCAAATTGGAGCAGGAGGAATACTACACAGCTATCCAAGGCAAGGTGTATATATAGCAAGTCTTGGTGTTACCCGATTTTTAGTGTCATCCGATGCATGTTAAAATCCTGTGGGATGTATCGGATAACGTTAAAGCTCCATAGAGATACATTGTAACCACACAGGCTTTAGCGGTTGTTATCCGATACATCCCATAGGACCTTAACGTTATTCGATCCAATTCTCCTCCCCAGATTACTTAACGTTATGTGATTTTAGCGTTATCCAAGGTAAATGTTATCCGAGGTATTACTGTTTATATATATATAAAGTAATGTTTGCACATATTAAGCAAAATTGCACAAATAGTGCACACACAAAAAACTCACCAAGAGAAACCTCAAAGAATGCAGATTCCCCCCAAAGTATGGTGGCTGCTAGTTTGTTGCAAGGACTAGGATTAGATACATTAGATCAGGTGTGGCCAACCTTGGTTCCCCAAAAGTTCTTGGACTTCAGTTCCCAGAAGCCTTGATCTGCAAGTGTGCTTACTTGGGCTTCTGGTAATTTAAGTCCAAGAACACCTGGGGTACTAAGGTTAGCCACCCTTGCCTTAGACACTTGTCTTACAGTAAGGGTTCCCAACATTTTCCTACCATGGGCCGGACCTGCCCCTGATACTCAGCTATGTGAGCCAGAGGCATGATTGCTCCCAGTGCTTACATTTTCAGCAGGGGTGGCGGTGGGTGCTACCATGCCATTTTTTCAGCTACTTGGGCAGCCACCACCACTTCCCACCTACGGAACATTTTTGCTCTGTTTTTGGAATTTGTTCCATTTTTTGGAAAATGTTTCCCAACCTATAGCCTGTGGGCCTAATCCCACAATGCTAATTAATCTGGCCCATGGTGGTAACCCAGGCGCCACTGGAAGCTCCCTCCACCACTGGAACTGCCAAAATGCGGCAGCAGTGGGTGCAATCATGCCATTTTTTTCTGCATGTGCAGCCTCTGCTGTTTCTCATGGCAGCAGGGTGTGGGAAGACATTTTCACCACATTTTGGTGATTTTTTTTTGCCACATTTTCAATATGGTTTTGCAGCCAAAATGAGGCGTTTTGGGGACTTCTGGGTTCAGTAGTGGCAGCAGGTGTAATTGCATCATTTTTTTCTGCTTTGGCAGCCTCCAATGATTCCAAAACTGTTTTTGGAGCATTTTTGTTCTGTTTTTGGGAAATTTTGCCACATCCCCGCTGCGTTTTAACAGCTAAAATGTGGCAGTTTGGCATTTCTGGTAGCGGGGGGAGTTTTTGTCGCTGCCTGGGTCCCACTACAGAACCCAGAAGTGCGAAACCACCATGTTTTAGCTGCCAAAATGCATTGGAAATGTGGTGAAAAATTTCAATAACAGAGCAAAAATCAACCTGTCTTAGAGGGTTGATTTTGCATCTTAACAGTCAGCTGGTGGTTCTCTGTTTGCCCTGTGTGTGTTTTGCTTTTCTAAGGAAAGGGCCCTATTTTTCTAGAGAGACAGGTTGCACAAATCATGCAGACCTTGGCAAGACAATGTAACACTCCATGTGGATTCCTCATGTGAAGCTGAAGAATTTTGTGGAGATACCCCATTTCTAAAGTAAAAGATTTTAGTAAGTATTCTGTATGTCCCCATTGCCTTTGCATGTGGAAATTGAAGGACACTCCTTTGAAGTACATCAGGAGAGTTGGTGTAAATATGTATAACATCTATTTAAACTATAGTGATGTTAACAGGACCTCAGAAATGGGAGGAAAAGAATGAAGATCATGTGTAACATGAGGTTTATGAAACAAATGCTGACATATATTGAAATAGTTTGGAAAAAATAGGCTGTTTATTGTTAGTAATTATATTAGTAATTCTAAATATGCATGTAAATGGTAAGAGGAATTCATTGGATTAGCAATAGAATTACCATCAACAGGTGACATATTGTTTCAAAAATGGAGGTACTGTTTACCGTACTTCTCTTTTGGAAGGCTTACATGAAGAGGAAAGATTGGGAAGATTTCTTTTATAGTTTTAAATAGTTCAAGTTTGGCTTCAAGCTTTCCTTGCTGAATTAGGTTATGCGGTTCTTTTGTTTCGTGGTTTTAAAATGTTAAGATAGAAGGCAAAAGAAGAAGAGAGAGGCAGAGAATGAGGTGGTTAGATGGCATCGTTGATGCAATGGGCATAGATCTGAGTGGGCTGCAAAGGATGGCGGAAGATAGGGGAGCCTGGCGTGCAGTCGTCCATGGCAAAGGGTTGCATTTGACTGCACGACTGAACAACAACAACAAATTTGTAAATGTTGTTGTCAATGTGCTACTGATTAAACAAGGCATTTTAACATATTATTTTTAACATCTTCTATACTTCTAAACATTGTATTGAACAATAAATAAAGGATGAATCTGTTTTGATTCTCAAGTAAGTATTGGAGACTGAACTCGCCTGTTCACTCAATGAGGGCTTCTGGGTTCTTTGTTCCAAGCTATGGCCATCCTGGGAAGACACCGATACCCTGATTTGATCTGTTTCATGCCTGTTTGCTAAAAGATCAGTGTACAGGCTTACTCACTAGTAGGTTTTGAAACTAAAATACATATTTTTTTAAAAAAAAAATCACTATAAAAATAAAGATTGGTGGTGATCTGTTGTGTTTGAATAAGCCTTTAGATTTCCAAGAGTGAAACCATTCTGTTTAAGAACATAACTTTGCCCCTTAAAAAGCATAATCTTGAGATAGGATAAAGAGGGACATTCCGATGTCACAATATACTGGAATGCAAGTGTATACTGGTTTCTCTGGAGTAAGGCAATGTGCTGGCATATACTGGCTAAACACTTCCAGGAAAAGCAGCGAAGGAAAACATGCACCTTCCCACAGAACCGCGGTCTGTAATAACATCCAAAGCCAGCCAATCTCTCTTGTCTTGACAAATCCTCCATATGTCCTTGTAATTGTGAGAAATAATAACCCATGCTGAGAAGTTTCTGTGAACATCTTTGTCAAGTACTTCATAAAGAGGGAAAACAGCAAAACGGTTTCCAATGTTGGCTGTATAAATGTGACTATATCCCAGTCTAAAGATTTGTCAGGTTTTAGTTTTGGACCCCTGCACAATGTAAAGCATCATCTGTTTTGTCAATGTTCAAGGTATTATTCCTTGTTTTCATTTAGATCGAGGGACATGGCAATTAGCATGTTTTGGCTATGATTTTCAGTCTGCTCAAAATGAATAGAAGAATTTTGTGGTGGAAAAATATGTGCACATGGCAATATGGTATGGACATCTTTCCTTGGTAATTACTTTGGCTTGGCAGGCATGCGGCTGTGAAACTGTTTAAACTTGTGTGTGTTATTTTACTTGCAGTTTAATGGTGTGTTGATTTTTTTCTCTGTTTGACGGCTTTATTTGTTATCTCTCTTGTTTTATTTTTAATAATTCTTTTAAAATGTCATTTGTGGGAACAAATTGGTACAGTACATACTTATTTAATAAAATAAGTTTGGATATTATAATTTGCCAAAGCATAAAATTGACAGGTACTCTTGTATATAAGGAAACCTGTAAATATATAGAGAACATGGATATTTGGAGGAGGGGGAGAGCATGGGAAAGTCATCCCCCCTCCACCCCCCCCCCAGCCTTGGTATTTCTTTAAATGTACATAGATACATTAGGTAAAGGTTTCCCTTGCTCAAAAGTCAGTCGTATCCGACTCTAGGGTTCAGTGTTCATCTCTGTTTCAAAGCCGAAGAGCCAGCGCTGTCTAGATACCAGGGTGCATGGAATGCTGTTTACCTTTTCACCAAAGTGGTCCCTATTTATCTACTTGCAATTTCTTGCTTTCAAAGTGCTAGGTTGGCAGGAACTGAGACAAAGACGGGAGATCATTCTGTCCTGCGGTACTCGGGAATTGAACTGCTGACCTCCTGCTTTCCAGTCAGCATCTTAGCCACTTGACATTTGACAACCACATATACATACCACTTACAAAGAAAAGTTGCATGTTCTCTTTCTTCCTGCCTTCCCTTATTAATGTCAGAAGAACTGTAATACTATTAATAAATACAGTATAGCAGGTAGTGTTCACCCTTAACAGGAACCATTGATAGAATTTGGGGCAGCTTACATGAAGTCTTTTATAATATGTATTAAGGAGCACAGAATACAGTGACTTTGGTGTCAAAGTGCCTGTTTTCTTCTCCACAGCCTTAGAGGACATTTTCACAGTTTCATTTTGATTCTGCCAACTCCACTCCACAGCCTGTTAGAAACCTGAAAGGAACCTTCCTGAAAAACATAAACACATTCTGGCTCCTCCTAGGCAACAACAGGACCTTTTGGGTGATCCTTTTGTTCTAGAAGAAGTGAGGATAGAGTGCTGAGACTAGTGAGAGTACAGCAGCCTCCATCTATGAGATCAAGACTCCATTTTTGAAGAGAAGTTGACTGGGGCACACAGTCAGCTTAGTTCTGAACTACCAATCAGAGGCGTAGCTACCGCCGTATCAGCCGTATCAATTATACGGGGCCCCCGGGCTACGGGGGCCCCCAACGGCAAAAAATAAAATTAAAAATAAAAAAGAGCAAAAATTTACTGCGCATGTGCAGAAACTCAATCTGATGCATTGCGCATGTGTCAGATTGAGTTTCTGCGCATGCGCACTTTATTGGAGCCATTTTTGGCTCCAATTTAAAAAAAAAAAGCCAGAGTCGGAGAGTCAGAGTCGGAGCTGCAGCTTTTAAGCAGCGAGGCAGCCCCGACTCTGAGGCCCTCCCCCCGGTCGCCGCGGGGACTCCCTGCCTGCGCCAGCCCGGGCGGCGCTCTCCACGGTCGCCGCTGGGGTGGGAGTCCACCAGCTGCAGGACCAGCTCGCGGGCGCGCCCCGTCCCGCGGCAGGCGGCAGGTCAGCTCCAGCCAGGCGCAGCCACCTGGAGCGCGCCTGGAGCTGACCTACCGTGCGCGCCTGGAACTCACCTGCCGCGCGCGCCTGGAGCTCACCTGCCGCCTGCGTGCGGGATGGGGCGCGCGAGCTGGTCCTGCAGCTGGACTCCCACCCCAGCGTCGAGGTGGAGAGCCCCGCCCGGGCTGGCGCAGCCTGCCAGGGAGCCCCCGCGGCAACCGGGGGGAGGGCCTCGGGGCTGCCTCGCTGCGCCCGCTCGCCTTCCACAACTGCCCCTTGCCTTCGCCGTGCGCAGCGAGGGAGCGATCGTGCGATGGCAGCAGCGGCGGCGGGGCGGCGGTGACAGCAGAGGCGGAGGAAGAAGAGGCCCCAGGATTAAGGTAATTGAGGTTTTTGTGTTTCGGGTGGGTGGGTGGGTGGGTTGAGGTGTGTGTGGGTTTTTTTTTTTTACATTTTAATTCTATTTTATTTTATTTATTTATTTATTTTATTTTTATTTTTGGCCCCGCCCACGATGTCATGACGTCATGACGTTGGCTCCCCCCATGATGTCATGATGTCATGACGTTAGCTCCGCCCCACATATAAAGGGCCCCCAAACAATTTTTATACGGGGCCCCGCCAAGGTAAGCTACGCTTCTGCTACCAATGCTTCTCTTTGTACAAGAGCAGTATTTCCCAAATTCTGGTTCTTGGACTTCAATTCCCAGAAGGCTAAATCAGTCCACTGACTGATCAGTGCTTTGGGGAATTGACTTAGGCTCCTGGGAATTGAAGTCCAAGAACCAGAATTGAAGTCCAAGAACACTGTACAAGAGGGATTCATATATCTTGTATATACAATGATGCTGTCATGTCAGAGGTATTCTTTCCTTCCCATGTTTGCAACCAACATAAACCATATTTTATTGTCTCCTTTTGTTTTCTTTAGCTTAATGTGCCCAAACTTTTCAGGCTGCTGGCCAGTCACATGGTCAAGCATGCCCATCACTTGGTTCTTCCCACCTGGAACCAGAAGTAAAAGGCTCATTCGCAGAATGCTGCCGTAAATGACCCACAGCTGTCATAAACACATTTATTTTTTAAGAACAGATCCTGACAAACCCCACCATGCCACAAACATTTGGACTTGCATTGATGACTTCCCTACCTTCACATGCCTGAAGTAGTGATCTTGATAATGAAAGCTCGCAATGTTGTTGTTTTTTTAATTTGGTGATCAAAAAAAGGTATCATCATCTTCTTCTAGGGTATAGCCAGAGTTTCATTTGGCCCTAGATCATAGAAGTTGAAATCCAGCCTCCTGTAGAGTGGAGTGTAACAGAAAAGGAGAGGGCCATTAAGCTTTAAATGTTTAATAAATTAGGAGGAAACTCCTTCGTAGAGATGAAATTCTGATATGGTTTGCTTTAGTCAGCTGGTAAAGCACATTTAATTAAACCAGAGTGATTAAATAAGATTAAGTGAAATTAAAAGAAAGCATTAACTGGACGTTCTAACAGGGTACAAAACTGCTGAAATTGACTTTGCCAAAGGACATCCGCTTGGGGGGATTTGGATGTCAGCACAGCAGATTCCCACAAACTGAATTCAGTACTGTATGTTGACTGCAAACCTGGGAGGGAAAGAATACCTCTGAGAAGACAGCATCCTAATCACACAGGGATTTCTACGTTCCTTTTGTTCCCTCATGGCCAAAGACTGTACAGCCTACAATTCCACATGGAATGGTACTTATTTTATTTATTTATTTGGATTTATACACTGCCCTTTTGGTGCAAGCACCACTCAAGGCGGCTTACTCTGTGTGTGTGTGTGTGTGAGAGAGAGAGAGAGAGAGAGAGAGAGAAAGAGAGAGAGAGAGAGAGAGAGTCTGTGTCTGTGTCTGTATATCTATATCTATATCTATCTATATTTATATCTATAATCATCCCAATAAAAACACAAGAAAACACAGGAAAACAAAGCCAGATGGCATTTTTAAAAACTAAAGCCATAGCAGTATTAAATTAAAACACTGTGCAGCGTTAAGCAGAGGTAATATAAATTTAAAAGTCCAAGGTCAACATTCCACCTGGGATCTGTCTCAGTTTTATTCCTCTGGATGTTGACACCAGAAACAGCTTTTAATAGCTGCAAGGCTCCCAAATATGCCATTCCTAGTGTCCTCTGGTTCTGGGAACAATATACCGTATTTGCCAGTGTATAAGACAGCTGGGCATATAAGATGACCCCCCCCCAATATTTCCACTCAAAATATAGAGTTTGTTATATACTTGCCATATAAGACCACCCCCTCTTCCGCACACCTTCCACACACCAAATAAAATGTAAAAGAACATCAGATTTGATTTCAACATGTTAATTTATATTCAAATGCTTATGACATGCAGAAAAACTGTCACAAGGCTGTATGTTATCAAACATGTACAGTAAACATAAAAAAGTGCAAGTGCAAAGTGGTACTTATTTATCTACCGTATATACATGAATATAAGCCAACCCAAATATAACCCGAGGTACCTAATTTTGACCTTGAAACCCAGGAAATTAGATTGACCCAAGTATAAGCCAAGAGTGGGAAATGTAGCAACTGCTAGTGAGTTTCAGTAATTAAAATACAGTAATATTAATTATTTTATTGATTTTTTAGAACTGTACTTGCACCACCCACCAGTGGTGGCGCTGCAGGTAAAGTGGGTGGGCAGGTCAATTGCACTGAGGCAGGAAGTGTTGCTCTAGCCTAGCCTCTTGCTTCCCCTGCAAAGAAGAAAGCATGGCTTTTTCCTCCATCTTGGGCAGAGCAGAGAGACAAGGGCAGAAAGTACCAGTAAGTGACCAGTAATTGTGTCTCCCTTTCTTTTCCCCCACGAGTTTGAAAGGGAGACACAATTGTAATGTAGAGCTTCTTTCTTCATCTGGATGGTATGTAGAATGAGGTGGGCGAGCATTGGGAGGCCACTATGGGCAGCTATGTCTATCCCAACTGAAGTGCACCCGGTGTATAAGACAACCCCCCCCCCCTTGGAGGCATGTATTTCAGGGGGGAAAAGTCGTCTTATACACCAGCAAATATGGTATATGGGAATGCTGCAAAATAGTAAAGAAGGGATTCTCAACCTGTGGCCTGTGGGCCAGATGTGGCACCTTCACCACACCCAGAAGTGTCATGTGATGGAGGAAGGGCAAAATGGCCATGCAGCCCTCGAAGCTATCTGAGGGAGTGTGACCCAGCCCCTGGCGTAAAAAGGTTGAGAAGTCCTTTGGTAGAGACCCCAGATAGGAGTTCAAAAAGAACCACTTGGATGGAACTGGGGGTGATCTAGTTTCTATGATATGTTCACGCTGGAGGTAGGAGTGATCCCCAAGAGCTACAAGAAGTGGCCTAAACACTATGTCTGCACATAGTTTCCGTTGGCCACTGAAAGAGCCACAGGTGCCATAATGTCACAGTGATAATGGCAGTAAGCCATAGACCAGGGGTGGCCAACTGTAGATCTCCAGCTGCTCTTGGGCTTCAATTCCCAGAAGCCCAAGTCAGCACTCCTGCTGATCAGGGCTCCTGGGAATTGAAGTCCAAGAACATCTGGAGATCTACAGTTGGCCACCCCTGCCATAGACAAAGGAACTATGAGCCCAAATTAATTAAACCAATTTGAATGAAATATTTTCCAATTTCATTTTTCATTTGCTTCCTGCTTGAATACCAACAACTGCTTGTATTAATGTTTGGAACAATTGGGACTCTTCTCTTGAGTGCTGTTAGTGAAGGAATTTTGTTTTCAGTTTAACAGTGGATTTCTTGAATGTTTCACTGGTAGTTAAAATTATTTATGTACAGTATCTTTAAGCATGTGAGTGGAAACTATTAAATGTGAAGAATCTGAGCTTTGCAATTAAACATTTGCATTGCTTTGAGTTATTAGATGATGCCTTTTTGTGGCTTGATTAAGTGTTTGTGGTCTCTCTTGGTCAGAGTTCAGGTGTAGGACAAATTAGGCCTTTGCTATGGTCCTGGAATCAAGAACTCCTACCAATTTGGATCTCAACAAGTATTCAAAGGCGTTTGGAAGCAATGTTCTGGTCTTCTGAATTAGAGTACAAGTTCAAATATGTTAAGCACACTTTCAGTACTGTTTAGTTATATTTGGGGAGAGTTGGCTAATGCCATAAGCCATGCTCATCCTTGTTTGCTGGTTTGTTTGTTTGTTAAGTTTTCCTTTGTGAAAATTTCCTTCAAAAGTGACAAGTGAAATCAGAAAGCAACCATATTCAGACAAAAAAAAACCCACTTTTTTATTATTTTGCCTTATCTCCTCCATCAATGTCTTCTGTCATAGCCAGTGAAGAAGAGAAGTAAGAAGGTGGAGCACTTTCATGGACAGGTCAGGACCAGAACATTTGACTACTAGGTATGAGAAAGCTCGAGCAGGCTGATAGCAAACAGATTCAGCATCTAAACCACAGGACTCTTATTATGGTGGTTTCAAACATATTAAGTCTTCATGTTAAAACTAGAAACATTGTGCAGTGCACTTAAGAAGTTTGGACATGATCCCTGAAAGGAATTTACATAGAGTTCTGATAATTTTTTCCCCTCTGGTCAATTGATAGGTGAGCAGCAAATAAGAGGGAACATTCAAAGCTAGCAGAATAGGATTCTGCTATGAGAATAGCCCCACATCCTATGGCTAGTAGAATTATTACTCCAAGAACAGTTTAAAAATTTACAGAGTGCAACTGTTTTAATCCATTGTTTATTATTAAGCAACTACAATTTAGTATAAAGTCCAAACCTTAAATTGTGATTAATTTTAACTCTGGTTTATTAAAACTAGAACCTTCATAAACCAAGGTTTGAGCCTGGTTTATTTCAGTAATCCATAGTGAAGACAAACCACAATTCATCCAGGTTCAGATGCATTCAGTGATGGGCAGCAACAAGTTCGCACCAGTTCACCAGAACCAGTAGTAACTTTTCCCAGTGTCCCGGAGAATTGGTAGCGGCTTTTGCTATATGATTTTATTTTACAACTTTCCTGCCAATTCTCTTTAGTAAAACAGAAAGAAACCAGGTATAGGTGATTTGTTTTTTTTTCCCCTGACATGCAGGTCATCAGTTGATAAGAGACCAGAATGGGCTTTCTCAGCATCCTTGAGATTGAAAGGGAGTCATTTAGAGTTTATCTGAATAATCTATTGTTGCTAATGGCTGTGTGAAGCTGCATTCTTGTGCTTGCTTGTCTGCCATCTTGCTTGACACCAACCCTTCTCCCTTTGACCCCCTGAATTTGGTATATAAAAACCATGCCTGTAAGTTTCATTCTTTGTCTGAAGAAGTGGACTTGATCCACGAAAGCTAACAATAAAAATATAGCAGTTAGTCTTTAAAGTGCTACAGTGTTTTTATTTTATTTTGTTTTGTTTGTTTTGTTTTGTTTTGTTTTGTTTTGTTTTGTTTTCTGATATGCCTGAACCACAGACTAACATGGCAACTATTCCAAAACAAAAACAAAAACCAAGAACTTGGTGTGCATGCACACCTACAGCGCTTGGCACTCATGCGTGGCCTCCTTACTGTCCTCCCAAGTGGGAAGTAGGAAGAGAAGCTGCTAGCCTGAAGCTCCCTATAGCCTGCTCCCCAGGGTAAGTGACTCACTTTTGGGTTTGGGGTGTGTGTGTGTGTATTTTAATGTGTATTTAATGTGTATTTATTTTTAATGTGTATTTTTATGTGTTTAATGTGTATTTAATGTGTATTTATTTTTAATGTGCATTTTTATATGTTTTATGTGTATTTAATTTGTATTTCTATGTGTTTTATGTCTATTTAATGTGTATTTAAATTTAATGTGTATTTTTTGTGTTTTATGTGCATTTTTATGCATTTTATGTCTATTTAATTTGTATTTTTATGTGTACTTATTTTTATGGGTTTTTAACATTGGCTCCACCCACATTATTAGCTCCGCCCATGATGTCATGATGTTGGCTCCACCCATCATGTCATGATGTTGGCTCCACCCATCATGTCATGATGTTGGCTCCACCCATGATGTTGGCTCCACCCACAGTATGGTAATAAAAAAATTGGCTGTCCACCACTGGATGCATTAGTAAACTGTAGTTATCTTTTCAGGGAAGCAAGAGCTTTTTACCATGTCCTCATGGCCACATTAGAACAACAGGTGTTGGGGTGGAGTGGGGTGGGGAGTACAGAAGTCCAAGGCTCTTCTTGAGGGGAAATCTTACTTTGTGGAGAAGTGTTGTAGGCCTTACAAGGCAAGGTGCAGTTGTATAGCAAAAATGTAACTGCAATAACCTTACCAAATAAAGCATGTTGATGGCCTGGAGAAAGTAATGACCACTGAAAAATTGACAAGAATTGAGTCAAAAAATTCTCAAAAGATGCTTTTCTGATAATTTTGCAACAGCTTTCTTTTTTCTTTTTACTCCCTTTGGCAGAGATAGCTGCTTTGAACAATTATTTCTATCACGGCTCCACCTCGCTTTGGATGTCTGCTTGACAACCACAGACACCACAGTGTCACCAGATAGTGGCTGATACTAGATAGAGGGAATTGTGGCAAGCACAGAAGGGTGGACAGGTTGCTAGTCTCACGCCTTTTGTTGTCAATTGTTGTCAAATTGGGGGGGGGGGAGAGAAAGCTTTACTATAACTATTGCTCATGGTATGCCTGGCTTTATAAGAAACCATCGGATAATTTCTTTTTTCTGTAGAGCAATTTGGTGAGATTGTCCCTCCTCAAAACTTCTTTAATCAAAAATGGAGGGGAGAATTCAGAAAAGCCATTTATTCTATGCTGTAGCAAAAAACAAACAAACATGGCCTGATTGATTATGTTCCTTTCCATCAGATGATTGTCCAGGCGAGGATCCATATGTTAAACTTCTGATATTATTATGTTGGCTGTTGATTGGTTGGCTGACAGTGTGTGTCTAAAGTGGGAACATGTTCCCTCTCTCTATATTTCCTCAAAGCTATTCGTGTCCTTTTAAGCCTGAGCCTTAATCGTGAGTAAATGAGTTTAAGGTTGCACCCTGTGCTACTAAAAAATATTTTGATACTATTAAAGATTGATTAGTTCAGCAGCCCTTTATGCAGAAGCAGGGAAAATCTCAACATATTTTTGACCAGTAAGAAGCATTTGGTAGCTGTCCTGTTAGGAAGAGGGTGGGGTCTTCTGAAGACAAAGCCCCCTCCCAGGAACATTGTTTGATTGTAATCAGCTACATAAACTTAGTAGCGAAAAATTGTTTCAATATTGCATTTGCATTTTACATTGTAAGGAGACATTTCAAAGCAAGGAATTGTTCCTCTGTTTGGAACTAGATTAAGTCATAAATAAGTGGTGCTTTGTCTTGAAGTTGAAGGAAAAACATTCCAGGCCAACATTCTCATGAGACGTTTTCCACCTGTTAAAGGATGTGTAGCATTTGGAGTCTTTCATAACAGTGGGAACTGGCTGAGAAGTTTCAACGGGTTTGTAAAAAAAATACACCGAGTTTGATTTATGAATTGAGCTGCAACAGAGGATGTGTATGTAAACAAAAACAATGGACCCACGTCGTGTGGGGAGAAGTATGTTGCTGATACAGCACAACATGAATCATAGGGTGACTTTCTATGGGCCATGCAGAAGCCCCAGTGCAGATTGATGGACCAGGGAAGCAGATGCGATCTGGAGCTAAAAGAAAACATGAAGGGGTCTTGCCTCATGCCCCTGACCCAAAAGTTGCTGGCAGTAAAATGATCCATTCTGACTTGGCAATCTTATTTAAAACAATCCCCATGGGCTCAAATGTCACCTATTAAAATAAATTTGGGAGGCCAAGGTGGTCATGCAATTTAATTTCTAAATGGTTGTTTAAAGCCAGTTGGGAAGCCTGTAAAAGGCTGCAAGTTGGAACACAGGGAAGAAGGCATAAACCATACAGCCAAAGTGAATAGAGGGATAAAGTAAAGTAAAGTGAGAAGTCATGGGTGGTAAAGGAAAATTATATCTCTTCCTCCAACCCCAGCTTAGTGATGTTTAGGAAAAATAATAATAAAAAAATGTTTGATTTCCTACTTAGGGCACTTTCAATTCACACACTATTTCACTAGACCAGTGTTTCCCAAATGCTGGTTTTTGGATTTCAATTCCGAGAAGCCTAAGTCATTTCCCCAAAGCACTGATCAGCCAATGTACTGACTTAGGCTTCTGGGAATTGAAGTCCACTAGTGGGCTGTGTACCCCTTGTTGGGAACCACTGCACTAGACTATCTCAACTGACACTTTGCACCACAACACAATTTTGTTGCTAGAACAGAACCCTAAGACTTGGTTCCACAAGTCTTGGTGTTATCCAATTTTTAGTGTTATCCGATGCATGTTAAAATCCTATGGGATAGATCGGATAAAGTTAAAGGTCCATAGAGATACATTGTAACCGCACAGGCTTTAGTGGTTGTTATCCGATCTATCCCATAGGACCTTAACGTTATTCGATCCAATTCTCCTCCCCAGATTACTTAACATTATGCGATTTTAGCGTTATCCGATATAAACGTTATCCGAGGTATTATTGTACTATCTTTCTTTCCTTCATCTATATATATATCTGCAACAGTGAGTAACCAGAATATAATTCTTTGATTTGTGTCTTTCAGATATGTCTTGGTCTGTCCACACGATCATTGGAACATTAACTGGTGGCTATTCATATTTAAAAGCAGCGCAATTAAGACTGTTAAAATGTTTGGGAATTTGGATGTTGGCCCTTTTAGAAGTAGGACATTCAAATTTATCTTTCTGTGCTTAGCTATTACCTGTACACCTCCATGTCAGTCATTAATATCAACAGTTTAACTGCAGAATTTGTACAAAATGAAGCCTTTTCACTGTTCCTGAGAAAGATGTCCAGTAAGTTCACAGAAAAATGCAGTGTTTTGTAAGATGAAGGGATGCAGGAGCTAAAAATGGTATACATAGCCTGTCTCTTGTGTAGGCTGAAGGTGACCCTTCAAAATGCAAGAGTGATGGTTTCCAGAAGAGCATGGGTAGATGTCCTCAGCTTGCCTTCTAAGTTGGTTCAAACTGACCATAGAAATCCTAGGGCTTGCAAGGGAGATAGTCTTCGGAGGAACTTGCTTGGACTGCTTTAATAAAGACTGGAACTTGGACACTCATGATGACAGAATATCCTATACTTCTTCCTGCTTTTCATCCATCTTATTCAGTTTTTAAATGTATAAATCAATTGCTGCCAAGTAGCTATAAACATCCCTGCTCAGAAAGGAAATGATCCAGGAAAAAGCCACATAAATTCCCCATGACTGCTGAAAGAGTGTTGAGACATCATTAAGTTATACTCAAAAGAAGTCAATTGGTGCAATGCAGGAGATAAAGGATTTGTGTAACGGGCGAGTTTGAGTTGCCATTCACTGTATTGCATTATGCATATGTGGGAACAAAGAAAAGTGTCTGGAACAGTTGCTGTGGAAGCAACATGTGCTCCTGATGGTAAATGGCCCAATGTTCATCAATAAAATCCTGCAATGTATTTATCTGCAATGTAGAGAGGGTCCATGGGGGAAGGTCTTCTCCTTAACTTATCTCCCCATGAATAGCAACAGTAGAATATAAGGGTAAGAGCTCTATTAAAATATTACACTCTCACATACAACTTCATGTTAAATATATTGGGGAATTTATGATTGTTTGATAGTCGGACAGGACACAATGGAAGAGAACAAGCTCTCCTTTTTATATTAATAATTCTTCCCAGCAAACAGACAAAAGTTTAAGGTAAAAAAGGAGACAAATAATATCAAAAGGAGACAAATATTGCACCTAAATGGAAGAAGGCCAATGCTGCTGAGGAAAGCAGAGTTAGAGTAGAACCTGAAGGTACATGAGAAAGAGAGGCCTTCAAAAGGAAGCATGAGGAGAAACAGAGAACAGACCTTGAATAATGAGATCTGGGAGTGCTCTTAGATTTCTTGGGATGTGGAAAGAGAAGAACATAAATATTGGTGAGAACATTTACTGTAGAAGAGGATGGTTTGCCACTAGATTAAAAAGGGTCAAGTTGTGAACTGAAGGCCAGGAATCTAAGGAACATGAAAATGGCAGGAAGGAAAGTGATATGGTGACAGCCAGAGCAAGATGTGCAGTGAAAGGAGAGCTTTTTAGGATTGTGGGAGAGAGGAAAGACTTTGAGAAGAAGAGGTGGAGAATTACGAGAGGCTGAAGTAAGAAAAGAAGATTCAGAGAATGTCCAGACCAGAGTTCGAAAAGAAGAAATCTGTTTGTAGGTTTGTTGTTCATGCGAGTTGTGTTTCCAGTTGTCTTATTTATCTTATTTATTTATTTGTCCAATTTACATAGCTGCCCAACTCGAAATGACTCTGGGGCTCACAACGTTAAAATCACCATCACAATCTAAAACTTAAAACCCATAAAAATCCAATTGAAAATATTAAAAAAATTACCCCAAACAGCGAAATTCTAAAAGAACAATGGAGCGATATTGCTATATCAGCCAGCAGGTGCGGGTCACCACATCAGTCTTGAAGACAGTGAGTTCTTCTAGTGACAGAAAAAGGAGGGGAATTGAAAGGAAAGGAATGACTAAGGCAACAAACATTACAAGGAAAAGAAGAATGAACAGATGTTTGTGAGGAGAAGGCATGGATTCCAAGTCAGGAAATCAGTAAAGAATGAGCAATGTGTTTTTGTTTTGTTTTAGTCAAGCTAAAGAATGCCCTTGGAGCAGAAGATATCAAATGATATAAGTAATTGTCCAAAGGAGATGTTCAATGGAATGTTATAAATTTGGTGTAGTGATGTGGGTTGGCTTAAGTTATATCAGCGGTGGGCATCAGCAGGTTTGCACCCATTCACCAGAACTGGTAGCAGAAATTCTGGCTGCCCCCACCCAACCAAGTTTTGAAACAAAGTAGTCCTAATTTGGGTGCAACACAGGGCTTTCCCCCTGGTCACACCCACCATACTACACCCACAGTGTGGTAGTAGATTTTTTTTTGCAGCCCATCACTGGTTATAGTTTAGAAAAGATGGTCCAGTAGGAAGAAAGACTAGTAATAGTGCCCATAGTAGAGGAAAAGGAGATGCATGGAGTCAAGAAATGAGGAAAGGGGAACATTTAAAAGTGTGGCAACAGAAGCAGAAAACTACACATCAATCTTCTTCAAGATAATCTGAATGGTTTCACAACCCACTATAAAATGTGCTAATTAATTGCCTTCTTGGGTATCCTTGGTTACAAGTGGATATTCACTTAGGAGCTCATGATCAGAATGAAAAATGATGGCAGGGCTGTAGCCAAGATTCTAGATGTAGGTGGGCAAATATTTTTTCAGGATGGGCAGCAATGTCATATATATGTGTCATATATATAAGCAACTGTGAGTTTGAGGGTGGGCAAACTGCTAACTCAGGGTGGGCAATGCCTGCCCTGGCCACCCCCTGGCTACGGACATGAATGATGGAGAATTCCTGACTGAGTGACATGCTGAAAACAAGAAATTCAAATTCAGTATCTCCTTTTAAAGGATAGAAACAAAGAATTAACTGAGTTGGAAGGGGCTGATGAGGTGCTGCTAGATTTTCGCCCCTGCACAACTGCAAAGGAGAAAAAAAGGAGAAAAACCAAGTACCTTATTTTTTTCACAAAAAGCTTGTCTTGTGAGTAATTATAAACTTCTGACATTTTGTGCAAACTACATGGGCTTTTGTATGAAATACAAGGTGGATCTCTGTACCAAATAAGCTGCATAATTTTTGCAACAACAACAGCAAAGCCAGTGCAACAAAAATAAAATAAAAAGCAAAACAAACAAACAAAACTCCAGACAAGCTCCAAAAAACCTTCCACAGAGGTGAGAAAGATTCTGCACAGCTTCATTCTTGCATCCCTATGCAAACTAATCAAAGTATCTTCACATACTACTCTCTGATAAAATGTTGTGCTGTTTTGATCATATAAATTTTACTTCCATGTAGATAAGGTCATTGATTACAGAATGAGAGGACAGAAATGGATCTTCCAGACTAGTCCATGAGTTTGAAACAACCCCCCACTCTTTCCTGCTACTTGTTAATTTAAATGCTAAACAGAGATGAGCACTGAACCCTAGATTTGAATACGACTGGCTTCTGAGCAAGGGTGACCTTTACCTTTAATTAAGAGGCCCTGTGCTAAAACATTTACTTAGCTTTTCCTGCATCTAAAACGGAAGAGCAGTTTTTCCTAGTGCAGATGATTTTTGGCAGCACAAACAGAACAGCTAAAAAATGCAGGAGAACATACATTGTGTCACATAGCAAAATAAATAAATAAATACAATTTTGCCTCCTTGTGCTTGTTCTCTCTGTCCTTCCTCCACTAAGAGGTGGCTTTAAAAATAGCTTAAAATTTATGAGAGTCTCAAACCCAACCTGAAATGTACATGCCCAACACCTTATTTGTGTTGGCTTCATGAGTGCTAGATTTATTAGCAATTTCTCCAATTTGTTGGTCACTTCACTCCCCCAACTCCGGTCTTGAATGTCACCCACCTATTTGATGACAGGCTTGTGCAAAACCATCTGTACAAACAGAAGCTTGGAGAAAAAGTAGCAAAATTCTAGCCCACAGCTGTAGATCTGCTAGAGTAAAGATGTATGACAAAAGATTTCCACCACTAGCTGTAAAATCACCACATTCTAATTTGTCATACAAGTTAAGTCTGTTATTTATTTTTCTGTTTTGCAAAAGGACGCCTTGGAACTAGCCAGCACACGAGTATATGAAAGTAGTGACCTATGCAACCTTTGACCTTGGTGGCTTTAGCATACATTGCAAGCTCCAAGACTTAAACATGCACTATGTATTAGCACATCAGCAACATTCAATGTAAGGGACTGTGTAAGGGACTGTGGTGGCTTAGTGGTTAAGATGCTGAACTTGAAGACTGGAAGGTTGGAGTTCAAGACCCAAGTACTGAACGACAGAGTGAGTTCCCGTTGTCTGTCTCAGCTGCTGCCAACCTATGGTAGCAGTTTGAAATCAAGAAATTGCAAGTAGATTAATAGGTACCACTTCAGTGGGAAGATAAACAGCATTCCTAGACATGCCTGCCACATGTCTATGGAAATGTCTGCAAATTCAGACAGCATTGGCACTTCGGCTATAAACAGAGATGAGCACTGAACCCTAGAGTCAGATATGGCTGTTTTTCATGCAAGGGCAACCTTTTCCTTTATCTAACATCCAATGTTCAGCTTCTGAAGGACAAGACTGTCTTGAGGGCTTGCATTATCTCTATTCTCACATCATGGATTGTGGCCTGACTGCCCACCCACTTCATTACTCCATATTTGTAGAAACTGCTGTTGGTGCGATTTATACTTACATACCAGATGCCTGTTTTGCACACAGTTTGGACAGCCCTTAACTTAAAAAAGGTTTTGAGCAATTTCTGGATAGATAGAACTGCATAAGGAACTACTTGTATGTCTCTGACTGAAATGTAGTAAATTGGCAAGGGTCTCTGCCTCCTAACATCATCAACAAAATGACTTTTGTCACATAAATTAGGCTGCTGAAATCAAAGGATCTTGGGGGGCGGGGTGTAACAAATAACAGACTTTTGTGAGACTATGTGCTTAGTAAAGTTCTGGTACTGAAAACAAATTTGTGGGCTCAGAGGCACCCTGTTGTTTATGCCTAGCTGTAGTTGTTGAGTTTTGGATGTTCTGGATAAAATTAAATATAAAGCCAAGAAGTCTGTATAGATCTGCCCATGTCCGTCTATGATTCCACTAGCCTCCTGCAATGAGCCCATCTGTACTGAGAGAAGTTTGGCAAACTTAAAAGCACCTGGTCCATACTGTACTCTCAGTGATGTCATTGGATCATGCTGAGGCATAGCTACCTCACTCACTTGCTACTGATCTTTTAAGACTGATTAATGTACGGCTTTCAGGGGGCCTCCTCATAATCATTCTTTGACTGTTATATTAACTGGACTCCAGGCACTCAGTCCTTCACTGCTCTTGCCTCATTTTCCCAAAACTTTTTGTTGTTGTTGCACTTATTTAATTCCAGTGTTTTGGGTATGTGCCACAATTTTCCATACGTTTCTCAGACCTGTACTGTACCAAAATCCTTCCTTAACATCCACAACTAGTTGTAGATAATCTGCAAGTATTTTGTCAGAAAAATTAGGTGTTGGTTTTTTGCAGCAACTTATGGAATGAAGTACTCATTTTTCAACTGGCATTAGGTTAGATTTGACAATTGAGAATGTTTGTGATTATGGAAATGTTTGGACAAATCTGGGTGACCTTTCTCTGCATGACAGCTGATAATCATTACTCTAGTTATTCTAGTCAAGGGTCAATGTGAACTTTCTCGATAATGTGCTGACTTTGGTTATTCCTATTTCTATTAGATTTACAACCACATGATTTCATTATAAGAAAATGTAATAAGGAGAGCTGCCAACCTTCTTAGCTTGAAACTATGCACCCCAAAAATAGCAGTAGTGAGGGGAGAAATTTGGTTCTGCCTTTTTCTGAAGATGTCCCTTTTACTCATGGTGATTTTTTTTTAAAAAAAAGAAGAAGAAGACGCATGTAAAAAGTGTTTATGTTATCCTATTATATCACAATATTTAAGTTTTCCATTCTGCATTTCTGGTTTTCCCATTTCAGAAAAAGCAACTTTAGAGCAGAATATGTTTCTTAACTATTTAATCATATTAGAACTGGTTTCCATTCAAATACATAAAAGCTATTTTGAGCTTGGCATCCCTGTCGTGTGGGTCGGAGCAGATGCAATTGTACCTGAAGGCTTGGCTGAAGACAATGGATTTTGTTGTGTGTTCTGGATGGAAGCTGGAGGCATGCAGGTAGGTACATCTGTCTGTGGGTTTGCAATATAGTGTGGTACTAAGATGTCCATTTTGTAGTTCACAGTGGTATCCAGGAAATTTACTTGTTGTGTAGACTTGTCCAAACTGAGTTTGATATTTGGGTGAAAATTATTGAAGTCTTAGTGGAATTTCTCCAGGGTTTCTTTTCCATGTATCCAGATCAAGAATATGTCATCAATGTATCTCAAATAGACAAGTGGTTTATAGGTACAGCAATTAAGAAAACATTGTTCTAGATCAGCATGAATATATTAGCATACTGTGGAGCCATGTGAGTACCCATGGCAGTTCCGTTGATCTGGAGGTAGGTTTCATTGTTGAAGGTGAAGTAATTGTGTGCAAGTACAAAGTTGCACAGGGAGGTGACTGTGTGGGCTTCATTTTTGTTTTGAATGATGTTCCATATGGCTTGTAATCCATCTTTGTGTGGAATGTTGGTGTACAGAGCTTCCATGTCCATTGTAGCTAAGATGGTGTTATCCGGGAGATCATGTGTGTGTTGAAGTTTTCTTAGAAAGTCTGTGGTATCTCTTATGTAGCTGGGTACATTGGTGGCATATGGCTTGAAAATGGAGCCCACATATCCAGATACTCGAATGGTGACAGTGTTGATGCTTGAAACAATGGGTCTCCCAGGGTTTCCAGGTTTGTGAATTTTAGGTAGTAGATAAAAGGTAGCTGGTTGAGGTTCTTGTGGTGTCTCGGTCAATATTTGATCACGTACATTTCCAGTAACAGATTTTAGAAGGTTCTGTAATTCTTTTTGATATTTGGTGGTTGGATCCATAGTTAGAGGCTGGTAAAATGTAGAATTGGAAAGATGTCTGTCAGCTTCCTGTGTGTAGCTTGATTTGTCCATGAAAACTACAGTACCACCCTTGTCTGCCTCTTTGATGATGATGTTGTGATTATTACTGAGGTTGTTTATGGCCTGACGTTCTGCTCAGCTGAGATTATAGATTGGACCATTTCCCTTGCTAATGATCTCTGCTTAGGCATGGTGGCGGAAGCATTCAATGTAGGAGTCCAATTCCTTGTTCCGACCCTCTGGAGGTGTCCATGTAGAATTCTTCTTTCTGTGTTGCCAGGAGTAAGATGTTTGTGGATCAGTGCCTGGTTCCTCCTCGTGTTGTAGTGAGTGAGGAATGACTTGTGGATTGTCATGCTGGTTGTTCTCCAGGTTATGGAAATATTCCTTGAGTCGTAGACGGCGGAAGAATGCCTCCAGGTCTCCACAGATCTCTATAATTTATGTAGGTTTAGTGGGACAGAAGGAGAGGCCCCATGATAGGACTGACTCCTCTGTTTGGCTTAGAGGGCAGCTTGAAAGATTTATGATGTTATTCGGTAGGTCCACGTTGGCCTTGTTGCAGGAGGAGTCTTTCTGTAGTAGGCTGGGCAGCTTGTTTTCTTTCTTTTTCTTCAGGGAAGAAAGTTGAGTATCATAGATTTTCTTTCTTGTGGTGGGAAATACTTGTATGGTGTCCAGTGCAGAGGGCTGGTTTTGTATAAGAGGTTCGAGATCTTCAATGTCCTTCTGGATCTTCTTTTGCTTGCTGTACAGGATGCTGATGGGGTGGTTTAATAGTTTCTTGGAAAAAGTGTTGCATAATCTCTCACTGTTTTCAGTGGGATATGTTGATCGTAGAGGGTTTTTCATAGTCAGTCCTTTGGGGATGCAGTTTTGTTGTTTGCATTTGGTGAGGAAGATGATGTCTGTTTGCACCTGTGCAAGTTTCTTCAGGAGGTTGATGGATTTCCACTCCATTCAGCTAAATATACAATCGCACACCACTGGTTGTCACCTTCAGCCCTCAACTTAAACCCGTCGCACGGATAATGAGGGATCTCCAACCCATCTTGGACAAGAGTGCTTCACTTTCCAAAGGTCTTGGTGACAGACCCCTACTTGCTTATAGACAACCCTCCAATCTCAAACAACTATTGACACACAAAAGACAACACAAAAGTGGAGCAGATATGGGAACTAGACCCTGCTCTCAACTATGCCCCCACATTCACTCTGGAAACAGCATTACTGGACCCAACGGTGCCACACGCAACATTAAAGGCAGTTTTACTTGTGCTTCTGCCAATGTGATTTATGCCATCTCTTGCCAAAAATGTCTGTCTGTGCTTTATGTAGAACAAACAGGACAATCTTTATGCAAAAGAATTAATGGACACAAATCAGACATCCAGAATGGCAACACAGAGAAACCTGTCTCAAACCACTTCAATTTACCTAGACACTCTATCCAAGACCTGAAAATTACAATTCTGGAACAGAGAAATTATGAAACTAGGATTGAAAGAGAGACAGCAGAAATCAAATACATCCATCTGTTAGACACCCATCGCAGGGGACTGAATATTAGCAAAGGGTTTCTGGGACATTATCAAATTTGATACACAGATTGCTATATGATTTTATATATTATATTACAACTTTCCTGCCAATTCTCTTTAGCAAAACAGAAAGTAACCAGGTACAGTGTTTTTGTTTATTTTCTGACATGCAGGTCAAAAGTTGATCAGAGACCAGAATGGGCTTTCTCAGCAACCTTGAGACTGAAAGGGAGTCATTTAGAGCTAATCTGAATAATCTATTGTTGCTAATGGCTGTGTGAAGCTGTATTGTTGTGCTTGCTTGTCTGTCATCTTGCTTGACCACACCCATCTCCCTTTGACCCCCTGAATTTGATGTATAAAAACCATGCCTGTAAGTTTCACTCTTTGTCTGAAGAAGTGGACTTGATCCACGAAAGCTAACAATAAAATAAAGCAGTTAGTCTTTAAAGTGCTAGTGTTTTATAGTTTATTTTTATTTTTATTTTGTTTATTTTATTTTGTATTCTGTATGCCTTAAAAATGTACATTTTAAAGTAAATCTCATTGAATTTTCTTGAATGCAGTCTTATTTGATTACAACTAAATTAATGTGGCTTTCCAACAGAAAAAGGATCGACACTGGTGCCATAAACTATGAGTTTGTAGAGGGAAGAAGAGATCTAGGACATTTTTTTATGCAACAAATAGGACTGATGAGTTGATGGTGCTTAATTTTTGGCCCCAGAGGGCATCGAGTCAAGGTCAAACTGGTATTGGAGATTGGGTAGATGGCCCACTAAGCTGATGTATCATTGTGGTTCTGTGAAAAGAGCTATAATTTGGAACAAGACTCAACTCGAGAACATGCTTGCCTATAACATCCTTTAGTTAATACTTTTATAGTCTTATATAGACATTGAACAGAGCTGAGCATCTGTGTTACTGCTTGTAGATACCACAAGGTGAGAGGACTTGCTGCTTGAGTCATTGCCATTTGTAAAACTGGAAGCACCCTTGTATGTCCTGTGCCAACCCTGGTCACAGAAGTTTTTGGTTTAGTTTGTAGCTGACTGGAAGAAGCACCTGCTTCCTTTTAACCAATGTCCATTTTTCTTTTTCTTTCTTTTATGGGCCTGTCAGGAGTTGGCTTCTGCTCTGTAAAAGGAGCTGTCAACTTGATCCCTTCCACCCTAAGCCAAGCTAGAGCAAAATGTCTTAAGTGTTCTGGTCATTGCCCTGGTAATTGTGTTTACATCATCTGAGAGAGATACCAGTAAAGAGACAAAATAGCCAAAACAGTTTAATGATTTTGGCTTGTTGTTTGAATGCTTAAAGACATCTGCATCTGGAAAGAATTCTACTAATTTGCAACTAGTGCCAATATATCAATTCCAGGAGTTCCCAAATAAGTAAACATATGTCATTGTAGCTGCAATGGAGGAAGGGGAAAGCAGTGAGGCCAAGGAAAGAATGAGGTGCTACAAATTAATTCAAGAATTCATCAGCCAAGATGGATAAATTGTTGTTAAAAGAGACCTCTTTGGCTGGGGACCATCTTAAATTCAGCCACAGACAATTATAGTAACATACTAGATTCAGTTTACAATATATAATATGAGTAGATGAAGAAAAATAGGCTAAAAATTAGAAATAAGTGAATCCTGGGGGGTGGGGGGGGAGTGCTAAAAATAAGAGACCGTTCCACTACTGGAGATTTGAAGGCTGCAGGTCTACAGAGGCTGCAGCTGCAGAGTGCTTCGTAGTTATAGCCAAAATGGATTACAAAGATACAGTGTTTTATCTGGAACCGTACAAAATGGAAATAAAGTGTCAGATGAAAATCAGATAATGGTTGCTGTCTACATGACAATGAATACATTTCTCATATTCATTAAGTGGCTAGCATGGACCACATGGTCCAGGTCCTTAGTGTAGCATTTCACTGTCTACAGAGGCTTAGAGACTATTACATTTTTAAGCAACAATGCAGAACACATACATGGCCCTTAAGACACTGTTCATTTTCAATGCCCCTCATTTCTGACCACCAGCCATGCTGGATGAGATTAAACTCTTTCCAGAAGCTGATGTCCAAAATATGTGAAGGTCCTTCTCCTCTGCACGCATAGCCACACTTTCAGGTCTGTGTGAGAAGCTTCTGCAGCCCCATACAACCTTCTAAGGTGAATGATGGAAGAAAATATTCAGGATGACATCCATGCTAATAGGCTTCCAGACCTTACCACATCCATTAGGTCATCATGTATTTCAACAGATGATAGAAGTGCAAAGTTTTTGAAATTTTGAAAAACCATGATGTCATACTTTGCTTATGAATTAAAATCATGGTTTGTGATTTTAATTGGAAGTGTGTGCACATCTGCAGGCTAGGCATACTATTTTTATGGTTGGGTGTTGTCTCAAACATAGAATAGCAAGGTGACTAGGGGTGTGATCACATGGGGAAATAGATCACAATTTGGGCTGCTTCCAGAGTAACCCAAAGCAAACTATTTCCTGTTGATCACATGACACATAGAAGAATATTCTCCAGTCTGACCCTGATGTGTGCCCAAACAAGACCTTTTTGGGAGTCCAGGTGTCGAGCTTCCATTTTGCAGGGTTGGCTAGAGTTATTAGCTAGCAGAAGAGTCATTAAAGGGAAATTGTTTCCATTAAAACAAGCCTTTTCAGTGCAACCAAGCATGCACCTTTACAGCAGTTTGATCACATCCAAAGGCTACCTAGACCTATTTACTTGGGAGTAAATCACATTGAACTCAGAGGGACTTAATTCTGATTAGATTTGAATGTGCTTTCAGTTGCATGAGAGTGGGTAATATTGTTGCTGAAATGCACGTGTTCCCTTTGGATGTTACAAGTAAATAAAGATTTGTTCTGCCATCACCAAATGTCCAAAATTTCTGCTTTAAAGTAATCACCACCACCACCACCACCACCACCACCACCACCACCACCACCACCACAACAACAACAACAACAACAACAACAACAACAACAACAACAACATGCCTTCAAGTCAATTCTGACTTATGGAGGCACTTTTCTATACTGTTTTTGGTAGAGAATATTCAGAAATGGTTTACATTCCCTTCTTCTATAGGCACCCTGGGACTGTGCAGCTTTCCCTTGGCTGCACAAGCTGGTTGTTTTCCTGGGAAACACAGTGGGGAATTGACCTCCCAACATGTAGCTCTGCAGCCTCCTCCTCCTTCAGGTGTCGTATCCATTCCAGATATTGGCTATCATCATGGTGATAGTCTTGCTGTTCTTAACTCCTCAGAACAGTTCTTCCAAGGACATGCCACACCAGTCCCTCAGGTTTTTCAGCCATGAAGTCCGTCTATTTCCAGGGCCTCTCTTTTCAGGGATCTTTCCTTGCACAGTGAATTGGAGGATTCTATACTTTATGTTGTTCCTCGCAATATCGTCAAGATATTGCAGCTTTCTTTGCTTAATGGTCTTAAAGAGTTCTTTTTCTTTATCTACCTGGCACAATACTTCTGCGTCAGTCAAATGGTCAGCCCATGATATTCTTAGCAGCCATCTGTAAATCCACATTTCAAAAGCTTTGATTCTCTTTTCAGATGCTTTAGTCAAGCGTCAACTCCATATAGCAACACTGGGAATATGTCACATCTCACTATTCAGATCTTTGTAGCGAGAGTTAGGTCTCTACTGCATAACAAGTGTTGCATTTTTATAAAGGTGGATCTTGCTTTTTCTTTTCATATTTTAATCTCAACTTCAGGATCCCAATTTTCACTTAACATACTTCCCAAATAGACAATTTTATCCACTCTTTCAATTTCTTGTGTTCCTGCCATTAGTTTGCTGTGAGTTGGTGTTTGGCTTATAACCAGATATTTCATCTTCTTGATGTTGAGATCTAAACCATATTTTGCACTTGAAGCTCTAACTCAATCCAGCATCAACTGAAGATCTGCAAGGTTTGTGTGCAACAACACTGTGTCATCAGCATATCGGATGTTATTCAGGTATTCCCCATTAATTTTAATGCCAATGTTCAACTGTGATAATGTTTCTGAAAAAATACTCTCCAAATATATATTAAACAGTGTCGGGGACAACACACAGCCTTCTTGCACACCTCTGTGAATTTGAACCTGCTCCGTCAGCTGCTCTTCAACTCTGACGTGAGCTGTCTGAGTCCAATAAAGGTTGGTGATGATTATGATATCTTTATCATCTACACCTATATTCTTCAGTGCTGTGACCATTTTCTTATGCTGGCATCTGTCAAAGGCTTTTGCATAATCTATAAAACATGCATCCATGTCACATCTCATGTCTCTACATCTTTGTATGAGGACGTGCATTGTAAACAGAGCCTCTCTGGTACCCATAGAATTCCAGAAGCCAAATTGTGTTTCACACTTCTTATAAATTCTACTATGGATTATTTTCAAGAAGACCTTAAGAGCATGACTCATGAGGCTAATCGTTCAGTACTCATCACAAGACTGTGTTTGGTTTCTTTGGCAATGTAACAAAGGTTGATAGCAGCCAATCACTCAGAAGAATCCCTGCATCATAAATGGTGTTAAAAAGGTCTGCCAGTTCTCTGATGTTAACTTTGGACAGAAGTTTCAAAATTTATACTGGGATGTCATCTGGTCCTCTTGCTTTCCCATCTTTGGATTTTTGCAACGTTCTTACAATAAAATAGAGTGGACCACAGTGCCAGCGACTCATTGCCAAGTGTCAGGTGATGGTTAACTAACCTGACAACCCTGAGGACTAATGGCTTGGGTGCCAAAGTCCACAGGGAAGGGTGATGGTCCCCAAGTGGATTAAATCCCACTTAAATCAATCTTGATGGAGGACAGCAGCTTCATCAATACTGGCCTGGGACTGATGAGGACTTTGCGTGCCAAAAAGACTCAGGATCAGAAAGTGATTCACAGAACTGGATCAGTGGTACAGGTGTCATGCTGCAATCTTCAAAGAGGCTCTTTCTGTATACCCCTGTTTTACTGCTGATACCTGTATACTTTTCTGGGAGCTCCTCTTTCAATTTTGCTAAAGAGTAGAGTAGGAGAGATAGATAGATAGATAGATAGATAGATAGATAGATAGATAGATAGATAGATAGATAGATAGATAGATCTCTGTCAAGGCTTTTCCATTTTGCCCTGAATTTGAACCTCTCAACAGATTAAATTACTATTCCTCTGGTTCAACAAACTGCTCACAGCGCTCTGTGATTTTATTATAGTTGTAGCATGTACCCAACCCTCGTGTTTAGTGTCAGCCCAGTGGTAAGCCATACTTTGATTTCCCCATGTAGCATTATGCTTTTCTTAACCTTATACACATGCTGGTATATAAAATTATGTGTTCACTCTTTTTAAAATTAAAACTGAAAGTCCACAAGGGAAATTATGCAATGTGAAATAGCTGCTCCAATAAATCTGAGTCACACATTTTACTGATTATGGTAAATTTAATTATTCCATTTAAACTTCATTCAAACAGGAAAAAAAGGTATCAGTTTCTTTGCACACATTTTTTCCTGTTTGTATTCCTCTTTTCCTGCACGGAAAAAAAGAACTTCGTTGGATTCAGTTTTGAAGCAGAATATTCTATGTTTGGGTTGCTTTTCAACCTTTGATATGACATTAAATATTGCTCCCATGGAATTGTGCATGCAATATTACATATGTTTATCCAAAATGTCATGGTACAGACAATATCTCATATTCAAGTCATCCATATTTTTTTATTTAAAGTTCCAATTTGTTTTGTTTTTAACTATAACAAAAGAAAAAGTATGTCTGACTTTGACCCTGTCTCACTCATTCCTTCCCAGTATTTCAATTCCCCACCTGACTGCTAATCCAGTATATATTTCTACAGGCATAACTGTGACTGAACATACAGGTCTTTCATGCTTACAGCCATACAAAGACAACACAAAACTCTCAATACACTAGAACAGGACATTTAGAAACATTTTTATCCTGTTGCTTGCTGAGGCTGTCAACATGTGCTTTGATTGGGCTACTTCAGATTGAAGATGGAGGTTCCTATAATGAAGTCCACATCCATAAAGAAGAAAACGAATGTTTCAGGTCAAAGGATTAACTTTCAATCTAGAACCACCAAGATGCTATAGGCAGGAAATCTTTGTTATGTGGTGAAGCCTCTTCTTTTTATGTATAATCTTGGTTACAGCCTGAAGTAAGACAGTGGTGGCAGAATGTGACTACCATAAAAGTCACATGACCTGCATTACAGAAGGTAATTAGCTAGTGGTTTGAAGCTTTGTTGAGGATAAATGTCCATTTGAAGAATAGCAATAATTCTCTGTGTGTTCATTCTCTGTCGGGCCATTCTGTCCAAGATAACTCACCATAAAGAAAGGAGCCCAGTCATTTAGGTTGTTGATCAATGTTTAGCATCTCAATAGCAGAAAGAGCACATATGTCAGAAGTCACATCATTATAGGTTCTCCCACAATAGTGACACAAATTACAAATTAAGATAATGGTTTTTAAGTAAGAGCTAGCAGAAGCAATGTTATCCAAATAGGTGCTCTCTTTTTTACCAGCTATCCTACTCTCCTATGGACATCATGTTTCAGGGCCAAAAGCAGACCTGAAGCCTTCAACCTGTGATGAGTTCCCCTAACACTTAAAAAAAATTGTGTGCCCCAGCGACTGGCACCCCCCAGAGGCAGGCAGAGGTAATGGGCATGTATGGGATTTCTCCCTCCAATCTCCCCAATAGGCACCCCATCACTTCCTGTCCACCATCCTCCCAAGAAGCCCAGAACACCCCTGTTTCTGTGGTTATGTGGCAAACATGCACACTGAATGCTGTCACCTTCCCACCGAAGTGGTACCAATTTATCTACTTGCAATTTCTTGCTTTTGAACTGTTAGGTTGGCAGGAGCTGGGACAGAGATGGGGAGCTCACCCCAAAATGCAGCACTCGAGTCTCAAGCTGCTGACCTGCTGACCTTTCAGTCGTCAAGTCCATCGTCTTAACCACTAAGCCACCACAGTCCCCAGAACCATATTGTTTGTGCCTTTGTCTCTCTCGGTGGATGAGTCAATCAGTAGTTCTAATGGGGAGAGCAAGGCTTATATACACAGCGCAGTGTCTTAATAAGTAACACCTGGCTGTCCAGGAGTCCTTGGAGGCAGTGGGGCAGGTAGATAGGAAGAGTTGGGTACTGAAATGAAAAAGTAGGAATTACAGTATGCCTTTTAAGAAAGGACTTTCTACCTTGTGGAAAGGTATGAACTTGCACAATAAATTAGCAACTAAACATCTATTGACACCCCTCCTCTTCAAAAGGCTGGGGGTTGAAAAGACACAGACGTTTATTCCAGAAGTTTATTTGTGACCTATAGTTTGAGACCCACTAGCTAAGAGCACACTCCAGAAATATAGCTGAGTATTACTTCCTGTACCCTTAAGTGAGGATATCAGTAGTGCTTTCTCTCTGAAGTGGGGAAATAGCCACTTTCCTATTGTTGCTTATTGTAAGGATTACCTAATGACTGCTCTACTCTTTTCATGATGAGGCCTCTCTGTAATGGTAGTAATAATAACAAAGCTTAATGAAGCCTGGAAAGCCAAATCTGTGGTTTTGGAAGAGTATAAAGTTCATGCCCTTTCCAGCGAATGGATATTTGTTTTCTGGAGACCCTGGCTGGAAAAAACTGGTTAGAAACTAGAGGGGGGAAATTCTAAGAAATGTTTTTGTTTATGCTGAGGCAGGATGTCTTGTATTAAAATAAATGTACCTCTCCATTCCCCAGCCATTCTGTGGCATGTAACATGGCATTAAGAGGGAGGCTTTCCTTTGTTGCTCATGAGATCCATAGCGCTGCAAGAGACTAAAATTCAGGAGCATCCAATTTAAAAAAAGGGTAAAAAGTGAAATACTGTATAGGAAACCAATTACAATGCTCAAACTAAGAATGACAGAGAAGGTTGTAAATTGCTTTGAGTGCTACTTTGGCAGTAAATAATTACATTCTAAATGGATCATAGGACGGGGAGAGGAAAAATGTGAAATATTGCAGCACTTTAGAAACTAACTAGTTTGTTTCAGTGTTTGCTTTCATAGGTTGAAATTCTCTTCCTCAGTAGTTTAAATATATGTCCTTTATATTTATCCCCATAGTGGTGAGTATCATGTTTAGGTGAGGATGCAGATAATAGACAAAGAGGCAATAGTTTGCTACCTGGGGAATGGGATTTCTTCTTTTTCTGTATCTAGGCCAGAACTGAAATGGGCAAAATGAAGCTACCTTTTGGGAAATTCATTCTGAAGTTCCTTATACCTGACCTAGTTTGAGAAAGATTAGCTGGCACAAGATGGCTATGCCTGGCTATGCCTAATTGTGATTTTAAAAATGCCACAATCTTGCAGGAGGTTCTTTCTATGTACCCTGGGAATGGGATGAGTAAAGGTAAAGGTCTCCCTTGCTCAAAAGCCAGTCAGGTCTGACTCTTGGGGCCAGTATTCATCTCCATTTAGAGCCAAAGACCCAGTGACTGCAGACATTTCCATGGTCACGTGGCAGGCATGACTAGATGCTAGAGTGCACAGAACGCTGTTACTTTTCCTGCAGAAGCAGTACCTATTTATCTACTTGCACTTTCTTGCTTTTGAACTGCTTGGTTGGCAGGACCTGGGACAGACAACTGGATCTCATTTCATCATGAGGCACATGTGTCTCAAACGGCTGACCTGCTGTCCTTTTGGTCAAGCTCAGTGTCTTAACCCAAGGGTGGCCAACTTTGGTGCTTCAGCTGTTCTTGGACTTCAATTACCAGAAACCCAAGTCAGCACACCTGCTGATCAGGGCTTCTGGGAATTGTAGTCCAAGAACAGCTCAAGCACCAAGTTTGGCCACCCCTGTCTTAACCATCAGATTAGAAATCTGTTAATCAAAAGATCCTACCTAGGGTGATAAACTAGGTCAATCTGGCTGTAACGGAAATGCTAAGTGTTGTTTGTGTATCAGAGGTCAGAGTCTTCTACAGGAGACAACTGTTTTATACACATAAAATATTTATAGATAGCTGTACTAGAGCTTCCTTGAAGATAGTGGTATTTTTAACCACAATCAGGCATATCCTGGGCAATGTCTACCTTGTGATGGCTAATCTTTCTCACACTAGATCAAGTGAAAGGAACTGCAGAATGAATTCCCTAAAGGTGGTTTCATTTTGGCAGTTTCACACCTGGCCTAGACATGGAACAAGAAGGATATATGTAATGTGCTGCAAACTCTTGATCTCTATATAAGTCCTTAGAGATGTATTGGAACTTGTCTAGGTAGCCAGTTTTTGCTGTCTCTCTCTGCTGTTTCTGCTGTCTCTCTGCTGTCTCCCACCCACCCCTATCTTAGTTACTTTGAGATCCACAACCGAGTGTACTGGAAAGGTGTTGTGTTTTTCCCTCTCCCTGTTTCTTTTTGCCAAGGTGCTGAGACAGATTGTTTAATTTCCAAGGATGTAGGGGACTGCAGTGGCTCAAGTGGCTAAGACGCTGACTGGAAGGCGGAAGGTCAGCAGTTCGATTCCTGAGTACTGCAGGACGGAATGAGCTCCCATCTTTGTCCCAGCTCCTGCCAACCTAGCAGTTTGAAAGCAAGAAATTGCAAGTAGATAAATAGGGACTATTTCGGTGGGAAGGTAACAGCGTTCTGTGTGCTCTGGTGTCTAGTCATGCCTGCCACATGACCACAGAAACGTCTGCAGAAGCAGACAACACTGGCTCTTTGGCTTTGAAACAGAGATGAGCACTGTCCCCTAGAGTCAGATACGACTGACTTTCGAGCAAGGGAAACCTTTATCTTTAGCTGTATTAAACAGTCTTACATTAAAAGAAAATCATTTGGGGAAAAAATTCAGAGAGAAGGCCTAAACTTAATTGCTGCTTCCAAGTGTAACCTTACTCACTGAATCAATGGGATTTATGTAAATGTTGATTTAATGTTTAGCCCTGACTCAGCTGGGTCTAATTGACATAATCAATAGGGTTTATACCTTAAGGGGTAATCCAGTCAAAGTTCTGTTAGGATAACTGGAGAATATCTTAAATACAGTATGTTTGAAGATAGGCAGATGTGCACTTGACACAATTTTCATTTTGCCTCCGTGCCTGATTACGTAAGCATTTGTCTCACTGTTTGGTCCACTCTGAGGATGGACTGGTTTGCTTCTTTTGCTGGTAATAGATGACCTAAGTGCCAACATTTACCAGCCTGGCCCTCGAAAGTTCCTGTCCACACTTTTCTGATTCCCCCTCAGGGCTTCTGTTTTGTTGGGTTTTTTAGGTGCAGGCAAGATTTCTCCATTTTTATTCAATTCCATCATTTGTGATTGCTGATTGCTGAAAAAGAGCCAGCGAACTGAAGCAGGAAGCTTCAATTTGCCTGCTCATATTGGTTCATTTTTAACGATGACAAAACAAGCTGGAAACAAACCAAAACAAGAGCAATGCTACCTGCACTGAAAAAACTGTAACCCCTGACAAGGGAAAGGAAGGTGTGGGCAGGAATGCTTGGGGGGGGGGAGCTGCAGTTGTTTCAAGGCACTATGACATGTTGGGATAATATAGAATTAAAATAGCTGCGGAAATTGTTGCCATAATAGAAAGTTAGCTTCCTTCCCAAGAGGTGAATAGATACAAACTAAAAGCAATTTCACATTGCCCTTCTCCCTAGCCTATAGTTTGAGAATAAACTGAGTGGTAGTTCAAATACCACATGACCATTTTAGGGGGAGGAGGGGGTTGACCAAAAGTCACGGAAAGTCATGGGGGGAGGGGGTTCGGCGTATAGTCACGTGACTCCAAAATTATCATTGTTTTTCACATCCAGCTTGCCATAGATCTATCTTCAAACCACGTGATTTGGGGTGGGGGTCAGTCAAAGGTCATGGAAAGTCACAGAGGAAGGGGGGTCAAAAAGTGGCCTATTTTAGGTCACGTGGTATTTGAAAGATGCCTGAGCTAAGTCTACCTCCAAAACTCTAATCACTTCAAACAGACTTGGGGGTGGGGGGAATAGAATGCAGGGCTTAGGAAATCTCTTAGGTAATGTTTAGTTGCAAAGAAGTAAATTGGGGAGTCTGTAAAATAATAATGCTTATTTAAAATGTCATAATCAAATGCAACTGTTTTCAGCAAGTTTCAGCTCAATGAGTTATATTATGACAGAAGAACAAGACTCCCACCTGTCCCCGTCCCCCCAGTGACATGAATGTTAGTGTAGCAGCCACTCTCAAGGAAGAACTGGAGGTCAGAATGAGGTACTTAATCCTTTTCCCATTCTGCCCTCTCCAGAATGCTCAAGGAGAGCTGCAGTGGAAAATATGACTCAGTGTCCCACTTGTGCATCAGAGAAGGTCTGTGGTGTATTATCCAGCTGCCATGGCGGTATTAATTAAGGGTGTGGATTGGCATGGCTTCATGTGAAGTCTCCATCTTACCAGCTGTTCTGATACACACCCTGGTAGTAGTTGCAACCCCGAGGGTAGTAATATTAACAGTAAGAGTAACCATAGTTAGTTTTCTGCTTCCGCACCCCCAACCCACAGGACAGCTTCTAAAACAAAAATAAGTCTGATGTGGGGGGAAGTGTCTCTGACTGGGTATCTTTGCCTCCAGAAATGAGGAAATAGGGGGCAAAATGGGTAATCCTCACTCTACTTGTGCTTTTTTCTCATACACTTGTTGCCTCTGTATATTGGCCAAAATAAAATCTAGTTTAGTCTTTAGCTTATGAAATAACTACAGTTTTTAGCATATTCAACTCTGATCCTAGCTTACAAGGCAGCATATTAGTTTACACTGCCTTCCCTGATGAAGTAATGATTTTTCCAGATGCGACATTCTGAGCATTAAAACAGAGGAAAATCACTGCACTGGGCTAGTATTAGGGGAGAGTCAAATTCTTCTACATCATTTTGGCCAGGACAATTTCCCCAACAATTCTGGTGGGATGCCCAGAAACACTGGCATTAGCTTCATTTCTTAAACAGAGGAGAGGAGTAAAGATTGTTCAGAGAGCCATCTGACTGTGGTTAATGAGAACAATATTTATTTATTTATTTATTTATTTATATTTGTTTATCGCCCTCCTCCCCGAAGGATATCATCCTCTCTTCCATATTCCTTCACAGAAGAACAAATGTATTTCAGTAGTCTTTCAAAAAACCTTGGCAGAAAGGCAATTGTTATTGCAGATGAGCAGCCATCACCATGACACGCAGGCAGAAAAACAGACGAATACTCACTTCAGAGCTTGAAACTGACTCATTACTACAATAGTGATATTATTCTCATTCTAGAATAGCAATGAATGGCATGAACTGAAAGGCAATAGGGAGGGCACTCTCAACTCTCCATGAACAGATACTGCTGCTGGATTGATAGTGTTTATACAGAGAAACAAGCCAGAGATCTAGAGTGTTCTGCCTTGTTGGACCAAGCAGCATTCTGCTACGCATTACTTTGTTCTTCCTGGTCAAATTGGGCAGGGCTGAACAAACCAGAGACCTTCTGACAATTACTGATCTGCTATGGTATCCAAACCAAACAGTCCTGCCAGTGGTGGGATTAAAAAATGTTTTACTACCTACTCTGTGGGCATGGCATGGTGGGCATGGCCAGGTGGTCATGTGACTGGGTGGGCATGGCCAGGTGGTCATGTGACTTGCTCCTCCTTCTCTTTCAGAGTAATTTTTCAAATGTGGGGGTCTTGGAGAGGGGAAGAAAGAAGACCACCAGGAGACTTAAAAGAGATTCTACCAGGCACAGAAGGCGTTAAGGGTTCTGAGTTGATGATCCCTAGAAGGGAAGGAGACCAGATGAGGGTGAAGAACAGGAAATTGTCCCTTTTCAAAAAGTGTCCCTTCCGGTCCATCGGAAGACAATGGAGAAGGTTGGTGTGTGTTGGTGGTTGTGTGCGGTAATTGGGGAGACAAGTGCAGAGGCTCTGGCAACTGGATGGGCAGGGCCAGCCATAATTTCTACTACTGGTACAGGCATACCAGGGCATACCGGCTGAATCTCACCACTGAGTCTGGCTCATCTCTTCCCTTGACCTGCCAGAGAAAAACCCTATGGTTTATTCTGGGGTTATTTGAACAGACAGTCTATAGTGCCTGGGCCTGTCAGATTTCAACGGCTTGATCAGCAAACTACAGATGGAAGGACCATGGTTTATTCAGCATTCTTGCTTGAATAAACCATGCATGGGTAATCAGGTGTTGGACACCACCAGTAATCTATTCTGCCGTGCCAAGAACTCTGTACAAAAGTTGGTTTGTCTTCATGTAGGAAGGGTCTCTCCCACTCTTGTCTGCTCTGACTAACTGTGAACTTTTTAGACTCTTAGGGTCTTTATATATCTTTACTGCTTGAGATTCCATTATCGAAGCACTTGGGTATTGAAGTTGTGTGTGTCATATACTCTATATACGCCCTGCCTCATTTGTTTAGTACAAGTGATTCTTATTCTGGTTTCTCAATGAGCATATGGTGGGCCAATCAACAGTGGTCTCAGATGGCTAGGTGAAACTAGGATAAAGTCTTGAAGCTAGTTGGGTGATGAATTCAACTTTCTTCTACTTTCGTTTTCAACACAAGGGACTCTTGATTGGATGAGGGGGGATTTAATAATGTTGTCCAATGTCTTATGAGTAGCCTTTCTAGAGCTTGGGTCACATTGAGTTTTAATGGTAAGAATTAGCTAAGGTCAGTGGTGGGTTGTCAAAAATTTTGCTACCACACCATGACATCATCACAATGTGGGTGGAGCCAATGTCATGATGTCATGGGCGGAGCCAACATCATGACATCATGATGTCATGGGTGGAGCCAAGGAATAAATAAATAAATAAATAAAAATAAACACAAACACACACACACACACACACACATCCCTCAGCCCACCCACCAACCCACCTACCCACAACACAAACCCTGGGTCACTTACCCTGGGTTGATTTGTCGGGGAGCAGCAGAGGCAGCTGCACGGTGGCACAGCAGCAAACCGTTGCTGTGGCAAACTGTCATGACGGCACGGCAGCAAACTGCCACTGCGGCAAAACGGCGTGGCGGCCTCACGGCATGGCACACATGGCCCAGCGAGGAAAGGCTGCCACCGCCACTGCTTCTTCAGGCGCTGCCTACACCCTTCCTTTCCCGGCAGCCAAAATTGGCTACCGGGAACTGTGCATGCGTGAAACCTCCATTTGACGCATGCGCAGTAAAAAAAAAAAGAACTGCACATGTGTCAAATGGAGGTTTCACGGATGTGCAGTTCCCGGCAGCCATTTTGGCTCCAATTTTGATTTATTTATTTTTTTACTGGGGAGGCGTCCGAACTGGACGCCTTAAAAATAATAATAACAATCCCGGGTGGTTACTAATCCCCCCCCCCCAAGAACCACCTGGGATTGTTGCTCCCGGTTCGGGCAAACCAGTGCGAACCGGCAACAACCCACCACTGGCTAAGGTGCATAACTAAGGTGACACAACGAGGAAGGTAAGTCGAAGCTCTCCTGAGAGATGGTCCATTTTTTTAATGAGTTGAAACCTCTTACACAAATTAAGTGAAATGTTTTTAAAAGGGAAACAATATTGCTTTAGGTTTATTTGTTCCAGCCACTTGGTTACAACTCCACGTGGACACAATTAATGGAGGAAATGGTATATTTTACAAGCCCAGGACTCTCTGTTATTCTGTGGCCATCTGAAATTCTTTATCTTAATCACCCCACATTCCAGATGGGAAGGTTCTGTTCGGACAAAAATAAATTGTCTAGTTTTCATGGAAAGCCAATGTCCATGAGTCACCAGGAGATTCAGACCCTGAAATGAGAGCGGCTTATTTGATTCATTTCATTTTATTCTCAGGCTGAACATTTTTACACTCTTGTTTATGCCATCTCCTTAGCTGTTAAATTCCTTGAAAAATAAATGAAACTGGATTAGCAGACACAATTGGCTCATAACCTGTGGGGCTACCCCATTGGTTCACTTGGGGGAAATAAGCAAAGTGGGCCACTTTGAGGTAGAATTAGAAAACAGAAAAGGGGTTTAGGATGTTTACCTTCTCTTGCCCCATTAATAGGATATAACAGCATTTCACAGGGCAGTATTTATGGGGTGGTAAACTCCAGAGGCTTTGGAGGCAAATTCTTTTGCCCCCACCCTCAGCATGGAGTACAGCAAGCCCAGAAACTGCTGTTTTGAACCATTTTTAAGAAAGAGAAAATTTGAACAAGAAATGCCTGCTTGGGCACTTCTGGCTTCTTTCTTTACCTGCTCAGTTGGGGGGGGGGGGATAAAGGTGACTTGTTTTAGTTTGTCATCTTCTGCCTTGACTATCCACTGAAAAACAAGTACAGTAATACCTCGGATAATGTTTACCTTGGATAATGCTAAAATCGCATAACGTTAAGTAATCTGGGGAGGAGAATTGGATCGAATAACGTTAAGGTCCTATGGGATGATTCGGATAACAACCGCTAAAGCCTGTGCAGTTACAATGTATCTCTATGGAGCTTTAACGTTATCCAATCCATCCCATAGGATTTTAACATGGATCAGATAACACTAAAAATCACATAACACCAAGACTTGTGGAACCAAGTCTTAGTGTTATCCAAGGTACTACTGTACAGTGGTACCTTGCATAACAAATGCACTGTATAGCGAAAAATTTGCACAACAAAGCATTTGTTATGCAATGGTGATACCCTGTATACTGAATTTTTTTTTGTTATGCAGGGTTTTTGGTAACCAGGGTATACCCGCTTAATAGGAACCCCAGTTAACGAACTCCACCCCCCACCCCCCGTTATGTGGTGTATCTCCCATAGGTAACCGTTATGTGGAGTTTTTTTGTAACCAGGATATACCCACCTAATGGGAACCAGACCCCTGGTTAGCAAACTTTTTTTCCCGTCATCATTGTCATCGTCATCTTCTTCTTCTTCTTCTTCTGTTGCTGCTGCTGCGGCTGCTGTGTCTGAACCAGAAGTGAAACTGCCAAAATGAAGCCATCTTTTGGAGAATTCATTCCGTAGTTCTTTCCACCTGACCTTGTGTGAGAAAGATTAGCCAGCACAAGGTGGTTGTTGCCTGGGGTATGCCCGATTTTGGTTCAAAAATACCACAATCTTCAAGGAGACCCTTTCTGTGTACCCTGGTGCACTTCTCTTTCATTAAGATCTATCTAGAATGATAATATTTTGCTGCAAGAGGGCTAGGTTGTGCATCTCATGAAATTGGGTTAAATCTCTCCATTATTATATTTTTATGCATTGTACTATGATAAAAATAGGAATAATCAAATCCCTAATTTAAAATGTTTTTCTTTTTGCCAAACACTCCTCCCCAAAATTCATTCGGGGGGGCGGGGGAGAGTGACTAACATACTTGAGTCAATGAATGTGTGTATATGTTAGGTGATGTCTACATTCTCACATTGAATCAATGGTGGATTTCATGAGTCAACTCCTCTGTAAGTTCTATTGATTCAAATGTGCATATTCTAGTTGTGACTTACTTTTAGCATAGAAAGTCACAATTAGAGTAAGGCCACTTGAATTAATGGATCTTATGGAAAAGTTGATTCACTAAATCCCTACTGACTCAATGAGCCTAGTGTAGTGTGACCTGTTACACTCATCAACAGCAGTTCATCCATACTCACATTTCTGTGCATAGGAGAGGGGGGTTTCAAATTTTTATAATCAACTATTTAAAACAGGGGGAAAATGTAGGTGGCATTTAAAGAAACACAACAAAATTGAAACAGAGAGATGCTCATATCCCTAGACATTTAACTATATGTAGAAATAGTCTTAATGGCTATCTTGAAGTTGCTGATTATGGTTGACCAGAGCTTGGAGGAAAACAAAATACACAGACATGACCACAAACAGTCAGTCAACTGTTTCAAGAATGCATGTGATCATTTTGGCCTCACCATAAATGCTCAGAAAACCAAGGTATTAGCACAACCTGCCCCAAGGACAGAGTTCAGTATTACCATCTCAGATTCATCACTGGAACAGGTAGACCATTTTTCTTACCTTGGTAGCATCCTGTCTACAAACTGCACATGTGAACAGGATGTGGTGAAGAGAACTGGTGATGCCCATTCTGTCTTTAGTCATCAATCACACCGGGTCTTCATGAACAAAGATTTAACAGTTCATACAAAGCTCATGCTATACCAAGCTGTTGTTTTCTTAGTGTTATTGTATGGCTATGAAACATAGACCCTCTATTGTCAAGACATCAAAAAGCTTGAGTGCTTTCACCAGCAGAAGCTAAGGTTCATCTTGAACATCAAGTGGAATGACTATGTCACCAACATTGCAGTTCTTAAGAAGGCACATGTAAATAACATTGAAGCTTCCATCATAGGCCATCATCTTAGATGGATAGGGCATGTCTGCCCTATGGATGGCTCCAGCTTTCTTTGTCAAATTCTTTATGGGGAACTTAGCTCTGGTACAGGAGCTCATGAAGCTCCTTTGAAGCATTAGAAGGACAAGCTGAAACAAACCATAAAGGTGTCAGGTATAAACCCACAAACCTGGGATGCAGCAGCCGTTGATTGCCTACTTTGGCACCAAACCATCTCTGCCACTACCAATCACTTCTAAGGAGAATGCCGCAGACATGAAGAGGCTAAGCAACAAGCATAGAAGCTTCATCAAACTCAACTATGTCCTCCACCATCTATTCAGTCGCATGTTTTATGCCAGGATAGGATTATTGAATCACCAGAAACACATCCATCAACAGAGAAAATGACTTCCAGGAAAAATGTATGCTCAGATACAAGTAGAAGCCGATTATGATTTGGACTACAACCAGCATGATCACCTGCGGTTGCTTACTAGATGGGCTCAAGAGGGTGGTGGCATTAGTTTGTGACCTCTTTTATCAAAATATTTACCCCCAGAAATGCAAGTGTTCAGCTCTGGGCAGTATTCTTAGTCCTCTAGCTCTTGTTTTGCAGAGCTCTGGAATTTGTTTGACCTGCCCTTGTTTCTGTTGTCAGTCTGTCCCTAAAGCTCCCTTTCATTCAAACAATCTGGAAACTAATTTTCTTCCCTTAAGCCCACAGGATCCTCTCCCATAACCTTTGGGTTCTCAAAGGTACCATTGCCTTATCAGTTAATCACATACCACCTAGAGGAAGAGGCTTTGCTGGATTGTGTCGCACTAGTCTAAACATGTCATGGCTACCGTAGGCAGGAAAAATGGGCTTGATGTTTATGCAATCCAGCTGCTCTGAGTTCCCGGACTTACTCCCACTGCCAATAAATATAGCTGATTGTATATGTTACACTTCAAGGTCATGTACCAGTGGTGAGATCCCATTAGGAGGGCAAGGGTGACTGACTTGTGACTTCAACAATCTTTCAAAGTTAATCCAGCATTGTAAGAGCAAAAACCCAAAATCCATAGCACTCGAAGTGTGATGAAAAAACAGCTCCATAGTTGGATAGCAACCTATAAAGGAAGAATTTAAAATGGCAATAAAAACTTTGTGATCTAATTACAGCAGTAAAAGTGAAAGGTGAGGCCCTTCGCAGCATGATTCACGTGCACTATGGCTAACCTCTGACATCTTGAATATATTAAGTGGTTACTTCCCCACCAATGGTTCTTTCATAAAGATCAACAAGCCAGCCTTGCATTCTTACTTTGTTAGAGGTAATTTTAATTCCATGCAGCTTCAAATGCATTGCCCTGATGTTTAAGCTGTGTATGTGTGTGCCTGTATGTGAACATAAGTACTGTACTGTATTTGCATGTTTCAGTTAGGCAGGAATAATAAGAAACTCTGTTTCCAATGGGCATTGGTGATCATGAACCCTTCTGCAGGCTCACAATGAGATATGGTTAGAAGAGCAGCCTTGACCTAATTTCAGTTAGGGTTAAGGATTAAAAGACTACTGGTTTGTAAAAGTAGTCTTGCATTTCAGTAGGGTGGTCTGACAGTATTTGCCATGTAATGAAAATCATGTACTTTCGACGAGTTGCCATACCAAAACTAAAGCACTGATGAAACTAATTCTTATGTCGTATGAAAGATCGTCTCGGTGACTTTAAGGAGTGGTATGACCCAAAGGCCAAAAATACATAGCAATGATGTCATAGCTTTCGAAAGTTGTCTTGGAAAAGTGACATTTTTTTTTTGGGGGGGGGTGTCAGTTGTCAGTGAGCCAGCGACCAAACCACTCTACCGATCGAAGTGATCCAAACTGCGATCTATAGAGAATAAAATAGTCTTTTTGGTGATACTATTAGAATTCGGATTGGACTTTGGGGAAATTTTCTATGAAGCTTTTTACAAAAAATCCCATGACCAACAGCACAAAAATGCTAAAATAAAAGGGAAAATCTGTTTGGAACTGACCAGGACCACTTTCTGAGATTGATAGATTTCGCCTGCATCATGTGAAGAAGAAAGATGCCAGAGCCGTTATCAACCATAAAGATATTGAGGAAAAACGTGCCTCAAAAAAGTGACATTTTCGCCAGCAGCTGGCTCACTGACAACCAAATGCTTACTGAAAGACCCAATGGCCGGAAATGGAATGTGATTGCATCACTGCACTCGGAAGCTGCCTCTCAATAGTGACCATCAATCTACCAAACATCAGTGCCGTCACCATGAAGCTGGTGGAGTTGCCATGTACAAAAGAAACAATTGCCCCATGTGCAGCCAACTCTACTTCATACCAACAATCATTACCACATGTATATATCAATGTATCCAACTGGAAGCAGGCAATATGGTACTTGCCGAAGTCATGCTTGGTTCTTTAAAATTCATGATTGGTAGCATTTACTTATATCCATCATCCAAAACAAAATACATCAAGCTACTTCTCTTTCGCAACATGTGTCCATTTGGTAAATCAATTAGTAAAGTAATCGAGAAATGTACCACTGATATGGACACTCCAATATTATTGACCAGTGAATTTAACATGAATCCAACGGCGAAAGAAAATGATGCTTGGCTACTGCCATATATGTAAAAAGAATACGAACTGCAGCACTATCCCATTTCGCCAACGACCATTGGAAACACCACCATAGATCTTACCTTTGTAAGGCATCTGAACCCAAATTTAATGGTTTATATCTCCTGCCAACCTAGCAGTTGGGAAGCAAGAAATTGCAAGTAGATAAATAGGGACCACTTCGATGGGAGGGTAACAGCATTCCGTGCGCTCCGGTGTCTAGTCATGCCTGCCACATGACCATGGAAACGTTTGCAGAAGCAGACAGCGCTGCCTCTTTGGCTTCGAAACAGAGATGAGCACTGACCCCTAGAGTCAGATATGACTGGCTTTCGAGCAAGGGAAACCTTTACCTTTACTATCTCATACTTCAGCTACCACAGACCTATTATTCACCGCCTATCATTATGTGATAATCAATAAATGAATTTTATGAACACAATGTCTTTATTTTCCCCCATTTGAAGCAACTAGATTAATAATGGCTAGAAATACAAAAGCCCCAAACTCTTCAAATAGCAAAGGACAGTATTTAGTCTTTGAAAAATAATGATAGAAATAATCAAATTCAAGTACAGTCATACCTCGCATAACAAATTTAATTCGAAATGCTCGTTATGCGAGTTTTTCCATAGGGAAAAGTCCGACTCACATAGTGAAAAATTTGTTATGCGAGTCAGACCGCTTAGCAAAAAACTTGCTCATTATGTGAGTTTTTCGCTAAGCAAAACATTTGTTATGCGAGGTTTGACTGTAGTACAAAGCAGGTAGAAATGAGCAATTTTCTTGCATTCTTTTCCCGGATCTGAATAACTCGAATAGTGGCCAAGATCTCAAAACATCATTCTTGTTGTTTTTATATGGCAGCAGAACAAGAAATCTTATATAGACAACTGTGGCGACAAAGGTTTGTCTTTGTTTTTTGCTTGTACTGTATATATTAAACATCTGTTTAGATTTGCAGATTATACAGATAATACACACAGTCTCTGAAGAATTTTTGTTTAAAAAGAAAAAATTATGTCCAACAACAACATCAGTGAGATAAATTTAAAGAGCTTAGAATAGATAATCAAACTATGACTGAGCAAAGCAAGCAAACAGCAGCATTAAAGCAATGTTTTCCCCAAGTATTACATAAAACAGATGAGCAGACTTAGGGCTTGTGGCATCTCCTTTGTTTTTTAATTAGAAGCCCAAATTTCAAGAACATTTTTAAGAACTTTGGGGGATGGGAGGCTAAATGCATCATGGTGTGTGGATGCAATTAACATGAATAACACACAACGTATCCATCTGTGTTAATTAAAACAATAAATTAGTTGGGTTGTAGAGGAAAATAAGCATCTCTTGCTCCCCTAATACCTATGTCAAGATCCATGGGTCCTAGGGGACCAAGAGACACACAAAAGATGCACACTTATGACTAAATGATTTTGATTCCAGGAACTGGTTTCATTTGCCATTCATTCCACCCCATGAAGCAAACGACAACCATCTGTTGGTCAAAACATGGGCCACTTTATTCATAACATAACAATACAATATTAACATGACCTGCAATGGGGCATCCTAGTGAGTAAATGGTATTAACTTATGGGTGTATCTACCCATATCCAGATTATTGATTATGATCCTGTATGGAGTGATGACGTCTCACGCTACACCTCTTAGATCACAATTTCCTTCAGGTCAGCAAGCCTGCTCCCTGTAACTGAGGGGTCCTACCCACAACAGTAGACGCTTTTAGTGCAGTGATGGGATGTCACCGGTTCCAGACGGATCTCTGGAACCGGTAAGACCAATCCCGGAGGGTTCTCCGTGAGGGGAAGTCCACTTTTGGGGCGTCCGGTTCCGGACGCCTGACCGAAAGAAAAAAAAAATTAAAATCGGAGCAAAAATGGCTCTAATTGACTGCGCATGCGCAGAAACTCAATCTGACGCATTGCACATGCGTCAGATTGAGTTTCTGCGCATGCGCAGTCAATTAGAGCCATTTTCGCTCCGATTTTCAAAACATTTAGAACTTTCAGGGCAGCGGCGGCGGCAGCAGCCCTCTGAGGGGGGCGCCTCCCCGCGGCACGTTGAGGGCTGCCTCGGCCGTCCGCTGCTGACAAGCCCCATGCCCTGGGGACGCCCAGCGGGGTACACCGCTGCCGCCGCCTCCGCCGGGCGCCTGTGGGCCGGGTGCCTGCACCCGCCGTCCACAGCCGCCGCCCGCCACCGCCGGAGCTGCCGCTGCCTGAATCCCTGTGGACTCCTTCTTGGGTCGGTCCCTTTTGAGCTCGGCTGCCGCGCGCTGCGGAGGAGGAAGCTGTAGGCGGCGGCGGTGCGGCATGGGGACGGCCCAGGGAGGCGCGGCAGCCGCGGCTGCCCGTCGCCCCTCGCCATGGCCGGAGCCGGGCTAAAAAGGTACCGGCCCAAGGAGGACGCCACAGGGGTGCAGGCAGCTCCGGCGGCGGCGGCGGCTGTGGACAGCAATCGGGGTGCCGGGTCCCAAGAAAGGTAAGCGAGGGGTTTTTATTTGGGGTGGGTGGGTAATTTATTTGTGTTTTGGGTGGGTGGTTGTTTTTATTTTATTTATTTATTTGTGTCTGGGTGGGTGGGCTGAGAGGGAGGGGTGTGTGTGTATGTTTATTTTTATTTTTTATTTATTTTTATTTTGGCCCCGCCCACAACGTCATGACGTCATGACGTCGGCCGTGACGTCATGACGTCATGCCATTGGCCACGCCCATGACGTCCGTGACGTCATGGCGTGGTAGTAGAATTTTTGTCATCCCATCACTGTTTTAGTGCCTCTGTCTTTCTGTTATGGTGAGGAACCCCCATTATGTATGGTCAATTAATATAATTTTGATTACCATTTACCCCACTACCACCACCAAGGATGTTCATTTATAGACAGAAGTCCCCACCTCAGGCCACTAATTCGGCCTCGATGCCCCATTTGCAGTTAATTGAGGAATGTTTCCAAACCTTCCTCTGATAAATGTACTCCATCCTGCAGGTAGAGGCCAGGAAATTCAATTTTGATTTTGGGATGCTCAATAGCAGTACTGAATCCTTCGGCTAATAAACTTAGCCACGGCTTTGTTCATGCTGTGGCATGCCTTGTCAATTCTGTGCGGGTCTCCAGTGCGGGTCTCCAGTGCAGCGCCAAGTAAAACGGGGCAAGATCTCTGACCACACCAAGCAGAGGCTGGGCCACTAACACTTCACAAGGGACAGGTCCCTTTTCACTGCCATGGTCAGTTCAATGCCCTTCATGAGGCCCAAATCGTTGCCACCCAGGTGGATGACCATAATATCCGGAGGCGTACCTCCCATTGCCAAGTTCATGAGTGGCACCAGCTCTCCCCATCACATGCCCTGCCTCCCGTCCCAATCCACATAAACTCTGCCATGCAGACCAAGGTCCTTGCCCCATGCGGAGCAGTTCACATGATATTCAGCCCAGAAAATACAACTGTGTCCAATGATGACAATCTGCCGAGGGCGTCAAGGAACACAACCTGGAAGGCAAGAAAAAAGCAGCAGTCCTTTGTTCAATATTTCATAGGTCTAATATACATTCGGTAAGCACCGGACTTCCACCAGCCCACCCTTTGAATGTCCTCACGGGAATAACCTGCCACTGCTTCAGTGGATGCAGCCCTAATTGGAATAGAGTGCGTGCCAAATAGCCACACATTGACTGCTAAATGAGTCAACACTTTCTTTGTTACTGCCCAGAACTGGTATCACATCAATGGGCTATTGTCTGAATTGCCGAATAAAGGGCCAGTGTCAGTTCCTCACAGTTTGAGATATGGCTCCAGGGCAGCACAAGGGCAAACAGGAGCAGGGCCAATGCAAAGCAAAGTCACTCAGGCACCCTTGCTCAGTTGGTCAGTCTTGGCCTGGCATATCGTCAATTCCAGCTCCTGGTCACCAAGTCTCACATCGGCCATCTGCAAAATTTGGCCAGCCTCACCTGTCTTTGATGGGGCCAAAAATTCGGCCAAATGGAGCACTCCAAAAAAAAATGGCACCATTGCTACAGCGTGGAATAGGACTGCCTCAAATTGGCTCATGTAGTTGGAGACCCAAGTGGCCAACATATCTGTAAGCAATGTAGGGGAAATTGGTACATGGGGGTCGTATGACCTACCCCGCTCTCTTGACCACCCTTCCAAAGTCTTAATGATCCTGAAATCAGCAACCATATTGACAAGTCCCATCGCTTTGGTATAGAATTTTAGGGCAGATAATTTTGACTGGATGGTCCGAGGGGATATTCACAACCAGTACAAGTGAACCACAAACTGCAAAATATACTCCGCAGGTGTGGGCCAGTCTGGCTGCAACAGCCAGGTGCAGCAGAACCCATATAATTCTGAAACAGTTGTGGCATAGCTGTGGTGGGTTCTAGGTGCTAAGGCTGCAACCTATGGCACAGTATATATCAATCCACCAAGGTTCCATATCTCCAGCAGCAGTATATCCAGGTCTATTGTGGTGTCTGGGGCAAGGGTTGGGCTTTAAACACTATATTGATTTCTAGGCATTTTAAAACTAATTTGCAGACCAAACACATGACCCTTGGGGATTGGGACATTATGTTGTTGACAATATGAACTATGGCCAAATTATCCATCCAAAATTTTACCCACATAATTTGCCCAGGTCTTGCCGCACAAAAACACAGCCCCAGCCACCAGAAATAATTTCAATAATGTAAGTTCTTTCACAATGCCCGATGCTCTCTAATGTGCTGGCCATATGTCGTAGCATCAATGGTCACGGTGGTATAAATCAAAACCACAACTGCCTGAGGTGTCGATGAACACTGCTATCTATTTGCGCTTCAGCCATAATTTTGGAATGCCCCAAAAGAGGCACAGTTGTATCAGAACAAAAATTCCAGCCATAGCTGGATGTCTTCTCTCATGGCTCTGTGAAATGGCTAGGTAAGCCCTTTCATGGCATCACACAGGCGGCGGGCAAAAGCCCTGCCTGGTGTGACCACCTTGCAGGCAAAGTTTAAGACACCATGCAAACCCTGCAGCTCTTTCAGTGTCACTTTACATCTCAATAACATATTACTCAGTTTGTCTTGCAATTATAACAGCTTATCACAGGGAAGATGAGACTGATGTCTTGAGGTGTCTAGCAGGACCCCTAAGAAAATGGAGGAAGTGGATGGCCATTCATTTTGTCATCTGCCAATGGGACTCCTAATTTGAGGGCCAGAGCCTGAAACTCCTGCAGGAGGTCAGCACATTTAAAAGAGTGTGCAGGGCCACAAAAGAGGAAATCGTCCAAATAATGGAGCATGTGGCTGGAACCAGTGTGTTGGCAAAATGCCCAATCCAAAAAAGCGCTAAAGCACTCAAATGCTGCACAAAAAACATAACAGCTGAAAGGCATGGCCTTGTATACAAATTATTGGCCATTGAAGGCAAAGCCAAGCAGTTTGAAGTCCTGTGGGTGCACAGGCAATAGGCAGAAAGTGGATTTAATATCGCACTTTGACATAAGGGCATCCTTTCTACATGATTGGACCATTCAGACCATCTGATTAAAAAATGAATACTTGACAGTACATAGCTCATGTGGTATTGAATCATTTACTGACCCACCCATCGGGTAAGATAAATGATGGATCAAATGGAATCCCCCAGAACCCTTCTTGGAAACCAAACCCAGAGGGACACATTCAAATTATGGAAGGGTAGCTGGTCAAATGGGCCGGGCACCCATCCCACAGCCAGCTCCTTCCCAATACTCTGCCTGACTACATGCTCTAATCCAATTACCGAATGGAGGTTTGGAGCCATTTGCGGAAAATGGGCCCTCAAGGCAGGGATCCGGAAACCAAAAGTAAAACCTTCCTGCAAATAACATGCCTCCTCCACCAGGTAACCTGCAAGCCAGAAAACTAATGTATCAAGCTTGATTGGGCTGGGCACCTCTTGCAGGCTGTGGCAGCTCGGGGTTAACTCTTTGCAACCCAGGAATCACATCCCTTATGCCTCTGGTGGCCGCTTTTTGTGCAGGAGGAGGCCGGGTGGCTGCCTTCGCACATGGTGCACTCGTGACGATATTTGCAGGCTTTCCTGGAACAATGCCCCTGGCCCATGAACTCCCAGCAAACCAACCAGGGTTGAACCATCTGGCCTGCCAACTGGCAGGTGGGAGATGCCAGCGTGGGGTGCTGCACCAGGTGTCCACAGTCATAACAATCACCAGACACTGGGCAAGAAGGGGGCATGAAGCTGATCCCAATGCATGATCAGCGCATGTGGAAATTCTCATAATAAAGACCCCATGCCTGTCCTGGGAAGTCTACATAAGCTCAGTAAATAATGTCCAAGTACTGAATTAATGGTAATGCGAGCTGTTTCCTTGCACGTACTGCCATCCCCACATAGATCAGATAAGCAGGCGGCCAATTAGCCCAGGTCCGAGGAGGCTTCTTCCTCCTTGTGGACTCTTTGTCCTTCTCATCCATATCTTTCTCCGGCTTGTCCAGATCCCTGTTAAGCAGGGAAAATATATCAACATATTCACCTTGCACTATTTTATCCCTCATGACTGGGAGAAAGTGGTCACCCAGTGGTAGGGACAGGTTGCCGAAAGGCAACGCAGACGTAGGCAGAGTTGCCAGGGTTGATGAAGCCAAAATCCATCCTGTGCATTCGTCCCAGAACTTTGTAGGGTGGTAGGGGAATAAACCCCAGGAGATGGATAAAGGGCTGTCCATGGAACCATAGCAGCTGACTGCGTACCTGGGGAGTTCATAGGCTCTGCAGAGTTAGACTAAGGCCAAGGCCATGAAGGCAAAGAAAGAGGCACTGGATTCCCACACCCGGTCGCACTCCCCAATACCACATACTCACCTAACCTCAACCCAGGAGTAGATGACACCATTGCCACAGTGCTCTCGGGTTCTGTTGGTGCAGAAGTACCAGACGACTGGGCAGATTCTTCAACTTCCACATCCCATGTAGACGATGTTGAAGGCAACCCCGCCGGCACATCTGTTTCCTGAGACCCCGCAGCCGCTTCCAGAGCATCCACACACTTCTGGAAGGCCTGGGCAATCTATTTCCAGGTCAGAGTGTCATCCACCAGGGTCCCTCAATTGCTCGTCACTAGAGTTTGTGGTAGTGTTGCCAGACTTATGGCAGCAGCCTGGTCAAAAGCCATTAACCTGGCCACCAAATCTGTCAGATCTGGTGTGGCCAAGGCCATGAGTACCTGCACGGGGCATGGAGAAGTCCTCTTCTCTGCCCCAATGCCCGAAGCAGAAGAAGTGAGACACTTAGGCACCATCATTCCAAAGCTCTCTCTTCATAGAGATTTATTCCACGTGCATCACACGAGGAAGGTAAGGTGCACGGGCTTTTGCCATATTATGAAGAAGAAGAGAGAGGGCCAGGCAGGAAGGAGACACACTCTTATAGAGCATAGGTGCCTCCCTGAAACCCTGAGGCCTCTGGGTGTTTGCCGCCTTGGGGTGGATGGGTGGCAAAACGTATGCACATGTTAATTCATGTGAAATGGCCATTTCCATAGCTGCATGACGCTCATGCAACAACTTCCACACTGTAGAAATCCATTCCTGGTTGCCTCAAGCTTTCTCCACCCAGCAATGTAATCTGTAGAAGCAAACAGTCATTTCATTGCTCTTGTTATAACAATTGGGAGTCAGTAGCAGGCACGTGGTAGGGAGAGAATTTACCAGGACGGATATGCGCCCACTGCTGCTCAAAGCCCATACCTTAAAGGGAAACACCACCTTGGCATTTTCCACTTTGGCTCCTCTCACCAGTCTCTGCTCTGCTCTGTGGGAGAAAGTCCGAAGCACTTCAGGCAGCTTTGGCAGCTTCTCCTGAAGCTGCCTGAAGATCTTCAGACTTTCTGCCTTAAACAGATTCATGCCAGTGGCATTTTTCCTGATTGCCTCGGAGGGTGAAGGTAGCCCAGAAGCAGCTGGCCTCTAAGACCAGGCCTCCCGGCCCCCAGGGGAACGAAAAAGATGTACACTTGGATTGAGTTGTGGCCACTGCCATCGCTGAATACAACCTATGTGTTGTTACGTGAGGCCACAAGAAAAAGGCAGTACGTATATTCTTTACATATGCCAGGACAGGCAGAAGAAACATTCAGATTTGTTGGCAGATCTCTGGCCGAGCCATTGCAAGTCAGTGACGACTTCTGATCAACCCCATGGTGGGGAGAAAATTTAACAGGATGGATGGGTGCACGCTGCTGCTCAAGGTCCATACCTTAAAGGGAAACACCCATCGCAGCTCCTCGCCTTGGTGCCGCTGCCTTCACTGTCACTCCTAGCCCTGGAGGACACGGCCACCCACAGCAGCCGTCATCTCCATGGGAGGAACTCCATCCTGTTCACTCTGCCGTGGTGATCTCCTCTCTTCCCAAGCCAGAGGGGTCAGGCAGCCTGGAGCGCTCTGTCCTACAGTTGCTGGCTCATCCTCTGGTTGTTGTTCCTTCTTTCTTCCCTGGCCGACAAGAAGTCACCCCACTCCCTGCCTTGCCCCCATCCCCAGGGGACTGGGCGACAGACAATGCAAGCCCAAGCCCACCGGTCGGGAGGTGCTGGGCTAGCAGGATTCAAGGTGTCCATGCACACAGCCCCCCAAAGCCGCAAGGTCAAGTCCTGGCTGGGTTTTGAGGGAGGCTCACATCAGGCAAGCACTCACCAACGATATCCCCAGAAGGGATGTTAAAAATGAGACTGGGGAAAGGCTTGGAAGTCTCTGCCGGGGGGGGGGGACTTTAGGAGGAGATGGGCAGGGCCAGCCAGAGGAGGTAGGCAAGGCCAGTGGTTCTACTACCGGCTTGCCCATACCGGGACGAACCAGCTGAATCCCAACACTAGTTGACATTATTCAAAAGGCTTAACATAAGGGGAATCCATTTTGCCCAGCTACCCTTAGCTAGGAGCCAATGTCTCCGCCTCCCCCAGACGCGAAACACCTGCCCAGGGGAGTGAAAAGGACGACCGGCAGGAGCTCCGGCTAGAGATGCTCCCCACCGCCAACAACTCCACCTACGGATGGAGGGAGGCCACCTCCGCGTCCAGCCCCGGGACTCATCCACCTGTTCCTGGAGGCTCTGCCCGGCAGAGAGGCTCAAAAGCCGTGGCCAGAGACACTCCCAACGCTTCCTGGCTGCGCCGACGTCTCTGTCTCCCCCGGACGCAAAACACCTGCCCGGGGGAGTGAAAAGGATGGTCGGCAGTTGCTCCGGCCAGAGACGCTCCCAACGCTTCCCGGCTGCGCCAACGTCTCCGTCTCCCCCAGACGCGAAACACCTTGCCAGGGGAGTGAAAAGGGCGACCGGCAGGAGCTCCGGCTAGAGACGCTCCCCACCGTCAACAACTCCACCTACGGATGGAGGGAGGCCACCTCCGCGTCCAGCCCCGGGACTCACCCACCTGTTCCCGGAGGCTCTGCCCGGCAGAGAGGCTCAAAAGCCGTGGCCAGAGACGCTCCCAACGCTTCCCGGCTGCGCCGACATCTCTGCCTCCCCCGGACGCAAAACACATGCCCGGGGGAGTGAAAAGGATGGTCGGCAGTTGCTCCGGCCAGAGACGCTCCCAACGATTCCCGGCTGCGCCAACGTCTCCGTCTCCCCCGGATGCGAAACACCTCCCCGGGGGAGTGAAAAGGACAGCCGGCAGGAGCTCCGGCTAGAGACGCTCTCCGCCGCCAACAACTCCACCTATGGATGGAGGGAGGCCACCTCCGGGACTCACCCACCTGTTCCCGGAGGCTCTGCCCGGCAGAGAGGCTCAAAAGCCGTGGCGGCGGCAGGACTTTCGCACCGCCACCGCCAACAACACCACCTGCGGATGGAGGGAGGCCACCTTCGTGTCTGGCCCCGGGACTCGCCCACCTGTTTATGAACTGTTGTTTTCTTGTTGTTAAGGTGAGAGCCCTGATATTATTGCATCATGTACTGCATCTCTGTATTTTTTATATTGTATCGTATTATTGAAACTATGTAATATACATGTAATTGGAATTGAACTTTGTAACTATATTTTGCAGTGTGGTTTTGTTTTGCTGCACTGCTGTACTGTATTGTTATATTTATACTGTATGATCTTTGATTATGTTATATTACTTTTGATTGTCTTCTGTAAACCGCCCTGAGTCGGTTGCACCGAGTAGGGCGGTATATAAATCAAATAAATGAATGAATGAAATGAATGAAGTGCTCATGCAAACAAAAGTAGAACTAAGATTCTGTCTCATCCATCTCTACCTGCATTCGTAGGGTAATGAAGTCTAAAGTCAAACTCTGTCTTGGCCCCAAGTAGGAAGCCAAGAGCTTTTATTTGTAGTCAGCAGCTCTTGTATCCACACACTGGTACTCCTGGAAATGGAGTGCAAACACCTGGTGGATAAATATTCCTATGCATTAAATTCCTTCCCATTGCCAGGACTTTTCATGAGGTTAATTAAAATGTTGGCTGAGAACCAAACCTGATGAGAACTTCTGAAATTAAAGAACTGAAAGACCAGGCCACACCCTTTCCTGTACAACGGCTTTACATCATTAGAATTGTGAGAATTCTCAGGTGATATTTGTTTAAATCGCAAGCTCCGTAACAGTGTGTAGGTTATGGTAACTGGTAACTGGGCAGAAGCAACTCTCTCTCTCTCTCTCTCACACACACACACACACACACACACACACACACACACACACACACACAGAGTTAATGCTATACAACAGAGTTTAGGATTTGTCATCCTCTAGCTCAGGGGTGCCTAAACTATGGCCCATGGGCCAGATCTGGCCTATGGCACCAATTAATCTGGCCCTGGCTACCCTCACAACTCCTGGAAGTAGAAGTAAAACATTAATGTGTGTTTATACAACCCTCCCACACAAGTGCATAACACTGCCATAAATGACCTGCAGTTGTCGTAATTGCATTTATGACAGCTGCGGGTCATTTATGGCAGCATTATACACATGCACAGGTTTGTTCTATGAACACGCATGCACATTTTACTCCTGCTTCTGGTGGGAGGAACCACGTGACCGGTCCACTGCCAAAAAAGTTTGGGTACACCTGCTCTAGCTGTTAAAGTGTTCCTACCTTCCTTATTCCTCCCCACCTCTTATTTTGATTACCTAGAAGCCCATTGTCCTAATGGACAATAAAACAATTCCTGGAAGAAAGTGTTTAATTGTCCATCAAGATTATCATGCTCCTGAAGTAAGCAATGGAACTCAGCCTTAGGTCCTTACTGTATCTGCCAGAGATTGCTAGTAAACAACAGTTAGGATCACTATATCACCACCCCTCCCTCTGTGCCTATACCAACTGCCAGGGGAAGAAACCAGGGCAGGATGAAGACCTTGCCGCCCCTCCCCCTGTGCCTATACCAACTGCCAGGGGAAGAAACCAGGGCAGGATGAGGACCTTGCCGCCCCTCCCCCTGTGCCCACCCCAACATATTATATTGTAATGTAATGTAATGTATTTTCTGTAAGCCGCCCTGAGTCGCCACGGCGAGTGAGCGGCAATATAAATTTGAACTAATAAATAATAAATAAATAATAACAACATGTGTAAGGACTGCATTCTAGAGAGTTTATATAGATCAGTATTTCCCAACCTTTGGTTTTTGAACTTCAATTCCCAGAAGCCTAAGTCTATTCCCCAAAGCACTGACCAGCCAATGTACTGACTTAGGCTTCCGGCAATTGAAGCCCCCGTGTGTAGTGTGGGCCCCATGTTGTGAACCACTGATATAGATAGAACGCCTGCATACACACATACATTTTGCTACAAGGTACATTTGAACATTCTTCTGGCATGCTACAGAGCTGCAGGATGACCTACTATTTTCTAAACAGACATATAAAGCTCTGGTGGATGCATTTGGTTATGTAAATTTTGGACATGGCTAGGAAAATGGAAATTAAAAACATGAGTAAAGATAAGTAAGAATTATTTATTTTCCTTGAAACCAACAGGTAGAGAGACAGTTAGAAAACATAAATTTAATTATATTTAAAATATTTCTATATTATTTCTCAGAGCAAAAGGCAATTTTAACAAATAAGGTGTTAAACCACAGAGATTAAAAACCAGTCTTTCCTGCTCTTTTCATGTCGGAAGCACCATAGTACTGTATGTTTAACAAATATATCAGATTCTTTTAGCAATCCCTAAATCTCCCATGTTGATTTATGGAAAGACATGTTAATTTAACTTAATATCATGTGATTATCCAGCCCACAAGAGCAACTGAGCATCTACCTTCTGCATAAGTCAGAATCTCCAAACCATATTTAAAGAGAGATTCACACAGAATATATTACAACAGTCCAATCTGGGTGTGGTTAGACACATTAGCCCTATTTTATCTGTATAAAGATGCGGCTGCCAAATCAGTTAAAACTATTGGAAGCCATACCTGGAAATGAATGACTACATATATGATGTTGAATCCAGAACAGAACACCAGCCCACAGCTATTCATTACAAGCAAAAGATCAATCCTATGGTAATTACATAATTTATTCAGGTGAGCAGATTTCCTGATCCCCAATGTCTCTTATCTGGATTATGCTTTAGTGTGTTTGCCCTCATCCACTCAAAACCTGCCTCTAGATATTTGTCCAGGGCTTCCACAACTTCTTCAGACCAGTTAGTGAAAACCAAAGGTAGAGCTGCATATCATCTGAATACTATGACTTTCCCCCAATGTTTTGATGTAGACGTTATAAAAGAAGTGAAATAAGATGAAGTTGTCAGACACCTAAAATGGACACAAGACAGAACACACAAAACACTACCTTCTGGATATATCTCTTCAGGGAAGAAAAGTAGAGCCATTGTAACACACGTTCCCAGTCCCATCACAACAAGGCATCACTGAAAAATGTTGTAGTCAGTGGTTTTCAAAGGCTGGCTAGACATCCAGAACAGAGTCACATTCCTACCCTATGTTGCCCAGTACAGATCATCCCACTGAGTCACTAAGGGCATTTTCATCCTGTAACAACTGAGGTGGAAGTATTATGTCATCCATCACCATTGCTCTTAGTAATGGTGCACTCAATTCACAGCCTGGCCTACATAACTTTTGAAGCCAACATGTGTTAGTTTTCATGGTTATTGAAATGTAGGTTATAAAACTCTGTGTCTGGTTTGCGGTTCCATCTGTTTAGCGCATGGGAAAGAGTGTGAATTGTATAGTAGCTGAGACCGATCCTGCAAAACAGGTTCTTGTTTAATGCTCAAAAAGAGATAAATTGGGGAAGGGGTGCTCTAAAGCAGCTCAGAACTGTCTCTAGCGCTAGAACACTCTGAAGTCTCTGTCTGTCTGTCTGTCTGTCTCGGTATTTAGCATCATATAAGAGGATAAGAAGAGCTATCCTGGATCATATTAGAGTCCTAAGCAACTGGCATTTAGAGGTGTGAAGGTGACCTGCTGCCATTTTGACTAATTCCCATCTTCCATAAAGGTTGTGACCATCACCACTGACCTGAAACTGCTAACATGTATCTACCAAATCAGTCCAGATTCCAGTATTACAAGAAGCCATATTTTGTGAAATTATGCAACAATTTACAAAAGTTTCACCTTACCTCTTTCTGATGATGCTTTCGAATGCTGAGAGGGAGTAACCTCAGAGCTAACTAATTAATATAGAATATATACCTCATACTGAATGCAAATACCATGCCTCCCCTTGTTTATTTACAGTTAGTATTGGATTTGAATTACATAACCAAGCCCAGAAGTTGTTATTTAATTACTATCTATTCCTTACGCAAGACAATTCCATCAGCAGCTGGGGCAGAGATCTTGAGACAGAAATCTGTTTTATTATTTCCAAACTATTCAGATCGTCCCCCACCCCCCAATTTGAGACAGACACAATTGTTGGAATTTCAATGAGGACCACAACTTTATTAACTATTTAACTTGTAAAACCATCCCCATCCTACAGTGGCTGAGCTAAGAGTCAGGGGATGTCATCTGCCCCTCTACTGCCTTTAGGGAGAGTCCCCTCACCCTAAATTGATCAACAATGCACTTCTGGCTGCCCCAAATTTCTGGAGTGACACTGTTTGGCAACTAGCCAGCAAAACTTGTAACCCCAATTGTGTAAGGCCATGGATGTCCCCCCCCCCCGGTCCCTCCTGCCCTAATCACTAAATCTAAGGATCTGGGTGACAGGGATGCTGGGCACAATTAACCACCCAATTTCAATGTGAACTCTCTATTGATAAATTCTCCATCTTCATTAAGGCGCCACTGTAGGTCGTCAAGGAAAATATTGTAACCAGAATCAGATATGTACACCCATCCAGTCTATAAAGGTCTATCCTTTCTACCTTAATATCAGGAAAGATCACTGAGCCAATCCTAAAATGCTTTAGCGACTTCTCAGTTCATGCCCCTCTGGGCTCTGTCAATACATCTTGGGTCACAGTTCTCTCTCCAAACCTTTCTGGGCAGCATCGCCGACCAGACCAACCAAACTTCAGGCCATCAGTCCTTTACCATGCAAGCAACTTTTAATATTTTCAATATCAGTTTTTTGCCTTTCACTCAGCCTAAATCATGTCTGCCCAGATGCACCACCATGACATCAGGGTGATTGAGCGTCACCACTTCAGCAAGACCCTTGCTCCAAGGTCAATATTTCTGTCCCATGCAGACTGGGTGCCACTGAAAAAATGAAACTGTGACCATAAATTTGGATCCGCTAATGATGCTCAGGCAACCTGCGAAGAAACAAACAGAGGGGGGAAATGTCAGGAACTGGCCTTTCACTATGGAAGTGGGTGAACATACATTTTAAACTCTTCAGAGGCCCACTGGTCTACTCTCTTAATGTCATGCACCAAAAAACCCAGGTCAGCTGTAGTGGACGCCACCCCTATGCAAAGTGTGTGTGGTCCAAAATGCACACCAATGACACCAGTGGCCTTCAGTGCCCTGAAAGTAACCTGCCAGAATTGAAATTTAGTTAAAGGTCTCAAGTCAGGGTCCTGAAACAATGGGCCCGAACCTGGACCCCTGACCCGCAGTTACTCACACATGGCATGTACCGGGCATAGTTCCATTCAGGAGCATCTGCCTGAAACCATTTCTTTGTCCTGTTTGGTCCATCTTGGACTTCTGAATATACACTGTCAATTGCTCATTTGTTTATTTATTTATTTATTTATTTATTTATTTATTTATTTATTTATTTATTAGTCAAACTTATTCATCGCCCTCCTCACCAAAGTGACCCAGGGCGATTTACAACAGAATCATCAATAACAGTTAAAACCAATTTAAAATCGTTAAGTCAAAAGTTTAAAATTAGCTAAAACAGATTAAAAGAGTAAAAGAGTAAACTAAACTTACAGCTAATAAATTGACATTAAGGACAAAGGGCTCAAATTAGCCCACGGGCTGGGGTGGTTGTGTCACCCCTCCCCCAAACCCATCCCGCCAGTCATCATTGAGCTTAATACTGTATTACTGTATTCCATGGCTGTCCGTGAAACATGTGTTGGGGAACCAACCACCAGTTTGCTGCTTCTCAGCACCTCAAAGAACGTCAAAAGCAGGGATGCCCATACTATGGCCCATGGGCCAGATGCGGCCCCTGATGCCAATTCATCCAGTCCACGACGCCCTCATTGCTCCTTGAAGAGGAAGTAAAACACACCCATATGGGCACATTTTGCTTCTGCTTCCAGGAGCAACGAGGGCATTGTGGGCCAGATGAATTGGTGTCAGCCCACAGGCTGTAGTGATGAGCCCCCTGAACCACATGTTTGGCCTACGGCTGAAAATTATGGGGCACCCCTGGTCAAAAGGGTGGATGCCTGGAATAACTTGGGCTTATATCTTCCCTGCATAGCTCTGACCACAAGCTAGCCAGCTTAACCATAATGTCATTGGGGGGTGGGGGGAGCTGCCTCTCCTGCCTGCAAGCAGAAGCTCCAGCCAGTCACAGCCATGCTTCTTCTTCACAGCAAATGGAGAGCCAAAATGCATCTCCTGTTTGTGCCTCCAAAAAAAGGCCATTGTGAGGGAGGGCCCCACTTAAATGGGGTCCTCGATTCCTGCCACCCCCTGGCCACTTGGTGAGCACTAATTGGTGCTCACCATGTGGAACTACTTGCAGGCAGGGAAGACAAAGAACCCCCACCCAGTGACTGTGCACCAGGCAGAGGGACACATTGTTATGAAACTTTGAGAATACTCACACTATGACATTAAATTAACTTCCAGTCCTCATGTTTGTCCTTGGTGTTTGTACAAAGTCCGTACAAAGTTTGGTGGCAGTGCAATCACAACCTGTTTTTGTCTAGCACTTTTTGAGACTTGGAAAAATTCATAGAATCATAGAGTCCAACCTGTTTCTCAATGCAGGAATCCGAATCAAAGCAGATCTGACAGATGGTTGTCCAATACTTTCTTGAATGTTTCTGGTGTTGGAGCACTGCCCACCTCTCGAAGGCAGTTAGTTCCACTCTCATACTGCTCTATTTTTCCTCTTGAAAATTACTCCAGTTTCTTTTCAATTTTTCCCTTCTCCCCTGGCAAAATTGTTCATTCACACACATTGGCATCGGCAGGAAGGATGGAACATGAACGGAACTGGCCACCCATAAGGAAATAGAGAACCTCTGCAGTTGTACTTTTAGTCATTGTGGTTTCAAGGTCCCCACAGCTGTTTTAAATGACTGGAAGAGCAATTGAGGGTGAGTGGAATCACAGGTCTATATTGCACAAGTCTATTTCATATTGGATCTTGGACAAATTCCAATGGAAGGAGATGGAAATTCATGCCACACATTTCAGATAACAATGAATCATTGTTATTATTACATTATTATTAATATATCACTCTGGTTTATGATGATGAGGATTACATACAGGTTGTTTGAGAGTTGCTTCCCACACTTAGATGAGGAAAGCTTTTGTATGAGTTTGCCTTACAACAGTCTGAATTTTAACACTCAACCACTTTAAAGCAAAACCATATATAAAAGTGAAATGCAAGTGAATGTAAGAACATGCAGGTATGATTTCCACTTTCTGGTGATTTTTTTATCTTAAGAAATTGATTGTGGAGGGAGAAGCAACTGGGAAGGCGGGACTGATGGAATGCCATGACCACTGTTTGTATAAACCTGTACACAAAGTTGAAGTAATGTATAAAAGATATAAAAATGCTGACACAATTCAGTTGTGACTGCAAGAGTTCCAAACTCACTTTGCTCTTGCCACACTGACTGCATCTGCAGTTAAGAGGGCCATGAGAAAACATTCTTTTCCTGCAGACTATGCTTTGAAATGAAGAGCAAGTGAGTGTGAGAGTGAGAGAGAGAGTGAGAGAGATGGCTATCTGCATACGACTAAAATAACTGAAGGGAAATTGGTGCATGTTCTTAGACAGCATACACATATGTTGCAGTAGGCATGCCCACTTGTGAGGAATACCCTCTTTCTATCTGCAGCTTGTTTGGGTACTTCCGCCATCAGCCGGGAGGATAAAGGAGCCTCCCGTAGCCACAGGAGGCTCGAAGATGCCGCAGCTGATGTGCCCTGCGCCCTCCTGGCCCTGCCACTGGCCAGGAGGATAAAGGAGCCTCCCGTGGCCACAGGAGGCTTGAAGACACCGCAGCTGATGCGCCCTGCGCCCCCCAGCCCACCACTGGCTGTGAGGATAAAGGAGCCTCTCATGGCCACGGGAGGATCGGAGACGCTGCAGCTGACACGCCCTGCGCCCTCCCAGCCCTGCCACCAGTCGGGAGGATAAAGGAGCCTCTCGTGGCCACGGGAGGCTTGAAGATGCCACAGCTGATGCGCCCTGCACCCTCCCAGCCCCGCCACCAGCCGGGAGACTAAAGGAACCTCCCGTGGCCACGGGAGGGTTGAAGACACCACAGCTGACAAGCCCTGCACCCTCCCGGCCCAGCCACTGTATTACTCTACTTCTTCACATGTTGGAGAAATTGTATCCCATGACACCATTGTGCTAATGTAGTATTTCTGATTTGTGGAAGCCAATTTTTATCCTTTGGCAAGTGCCAAATCTGATATTTTTATTTCTGCTTACTCAAGCTGTTGCACAAGCTTTCATACAATAGCTCTACAGTACATTGCAACATCATTACATTAGATATTGCTTGTGCTTGTTGTACTACATATATTTCTGTAATGTCTACCAGAACACATAGACACCGATAGAACAGTTTATCTTCTCTCTTAAATCTCCCTGTTTTGACCTAACCCTTCTGTTTGGGAATGTAGATTTTCTGTGGTTGTTGTTTAATTTTATTATGACTGTTAGCTGGCTTTATTATTAATTTTGTTCCTAGCTTATTATGTCACTCTGGAATATTTTGGACAAAGTGTGGATAAGAAGTATTTAAAATAACAGAATTACTGTATATGCTGGCGTATAAGACTACTTTTCCCCCCTGAAAAACATGCCTCCAATGGGGGGGGGGGTCATCTTATAAGCCGGGTGCACTTCAGTTGGGATAGACATAGCTGCCCATAGTGGCCTCCCGATGCCCACCCACCTCATTCTACATACCATCCAGAATCGTGCAGTATCCAGTGTGGCTGTGGCGAGCATCAGCAGTGAAACAGGGGTGCCAGCCTTTTCGGTGTGACCAGCCTGTTCTGCTCGGCAGGAAGTAGTGGTGCTCCATCCCGTCCCTTGTCTACACAGAGCTTGCACATGTGCACTTGCGCACTAGTGCCGGCCACAGGGAGATGTTGAAATCAAATCTGATGTTCTTTTATGTTTTATTTGGAGTGTGGAAAGTGTATGGAAGAGGGGATAGTCTTATATGGCGAGTATATGACAAACTCTATATTTTGAGTGGAAATGTTGGGGAGTCATCTTATACGCCCAGTCGTCTTATACACCGCCATATACGGTATTTGCAAATGCCATTTTGGTAGATTAAAAAAAGTATTTTGAGCTGAACAGTAGTATTTACTAATAAATACACTTGTACCTCTCTTAAAGAGCATAATGCATTCCCCAGGATTGCTCTTTAAGCGAGTTTGCTCTTTAAGCAAAACACCATTGTAAATGACCAATGGTGGTGGTGGGGGATTGTGAACCCTGATTTATTTGTTAACCAAGTTTTTGGTTGGTTTTATTTGTTAAGCAAAGCAAGAATTCAGAGAAAATTCTGCTCTTTAAGCGAGTTACTCTTTAAGCGAGGCGCTATTTATACGAGGTTTGACTGTACATGCAATAGGGACTGCATTAGGGAGTATATATAATAACATTTCTCAATCATGAAAGATAAAGAACATTGTACCACCAGTGAGGGCCTATCAGGTTAATGTGGCATGCTTGGGCATAGCTTAGAATTTAGTACAAATAACTGTTGTTTTCTCCACAGCCTCATGAGTTGCTTGCAGGCCACACAGTGAAGAGGATTCACCAATGGAAGCAGATTCCAGGTGAGAAGGAAGAATTATTGCTGGATTTGTTTGTGGTTACTCCTCACTGTGTGGCCTGAGATGGCTCCAAAGAAGAAGGCTGGTCAACAGGAGCTGGGACACACTCCGTCGCACGGTGCATGGGTCTTGAACATTGCCAAGCTCAGCATCGTAGCCTCTAAACCACTGCCACCCTGGTTTTATTTTGTTTTAATTCAAATGAATGTGTTTGTGGGAGGTGCATTTTGACGGTATTTTATGCACTTAAACCCTGTCAGAAAACGACATATTTTTCCTAATGTTCTCAAAGCTTGGTGTGGTTGTAGTATCAAATAGGCCTCAGAACAAATCCTTTGTCTTCTCTGAGCCTCAAGGCTGTGTTACAGACAGCATGTTTTCCAGTAATTCTTATCTTTCTAAGCTAGCTGAGATCCAATGTTTTGTCTATATGCCAGAACACTCTCTGTGCACGTGTGTAAACAATGTATTGCTGTGAGAAAGTTATTCTCTGTTGTTCTCTGTTACTCGATTGGCTAAAGGTAAACCACCTGACGGGAGATTCTCCATGTTTGCAGAGCTAGAAGGAGTTTGTTTCTGCTTCTCCATGAATTAAGACCTGTTTTTGATTTGAGAGCTTTTGTTTCTGGACCTCTATGGGCTAACATTCTTTTGCCTAGGAGCTATCCATTTTTGCTCCTTAAAGATGGTTACCTAGATTACCTGTGGACTGTATTGGACTGACCTATGCTACTGACTTTTATGCTTTATGAACCTGATCAATAAATCTTCATCATTTTCTTGAACAACGTGTCTTCATTGGACTGAAAGGGTAAGAGAAGCATTGCATTTCACACACCAGCCTTTGAACACGCTACCAAATTAAAACCCCTTGTGAATGATAAGTAGCTAAGAGCTGTAACTCTGTTTTGCCGGCCAGCCCACCCTTTGGAGGCTTTGGTTAAGGGGTTTTTTTCCAGAGCGAGGGCCAGCTGGTTCGTGACAAACCCTTTTTACTGCACTGGTCATTGACCGCAATAAAGTTTGACTGATTGAAGAAGGCTGGTCAAAGTACTGGTAAGAGACCATCAAAGCGACTGGCTAGGTTTTCCCCTAGTCCTTTGGTGTCTTCTTCAGATGATGAGGATTGTCATGGTCTTCGGGGCAACTGGTACATCCACCCCACGGGTAATGGGGGGGGGCTGTCAGTTCTACTCTAAATGGTTTATTAGAAGTTCAATTCCCACAGGTCATGTGAACAATAGGTCTGTAAATATAAATATGAATGTTTGGTGTGTGAGGCCAACCATGCATTCCCTGCTTGCCAAAAATTTAAACAAGCAGAGTGAGGGGGCAGGGACGATAGTATGGGGAAAAGGCCACCCGGACCTTTGTCAGGTCAATCAAAAGGGGTCCAGCCCAATTAAGTTGGATGTGTTAAGGGTATGGCTCATGTATTACCCCAAAAGACATGTGGCACAGTTTTTGCAGGAAGGTTTCACTTTCAGTTTTCACATTGGGATATGAGATGAGCGGGTAGCAAAATGAGCAGAAAGTCTCAAATCAATATTAGGTAGGGAGGACATGGTTATGGAAAAGATTGCAAAGGAAGTACAACTCGGGTGCATTGTGGGTCTTTTTCCACACACCCCTCTGAGCAATGTGTGGTTATTTCCATGAGGTTTAGTCCCTAAAAAAAAATCAGTGGGTGATTTTTGTATTATTCATCACTTATCATACCCAGAGGACAGGTCAGTTAATGATGTTATACCGACTGAAATTTGCTGTGTTAAATATGTGTCATTTGACGCAGCAGTCAGCGTGGTACGGGCTTGTGGAGTAGAACCCTTTATGGCTAAATGTGATATTAAAGCTGCATTTCACTTTCTGCCAATCCAGCTGGATGGTTTTTGCTTGCTGGGATTTCAGTTCAATGGCAGTTTTTACGTTAACAGGGTCCTTCCTATGGGATGCACAATCTCCTGTGTGCTTTTTTGAATTGTTTAGTACTTTTTTGGAATGGGCACTAAAACAGCAGTCAGTGTTGACTTCCATAGTACAGTAATACCGCGGATTACGATTGCATCGGATAATGCAAGAATCGGATAAAGATGCAAGTTTTTTGGAAAAAACTTGCATCGGATAACGATTCTTTTAGCGTTGTCCAATGCAATGGTCTGTGGGTGTGGGGTGGTTTGGGTAGAACTACCCAATCCACCCCCCACCCGCAGTGGTCTCTGCCACTGCAGTAGGGTTGGGGAAAAGCACCCACCTTTCCCCGACCCTACTGCAGTCGCAAAGCCTCCTTGTCTCTTTCTCTCCCTGTATTTAAACTACAGGGAAGGGGGAAAGAGAGAGACGTGATTGGTTCTCCCTCTATTTAAACTACAGGAAGAGAGAGGCTTGTCTTTTAAATATAGGGAGGGGAAGAAAAAATACAACCCTCTCTCTTCCTGTAGTTTAAATTTAACCGCTGCGGGCGGGGGGTGACTTTAAATGGAGGGAGGAAAAGTTCTTTCCCTGCCTGCCTTTAAAGCGGTTTGTCCCTGAAGTCAGGGCTTTTTTTTTTTTTTTAGCATTGTTCGATGCATGCATCGGACAATGCTAAAAATTGGATAGCGTCATGACTTGTGGAACCAAGTCATAACATTATCCGGGGTATTACTGTACATTATTTGGATGATTTTCTAAAATATGTTCAGGAGCAGGAATGAAGGTATGCCAGGAATTGATGGCTTGTTTGGAGACTGTATTCTCAGAAATGGGTGTGCCACTAGCACCAGAGAAATCGGAATGTCTGTCAACCTGCATTTTCTTTTTGGGAATTGAACTTGACTCTGAGGATCACTTATCCAGACTTCCTTTAGAGAAGTTGCTGTATTTGAGGCACAGGATTCAGCTGGTGATGCAAAATAAAAAAAGTTACATTGCAAGAATTGCAAAGACGAGTAGGACATCTCAATTTTGCTTGCAGGCTTGTTTCATCCAGGAGAGCTTTTCTCAGGCATCTTTGTGATGCCATGATAGCGCTTACCTGCCCTTCACACAAGAAAAGAGTTTCGGCTACAATGTGAGCAGACCTGGGGATGTGGGAGGAGTTTTTGTACTATTTCAATGGAGTTTCATTTTGGAGAGCCAGTCGGCTTCTGGGCTCTTCCTTGCAGGTACACACTGACGCAGCAGGGGCATCCGGTTTTGGCATTTATTTTCAAGGCTGATGGTGTTGTGGTACGTGGCTGGCAGTGTGACATTTGAATGAAATTATGAGAGACTTGACATTTCTGGATTTTTTTCTATAGTTGGTGCCCTGTGGTTATGGGCAAATGAGTGGACCGATTCCATGGTCACTTTTTGGTGCAACAACTTGGCAGTGGTGCTACATTGTTTTGTTCCTTGCAAAACATGTTCCTGGTTTGCAAAATGAAATTGCTGATTCTCTATCTCGTCAACAGCTACAAAAGTTTGGGAGTCTGGCCCCAGAGGTGTGCCTGCAGCAGGAGCCCCTGCCACAGGAGATATGGCAGCTGGTTAATAATGATTAGGTTATGCATGCACAAACAACTTTCAATAGCCCAGTTGGGGTAATAGATTGTGATATTTAGACATTTTTTAAAGCAATAAATAATAAGAAATTGGGCAATCATTTCATTCATTCATTCATTCATTCATTCATTCATTCATTTATATTTATATTGCTGCCCACTCGCCGTGGTGACTCAGGGTGGCTTACAGACAATACAATCAATAATAATAATAATAATAATAATAATAATAATAATAATAATAATAATAATAATAATAATAATAATAATAATAATAATAATAATAATAATAATAATAATAATAATAATAATAATAAATGTTGGTGGGGGTTCAGGATGGCAGCGAAACCTCAGCCTCCCACATCGTTTTCTTCACCCCCTGGCCATTGGTGTGTGTGTGAGGGGGAGCCTCAGCCTCCCACATCTTCTTATATCATAGGTATAGGGAACCCTGAGTACAGTAATTACAGTAATTATTTTGGGTTGAAAGGAATTTTGTGGAAGAAACTCTGCTTAGGGAACACCCAAATGAGGCTCCTTTCTTGACCCCAAGAGCTGGGGCAGCGCTGGGCACTCAATCTGTTGTGCAGTATCTGGGTCTTAAAATGCCAACTTAACAGCCTTCCAACTAACAAGGTGAGCTTCTTAACCACTGAGCCACCAGTGGTTAAGATGATGAGCTTGGAGAGTGGAAGGTCAGGTTTGAATACTTGAGGGCTGCACTTGGGGACATGAAAGGAGCCTCATGTCCCCTGAGGGGAGTTTCTCCAACAAAAGTCCTTTCAACCCAGAGTTATCTCTGACACAAAATTATTATTATTATTATCAGTATGTGTTACAAGATGATGGGTACTATGATTGCATACTATGATAGCAGTGAATTTGCATTTGTTTTCAAATGTTTGATTGTTTCTCTGTTACAGATATCCAGCACAGGCTTCCGGTTACTGCTGTTATTTTGGGAGACAGCCAAATATGTTTGGCAGCATGAAGGGCGGAAGAAACCGTGCATGGTCTGCAGATGGGCCTTCCTCGTTTTTGGACCCGGGGGATTGGTATCCCTGGTTTGAGATGGAGGGATGTGGTCATGTGGGTGGGAAGGTTGGTATCACATGGGCCCCCAACTGTCCTGCTGCTTCATGTAGGAAGAGAGGACATGAGGGTGGTATCTGAGGCAGTTACGTTTGAGGCTGCTGGGCATGCCATTAAGGCAGTTGCAATTATATGGTCAGGAACAATCTTGGCATATTCAGAAATACTGTACTACCCCTTTGGCATGATCCAGGGTACAGTTTTTTTTTTTTTTAGGCAGTCTGGAATGGTCTTGTTTGTTCCTTAACAGACAAATAGGTAAGACCGTGATTACCATGTGAGGGTATGTCATTACACACCCAAACATTTCCAAAGACAGGCTGGAAATGTTCAGAGAAGAAGATGAAGAATTGTCCATTGTGGGATGTGTTTATTTTCTGGATGATCTTTGGAGGAGTCTTCGAACCACTCCTTTGTAGTGGGGGGGGGGGGGCTCGCAGATCACTAAAGTGTCCTTTGGCCTGTGGCAGGTAGTGTGGTCATTAGAGTCCCATAAGTGCCCAGGGTTAAACACAGGACTTCAGAAGAAACTGTTCCTGGGTGGGGCTGACACTTGGGGGATGTGCCTACCTCTTCCAGTCCATGCATCAGCAGGATGGTCAGTAGCAGATGGGAGGGGAGTCCAGTGAAGGACTTGGCCAGCTGGGCACAAGGGAAGGATGTAACGAAAACATAACACTGACTGCACTGTGATGACTCCTGCTGAAGATCATTTAAGTGGAACAAGTTGTTTGGTTCTAGAGTTATAGTTAAATAAAGGTGGCCCTAATTTTCAACCAACACTGGTGTCTGAGTCTTTCTTGAAATTTGGGTGGCAAAGGAACATAGGTGGTGCCCTTAAACTGAAGGACATTTGAACATGCAGTTAGTAGGTATATCTTAAGGTGCTGAGATGTGACAAACATTTAATGGTGGCCTGCTCTGATTCCCATTATGAAATATTACTTTGGACAGAACTCAAATAATGTTCACACAAAGTTGCTTATTTTGCCACAGCTAATTTTAATAGATGAAGCACTGAAGTGTCTGACAGTTGTGCAGTCAGGCATGTGACCAAGCACCTGCTGAGATGTGTCCTGCCACTATGTCAGTTAACCACATTTATCCACTGCAAGTTGTAACAGCTTTATATGAACACTTATAGCAGGGGTTCTCAACGTATTCAAGCCACAGGCCAAACCATGTCCCCTCAGACAGCTGAGCGGACTGGATTGGTGGTTTCCTCCACCATAAACACTGTCATAAAATGTGTCTGTGGCTGCCATAAATGCATTTACAATGGCTGCAGACTCATTTATGGCTGTCATAAAGATGTTTACTGCAGCCATAAATGAGTCCACGGCTGATTCTGGTGGCAGTGGTGGTGGCAGTGGTGGTGGTGGTGGCAGCTGGAGTGAAGTTGGGGGCCGGATTTTTTGGTGCCATGGGTCGTAGGTTACGAACCCCTGACTTATAGGATTCTGGTCTTTATTAATTCCTGGTGATTTAGCAGATGTATTTATCAAATATGTCAGCAGCAGAAAAAAGTAACAAGTTGCAATAAATGTTCCCAGACATACAGAAATTTTCTGAGAAAGCAAGTGTGTTACATTAAAAGTAACATTTTAAATCATTTTGAACAATATGTATTTTAATTTATCGTAGGGGATTGTCAGACTGCAGCCGCAATCCTGCGCACCCACACTAGGGAATGAGCTGCATTAAGTGGGGACAAGAATATTCAGAAGGGTTTGAAATTAGCTCTAAGCATATTGTTATGCAAATACTGTTTTTTAAACTCAGTGTTACACTACTGTGTGCAAGATACAGGATCCTACATGCAATAGCTCTCTGCTTGGCTAAAATCAGGTATCTGTGGGACTATTGTGTTAGTTTTCAGTTACTATGTTGAGTAGAATTTTCTAGGCATATAGAGGGTATCTCAGAGGAAGGTAGCAAAGGTGACAGGACTTGTAATATTTCACCATGGAAAGTTGAATGAATGGAGCTAAAATATACTTACCTGGGAGCAAGTGTTGCTATATATAGTTAGCTAAGAGACTGATCTGCCCTGAAAGTTAGAATAATTGTTTCAAGAATCACTACAGAACAGACAAGCAGTGGCTTCAAATCACAGCCATTTAGAACAAGTATGAGAGGATGCTGGGCAATACTGTCCTATAGTAGGTAATGGTGGGATTGAGGGATCGAGGTAATGTCACGCACCCTTAAATTCTGAGAAGGCTATTCCTATGAACCACTGAACTAAGTGAACCTCAAAATCCATTTTCAGCTCTGATGCCATCATCGTCATCGACTGCTACTCATATCCAAGCATACATCCCCCCCCCCCCCGGACGTCATTTTCTCAGTTGATGAATGTGTCTCTGGTGACTCCATAAACTGATCCTGCCATTAAACATGTGGCCACACACTGTGCACTGAATAGATGGTGGAGGGTGTGGTTGAGTTTGATGACGGTTTTGTGCTTGTCGCTTAGCCTCTTCATGTCTGCGGTGTTCTCCTTTGAAGTGATTGGTAGCAGCAGAGATGGTTTGGCACCAAAGTGGGCAATCTACAGCTGCTGCCTCCCACTTTTGGGTTTATAACTGACACCTTTATGGTTTGTTTCAGCTGGTCCTTCTAATGCTTCAAAGGAGCTCTGCAAAACCTTGTAGCGGAGCTAAGTTCCCCATAAAGAATTTGACAAGGAAGCCTGAAATAGTCCATATGGAGGACATGCCCTATCCATGTAAGACAATGGCCTATGATGGAAGCTTCAATGCTATTTACATGTGCCTTCCTGAGGACCCACTTGGTGTTCAAGATAGATCAGCAGCCATGTTAGTCTGTGGTTCAGGCATATCAGAAAACAAAACAAAAAACACTGTAGCACTTTAAAGACTAACTGCTATATTTTTACCATCTGAGATTGTAATACTGAACTCTGGAAGGGTTGTCCTTGGGGCAGATTGTTCAAGTACCTTGGGTTTTTGAACATTTATGGTGAGGCCAAAATGATCACCTGCCTTCTTGAAACAGTTGACTGACTGTTGCAGCTTCTCAGGTGTGAGAGCAGGTGATGCAGTATCATTAGCATATTGCATTTCCGTTATCCTGTTAGCACTTGTTAGTCTTCAGGAGTGTAGTCTGACCAAATTAAAGAGTCCTCCATCGAAGTGGTATTTAATCTCTAGACCTGTGTTGTTATTAGGTGTTTCATAATGCATGGCAGCCAAGTAAAGGGCAAAAAGGGTTGGCGCAAGCACACAGCCCTGCTTCAATCCATGGGTGATTGGGAAGGCATCTGATATGCTGTTTTGATGGAGATTCCTCCCAGATATGCCATCATGAAGCATCTGGACCAGATCTACAAAATGCTCAGGGCAACCAAAGAGTCTCAGCACAGCCCACATAGCAGGTCTCGGGACAGAATCGAAAGACTTTGCCAGGCCATAACATACTAAAAAGAGCAGATTTTATTGCTCTCTGCATTTTCCCTGAAGATGTCTGGCACAGAAAATCACGTCCATTATGCCTTGGGAAATATGGAAATCACATTGAGATTCTGGGAGGACCCTTTCGGAGATAACTTGCAGGCAGCTGAGCAGGATTCTTGCGAAAACCTTTCCAGTGATGGATAACAATGATATGATGCCATACTACTCATATTTAATTAGTTGTCATTAGCATAACTGAAACATTTTGATCAGTGATTCAAGGTGGCATCCTCCCAGCAGTTGCATGCCTGTGTGTGAGGTTGGTGTGTTGAATGGATTTGCATAGGTGGGGGTATAGTTGCTAATCGCAGAGTGCATTACTCTAGTTCATCAAGGTGCTTTTAGTGAGAAATTGACATACCCAGCCTGTTTTAATAACTGTAAGTAATGAATCTTGTTTGATGTACCTTTAATAGAGCAGATCTTGCCCAAAGGAGGGATGGGTGTGGTAGATACTCAGGCCTGTGAACCCATCTCTCTAGCATCTCTGCATCACTAATTGGTTTCCATATTTCTCCCATAGTTGGGAACCAGACACATTGACTTTGATTTCTTCTGCTCAGAGCTAAGGAAAGTCACAGCTTTTACAGTTCTGAGGAACTGAGTGTATCTTGGCCATTCCCTCTCATTTTAGGGCCCTTCCCAGTCCTGAAAACTATCTTCTGAGTAATTCTTGTCAGGACCTAATGGTAGAGCTTGTTATGTTTCATATACAGTACATTGAAATACCAGGATGAGTTCTTGGCATCTTTATTTACCTTAGCACAGGGGTGGTCAAACTTTTCCTCCCACAGGCCAGACCATGCCCCATCAGACAGCTGAGCGGGACAGAGGCATGGTTCCTCTCACTGCTTCCGCCACTTCCAGTGGTGGTGGGAGTGGGTGTGGTGCGTTTCACCACATTTTTGGCTGTTTTCACCACATTTTCACCACATTTTTGGCGTTTCCTATGCAACTTCAGCACTTCCGCTGCAGTTTTGGCACTACCGGTGGCAGCAGCAGGGTCTTCACCATAGGCCTGATTAATTGGCACTGTAGGCTGATTCCAGCCCATGGGGCTATAGGTCGGGAATCCTGCCTTAGCACTTTCCACATCCTGAGCTTTCCAGATCTGTGTCCTCCCAAACCACTGTGCTGGCTTGGGAAAGACTGATGGGAGTTGTAGTCTGATACTCAGGGTAAGTAAAAACTGCTGGAAACATGCAGACAGTCACAAGCCTCATTGGTGGACCCAATGGTCTTGCAGCATAAGCCAGCTTCCTATGACAGAGAGTTCAATGCAACTGATTGATCTAAGTATTTCCACAGCTACCTTTGTAGTAAAACAGGAACAATAATTACTTTGACTTTTTGTTTTAAATTCTTTATTTATAAATTTTCAATAAAAATGAAACAATAAAAAAAACAGACATACAATACAAAAAAGATTTCACAGGAGTACTACACTTAATATACATTGAATACAAAAAAAATGGAAAGCTATGATATATTTTTCAACTTTTATATCACCACTCTTCAACCAATAATTCTAATACCTCTGTATATCTACAACATATATTCTTCATTACTTAATTCACCTCTGTGCTATGTACAATGTCCAGGAGGGTATATCCATTTACATTTTCCAAAAATTAATTTGTTCTGGTACAGGGTTAACTCCTTTATTTTCAACAATCACATATTCCACAAATTTCCTCCAGATTCCCCAAAATCTGTTTACTTGAACTATGCCTTTCTTAACATTTAATTCCCATGTCAATTTGTTGTTAAGAGCTAATTCCCACATTTCCTTGTACCAATCTTGTATATTCAATGTCACGTTACTTTTCCAATTTTTTGCTATACATTGTCTTGCTGCGGACAGCATCACAGCCATCAGCTCTTTACCATCATTACTTATCTTATATTTATCCACATTTGTTATCAATGCCGTATCTGGTCCCAATTCTAACCACATATCCATTATATTTTCAATTTCTTTTTCAACCTTACCCCAAAATTCTGATACCACGTTACAATTCCACCACATGTGTACATATGTCCCAGTTGAATGCTTGCACCTCCAGCATTTGTTGCTTATTTCCTTATTTATTTGATGCAGTCTAATTGGGGTCAGATACCATCTCCAAAGCATCTTGAAATTATGTTCTTTTACTCTTACAGACATAGTTCTCATTATTCTTTTTTTCCATTTTCTATGCCAACTCTCTTCCGTAATTGTCTTATTAAGATCTTGTTCCCAAATGTTCTTTAAAACTTCCTGAATTTTCCCTCGTTTGTTCATTATCTTATAAATTTTGCTGACTATCCCTTTAATTCCCATATTTCCTTTTCTTATTTCAACCAAGAGTTTTTCAAAAGTTGTAAGTTGTCTGTCTAGACTATTATAAGATAAGAATCTCTTATTCCAATTATTTATCTGGAGAATCTGAAACCAGTTTAATTTCAATTGTAAAAAAAGTGCCTTTCTTTTCTCTAAATCTCTACAAATCTTCAGCCAATCTTTTAACAGTGAAACCCCATTTTCTAATAAAATTGCCTTAGAATCTCTATCTAATTTAATTGGGAAGTTATTAAAATCTTCTAATTCTACAGTTGGAGAAATCCCTGGAGTAAGATCTTCTCTTACTCCATTCCATTCTTCTATAGTTGTTTTTATCATCCTATTCTGTATCCCTTTATATTTTTTACCATCAATTTTACTTAAAAATATGGCTTTACCCACTTGTGAGAAATCTCTCTTTTCAATTTTTTCCCATATTGATTCTTCCCTCATCAAGATTTTTACAACATTTCTTACTTGAAAAGCTCTATAATAATTATGTATGCTTGGAATTCCCAATCCCCCTTCTTTTTGAGGTATGTACCACAGTTGTTTAGATATCCTTGCTCTTCGTTTCTCATTACAAAAGTTGTTTATAATTTTTTGATATTCTTCCAATTCTTTATTGTTATGTTTTATTGGTAAAACGTCAAATAAAAAATTTAATTTAGGCAATAACATCATTTTGCTTAAGGCTATCCGGCCGAACCATGATAGGTTTAATTTATTATATTGTGTTATTTTCCTTTCAATATCTTTCTTTTGCTTTAGATAATTTAACTTTTTAAGTTCCCCAGTTTTGCTTGAAATCGTTATTCCCAAATATTTTAAATTAGATTTGACTTGTATCCTGTATTTTTCTTTAATATTCTCTTGTTCCTCTTTTTCCCCGTTACAATATATCATTTCTGATTTCTCCCAGTTTACTCTCAGACCAGTTGTTTCTTCAAACGTTTTTAGATGCAAATATATTCTTTCTAATGCCTTCTTTGGTTGCTTTACAATTATAAGTGTATCATCTGCATATAAATTTATTTTATTATCCTCTATTCCACTTATTTCCTCATCTTGACGTATAGCATTAGCTAAGAACTCCATTGCCATTATAAACAAAACTGGGGATAAAGGGCACCCCTGATGGGTGCCTGCTTCCAATTTTATATCCTCTGTATATGTATCATTAATTTTGACTCTAGCTGTTCCTTGTTGGTATAATTTTGTAATTACACTCTGAAATTTATTACCAAATCCATATAGATCGATCATTCCATGGATTGTAGCCCATTGTAACGAATCAAATGCTTTGAATATATCAAGAGATAAAAATCCTACCTTCTCTTTTTTCCTTTCTGTGGAATCCAACAAGTCCAACACTCTTCTTACCAAATCTGACATATATCTATTTTTCACAAATCCTGCTTGATCTTTATTAATATATTCATCTATAAAACTACCCAATCGCTTAGTCAATATTGTAGTGAAAATTTTTGCGTCTTGGTTAATTAATGAAATTGGCCTGTATGATTCTACTTTCTCCAGATCTTTTCCTGGTTTAGGAATTAAAGTAATGATCGATCTATTCCATGAATTTGGAATTGGTTCACCTTCCAGAATTTTATTAAATAATTTACATAACTTTGGAACAATCACTTCCTTAAATTCCTTATAAAATTCGGCCGGTAACCCATCTTCTCCTGGCGCCTTATCTGCTTTTAATTTTCCAATAACTTCCCAAATTTCATTTTGTGTGATTTTCTCCTCCATTTTGTTTCTATGTTCTTCTGAAATCCTATTTATTTGTTGTTTATCAAAGTATTCTTTAAGTTTTGCTATGGTTACATCCTTTTTTGAATACAGATCTCAATAAAAATTTTCAACAATTTTGACTTTCTCTATGCTCTTATTACACCTTTTCCCTTTTTTATCTATCAGTACACCAATCTGACTCTTAACCTTCTTTTCTTTAGCTGCTCTTGCTAACAATTTCGAGTTTTTATTGCCAAATTCAAAATATTCTCTTTTTAAAAAAATTAGGTCTTTCTTAACTTTTTCCATATCTTTTCCTTCTAGTTCTTTTCTTATTTTTTGAATTTTTCCAAATATATCTTGCCTTTTAGTCCTTGCATGCTCCAATTGATATTCTTTTAATTGTTTTTCCAATTCCTGATATCTACTTCTATTTTATTTGTTTCTTGTACTTGTGATTTTTATAGATTCACCTCTAAAAACTGCTTTCATAGTATCCCACACTGTGCTGTAACTAACCTCATTATTATCATTCCATTTCCAACTTTCTTCCCATTTTTCTATTATCGCCCAGCGGCCTTGTTCCGGGTGACCAGGTCCCTCCTCGGTAGAGGGGGCCCAGGCCCTGGATGGCAGGGATCGGCTGAGGATTTTGCTGATTATCTGGCGGAGAAGATCGCTCAGATCCGCTCGAAGCTGAATCCCAGCGTGGAACATACGGAGCTGGGGTTGACCATGGCACAGTCTAGCCATGTTATCTGGGATCGGTTCGACCCTGTTGGCCCTGAGGAAGTGGACAGGCTTCTTGTATCTGTTCGCGCCACGACCTGTGCACTGGACCCTTGCCCTGCCTGGTTAATTAAAGCTTCCAAGACCGTGGCAGCTGGCTGGATCGAGGCGATTATCAATGCTTCGTTAAAAGAGGGGCATTTTCCAGCACCTTTCAAACACGCTTTAGTGCGCCCCCTCTTGAAGAAGCCGTCCCTCGATCCCACGGTAATTTCCAACTACCGTCCAGTGTCCAACCTACCTTTTTTAGGTAAGGTTTTGGAAAAGGCTGTGGCGCTGCAGTTACAGGAAGTCCTGGATGAAGCGGATTATCTGGACCCGTTTCAGTCAGGATTCAGGCCCGGATATGGTACCGGAACCGCACTAGTGGCTTTGGTGGATGATCTCTGGAGAGAACGGGACAGAGGGGAACCGTCTGTCCTTGCTCTTCTCGATCTCTCAGCGGCTTTTGACACTGTCGATCATGGCATCCTTCTGGGAAGGCTCCAGGGTCTGGGGATCCAGGGCACTGTGTTGTCCTGGTTCTCCTCATTCCTGAGGGGCAGGACCCAGTCGGTGTGCCTGGAGAATGAGAAGTCCAGCCCTAGGCCCCTCCAATATGGGGTGCCTCAGGGCTCGGTACTTTCTCCTCTCCTATTTAACATCTACATGAAGCCACTGGGTGAGATCATCCGTTCCCACGGGGTTAGGTATCATCAATATGCAGATGATACCCAGTTATACATCTCTGCCCGTGGGGACCCAAGCGGTGCGGTGGAAGTCCTTTCCAGGTGCCTGAAGGCTGTTAAGGTCTGGATGGGGGACAACGGGCTACAGCTGAATCCCGGCAAGACTGAGTGGCTGTGGGTACGGGGTCCTGTGTTAACACAGGAGTTGCCACCTTTGGTGCTGGATGGGGCAGTTCTGCCCCAAACAGACCCGGTGCGTAATCTGGGGGTCCTCCTGGACTCACGGCTACTGTTCGAAGAGCAGGTGGCAGCCGTGGCCAGGAGGGCTTTTGCACAACTTCGTGTAATACACCAGTTACGCCCCCTCCTCCTTGCTCATGGTCACACATGCCTTGGTCACCTCCAGACTTGATTAATGTAATGCGCTCTACATGGGGCTGCCCCTGATGACCATCCGGAGACTCCAGCTGGTACAAAATGCGGCGGCCCAGGTAGTGGTGGGGTGTGGGCATTATGCTCATGCTTCGCCACTACTCTGGGAACTGCATTGGTTGCCAGTATGTCTCCGGGTGCAATTCAAGGTGCTGGTTATTACCTTTAAAGCCCTATATGGTAGTGGGCCAGGATACCTAAGAGACCGCGTCACCCCAAGAACATCTGTCCGGCCCACCAGGGCGGATCGGAGAGGCTCCCTTGTTGTTCCTTCAACGAGAGAGGCGCATCTCGCCTGTACTAGGAGGAGAGCCTTCTCCGTGTCCGCCCCGACCCTCTGGAACCTCCTGCCCACCGAACTGCGCCTGCAGACGGAGCTCTTGCCCTTCCGGAAGGGCTTGAAAACCTGGCTGGCAGGACATATTTGGGGACCTGGGAACATGGGTTCCCATATTAAGTGGCTTATTTAAGGAGTGCCATTCTGGGTCTGAACTATGGGAATACTGGCGTGCAGTTTTGTACTGTTTTTAACTTTAGATAACTTTTAAACTTTTACGATTTTATATGTTTTTATCTTTTACCTTTATTTTATCATGATGTAAGCCGCCCAGAGTCGGGTTCTCCCGAGTGGGGCGGGGTAATAAATTTAATAAATAATAATAATAATTATATAATTCTTAGTAGCTTGCTCCTTAAAAATTTTCGAATTATATCTCCAGCTGTACATTTTCCTTCCAGGGCCTTCTAATTTTATATCCATTATTATTTTTGCATGGTCTGATTCTTTAATTGTTCCTATCTCTATATCTTCCACCAATCTATTCAGACCTTCTGTAACAAAGATATAATCAATCCTGGAATACATATTATGCACTTGAGAGAAGTATGTATATGCTCTTTCCCTGCCCTTAATTTCTCTCCACACATCTTTTAGGCCCATTGTGTTGATCCAGTTATCCAATATATATTTTTTGCTCTTTCTTTTGTCCCCTGTGCTGTCCATATCAGATCTTATTAGATTAAAATCCCCCGCTATTATCATATTCATAGTCCCTTCTTTACTAATTTTGCATTTTATTCAAAAATTGCTCCTGGTTATCGTTTGGTGCATAAATATTAACAAATGTCAATTCTTCATCATCTATATTTCCTTTGATTATTAAATACCTTCCTTCTGGGTCTGAAATGGTTTGTGTCATATTGTATCCTATTTTATCAGAGATCAATATCGCTACTCCTCTAGACTTGGATGAACCAAATGCCATTTCATAAATTTGCATTCCTTTCAAAACTAATTTGTTTACATCCGCTGATTTTTGATGGGTTTCCTGTAAAAAAATAACATCCGATTTATCTTTTTAAAGCGCTAACTGTAATTTCTTTCTTTTCAATACATTGCCTGTACCCTTTACATTCCATGAGACTACTTTAATGTTTTTAATCATCTATACTTGACCTATTTTGATTTGTAGAACCTTCTCTGGACGTGCAACTGCAACCCAACACTGAAAAGTCAATAGAAAAAAGAACTAAATACCTACCCTTAACTAAACTAAAGGACTTACCTATATCAAAATTGTTGAACCTCCCCACTCTTCTTTTCAGAGTCTCACCTTCATCTTCTAAAGAGGGGAGGTGGGAACATGAAAAGGATGGCATGGTCTTATAACGGTCCCCATATTTGCCCTCCCAGCTCCACCCATCTCTTCTTCTCTTCCCCCCTTCCCTCCCTCCCCTCCCCCCTATTTAATAAAAATAGAAGAGAATCAAAAGACATAGAAAAAGGGAAAATAACATTTAAACAAGAAATAATAATAATAACTGCTCACTCCACCACTACCACACTCACAGAATCATCAGTACCTCCCGTAGCTCCCTCCTCTTCTTCCTCTCCAGCTCTGTCTCTTTTTATAGCTCCAGATTCCAACAGTTCTTTTCTTAAAGACATCCATTCCGGCGTTCCCACCTTGACCAGGCCAATCTGACACAAGTACTCTAGTACATCCATGTTTGAATCAACAACGTGCAACTTTCTGTCGTAGTAAAAACATATTTGCTGTGGAAATCTCCAACTATATGTAAGCCCTCTGGCTCTCAAAAGTTTTGTCACTGGTTTCATTTTGTATCTCCAAACCCGTTCTTCTGGAGCAATATCATTGTAGACTTCCACAGCGGACCCATCTATTTCCAGAACGCCAGCACCAGCCTGTTTAATAAAAGCCATCACCCTAAGCTTATCACCCCAATTTGCAAATTTGACCAAAACATTTCTTTGAAAATTCTTACCTCTCCTTCCCCCCCACCCTGAAGGCACTTGCTATATCTTCTGCAACAAAATCTTTTCCCATTTTAAGAGAATTTAGCCAATCAACTACTCTTTCCTTCAGCTTGTCTGGCGTTCGTTCAGGTATTTTTCGAATTACAATATTTTGCTTGCGCATACCTTCTTCCACCATATCTAATCTTTTTTCTTGTGAACCCACTTTAAGATCAATTTCCTTTGTTTTAGACTCCAATTCTTTCACGTCGAGCTGCAATGCTTTTACATCCTTCCATGTATTCTTCATCATGTTTTCAATCCTCTTTGAATTATCTTTGACTTCCCTTGATAAATCATTCAGAATTGTAGCCAGGCTTTGAAAATTAGTAGTTGTTATTTCTCTATCCTTCCTCAGTTCTTGAAAGTTCTCTGACATCGACTTTTCCATATTTTCAACTTTCTGCATAAATTTCCCAATTTCTAAATGAAAATGCACGTTTTCTCCTGATGAGCTCTCGGCCATTGGTGGTGGTGTTTGTACGTCTCTTTGTTCTTTTTGTTCCCTCTGTTCTTTTTGTTCTCTTTGATCCTTTTGCTCTTTCTTCTCCTTTCTTGTTTCAGTCCTCTTAGGTCTAACAACTTCTTCCTCCTCTCTACCCTTACCCCCCCTCCATGGTTTGTATCGACCAGTGTGCAAGACCAATACTTTTAACAAATTGTTTCAAAAAAAATTACTCTTTCCTTCTTCTCTCTTTTCTCTCTTTTTTTCTTTTTTTTCCTTTAATAAATCCTAGTTAAATTTGTTCAACCAATTTTCAAGATGGTATTGCACACTAGCAAAAACAATTCTTCTCAAATCTTCAAAATCGTCAATTGATAATTGCCAATTACCAATCAATATAATTCCTAATAAATTTAATTTAACACAATCAGTAAGTTACAATTCAGATCATGCGGTTTCAATTATTATATCATAGTCAGTATTTATTGTCTCTAATCAATTCCTAATCAATGATAATAATTTTTTAGAGTTATTTTATAATAAAATTCAATCAATTTAAGCAATATAAATACAATTTAATTTCAACAATTTATCCAATTAATATCAATTCAAATTCAATTGCAGTCAAATTCGAGTCAATTAACTTCAATTGTTACTCACAAATCAATATATACTATCTCTAATCAATTTCTAATAGCTAAATTCCAATCAAACAATTTAATCTATGTGGTCCCAAATTAATACCAAATTAATTCCAAATTGATACCAAAAAGAGAAAAATTTATATCACTGTTAAATTGATAAATTGATTAAAATAGCAATATTTAAAATATACCTTTTATAACTGATTGGGGGGGAGGGATCAGAGGAGAGAACAAAGTAAGAAGTAGAAAGAAAAGAGTTCCAATACCAAATTACAAGCTTATATGAACAGAGCAAAATATAAGTGTATACATACAAAGTACTTATTATAAGGCCCGCTTCAAAATTTATTTAAGTATTATTATTTAGCCAGAAAAGAAAAGGAAGAAGGAGAAAAAGAGGAACAAAGCTAAGAAAAGACAAAAGAAAGGAATTACTCAGAGAGAATAAAAGCCTTTAATATAGAAAAAAAGAAAAAGAAGGAAGAAAAAAGCTATCGCTTTCTTCCCACTCCCTCCCCAAAAGGAAAAGAAAAACCGGGGAGGGGGGGAGAGAAAGCAAAAAAAAAAAAGAAAAGAAAAGAAAAGAGAAAGAAAAATCTCTGAAACCCGGGTGATCGTACTTTAATAACTAAATCCAAAAAGATTAAAGAAAAAGAGAGAGAAAAATCTCTATTTATTTATTCTTCCTTTCGCCAGCGGCCTGCAGTCCACTTAAAACTGTAGCCCAGTTTCGTTTCTTCCTCACTTAGTTTCGATTCTCTTCAGGGCATCGACGCCATTAAAACTCAAGCCGCTATTCTTACTGGAAAAAAAAAACACCCAATCACACTGGTAAAAGAAAAACAAATCCAAAAAATAGAAAAGGAAAAGGAAAAATCTTCTTTTATGAAAGATAAACTGCACTTTACCAGACTACAACTTAAGTTTTATTTTCCTCATTAAAGTTCGATCCCCTTCAAAATGGCTCCGCCTTACACCCGTTCTACCCCTCGCGAAGGAGGAGAGAAGAAAAAAGGAAGGAAAAAATACTTAATAATTTCACTTCAGTCCCTTTATTTCAAAGATCCCATTTATTTCCGACTTTCTCTATCGCCACCGGCATCCGCCTAGCTCACCACAAGCTATTCTCGTTCTCCTCCGTTCCACACTTTCAAGCTGCGCCTCTCTCAGCATTCACACATCACCTCCACTCCTCCGTTCCTCTCCGCTCCACACACCGTGCAGCCGATGCTTGATCTCACAAACTCATTAACTCACAATCTCCGGCTCCTGGACCGACCCCTCTGAACAGATCTGCTAGAGCGGACACCCCCGTCCGAGGTCTCCACTCTGCTTCTCCGTCCGGACCGCGATCCCTCCGAGCCCCGATCTTCCACAGTATAATAAACAGCGGTTCGTTCGGCTTCTCCTCCGGTAGCGCAATCCCACTTTACTCTCTTTTCATTTTTTATTGTCTTAAAACCTCATTATTTTTGTGAAAATCGCATTATTTGGTGGAGCTAGGCACAATGGCGTCCGCTCCTAAGCCATCCTAAGCCACGCCCCACTTTGACTTTTAAGAAGACAGAATTTAGAAACAAGGCCAAACCCATAATGATTTTGGTTATTAATTTCATGATTCATTCTGGTACAGTGGAACCAGTGGTGGGTTGTTAAAATTCCTCGCTACCCCACCATGACATTATGGACATTGTGGGCGTAGCTGATGTCATGATGTCATGACGTTGTGGGCGGAGGAAATAATAATAATAAAAATGTCTGCACATGCATCAAACCTCCATTCGATGCATGTGCAGTTCTTGTTTTAGTGTGCATGCTTCAAACCTCTATTTGATGCATGCACACTAAAAAATAGAACTGTGCATGCATCAAACGGAGGTTTGACGCATGTGCAGTTCCAGGCAGCCATTTTGGCTACTCAGAAATACATTTTTGGAGGGGGCCGGAGAGGCATCTGAACCGAACACCCAGGGGTTTACACACACACCCGGCGACCCCTCCTGATGGGGTGCTAGGCTAGGGCAAACCGGTCCAAACTGGTAACATCCCATCACTGGGTGGAACCTCATATAACAAAAAAATTCATTCTATGAGGCTGTTCGGTGTGCATTTTTTTGTTATACTTTTTTTTCATATAACAAAAATACCTGTGGAATAACTTGTATAATGAAAATTTCTATGGGAAAATGCACATAATGAAAAATTTTGTTATGCAAGTTTTCCCATAGAACTTTTTGTTATACAAGTTTTCCCCATAGGGAGTGCTATTTTTGCATAGTGAAAATTTTCGTTATGCAAGGCGCCATGGGTTTTTCAATCTCCTTTTGTTATTTGAGTTTCTTGCTATATGAGGCATACGTTAAATGACGTTCCACTGTATTTATTTATTTATTTATTTATTTATTTATTATATTGATATTCCACCCATCTGGGATATTTTCCCACTCTGGGTGGCATACAACATAATAATAAAAATATTTACAATGAAAATGTAGACAAATTGAATAAAGTTATAAATATCAAGAAAGCAAAAATAACACCCACACATTTAAAAAAATGCCAGTCAGAGAGTGGGGTACAAATTTTATAATTCAATGAAAGAATGACGAATGAAAGAGGTAAGAAGGTAAGAAAACAATAAACGATACACAAAGCCCCTTTTGTAGAAATACTCTTCAAATCTGGAATAAAAACAAAAAGTATTTAGCCCAGGAATTTTACCATAATAGTAATAATAATAATTTCATGTCAGAAATTATTCTGGGTTGAAAGGATTTTTGATGGAGAAGCTCCAGGGGATGCCTGAATGAAGTTCCTTTTGTGTTCGCAAGATCTTTTCCCACCGAAGTTCCCCCTATTTATCTACTTGCAATTTCTTGCTTTCAAACTGCTGGGACAGAGAAGCCACCAAACTGGAGATTTATCCTAAAATAGCATTATTAATGGATTTTGGAAATACAGTACAACTCTGGGACAAAGACGGGAGCTCATTCCATCCTGCAGTATTCAGGTCTCAAATGGCTAACCTCCCACATTGAACTGCTGATCTCCCACCTTGAAGTCAGCGTCTTAGCCACTTGAGCCACTGCAGATCACTCCATCTTAGTTTAGTTTCAGAGTATGAGATTGCAGCAATCAAACAAAAGCAAAGAGTTTAAACTGCCCATTTGCTTAAACTGCTTATCAAATCCTGAGAAATGGCAAACTTCCTTCTTGCTTGTCTTTTGTGGGGCGATAGAGAAGCGGAGTTTTCTATTTCTCATTAATTGCTTCTAATACATCAGTAATGTTTTGAAAGGGCTTTCAGTACACAGGTGATTTGCTAAATGGGTTAACAACAGCTTAAGCAAGGCATGGAAGAGGAGACAAGAAGGGGATTTTATTTTCATTTTATTTCACCTTAAAGGAAAATATCAGCCTAGTAAAGATTATCCTTGCTGGAAAGCCAGTCTTCTCCAACTATACTAGGGTACTTGATTTTTTTTTTTGAATAGTAGCTGTGTTAGTCTGTGGTTCAGGCATCTCAGAAAACAAAATAAAACAAAATAAACAAAATAAAATAAAACAAAAAAACACAGTAGCGCTTTAAAGACTAACTGCTATATTTTTATTGTTAGCTTTCGTGGATCAAGTCCACTTCATCAGACAAAGAATGAAACTTACAGGGATGTTCTTATATACCAAATTCAGGGGCTCGACGGGAGAAGGGGTATACTAGGGTACGGTGCTCATCGCCATTTATAGCCAAAGAGCCAGTGCTCTCTGCATCTGCAGACATTTCCATGGTCATGTGACAGGCAAGACTATATGGCGGAATACACGGAATGTTGTTACCTTCCCACCCAAGTGGTACCTATTTATCTACTTGCAATTTCTTGCTTTCAAACTGCTAGGAGCTGGGACAGAGACAGGAGCTCACTCCATTGTGCAGCAGTCTTGCACTGCTGACCTTCCAGTCTTCACGTTCAGTGTCCTAACCACTATGCCACCACAGTCCCCTTTATCAGCCTAGAGATCATGCTAAACTAGTTCACTTGAGATATGATGTGGTTGGTCCTTGCATATGGATGCAAGGATTGCCTGTAACTGACATACCACACCTAAATACAGTCCTATTTAGCATAATCTAAATAACTGGAGATAACTGGGGCATCTAGTTGCACTCATTTGGCCATTTCCACCTAGTATCTTGGGCTACAAAGCTCTGTATACTGGGTGCTGCATGTTAATACATGCAGGGGAGTTGTAGGAGACCCATGATGGGTCTCAAGAGGATTTTTTCAGGGTCCTTCCAAGCACTGACTAGGTCTACCACTAGATTTGTTTTAGCTTTATTGAAGTGGATAGTTCACATCCTTTTGAATATATCAAATTCCCCTCTTCTCTTTTTCCTTCTTTTACAACTTATTTTCTGAATCTTATTCAGATTCAAAAGGGGGAGGAAAGCGTTTAAGCTGCATGCTGTCCACCACTTTGCTAGTGACTGATCAATTACGGGTTGTCAATATTGAGTTCCTAATATTTTCCTTTCCTCTGGATATTGAAGTTAACACAAATCTGAAACAGAATAGTAGTTTTAATCTGGATTCATCCATTCATTTATTCAAATACAGATAGTCTTCTTGTGGAGAACAAATAGAGTAGTTTCTAATAATAATATTAATAACTAATTATGTGCTGAGCTATCCAACTAATTTACTCTTGGATCCATCTAATGATAACTCTGTTTAAATTACAGTAAAACCCTGGTTTACTGTACTAAATTTATGTCCCAGTTTATGGTTTTTTCCCCCCAGTTTATGACCAGGAATTGAGATTACCAGTGCCATTTTAGCAACTAAAATGGTGGCCCTGCACCATTTTAATGTTAAAATGGTGCCCACCCTCACCTCTAGAAGTCACAAGTCTTCACTTACCACTGCAGAGGAGGAGGAGGAGAAGGCAGCAATGGCAGCTGCATTTTTGCCGCTATTTCCACAGTGTCTGCTGCTTCTATCGGCAGCTGGAGAGGGTGGGGACCTTACCTGCTTGGTTCTGATCTTCGTCTGAACTCCCTGTGCAGCACTACAGCCAGGAACATGTGTCTCCCCCAGGCGCATGCCTCTCCTGGTGGCCAGACAAACTGTTCATGGAAAAGGTAGGGAGATCACTTCACTCCTTTTGTGGGGGTGGGAGAGGGTTGTGTCTGTCATTCTTTGGATTTGTTGGCTTTTGTTGTTGTTGTTGTTGTTGTTGTATATTTTGTATTAATTTTGGTCCGGTCGAGACTGTTTCCATTTTGTGGTGATGGGGGACAATTGTGTCTGGCATTTTTTTGTATTTTTTAAACATTATTTTTGGTCCAGTTGGGACTTTTTCTATTTTCAATGCATTCCTATGGGAAAACAGCTTCAGTTTATGATTTTTTTGGTTTATGACAAAGGCTGTTGGAACAGACTAATGTCGTAAACTGGGGTTTTACTGTATATTGCCTGGTATATACATGGAAACAGAATTTTGTACTATTTAGCCTTGATATAGTCTAGCAGTTCATCCACCTGTAGCCGTTGGCCCCTTTAGCTAAAGTGTCCACTTGTATCATTCTGCATGCCATTTCAATTCCTTCCCGAATCACTGCAAATGTAGTTTTCTATGGTATATCACATCCTTCAGGGTCCCCCATAGGTAAAAATCAAGGGGTGGTAAGTCAGTAGAACATGGTGGAAACTCAACCACAACTCTTTGTCCTATCCATTGTCGTGGCAAATTCTCATCTGGGTAAGGTCTCATGTCTTGGTGGAAGTGCAGTGGGGCACCATCTTGTTGGAAGTAACATTGATCATTCCATGAGACTTCTGTGCCAAGCATTTAAACTGCTCCAGCACCATAGCAGCAGAAGCAGGATTTGTTGGTGTGGTGATGGTCCCCTCAGTGGAGCAAATGTCACTGGAAACAATCTTACTGAGCCCAACGGCAAAATGAGCAGAGGAGGAACTCTAATTCCCAATGGTCATGGAGGCGGAAAAGGACATGCCAGATGGACTGGCTGTGAAGGTGCACCTTGATAATATCCTAAAGGCTGTGGCAGTCCTTTGCAGTCCCGGTGTCAAATCCTGCATGTCTTATTTCATACGTGCCACAGGAGATGGCTCCGTGATCACAGTGTGTGGGTCACTTCATGGCAAACTGGGATCCACCTTAAACAAATTCATGCCAATAGCATATTTCCTGTTTGTAATTCAGGAAAAATGTATACTCGGATACGAGTAGCAGCTGCCACAGCCGCCAATGACGGCTGTTGCTATGGTTTAAAGTAAAGAGGAGGAAAATCCATATGCTTCAGACAAAAGTTTAAAGCAAACTACATTTTACCCTAGGAGTTGGGAGAATATGTCTGTGAAATTTAAAATTAATAGGAAGGACAAGGTCTCACCTTCCTGCTCTCCAGAGACCTGGTACATGTATAACGGGTGGCCATCATGATTCTGAGCATGAACCTAAAGCACTCTGCACAGTGGAAGATATCTGGGAAAGGGGTTCAGGACAGTAAATGGAGGGAAGAGGACTTTTCCCCCTCTTCTAATCCCCATGTGCCAAGAGCCCCTCACAGAGCTACAAACCCATGGCCTCAGCCCAGGCAGGAAGCGTTTCTGAGCAGAAATGCCTGTGCCAGATTTAGAGACACATCACTGTGTCTTACTGCTGGTTTCCACTTGTTTGTTTTACGATGACATTTTACAACCAGCTCTGGCAGACTCTGAAAGTTGTTGCTGTGTTACCTCTGAGGTGCTGCCAAAATTCCTGTGCCCTCTTCCATTACCTCTTTTGGTGCCAATCCATCATGGGATATAAGCTGTAAGCAGAGGCACTGTTGGAGCAGGGGGGTTTACCAGCCACACCTCCTTGTCTGCTGAATCGTAGCCTACACCCTGCAGCCATTTCAATTAAAGAGGCCTTGGCAGGGGCAGAGAAAGAGAGAGAAAGTGTGTGTGTATGTGTGTGTGTGTTCTATGCTAATATTGTCTATGCAAAGGAGAGAGACTGGTCATTGTGACTCCATGCTTATGTTGTCTATCTGACCATTATGATTACAAGCTGATGCTTCCTCTAAACTCCACTTCTCTTCTCTCCCATTAGGCATGATAGTACTGTACAGTAAAACACCGGATAACGATTGGATCAGATAACGCTAAAATCGCATAACGTTAAATAATCTGGGGAGGAGAATTGGATCGGATAACGTTAAAGTCCTATGGGATGGATCGGATAACAACCGCTAAAGCCTGTGCGGTTACAATGTATCTCTATGGAGCTTTAACGTTATCCGATCCATCCCATAGGATTTTAACATGGATAGGATAACACTAAAAATCGGATAACACCAAGACTTGTGGAACCATGTTTTAGCATTACCCGATGTTTTACTGTATTGCTATTTGGTGGGTTCATTCTGCAGTTCCTTTTGCCTGACCGAGTGTGTCATCATCACTGATGATATGCCCTCACTCATGTTCCCTCAAACAAATTTCAACTCACATTGAACCTTCCCAGAGTTTTCTAGTCAATAGGTATGCAGAAATGTACTATTCCTTTGTACTGGGGGTGCCCTGGAGCAGTGCATCTTGCCCATGGCTACACGGGCTAGTTTATCTCTCAGGAGGCACAGAGAGGTTTCAAAGTCCTTTTTCTAAAAAAAAAAAATTAAAATTAAAATATTGAAAAAAAACATAATGCATCAACAAAAGAAAAATACTTACACACAATATGCGACTACAATCCAGTATTGTAGACCCATCACCTGTTGGGAGGCAGGGGGAAATACCTCTTTTCCAAAGTTGTTGCTTAATGCAATTAGACAAGTTTTGTAAGTCTTTATTCTTCCCTATCTCCAAAATGTCCTATGATCATGTCCAGGTTTAATTCCTTTAGATTTTCCCAATACAAATTAAATAAATTCTCCCCAAATGTCAACATACTCATTTTTCTTAATAATACTTTTTTGACTTTTAATACACATATTATACATATTAATTTATCATTAATTGCCATATTCCACAGTTCTTTGTACCACTCTTCCAATCCTAAATATCTATATGTTTCCCCATTTTTAGCAATTACCATTCTTGCTGCTATCATCATCATCGTAATATCTTTCTTGCATTTTTCCACATTTAGTCCTCCCAAATCATTGAGCAAAGCAATCCTAAAACACAATCAAATCTCAAGTGACAATATTTTGCTTACTTCTTCAAAGACATATGTCCAAGTTTTATTCGCATCTTTACACTCCCACCATAAGTGAAAATATGTCCCAGGATATTCATTCATTGCATCTTCAGCAATCTTTCTTATAGTTAGGATCATAGTGATTTATTTGAATTGGGGTACTATACCCAGTGGTGGGATGTCAAAAAATTTACTACCCCACTGTGACATCATCAGTGTGGGCGGAGCTAACATCATGATGTCATGATGTTGTGAGTGGGGCCAAAGAAAAAAAATTAAAAAATACAAAATAATAATAAAATAAAATAAAAATAACCACACACACATATATATACACACACACACCTCAACCCACCCACCCACCCACCCATAACACAAACCCATAAAATAAATAAATAAATAAATAAATAAATAAATAAATAAATAAATAAATAAATAAATAAATAAATAAATAAATTAAAATACACCCACCCAGTGGGGGAACCAGTGAAAAGGTAACCCCCGAAGGTGGTTCCCCACAAAAGCTGCTACCGGTTCTCCGGGACACTGGGAAAAGTTACTACCGGTTCTGGAGAACTGGTGAGAACCTGTTACATCCCATCACTGACTATACCACCTCCATACTAACTTGTAGCAATGTTCTTTGATTCCCTTTGACATGCTTTTCATAATTCTTTGGCTCCAAATTTTATTCCATTCACCTTCCATAACTCCACTTTTTCATATCCACTTCACATATTTCTCTCAGTGTTCTCTGGGCAGTTCCTTGTTCCATTAATATTGTATAAAGCTTATTAACTGTACCTTTAAGTGAGATTTTTTTTCTGATTAATATATAAATTCTTCAAGTTTTGTCTGTTCTCAATATTGTTTCTCTTTCAACACCCAATCCTCTCTCCCCTTCTCCAACTGTAGTTTTTCAGACCATTTCAGATAACATTGTTTATAAATCTCTTCTCTATCTTGCCTATTTCTAATCTTTTCTCTCCAATCCTTTATAGTTTCCAGTCCTTATTCCTCCATTATATACAGATCCTCATCCTTCAATTTAACTGGCAAGTTGTCTAGTTCTGTAATATTTGCCAATAAGGGAATACAGTACTTGGGCATACATCCTTCATGTCTGCTTGCCATATTGTTAAACTATTTTTGCATAATGGATTTTGGATTTTCTTAGTTATATTCACATCCCTTTCCTGAAGTAGCCAACCTTGTTTTATTTTTTCCCTTTATATTCTATATGTTTCCATGTTATCTCTTCTTCAAATATTCTTCTTAATATCTCTTTAAGCTGGGAAGCAATATAATAATTTTTAATATTTGTTATCACTAATGCTCCCATCTTTTGAGGGGTATACCACAATCTCTTATTTATTCTTGCTTTTTTATTCCCATTGGAAAAATTATCTATCAAAGTATGCCATATCTTTCAATCTTTAGCCATCATTTTTATGGTAATCATAGTAAATTAGTAATTTATTAATGGTAGGATCTTCATTTTAGATTGCAACCCTATCAAACCATGATAAATTTAATTTGGCACACTTTTTCAATAGGCTTTCTATCTCTACTTTTTTAAATCATAGTTTAGCTTCTTAAGCTCTATCATATTATTTGCTATATTAATGCCCAAATATTTGAATTTTGTTTTAACCTTAATATTGTATTATTTCCTAATTTCCTCTATATCCCCATTTCCAGTGGTGGGCAGCCAAAAGTTTTACTACCACACTGTGGGCGGAGCCAACATCATGGGCAGAGCCAACGTCATGATGTCATGGATTGAGCCAATGATGTGGATGGAGCCAATGTAAAAAACCCATACAAATTAGTACACATAAAAATGTAAGTTAAATACTGTAGACATAAAAGTACACGTAAAACACATAAAATACACATTAAAATAAATGCACATTAAATAGACATAAAAACACATAAAAATACAAATTAAATACACATAAAACACATAAAAATACAGATTAAAAATAAATACACATTAAAATACACACCCACACCCAAAGGTAAGTCACTTACCCTGGGGAGCAGGCTATAGGGAGCTTCAGGCTAGCAGCTTCTATTCCTCCTCCTGCTTGGGAGGACAGCAAGGAGGCCATGCATGCATGCCAAGCGCTGTAGGTACGCATGCACACGAAGCTCTTGGTGCGCATGCACAGTGGGGGAACTGGTGAAAAGGTAAGCCCCCGAGGAGGTTCCCCCAAAAGTCGCTACCTGTTCTCCGGGACACTGGGGAAAGTTACTACCGGTTCTGGCAAACTGCCCATCTGTCTTGTTATAGAGGATCATCTCTGTCTTATTCTAGTTAATTTTTAAAGCAATCGCTTGTTCAAATCTTTCTAAATGTTTCTTAATTTTATCTAAGGCACTAACTGGATTTTTAACCATAATTAAGGCATCATCTGCAAATAGGCTAACTTTAATATTTTTAATCCCTTCAATATCTTTATCTCCTCTTATTGAATTGGTGAATAATTCCATTAACATAATGAAAATTGTAGGAGTTAAGGGACAGCCTTCTGTCACTCCATCATTAATTATAACTGAAGTTTGATTATCATTGTAAAGTTTTCCAATTACATTTTGAAATCCCCCTCCTAAACCCATTACTTGTATCATTCAAATGGATTTTCTTCTGGAATTCTTTGGTAAGGTACAGGAGGTAAGGGTAAAGGTCACCCTTGCTCAAAAGACAGTCATATCCAACTCTAGGGTTCAGTGCTCATCTCTGTTTATAACCAATGAACCAGTGCTGTCTGTGTTTGCAGACGTTTCCATGGAAATGTGGCAGGCATGCCTCAACACCAGAGTACACAGAATACTGTTTAACTTCCCACCGAAGTGATACCTATTATCTACTTGCAATTTCTTGCTTTTGAACTGCTAGGTTGGCAGGAGCTGAAACAGAGATGGGAGTTCACTTCATCGTGCAGTACTCAGGAATTGAACTCCGACCTTCCAGTCATTGAGTTCAGTGTCTTAACCACTTGAGACACCACAGTCCCTGCTACAGTAGCTCACAGATATTTGTAAGGTGATTTCTAGTAGTTCTTTCATTTCTGATTCCTGCTCAAATATCTGACATATCTTGTTCTGTAAGTAGTAAACATCTTACTAAAAACTTTAAGCATAATTTTTGTTACTATTGCAATCTTTGGTGTCCTCTTTCTTTGGAACTGGAATTATACCAAACATTTCTAATTGGTAGGTTATTATTCTGAATTTCTTATTCATCGGCATATTTTAATAGGATTTTGATAGATTTGGTGTTTATAGCTTGACATTATTCTATTGGTATCCTGTCCATTCCTGGTTATTTAGTTCTCCCAATTTTTTTTGAGAGTACCTTTCATTTTTTTAAAAAATTGCTGATTCTTCCTCACAAGATTGTTTTTTTAAGGTGTTTCTTATCCTTGAATCTCTTATGTATCATTTTTCAGTATGTTGCTTCCATCTTCCGTCATCGGCTGCAAATTGTATCCAAGAATGCATTTTCCCCTGAAGCAGGAAAAATGCCATGGGGGTGAATTTGTTTCAGGTGGATCCCAGCTTGCCATGAAGTGACCCACACACTATGATCACAGAGCCATCTCCTACGGCACATAAGAAATGAGACATGCAGGATTTAACACCGGGACTGCAATGGACTGCTGCAACCTTGAGGATATAGACAAGGTGTGTTGTCAGAGCCAGTCCATCTGGCATGGCCTCTTCTGCCTCCATGACTGTTGGGAATCAGAGTTCCTCCTCCACTAATTTTGCTGTTGGGCCCATTATGATGGTTTCCAGTGGCATTTCCTCCACTGAGGAGACCATCACCCCGCCTAAATGGGCTCATTCACCCTTTGACCCCTTTAAGGAGTCAGGTTAGTTAGTTAGTCAGGTTAGTTAGCCACCTCCTGACACTTGGCATTGAGTTGCTGGCTGCATGGTCTACTCCATTACCATAGTGGGATGTTCGGCCAGACATATGATCTATTTACCCAACAAAAACAGCAATCCCGAAAGCAGAAGGCTACTGAGTGTGGTAGGGAAAGGAACAGCCCTCCGGATCACAACATTCTGGGCTGCTTATTGCCTTTATAACATCATTAAAAAGTTGCACAGGTTGTGACAGAAGCATAGCGTGCCTTGGCGGGGCCCCGTATAAAAATTTGTTTGGGGGCCCTTAGGAAGGGTAAAGATTTCTCACAAAAGAAAAAAAATGCATAAAATTAAAAGAAATATTTATTCATCATAATTATCTATCTGTCATTTTTTCCAAAATCTTTACAAACAATTCAAATTAAATATACACTCTCCTTGCCTTTTTTCCAGCAAACTGATTTATTAAATCACTTATAGGTGATGATGACAACAAATTGATCCTATAGGTAAGTAAGAGCTCCGTTTTTTTTCGTTTTGAGGTATGGAACCCTAAAAACAAAATTCACCCTTCGCTACAGGTAGATAAGATAAATGGGTTGGGTAGTACTTACCTTTGCAATCTAAATCACTCACAGGAGCTGGTGTCTGAAAAAATGAAGAAATTTTGGGCACTTTTTTATGACCTCCTCCCTTTTCTGTTTACTTTTTCTTTTTGTAGCTCCGCTGGGATAATCTCTTTTCCTTTCACTCATTGTTTTTTACAAATCGCTACTAATACTACTAAACCAGAAGAACAAGTGTTTGTATTGTATTACAATGTAATGCACAATTAAATAAAACGCGTCAATAAACACTGCTCTCCGTCCGTGGTTTATCATTGTAACGTCGTATCGTATGTACATCGATTATTGTGGGATTCCCCCGTTGAAGTAAATGACTTAAATGGGGAAATCCCGCAGCCTGCGATAACCAATGTTGCCAACTTTTGAACGCATGCTTTACACAGGAAAAAAAGAAATTGCTTTTTTTTTTGACTTTTGTCATTTGTGAAATAAAAAAAAATTGGGAAGTTTTTATTAATTTTTGCTTACGCAAGTTAGGGGCCCCCGTGGCCTGGGCCCCCCGTATAATTGATACGGCAGATACGGCGGTAGCTACGCCCCTGTGTTGTGAGTCTTTGAGTTCTGTAGGACTCCTCACTGGGCAAGATGGTATAAAATGGGGGAGGGAGGGAGGTTTAAGCAGATCAAAACCTGGACCAGCTGAAGTGCCAAGTTGGGCTCTTGAAGCCAGACTGCCAGATGGAGGGAAGAAGTGTCAGACACATCAATTTACAATCTCTCCTCTTCTCTGCAGGTACTCCTGTGAATCTGTGCATTGCGTTTGGCAAGATACACATGCTTCTTTGTAAGCTTAGAGCAGAAAAACATTAAGCAAGCAAGCCTTCATGAAAAACGGGAGACCTAATTTAGATTATGACACTAGGTTAAAAAGATAAGAGCAATGGCATCTAGATTGACACTCATGCCCAGTGGCTGGCTGAACTGCCATGGTCATTTAAAGTGCTGATGTTGTTGACTTCCATGCATAACTAATGTAGAATTCGCTGATGAGCCTTATCGTAACCGGTGGGTATCAGTGGCACATCGACATATGTGATGAGTATGCCTGTTGGTGTTGTTTTGTTTGTTCTTTTCTGTACTTTTCATACTGCTGAGGACTAGGTCATGCTGCTCTGAAGTTTAAGGCAAGTCAAGATCAGTTATCATATACAGCTGCAGAGTGTGTTTGTGATGAAATAGTAATATACACATACACTTAATTCTGTGAATGAAAGATGGCTGTGGTTTCAAAAGTGAAATTAATATCTGTTCACAAATTGCATACTGAGATGGAAATAAGGTCACCTTCAGATTACAAGTATACACATAACCTACAACTAAGGACAGAATATGGAATGACGGAGTGGTTTGGAATAGGAAAAGGAGTAAGACAAGGATGCATTTTGTCACCTTGCTTATTCAACTTATACACAGAGCACAAAATGTGCAATGCAGGGATGGAGGAATCACAATTTGGGATCAAAATTGCTGGGAGAAACATCAAAAAATTGAGATATGCAGATGATACCACCCTAATGGCAGAAAGTGAGGAGAACATAAAGAAGTTCCTGATTAGGTTGAAAGAAGAAACTGCAAAAGCTGGCTTGAGACTTAATATCAAGAAAACCAAGATAATGGCAATCAGGCCCTATCTGCCCCTGGAAAATAGATGGGGAAGAAGTAGAAGCAGTGACAGATTTTACTTTCCTAGGATCAAAGCTCACTGAAGATGGTGATTGCAGCCATGAAAAAAAAGGCGACTGATTCTTGGGAGGCAAGCGATGAGAAACCTAGGGAGCATAGTGAAAAGTAGAGTCATCACATTGCAAACAAAAATTCGTTTAGTCAAAGCAATGGTATTCACGGTGGCAATGTATGGTTGTGAGAGCTGGACCATTAGGAAAGCTGAGTGCAAAAGACTAGATGCCTTTGAGATGTGGTGCTGGAGGAGAGTTTTGAGAGTCCCCTGGACAGTGAGGAGAACAAATAGGTCAATCTTAGAAGAAATCAACCCTAACTGCTCCTTAGAAGGTCAAATAGTTAAGATAAAGCTAAAGTACTTTGGACATCGAATGAGAAGAGAGGATTCACTTGAGAAAGCCTTGATGCTGGGATAGGTGGAGGGCAAAAGAAAAAGGGGATGGGCAAAAATGAGATGGCTAGATGTTATTGTAGAGACAATGGGCACAGAACTGAGCGAGTAGAGGAAGATGGTGGAGGACAGAAGTGCCTGGCAGACAGTGGTCCATGGAGTCACAAAGGGTCAGAATTGACTGTGCGACTGAACAACAAAAAGGTCAGTTATTGCACAAGGGATGGGGCAAACAAATCAATCCTGAGCAACAGCAAAAGTCAGCTGATGCTTTCCTTTATTTATTTATTTATTTATTTATTTATTCAACTTATTATCCCGCCCAATCGGGTAAAAACCCAACTCTGGGCGGCTTACATAAACAATTTTTAAAAATACATAGCTAAAAACAACAAATCAATATACGGTACTCTATTAACAGTTAAAAATGTGAATTAATACAACATTAAAAGTTAAGCTAAAAGAAATTAAACATTTCCAAGTTATAAAATTACAAAAATTATAAAAAACAGGACTGGGGTAAGAGGTAAGAACAAGGGTGGCTGTCTCATCTGATAAGCCACCCAACATGAGATCCGGTATTTCTGGATCCCCAAACATTTTCATTAAGGGCATAGCAACACATTTTATCCTGGGTGATAAACTTTGACAGAGCATGCTATTGCCTCTCCAGCTATAGCCCAGGTTCATATAGATTGAACGTGGTGGCACTGTACTACTGTTACTAGAGTTTGAAGTTATGTTGAAGTACTTTTTCAAAAACAGTAGTACATAGCACACAAAGAGTACTTTAGATTGCTCTGTGGGATTTATGAACATGTTTTCAATAATTTCGTAAAATAATTTTATGCATGCTCAAGAGCATAGTATAAAAAACTTTGCTAAAGTCAAGGAGGTCTAGATAAGAGATAGGAAATGTCTTTTTCTAGGCAGGCTTTCAAAGAGTAGAGGTTTTATCCAGGATAAGTCTTAAATATATACTGTTAATGATATTTAAGGCCAGTCTTATATATATTTACTTATTATATATACAAGGTTCTGCCATTGCTCTTTTTTAAAGTACTTTATGCTTCTGTTTTGCTTAATTTTACTTTGTAAGGGCTAGCTTGAGAGAGAAGCAGAGCCTATTATCATCCCAAAAGTTACAGCCTGAAAAGGAAATATGTCAAAGCTGTGGAGAGAAAGGAGATCTGAGGTGGGCTTACAGCTCCACCATTCTCCATTATTCTGCATCTCAACAGCAAGTAGGTGTCATTTATATAATAACACGGACTGTTTCATTCTTCCACTTCAAAAAGTCTCCATTCTGTGTAAAGGCAGGGCTTTGATACAAAGAATTAGACAATATGAAACAAAGAATGTTTAGACTCTGTTTGTCAAAAGGAGCAAATTACAAGCCATATCACACAGGAAGCCTAGGGATGGGCCTGTAGTTTCAGTAACCTCATGGGAAAAGGCAGAACATCAAACCTAGTGTTTTCAGAAACACTGCTGGGAAAAGTATAGATTTCTACAAATCCACTACTTCCTCTAATGCTATTTTCAGGTTGTTTTCTCAAATTAAACATGAGGTTTAGCAGCATCCAATTCATGTTAGATTAAAGGGGTTGTCTAGCTCCACAAAGCTTAGGGGTTTCTGTTTTGGTCTAGAAATAGCCTTTCCCTGGGTGGGCCAGGTGAATGGCTCTGAATTTGCTGTTGACTGATGGTCCATAACAATCGTGTTGATTGCTGGGGGAAAAATATACTCAACTTCAAGACTGGGATCATTTTTATTTTGAGCAAGAACATTGTAATATATCTTTGGCCTTCCTAACTTCAGCCATTTGAGTATTGGATTTTCCTATCTGGTATGAAAGATCAATGGGATTATAAGCATGGGACTGTGCATCATTGGGAGGGCGGGGGCAATCGAAAACTGGTGAATTCACTTCGTGCAAGTGGCATGTAATAGGTTTGCAAACAGCTTCACCCAACAATCTGGACACATGCCTAAGTGAAGCGACTGCATGGAGAAGGACTAGTCTGCTAAGAAATAATTTGGAAAGTTTTGAATCCAAATGCACCCAATGCTCCCTGTGTGTGACTAATAAGGAGGAAGGAAAACTCAAAATACAGAAATCAGAACTTTCCCCATTAGTTGTAGTTATTAAGTATCAGACTAATTAAGTTCAGTCACCAACCATTAACCACTAGTTTTCATTTCTTTCTTTCTTTCTGCTCTTATGACTAATCTTATATAGCAGGCACTTATTCCTGTGGTTCAGGCTGGTCCGGTCAATATTATTTTGCCTCTGTGCTTTGTCCTTGTTTGTGTTAGCATAGTGGTTCAGGAGAAGGCAGAGAACCTTGGAGGTATGTGGAAAATGAAAGCCCTAATATTCATGGCATATAATAAAATCCAATGGGGGCAGAGTAATTACAGATTAGTAAGGTGGATATTTTTATCCATGTATGGAAACTGGGTCATGAGTGAAGTCCTGAAGGAAACTCTTCTAGTCTAGTTTGATACAGGACTCCCTTTTGGCGCTTGTTTCCTTTCTTACTTTTGTTGTTGTTGTTCAGTCACACAGTCGATTCCAACCTTTTGCAACCCCATGGACCATTGCCCTCCAGGCCCTCCTGTCCTCCACCATCCTCCTCAACCTGCCCAGCTCTGTGCCCATTGCGTCTACAATACCATCTAGCCATCTCATCTTTAGCCGCCACCCCCTTCTTCTTCTGACCTCCACCTTTCCCAGCATTAGGGCTTTCTCAAGTGAATCCTCTCTTCTCATTTGATGTCCAAAGTACTTTAGCTTCATCTTAACTATTTGACCTTCTAAGGAACAGTCGGGGTGATTTCTTTTATGATCAACCTATTAGTTCTCTTTGCTGTCCAGAGTACTCTCAAAATTCTCCTCCAACACAAAATTTTAAAGGCATCTATTCTTCTGCACTCAGCTCTCACAACTATAATTATTACCGGAAATACCATTGCTTTGACTATGTAGACTTTTGTTCGCAAAGTGATGCTCCGACTTTTCACTATATTCCCCAGGTTTCTCATCGCTTGCCTCCAAAGAATCAGTCGCCTTTTTATTTCATGGCTGCAATCTCCATCTGCAGTGATCTTGGATCCTAAAAAAGGTAAAACCTGTCACTGCTTCTACTTCTTCCACATCTATTTTCCAGGGACTGATAGGGCCTGTTGCCATTATCTTGGTTTTCTTTATGTTGAGTCTCAAGCCAGCTTTTTGCATTATCCTCTTTCAACCTAATCAGGAGCTTCTTTAGGTCTTCTCCACTTTCTGCCATTAGGGTAGTATCATCTGCATATCTCAAATTGTTAATATTTCTTCCAGCAATTTTAATTCCAACTTGTGATCCATCCATCCCTGCATTGTGCATTATGTGCTCTGTGTATAAATTGAATAAGCAGGTTGACAAAATGCATGCTTGTCTTACTCCTTTTCCTATTCCAAACCACTCTGTCATTCTGTATTCTGTCCTAATTGTTGCTTCTTGACTCATGTACAAATTTCTCATGAGACATATAAGGTGTTCTGGTATTCCCATTTCTTTAATTACTTGCCACATTTTATTCAGGTTCATATTCTTCCTTCCTTTATTTTCTCTACCTTTGTATGCAGTTCATTCTGTTTATTTCTTTAAGATGCCTTTCTCGCCATTTCTATCTCAGGCTTCTTTGATTCCTTACTAATCTAATTTTTGACCGCAATCCCTTCTTTTCATTCAGAAAATGTCAATTCTCTCTATTTGAATCAGGGAAATTCATTTTATGGAGGCTATACAGCATAATGTGGTCTACCTAAAAAGAGGCAGAAAAGGTAGTAGTAAAGGGTTAATAAATTTCATTATGTGTTAGTAACCCTAATATCTGTCTCTCAAAAGCTCACTGACAGCTAACTGACTGTTACCACTTTACTAAGTTTCCAGTTTCTACATCTGAATAAATAGCAGGTGTGGATGATCAAGCTTCTCATGTGTTCCTACATATTGTGGGAGGAATGTGGAGTAGCAGGTGTCATGCAGTGACCACATTGGTTTTTCTTGGTCAGAAATGCCATCCACAAGCAAGTTCTTTAAACTCAGATTTTTCCCAGGCATTGCTTAGAAACCTGATAATTCTCCTGCCTTGAGCTCATATGAGTCTAGGTAAAACTTGGTGCCCAGGGTCTAACCTGCTGGGAGAGAACAATTCTGATTACACAGATTCAGGCTAGATATATATGTTGAATATCCAAGACAGTGAATGCCAACTTTGAACTGAAGGTGTTTGTGCCAGTTTCTCCCCACCTTAATTACAGAAATAAATCATGGGGGGAAATGAATTAAAGCCAAGTGAATGCTTCTGTTTTGCACAGTTTAGGGAATTCCTTTGAAAGATGAGAGCAACTAAATTTCTAGTGATAGGAGAATGTGAATTGTGCTGCATGCATGCAATCTGATCCGAATTTTCAAATGGATCCATCTTAGAAACATTTTGCTTCATAAAATATCTTAATTAAGGTAATGATTCTCTTCTCAGCTCATTTTCTTTTTTCAAACTCTTTTTCCTCGGTTGATTATGCATCCCTCCTCTAGGCAAATTATGCAATCGGAGAAATGTAAATGGTTCATTTGTCACTGCAATTAGGAGATCTGTTTACATCACTTAATAAGAAATATGCATACAGTCTATAATATATATGTAAAATATGTGGTGTCTAATGTAGAGGAATTAGGATATTGTGGCTTTGATACAGGGTGTCATTTGCACAGTGCTTGGGTTAAAGCCTTGTTTGGGGAAATCTCTGTGGCAACTGTCATGAACCTGCTTCCCTCCAAGGTGGAAGAGTCAGTTGCAATCATGGGTGAAAGCAATGGGAATTGTACAAGACATCTGAAGTCAGGAACCAGGGTGAAGAAGGCTGCTCTGTAACCTACACATCAGAAAGAGGTGAGAGTGTGCTGAGATGGTCAAATGGATGGTGTTTTGTCAATCTACAGCTGGGGAATGCCACTTTAAATGCTCCCCCATGTAGTCAGTTTCCCCAAAATAGAAGAGCAAATTATTATCACTTATTCAGCTTTATACCCGCTATGCTGATTTTCTCTTTAATAAGGAGGAACTACCAGGGAGTACACACAAAGAAACAAACCCATCCATTCAAAGTGGTACAGTCCATTTTTTCCTCCCCATTCTATTGCATATAATAGATTTATTTCACACACCAGGATACATTTCTTTACTTATATGTTTCAGTACAATTCGGTGTGGCTGACCTTTCAGCTAGAAGCATAGGACTGCAGCCCAGGTCTATTTCTAGGTCCCTACAACTTAGCAGTTCAAAAGCAAAAAAAAAAAAAAATGCAAATAGATAAATAAGTACCACTTTGGTAGGAAAGGTAACAGCATTCCATGTCTAGTCATGCCTGCCACATGATCACAGAAATGTCTGCAAACACAGACTCTTTGGCTGTAAACAGAGATGACCACCGACCCCTAGAGTCCAATGCGACTGGCTTTAAAGCAAGAGAGATCTTTACTAGATGCAGAGCAGGGGAAGAATGCTAAAGCAGATGGGCATAGACTGATAAAATAAATTTTGTGTCAGAAATTATTCTGGGTTGAAAGGATTTTTGCTGGAAAAACTCCACTCCAGGGACACCAGAATGAGGCTCCTTTCATGTCCCCAAGATCAGGTATCGAATGCCAACCTTCCAGTGTTCAAGCTCAGTGTCTTAACCACTAAGCCATCACAGTCCGGATAGGAAGCTGGCTTTAAAGCTGTGCATCCACCATCCCCAGGTGATACTAGGGCCTTCTAGCTCAACATCTGTACGATTCCAAAGGGGACAACAAACTGAAGGGGATGCATCCACCAGACCTTGCCTCAGTACTTGTCTCTTGCTTACTTACATAAAAGCAGAAAGAAAAATCTCTGAAGCAAATGATGCTGGCAGGAGGGCAATGAGTTACTAATTTTCTGAGAGGAATATTTTGAGCCAGAAAGAGACTCAAGTAAGCTGAACAACTGAACACTCAGCTAGACTGACAGAACTAAACTACACACACTCAGACACAGTGCCCAGCATATATAGGCAGAGTGGAAAGGGAGTAACATCTGCAGGGAACATAACTTTCACCTGCTGATTGGCTGTTTAAATTCAAAACAGGGAGTGACCCTGTTTGATAAATGCTTCCCATCTCCATATTAGCATGCTATATCAATAATTCCCAGTTTGGGGCTGAGGAATCAGTAGTTTTTTTTTTTTAATTGTCTACTCTTTCAATAATTCCTTGGTCACTTATAGCTAGGCTTCACTGAAATCGTTGAGAGTCACCCAGGCTTATACAGTAAAACACTGGATAACGATTGGATCGGATAACGCTAAAATCGCATAACGTTGAGTAATCTGGGGAGGAGAATTGGATCTAATAACATTAAGGTCCTATGGGATGGATTGGATAACAACCGCTAAAGCCTGTGTGGTTACAATGTATCTCTATGGAGCTTTAACGTTATCCGATCCATCCCATAGGATTTTAACATGGATCGGATAACACTAAAAATCAGATAACACCAAGACTTGTGGAACCAAGTTTTAGCATTATCCAATGTTTTACTGTACTGGCATGGAGCAGCAAGGACCCTCTTGTGAGGGGGTAAAGACTTCTTCATTTCATGGATGCCCACTACTGCAGCATGTGGAGAACATTGCCACCTCACTTTTGCCACCACCATTGCCATTGCCACCTGCCTCCTCTTCTTCCATATTCCCATCCTATCTCTCTCAGTGGGAATCTTGTTGTGTGTGTGCTGGCTATCTTTGTATAGAAGGCAGTGCATCTCCTCTTGCCACAGGCTGTGGTAAAGATTGCACCATTACTGCTTGATCACTGTAGTAATAGCTCAGTAGCTCAGTAGTAGCTCAAAGCATACTGTAGTCAACCAGAATCATGCAGGAATCTAGGGCTCTGTTAGTTTCTGCTATGCTAAGAAACAAAACAGTCTCAACTTTTTGACACTGTGTGGGTGGTTAGTTTACTACAAAAAGAAAATCCCTTTGGCACATCAGCAACTCGTGGTATTTTATCTCTGTAGCTACTGGTAATCCTGAGGTTGCCTTTGCTGCTGTGCAATTTCTTTCCAAAAAGAGAAAGCCACAGAAATGTGCCCAAAGTTAAGAAGGAAGAGTTATGGGTCTGCCTTCACTGAAGACAGTTAAGATCAAGCTCTTAATTGCTGTAATTAACAAGTCCATTAATCACTAGATGACTGATTACAAATGTTAAATAAACATTTCTTTTTAAAAAAAGGCTGGGTTGGATATAGCCCTTCTTCAATTCACATACTAGCCAACAGGTTGACTGGACATGGAGGAAAGACTACATTCCCTGTCCCTGTCTCTGCACCCAGAAATTTAACAGATGACGCTGGTGGCGGCAGCAGCGATGATGATGCAACATCACCACAACCCATTGAATACAATGAACAAACATAATTTTAATCCCGTACTGGCTTGGATGCTATGGCACCTGAGCATTCATTGAAAAATGGACTATGGGGCTCAACTCCGTCTGCTAGGCAACGAGAGCATGGAGTTGATCAGCTACTGGAAGATAATTTTTAAAAAACCTAGAAGAATATGGATGAGGGAAGAAAATTATTTGATTATGGAAGCCTATTATCAGTCTCATCCATCAAAACATGGATTCCAAAAATGTATGTACAAAATTTGAAAAGAAAATCACCCAGATTTGGAAATTGGTGGGCAAAGACTAATGGACCAGAGATGTGTTATTTTGAAAAACAAGTTCTTCACTGAACTCAAATCAGAAGAGATTGTAAGCAGATCAGTGCAGGATCCAGACCTAAGAGTAATTTATAAGGCAGCTAATTCACAAATAGAGAAGCAAGTAGTGCTGACCATCCAAACTCTGTTTAAAACCTTCCAAAGAAGGAGAATCCACCATCCTACAAGGTAGTCCATTTGACAGCCAAATAGATTTAACTGAATAAGTACATCCTAACATTTAGTTAAAACCTCCTTTCTTGTAATTTTAATCCACCATTTGGGGTTGTATCCTGTGCAACCACAGGGGGGGAAACACTTATTCTGTCTTTCATATCCGATCCCTTGTACATCTGGCTTCTATGCTGCCTGGATTAATGAGGAATTCTATCCATCTTTGTCAAGGAGAGGGCAGGTGAAAGCAAGGGATATCCTAGTGTCCCTGCTCATTGGTCTGGGGTGGCGGCGATAGGCCTTCTAACATGCCTCTTTTTCATGTTTAATTTTAAATTTATATTTATTTCTGGAGGAGGAATTAATTATTTTCTTGAGTGCCAGAATGAGTTAGGGGCTTATTTAGCTCCTTTTGCATTGTTTTTGGGGTACTGCAATTCCTGCCACCATTTTGTTTAATTGTGCTTAATTTAAAATTAATATTTATTTCTGTAAGAGGGATTAATTAAAATAAAATAAAAAAGGGGTTACACCTCCCTTCTTCAGAGCAAGTCTCATTAGCTGGCTGAACACTTTCACTTTATTTCTTTAAAATAATAATGAACATAAATAAACAGAACTGGCTACTTGGAACTGCCTGTATACTGAAATGCTACCTTGGCAGTCGTGGATCCTTGGTGGGCCTTCAGCTGTTAAATGTATACTGGTCTATGACTACTAAATCTGCTCCACAACCCATTGAATATGGTGAACAAACATAGTTCTAAACTAATCCCATGGGGCTCAATTGTCGCCTGGATTAACAAGAACCTCAAGAAGACTTTACATTTCCCCAGTCTGAGATCTCTCCATTAGTTCCTTACCCCTCGATCCTGTTCTTTCACCAGCTATTGCTTCATAAAGAGGACCTACATTTACTTCAGAAATTTCTTTCTGAAAAGGTTTCACTGTGAGAATTAGTTACACCAAATAATGTCCAACACTGTGTTAGATGTGACAAACTTTTAAGGATGCTACTTACTGAAGTAATTACAAAACCAACTTTTCAGCAATAAACCAGTTTCGAAGGCAATGTCTGCTATCCATCCTTATTCCCAGTACCGTTTTCTTTTTTCTTCTTCATTGCTTTTGAGCCTATGGTCCATAGGTAATTCTATATCAATTGTTTGTTCCATTAAATTTTGATGTTGTATGCTCTGTTTAAATAGCTTTGATTTTAAATGTTTTTCTTAGACAGCAAACTCCAGATTTGTGTGAATTGTAATACTTTTTGGACCATTTGTGCAGAACTTGGAAAAGTTATTTTGACAGACTACAATGCCCATAACCTTCCTCCGAGCCAAATGGGGCAGTGGCTCTACTGGTATGGTTTACTCTCTCTTCTACTAAGGCTGTAGTTTGATGCAGTAACATCACGTGGGAGGGGAACAGGGGGGTGACTCACCCTGGCCGGCACTTTTTAGGTGTATGGGAGTTCTTGGACTACAATTCCCAGTAGACCTAGCGGGAGAGGGCACCAACATCCACCAGGGGGCAGCAAATTTTCCTTAAGCCTCTGACGCTATTGGTTTGATGACTAAAAAAAGATTTCAAAAAAATATTTTAAAAAATTGATTTATGGTTATGTGGAATATGAATTGAACTCTGTGTCCATGATGAAGTCTTGTAAATAGCTTTATGTTTGTAGTTGTATACCAATCCTCATGACTATATTGGTTTGCAAATAGTTTCTTTTTAAACTGATTCCAAATGCATTCTGCTTTTGGTTCTCATCTTTCTCTTGCACTGAGAAGCACAGTTGTAAAAGTATTCAGACATATTCATATTTGCCCCCTGGTGTTAAAACATGAATTTGCTCACAATAAATGGATTTCTAAATATACCGGGGGGGGGGGGGGCAGCATCAATTCACCTCAGCGCACACTGAAAATTGGCACAATTTAACACCAACACAGATATACAATATATCACCCCAGCTGTGGCCAATCTGCACTGTTTTCCCATCCTTTTCTGAATCAGGCACATGGTGTTATCATTAAGAAATAAAATCCTATATAGTTTAAGACCTTGTTATCTATTGGAACATCTCTCCCAAAGACCATCTGTCCACCTCACCTGATCCTCTCAAACAATGCAGCTCCAGGTGTCAACACCAAGGATGGCTAAAAAGACCCTGACAAGAAGCCAAGTCTTCTTGGTGGTGGCACCCACACAGTGGAAAATACGTAGCCAGTAGAGTTGCACCAGGCCCATCCCTGGATCCATTTGAGAAACAACTTAAAACAGTGTTTTTAAGGAGGGCTTCTCCCTCCCAAGTCAATTAAGACAATTGTTTCATTTCATTTATTAGAATTTAAATTCTAATAAATTTAAATCGTGTATTCTGTTATTTTGCCCATCCTGTTCTCTTTTTATTTGTGTGGCTGTGTGATGATATTGCTGCCAGGATCATGAAGTGTTTGTTGTTTGGGAACCCTTAAAAAAAGATGTACTGTCCAGAGTAGGATAAAAACCTAGATGGATAATATATAAAGTTAATAAATAAATAAATAAATAAATAAATATTGATTTAAAATAAATAATCCCCTCAAGACTATTTCAAATAACCCGTGTTAGAGGATATAATGCAAGATTACATGTGCATCATGTAAATGAGTAAATTTGAACCAATGTACCCAATATTAACTCCAACTCAAATTTGCTACTTTTAAAGTGTGCAACGGCACCTTAAAAATTGTTTCTTCCACATTTCTGAGTCTTCTGCATCATCCCCTCTTCCTGTTGTTGTTTTGTCTACTGTCTTTTCTCTCCCCTTCATTTTCTGCTCTGTTGTAGCTCCATGTTACATATATTAAAGGACAAAGCCATGAACTGCAAGTAATAGTTCATTTCTTTCAAAACCATACAGATTTTTTTCCCTTTTTAGATGGGGAGTGTAAACCTGAGCAGATATTTCTGTGTTTTTCTCTGCACTAAACTGGATCTTGTATTCCTTTGCCTTCTGTATTCATTTCTATTCCACCTGGTGCTGTGCTAAATCCATTTCCTTTCTCTTGCATTGTTTGATCCTTTGGCTTTGTTGAAACAAATGCTTTCTTCTTCTCTCAGGAGGCCATAATAATCTAATAATCTATATACACAGTGGTGGGATGTCAAAAATTTTACTACTCCACCATGATGTCATCACAATGTGGGTGGAGCTAACGTTATGATGTCATGGGCAGAGACAACGTCATGATGTCATGGGCGGGGCCAAAGAAAAAAATAAATAATAAATAATAATTTAAAAATAAAATAAAAATAAGCACACACACACAGGCCTTTTTAGGAACTGTGGTAGTACGTCAATATAGGTAAAGGTATTAAATACACATTAAAATACACACAGACACACCACATCCAAAGATGAGTCACTTACCCTGGGGAGCAGTCTATAGGGAGCTTCAGGCTAGCAGCTTCTCTTCCTCCTCCCCGCTTGGGAGGACAGCAAGGTGGCCATGCATACACACCAAGCACTGTAGGCGTGCATGCACACCAAGTGCTTGGCATGCATGCACAGTGGGGGAACCAGTGAAAAGGTAAGCCCCAAAGGTGTTTCTCCCCAAAAGCTGCTACTAGTTCTCCGTGACACTGGGAAAAGTTACTGCCTGTTCTGGCGAACTCGTGCGAACCTGTTACATCCCATCACTGTATATACATAACTTGTAAGGCACGTCCTTACTATTTTCCCCAGTAGTTGTAATTATGGGAAATAAGACTGATAATTAAATAGTAAATTGTTCTCGACTTATGTAACAAAGAGGCGAGTGGGTGGCTATATCAATTTAAATAATAAATAAGTAATAAATAAATGTAGTAAGTTCTTCCCAGAGATAAGATTTGAAAAGAAGACTTCTTGGTTTGTAGGTCACTCTCTTTGTCACTTACTTAGAGACTTATCCATCTAGGTCAGGGTTCTTCAAATTTGGCTCTCCAGGTGTTCTTGGACTTCAATTACCAGAAGCCCAAATCAGCACACTTGGTGATCAGGGCTTCAAGGAATTGGAGTCCACGAACATCAGGAGAGTCAAGTTTGAGGAACCCTAATCTAGGTGATCCCTTCATGCATCTGGCATGATAGTTTATGGCAAAATAAATATGTTAATTTCCCAAAACCTTAGTTCCATCTACTGTAACATGGATATTCCTTTTGAAATGGTCTGGTAACTTGGCTCAGGAGGCAAACTGGAGGCTGAAAGAAATCAGGCAAACCCTGAGCTTTTGACTCACCTCTTTCTCATCACTGAATACCATGTCAGTTGTGGTAATATTGTTAGATCTGATTGTTCACAGTTTCACAGAGAGACATAGTAACATCTGGGGGAGGGGGGGGAGGAACTCAGTTGGCAGCTTATTCTTCTGTCTGGTCCACAGGAGTTCACTTCTGGTTGTATTTAAGAAAATTAAGCAACTAGGACTGCTGGGAGTAGGAATTACAATCCAAAGGCATTTCCACTGTAGGGAACAGCTCCTTGAATCTTGAATGTGAAAAGCAATTGTAGGCAAAATGTGGCCTTGTAAATGTTGGTGAGTGGCAGCTCCCATCAGCTCTTGCTAGCATACCCAACAGTGAGGGATTCTGGGAATTTTGTTCCAACAACATCTGGCTGACCACAGTTTGCCCTCAATTGATGTAAAGAATACTTGTCCATGTAAATCACACTGGAGGGATGCAAAACCATCCATGTGGATGCTTTAAACATATCACTTTTGAACTTTTGTCCAAATATGTTGTTCTTGCTGGGGGTCAGAGTTTTAGAAATATCTTGATCTGAAACAATTTACAGCCTAACAAACCCAGAGGGCATGGATGCTGCAGGAACATGGTTGTACTTAACAAAGTAATGTGAACTGCTGTTGTAAATAGGTGATAGGTGAATAGCTTGACTTTTGCTGCCACACTTTGGTTAATAGGGTGATCTAGCCTGGAGATGGCCTCCTGGCCTAAGGGCCACTCCACATAGAGAACATGTTGAGAAGATTATCACAGTAGCTGGAAATGGGCACCATGGTTTGCCATGCCATTTAAGGTTTTGGCCAAAGCTTGGAAGTTACTAGTTGCAAATAAAGGCTAATTAGTACATAATGCATTTTTTAAAACTAACGCATCACTGTGTTACTTCACTCCTGCAGCAAAACTAGAATAATTTCCCTTTTGTTGCAGTCCAACTGTAGCTAATTTTTGCTTATTTTTACAGTTATAAAGGGGTGTGGCTTCACCACTTCATTATGTTTTGCACTCCTGGTCAATCATGTAGCTTTCTGGTTTTTAAAAAATAACTGAAGGTAGTTATTTTGCATATTGTGAAAGTAAATAGTTACTTTTTAAAAGTTGCAGCTATGAAAGTAACCATTTCTCCCCAGAGCAGAAACTAATTCTTAAAAACTTTTCTTGGTCTGATTTAGACATACATGCATATTACCAGAATCAGACCTGAACCTGTGAAGTTGGAAATGCTGATACTGCTAAAAGCAGCAATATATACAGCACTTAAAGGTAAAGGTTTCCCTTGCTCGAAATCCAGTCATATCTGACTCTAGGGTTGAGTGCTCATCTCTGTTTCAAAGCCGAAGAGCCAGCACTGTTTGCTTCTGCAGACATTTCCGTGGTCATGTGGCAGGAATGACTAGACACCGGAGCGCACGGAATGCTGTTACCTTCCCACCGAAGTGGTCCCTATTTATCTACTTGCAATTTCTTGCTTTTGAACTGCTAGGACAAAGACGGGAGCTCATTCCGTACTGCAGTACACGGGAATTGAACTTCTGACCTTCCACCTCCCAATCAGCATCTTAGCCACTTGAGCCACTGCAGCACTTACCACTTAATTAATTTAATAACTATCTACACCTTAGTAGAAGCCTAAGATTCTAAATAACTTTCAGGTGCTAGTGGGTATGAAAGCTTCAACTAAGGATGGGCAGAATCTCCTGATACTTCCCATGCTTGCCCCCTACCCTGCAAATTTCAGCTTGCATCAGGAAAGAAGAAAGCAGCACCAGAGATCTGTCAGGAAAAATAAATATTTATTGATGTTAACTCTGAGCACTTGATTAACAATGGAATGAAACAGGGCAGCTGGCCTGGTCCCTCCACTTTATTTCTCTCTCAGCCCTCTAGGCAGTTGAGGATTTACACAAGGGGTTCTCAACCTACGGCCCATGGGCTGGACCCAGCCTGTGGCACCATTTCACATGGCCCACGTCACTCCCACCACCATAATGGAAGCAGGCGCATTTATGACAGTCGTAAATGCACCTGAGGCTGTCATAAACACATTTAAAACAGCCATGGATGCATTTTATGGCATTGTTTATGGTGGGGGACAGCTCAGCTGTCTGAGGGGGCATGGTTTAGCCCATGGCTTGAAAAGGATGAGAACCCCTTTACACAGAAGTTAAGCTACAGTTTCCAATCCAATATCAATTTGTCATCACTTATCTATTTAAGCGCAAATCAACCAAACTCCAAAATGTTCTATCCTTTGCTTTCTGCTTCCATCTCTGGCTGAACAGCTTTACCATTGGCCCAACCCCATCATTTTCAGGGTCTCCCTAGTGGTCTTTTGTAGTTCCTTGGTACCCAGTCTGTTAGCTCACAGGCCCACCTGTTATCCTTAGGTGGGTGATATGGCCTGCCCATCTTCTTTTTGTCACCCAGCTCTGTGCCCATTGTGTCTACAATGCCATCTAGCCATCTCATCTTTGGCCGCCCCCTTTTTCTTTTGCCCTCCACCTTTCCTAGCATCAAGGCTTTCTCAAGTGAAGCCTCTCTTCTAATTTGATGTCCAAAGTACCTCAGCTTCATCTTTACTATTTGACCTTCTAAGGAGCAGTCAGGGTTGATTTATTCTAAGATTGACCTATTTGTTCTCCTCGCTGTCCAGGGGACTCTCATTATATCAGAGTCTCATGATATCAGAGAGGTGAGCAAGTCTTGAATTTTTAAATCCTACCCATTTCCAGTCATGAAAAGGGTGATTTTCTGACCTGTTTTCACTGCAAGTCTCAGCCAATCCCTTCACCTTGTGCCGCATCTCTACCAATTGGTAGTTTACTTTTTTTTTTCATGCTTGCCACAACATTAGCCTTCTCCCTTGCCACATCTCTGTCAGTGTTAGTTAAAACTGGCAAAGGACTTGCCTCTAGTCTAGACTTCAGTCTAACTATAATGTTAATTGCAGGTTGTAGAGGCTGCCTTCTGCCTTTGCCATAGCTCTGGACACTGTCATCCCTTTGATCTTTATCCTTGGAAACCACATTCATTCAGAAAAGTTAAAACAAATTTCACTCTTGGAGAATATCATCAAAGGCTATGGTTGGCTAGCTCTTTCAACTTGAGTATCATCCCTGGAGCTTTGAGGCTGTAATTAGGAATCAAATGCTGACTAAAGAGGCATCTTTTCTCACTATCTTGCTGGAGAAATACCAGGGCATACATACCATAGGGCCTTACTTCATGAAACAACTCTGATTTTCTACTCCACATGCATGGATTTATATGCCTTTTGTTCAGTTTAATGTCAGAACATAAAGCTTTATATTTAAGCAACGTTACCTTGGATCAGAGGACTGCAGTGGCTCAAGTGGCTAAGACGCCCACTGGGAGGCAGAAGATCAGCAGTTCGATTCCCGAGTACTGCAGGACGGAATGAGCTCCCGTCTTTGACCCAGCTCCTGCCAACCTAGCAGTTTGAAAGCAAGAAATTGCAAGTAGATAAATAGGGACCAGTTCGGTGGGAAGGTAACAGTGATCCGTGCGCTCCGGTGTCTAGTCATGCCTGCCACATGACCACGGAAACGTCTGCAGAAACAGACAACGCTGGCTCTTCAGCTTTGAAACAGAGATGAGCACTGACCCCTAGAGTCGGATATGACTGGCTTTCGAGCAAGGGAAACCTTTACCTTTACTACCTTGGATCAGAGACCAAAACTAATCCAAATATGTGAATTTAGCTAGTTTTGGGATTACTAGATATATAATAATTGTGTTCATTTGTGAGAGGGTTAAGAGGATTTAATTATTCACTGTTCTAAATTGTCCCCAGATTTCTTGTTCTCAAAAATTTAGACTGCAAATCTACATGTGTATACTCATAAGTTACTTCCGTTAAATTCATTGGGAAATTGCTCGTGGGCAAGGAGGTGTAGAATGCAGCTTTAAAATCTGTAACACGATGCTAAGAGGCCACATTAAAGTTGAAGACACTTCCTAATGAAGATCAGAAAAAAGTAATGGTGTATATACTAGTGTCTTTTCGGGGTAGGGGCCAGATCACTGCCCTCAGAATGGGAATGTGGGCCAGTCACATGTTTCCACGCAAGTTCTCATGTGAATTCAGTGAGATCTTGCATGATTTTGCCAAGTTCTTGCATGATTTTGGAGAGTTCTCGCTTGAGAATTCACCAAAATCACACATTTTCATGCAAGAACTCACCAAAAATCCATGTTTTTGCCAGTTTTCGCAGCTTCCAGGTGGCAGCGAGAACTAGGAGGGTGTCAGGAAAGGATGAAAAGGCTTTGGGGGCCGGGTCTGGCCTGCAGGCCAGAAGTTGAGAATGCCTGGTGTAAATGATTTAGAAATCAGTCAGTCAGTCAGTCAGTCAGTCTGTCTGTCTGTCTGTCTGTCTGTCTGACTGACTGACTGACTGACTATGTAAGGGAATCAGATGGCGTACAACATTTAAAAGCAAGCACATAATACATTATAAATAAATTATTTAAAACAATTAACTAAACAAGAATCAAAACCTATTAAAATATTATTGGAACATATTTATTTGAATAGGACTACCAATGATGCTGGTGTGATGCAGAGGAGGGCCTCTCCTGAGATCCTAACATCTGGAGGGGGTTGTATGAGGAAAATACAGTATTTCACATAACCTGGCCCCCTGTAGTTTGGACTTTATGGATCAAAACCAGCATTTTGAACCAACCCAGGAGACAGTGAAGTTGTTATAACAAATGAGTTACATGTCCCCTGTATCCAGTTCCATTTGTAGAATTTTGGTTCAGTTTTAGTTTTCAAACTGTTTTCAAGGTCAGCTCTATGTTGAGTGTGTTAACAATAGCCCAAACAGGACGTAACTAAGGCATGTGCCACTGAAGTCAGATCAGGCATCACCAGGAACACACACAGATAGCTGTTATTCAGTCACACAGTCAAGTCCAACTCTTTGTGATTCCATGGAACACACAAGGCTCCCCTGTCATCCACCATCCTCCATAGTTTGCCCAGATCTACACCCACTGAGTCAATGATGCCAACTAGCCATCTCATCCTCTGCCACCCTCTTCTCCTTTTGCCTTCAATCTTTCTTAGTATCAGGGCCTTCTCCAGTTAGTCCTCTCTTCTCATTTGGTGGCCAGAGTACTTGAGCTTCAGCTTTAGTATCAGTCCTTCCAAGGAGCAGTCAGGGTTGATTTCCATTATTATTATTATTATTATTATTATTATTATTATTATTATTATTATTATTATTATTATTATTATTATTATTATTATTATTATTATTATTATTATTATTATTATTATTATTATTATATGCCGCCTCACTTGCAATGTGACTCTGGGTGGCTAACAAAGCAATAAAGCATTACAAATTACAATTTCAAAACGTAACATCAATACAGTATTAAAAAAATTTCAAAAATACACATGTCAAAGTAATGCACATTTCAACACATGTCAACGCAATACACACAAAGGAAAAGGGAAAAAATACATTGCAAAGACTCGGACTTGTCCACTTCCCTTCAAGATAAGCGACCAAGGGAAGAGTCCGGTGAGGCGGCGAGGGCGACCGGCATTTTTATGGCCAGCTCTAGCCCTGTCACATACCTGCTCCATCTTCCCCGGGGCTGAGCCAGGGATTGACTGATTTGACTGATTTGATCTCTTTGCAGTCCAGGGAACTCTCAAGAGTCTTCTCAAGCACCACAGTTCAAAGGCATCTATTTGTCTGCCCTCAGCCTTCCTTATGGTCCAGCTCTCACAGACATACATGGCTACTGGGAAGACCATTGCTATAACTATGCAGCCATTTGTTGGCAGGGTGATGTCTCTACTTTTTTATTATGCTGCCTAGGACTGCAGTGGCTCAAGTGGCTATGACGCTGACTGGAAGGCGGGTGGTCAGCAGTTCGATACCCGAATACTGCAGGATAGAATGAGCTCCAGTCTTTGTTCCAGCTCCTGACAACCTAGCAGTTTGAAAGCAAGAAATTGCAAGTAGATCAGTAGGAACCACTTCAGTGGGAAGTTAAAAAGTGTTCCATGTTCTCCAGTGTCTAGTCAGCCTGCCACATGGCCATGGAAACATCCGCAGAAGCAGACAACGCTGGCTCTTTAGCTATGAAACAGATATGAGCACTGAACCCAGTGGTGGGATTCAGCAGGTTCACACCAGTTCGCCAGAACTGGTAGCAAAAATTCTGGCTGGCCCCGCCCATCCAAGTTTTGAAATAAAGTAGTCCTAATTTGGGTGCAACACAGGGCTTTTCCCCTGGTCACAGCCACCATACCATGCCCACAGAGCAGGCAGTAAAATTTTTGAATCCCACCACTGACTGACCCCTAAAGTCAGATACAACTGACTTTTGAGCAAGGGTAACCTTTACCTTTACCTTTACCTTTACCTTTACCTTTACCTTTACCTTTACCTTTACCTTTACCTTTACCTTTACCTTTACCTTTACCTTTACCTTTACCTTTACCTTTACCTTTACCTTTACTAGGTTTGCCATAGCTTGCCTCAAAAAAGTAAGTATCTTTTTATTTCATGGCTGCAGTCACCATCTGCAGTGATCTTGGATCCCAAGAAGGTAAACTCTATCGCTGCTTCTATTACTTGCCCTTCTGTTTGCCAGGGAGTGATGGGGCTGGAATGCCTTGATCTTGAGATTTTTTTTTTATGTTGAGTTTCAAGCCAGCTTTTGCACTCTCCTCTTTCACCCTCATCAAGAGGCTCTTTAGCACTTTTTCACTTTCTGCCATTAGGGTGGTGTCATCTGCGTATCTCAGGTTTTTGATGTTACTCCCAAATAAATCCAGGAGCACATCAGTCCTGTCAACATCTGTTTTAAGGAAAAATGTAACCCCTTCAAACATAAGCTTAATCTCTATTCCCTGATTCACATTTCACCTCTGTCTTACCTGAACTAAATTTCAATTTCTTCATCTTCATCCAGTCTATTACTGATGCCAGACACTTGGATTTAGCTGGGGAGGGGAAACAAGAGTTTAATGTCATCTGCATATACCTCTGTTTCATTGTGTGTCCAAGATTCGTTGAGACAAAGTGCCCAAACAGAAATCTACCAGCTGTCTTTTATAACTGATAGTAGTGAGCAATTTGAATGAGATCTACTGCACCTATGTTATTTGCTTATACGTTTTTACATCATATGTCTTTTTTATAATGATCATCCATTGAGCATTCACACTACTTCTTTGCGATGTCATCTTTCTGAGAAAGAGACAATTGACCCGAAGACCATTTCCACCATTAAGAATTGAGTTCTCTTCTTTTGGCGTTGTATGTCTCCCTGCCTCCACCTTCAATTTCTTTATTTGGTGAAAGGAACAAATGGGAGAGAGGGAAGCAATTAAATTCTGTAGCTTTTAAAGCTGGCCAGTGTATATGGTAGGAAAATGCCATCAATGTTTTTTGACTTCTTGCCAGTGGTTAGCAATGTGCAGCCCATATGAATTCCTATATAACAAGGATGGAAATAATGTTGGGAAACCCTGCAAAGACCTTTTGTGGTCTGATTTGTAATTAATGTAGTTTGATCCAAAGGCTTTCTCACAACATGGCAAAATGAATCATAAAATACTGGACCTTGAAAGTTAGTGCATTTTTTTAACAATAGCCCAGGGACTGTTTATGTAATGAAATGTAATTAACCCACCTTCCAAATCTTTTATGAGTGTTTTGCCAATTAGCCATGTATGCTTGATAATGACTCATAGCCTGCTCATGTCTTTACAGAGCAAGCTTGCTAGTCTGTTAAGTCAGCAGAAGTATTTGGTATACTGGTGGAGATACAAGTAACAGCCACCCGATACTAACAAATGGTAGTATTTGCTGCTTAGAAAGCATTTGTAGGGATCGCAAAGCCCAAGATAATTGTAATGTATAGCAATGTCAAGAGGGTTTGGGTTTCTTAAGGATTGTAAGGAATGTACTGGGCTCTGTCTAAAACATCTGTTGTTACTTAGTAATAACATATATAATACTACTAATTGCTGAGACATCTTTGTTTTCCTTACTTAGCACTAGGGTTAGAATGGTTTTATTTTTGTGGTTCATGGCTTCCTGCCATTTGCAACACAAGCTCTACTCTAAAGAAAATAAAATGGCTTGAAGGCTGCCTACTTACGGGGTGTGTAGGTTTTCTATTTTTAAGAAAAATTTGAGAGGATTAGTTCAATAATGCATAGCACACAAAATTGTATCTTGTGAGGTTTGGATGTACAGTGTATTTACACATCTCTGCTTCTCACTTTCTGAAGGGATGTTGCTTCTGAAGATATTGCCTGGTGAAAGGAAGCCTCAGAGCCTTTCTGTTACATTTCCTGTTAATTCAGCCATCACTAGTGTGATGCCCATAAAAGTTTACATGCACAAATAACACACTACACTAATTCCTGAATTTGATACACGTATGTATCTTTCAAGAGGAAAATACTGAAAATGCATTGATCTGTTTGGGTACAGTAGGCTTTGCAAGAAGAGGGAGAGAGAGGATGTATTCCTTTGAAATATTGATCAGATATGACCTCTGTACAGACCTGAGTTTCCCGTAGAAGAGGAGGGTGACACCCCAGCAGATAGATAGATCTCTAATTCGTCTTTAATGACCCTGAGGAAATTTCCAACCCAGTCATGACAACCACAAGATTAGAAAGCTGTCTAGGCTCCAGGCAAGCTCTCACCCTTGTTTTGTTGCTCTCGACCACAGAATTAAAGGAGATGTCAGGATTTTCAGGGCTGCTAGCAAAAGTGCTTATCTGGCTCCATGTCATTATTGTATTAAATAAAGGGGGAAATATAATGAAAATGCTTGGACAAAGGAAGGCCTGGCTGAGAAGCATGGAGTGGATGGCAGCTTCAGGTTCTTTATAAACTCAGTCACAAATGGCACATTGCTAAAGTAATGGTATTCTCAATCTCTCACATATCTTAAGTATTCTCAGATCAAACAGCACCCACCCCCATCCTCCTCTAGGCCTCTTTGTGTGTTAATTTATGTGAAGTATTATAAGTGCTAACATAACTGATGTTGGGCAGTGATGCTGTGCCAAAGCTGATTAGATATATTTGCTAATTAGCTTGTTGCTCCCTAGTAAGAGCTCTTGTCCAGCTTAGCCAAAGTACGTTTCTCTATTGATTATGTATGTGTGTAGTATGTGAGCTTTAGCCCAGGGGTGTGGAATGTGTAGCTCTCCTGAGGTTGCTGGGATAAAAATCATAATGCCCGAGGCAGCACAGGCTGAGGAATGCTGCAGGTTCTAGTCCCAACAACATCTGGAGGGGCAGCTGCACTTTATTGCTGCCTTAGGCAATGTGGATATTGCTATCCTAGAAATGCAATCACCTCAAGGACTTATTGAATCAGACATGAAGACTGGTTCAAAGTCCCTAGTTGCAATTCCTGAAGGAGCCAATCTTTGAGCCAGATTTCTTATATTGCTGAGTCTTTTTGGATGGTTTTCCATTTAGCTTAGGGATTAAACTATGGTTCTAAAGTGACAAAAAGGCCAATGTCAATGTACCTATTCCTGACTGAGATGTGTACATATTTATTGAACGCCATAGCATTAAGATACCAACCCTGTGGTTGTCCCTCATTTGTCAAACAAAATGTCTTTGTGACCCACTGAGATAAAAGAGATCCTGTCATCTTTCTGTTCCTCTCACAGCAGCCTCAAAAAGAACCAATTCCATCTGAAAGATCTCTTAGAAGAGTGCTGGGTGACAATAACTGGGAAATGGTATGTCTTAAGCCATAATTAACATAAATAGCTGAATTATGTACCAGACTAGTATAGTGTAACTGCCTGTTTCCTGATGATAGTTCTTAGATTAAAATAACCAGCACAGGTCAATTTGGCTAAAACAATTTTATGTTGAAAATCTGATATTTCTTGTTTTGGTAGAAGCAATTTTCTAAAAAATGAATTTCTCACAGTTCCAGCTACTTTTATTAAAAGTAAATTTATTTGGAGGCTGAACTGAACTTGGCATCTCATTTCAGATTAGCAAGGTCTGACTTTTCATCACCTGATTTAGTTCTGTCACGTTAACTCAAATAGCTTTGACACATTTTTTTATAAATAGAAAGCATATGGTTAGGTAATCTTTTCTAATCTCTGAACACCTACATAGAAAGGTAGTAATTATAGAAACAGTCATACCTATACGGTATGTGAATCCCAACCACAAATTTCATGGGTGTTGCTTGAACTCTTTTGCTGTGTCTGGGCAAACTATCTAGATTATGATCTCTCAAGTAAGGTGATATTCAGAGATAGTAACTGAAAATGAAATCACAGCTGGCCTTTATGTTTTATGGAACAGTAAAGACCTAGTAATAATAATAATAATAATAATTCTCTGCTGTCAAATCAACTCAGACTTATGGTAACCTTTTTCAGGGTTTTCTAGGTAGACAGTACTAGAAGAAATACCTCTTCTTTTAGAGGCATCCTGGGATTGTACAGCTTGCCCAAGGCCATACAGACTGGCTGGGGGGGGGGATTTACAATGAGAAACTGAACTCCCAACTCTGGCACTGCAGCCAGTAGCCTAAATTCACTGAGCTATCTAGCCAGCAAAGACTTGGTACTTGCTTCAGTTACTGATTTTTTTCAATTGCTTTGTTCTTATCTAGGATATAGCTTTTTATGCTTTATTTGGCATTAAAATCCTTAACAACCACTATATGTTGGATATGTGGAAGGACTATTCCTGTTCAAAAGTCCACTTCGCAAGTTGTCCAAAAATTAATTCAAGATATTGGATCGACTGAAAACAGAGATATGTTTAGAATAAATCTGTTGAAATTAATGAACTGAATGCTGTTCTTAGTGCCCATTAGAGTAGACCCATGGAATCAGTGAGATGTACATTGGTGGTGACTGCTACTCAAGTCTGAGTAGACACTTTCCCCCCTGAAAATCATTTTCACAGTTGCTGGATGAAAGAAAAATGACAAACAGGAAAAATGCCATCAGCGGGAATTTGTTTAAGGTGGATCCCAGTTTGCCATGAAGCGACCCACACACTATGATCACAGGGCCATCTCCTACAGCACATATGAAATGAGACATGCAGGATTTGACACCGGGACTGCAATGGACTGCTGCAGCCTTGAGGATATCAACAAGGTGCACCTTCACAGCCAGTCCATCTGGCATGGCCTCTTCCATCTCCATGACCACTGGGAATCAGAATGGTTCCTTTTCCGCTCATGTTGCCATTGGGCCCAATATGATGGTTTACAGTGGCATTTCCTCCACTGAGGGAACCATCACCCCACCTAAAGGGGCTCATCTGCCGATAGCCATTGGCTCTTTAGGGACTCAGGAAATTTACTGCTGCCAAACACTCGGTGTTGGGTTGCTGGCTGTAAAAGACGTACATAAATGTTGACAAATTCCATCTTTTCAATGGGACTTCAGACATCTACATAGTGCTAACAATTGGATTTAGCTGGATAAAACTTAATTAAGTAATACCTAAGAAGTCCTATCATCTACTGCGGATTTCTTCAAAGTATAACTAATCCAGCTGATAGAGTAGAGGGCATCCCCCACAATGTTTTGGGGCAAGTTCTCTCCCATTATGATCCACAAGCTGACAATGATTTCCCCCCTTCAAAATCTGCTGTTTCCAGGAGTTAAACAGGTGCTTGTCAGAGCTTTGAAAACTGAAACAATCTGAATATTAAATAAACAGCTTTGCACAATTGGGCATCATTTGGTAACACCATACTTTCCTAATGAGCTCAAAGTAGCTATAATTTACTGACCAAAGGATTTTCTTACACTTCTTTGTCCAGGGCCTCTTTAAAAAACCTAAGTAGATTAATATGCTAATTTTTAACTTAATGAATGCCAAATGGCATTAACACAATGACTTAATTAGGTCCCTAATTAGTTTCATAATAGATTCTCATTAGTTTAACCTCCAACTTTAATAGCATTCATAACTTTAACTAACCATTTTTTGTCGAACCCTGACATTTTGAGTTGCTCCACTGGCTGGGGATGTTGGGGAAGCCCAGAAACAGCTTAGATCAGGTCCTCTGATCTCCCTGGAGCAGGCAGGGAAGTCTGAGAGCCCAAAATGGGTAAAAAAAACTGGACCTTTTTTTTTTTACCAATTTCGGGCTCTATAACCCCCCTGCCGGGTCCAGGAAGGTGGGAAGACCTGATCCAAGATGTTTCCAAAGTTCCCCCACCTCCCTGGAGGCTGCAGCAAGCCAAAATGTCAGGATTCAAATCCCGACGTTCTGGCTTGCTGCAGTCTCCAGGGAAACAGGACTTTTTTTAACGTTGTGCGATCAATGCATCACACAACATTAAAAACCGGATAACGACGAGACTTGTGGAACCAAGTCTCATCGTTATCTGAGGTACTACTGTATACCACATAATGAGATTTGTAACAAAGTTATATTTCAAAAGTTATGTAGCAGAATTGCAATAATGGTGGAGACCAATAAACTGTATATTGGTAATACCTAGTTTTAAAAGAGAATATAAAGAGACAATGGACCTGGATTGCTCCGAACACGAAAAAGAAGAACAAGATCGACTTCATCCTAATCGATAAAATAAAAGACATGTCAGTAGTGACTTACAGTAATTTAATACAGGCAGTGATCATCGATTAGTTAGAGCACAAATAGTGGTCAACAAAAAAGTTGGGCAGAAGATCTTAAGATTTGCAAACCAAAAGCGGCTGCCAAAATCTCTCAATGAAACCCTGCTAAGGAAAGACATTTTGAAAGTGGACTGGAGTATGGAAGTCAACATAAATGATGACTACAACAACTTTTGAAAAACTGATGCTACAGTAACTGAGATGAAATAAACCTGAGCACTGCCTGCATGTACTATCACAATACAGTATAGCTGTTACTGGGCTGTAGTCAGTGATGGGATGTTACAGGTTTGTACCAATTTGCCAGAACCGGTAACTTTTCCCAGTGTCCCGGAGAACCGGTAGTGGCTTTTGGAGGGAACCACCTTGGGGGCTTAACTTTTCACCGGTTGCACCACTGCACATGCACGCCAAGCGCTTGGCGTGCATGTGCACCTAGAGCGCTTGGGAATACTGTATCTAGAATGAGTTTTATTTTTGGTCAGATTTTAAATTCATCTTTAAGTGAGTTTGCTCTTTAAGTGAAACACCATTGTAAGTGACCAATTGTGACTTCTGATGGGGGGTTTGCGAACCCTAATTTTGTTGTTAAGTGAGTTTTTGGTTGAGTTAAGTGAGCGAGCATTCAGAGAAAGTTCTGCTCTTTAAGCAGGTTAGTCTCTAAGCGAGGCGCTCTTTATGTGAGGTTTTTACTGTATAGCAGTTCTCAAATAGTTCTATAGTTTTTCATTCATATTGTAAATAAAATCTAGTTTTGTGTACCTCTTGTTATTGTTAAAGTATTAAGTATTAAATGCATAATGTTAACTACCTTTTTGTATTTTTTTATACTTAAAACAACAAGTCACAAAAAATTCAATACATAGAAAATACATAAAAATAAACATAATTTTTGTTATGTCTTATAATGTGAAAAATTATATTGTTAGTTTTAGTAGTGTTATGCTATATTTTTATTATTTATTTATTATTTTGAACTTTTTTAAAAAAAATTAAAAGTCATATGACCAACTTTGGCCCCGCCCACCAGGTCACACGGTCCTGTCCATGACATTGGCTCCACCCACAAATTAGGCTCCACCCACATAATTGGCTCCACCTACAAATTAGGCTCCCCCCACAGTGTGGCAGTAAAATTTTTTGACATCCCCCACTGGCTGTAGTGTTGGCCCCATATTAAGGAAGAATCAGATGAATCTCATTCTGCCATTACAATCAAAAAGGAGATGAAGTCAGTTCTATCATTTATAGCACTGCATGGAAATAGCCAGAAATACAGTGGAATAAACAGATACTGTGACTGTTCAAATTTCCCCTTATGAAGTGGTCTGGGCTCATTCATTTTCAGATCTTTTTTGGAAGATCTGTCCAAACACTCCAAGGGACCTGGAGGCTTCCACCGGAGGGTGGGGAGGAAGAGAGAAGTGGGAGGAATGGGTGGGCAGCTGTTTTTCTTAACCTCTGGTGCAGATCTTCATTCACTTTCTGCAATTCTAACATGATAAAAATGTCAGTGATTTCACTAAGGGTGCGTCTTGATTTGCAAAAAATCCTACATTTGAATTGGTTTTTTCCAGTTTTGAAATTCATTGAAATAATGAGGAAAACATGACTCACAACTAAGGCATGCATTAACCTGTGTAATGTGCTATATTTTAAACTACCTGACAGGAGATGATTATTTTGTACCAATTCCTAAACTGCTACTTTTTTTTCTTTGTGCATGTGTGTGTCGGCACATATTGTGTTTTGTGCCTTTTGCCATGTAAAGTTTGCAGGATTCCCCATGACCTGAAAATGCCCCTTCCCTGATCCTTACTGTTACAGCAACTATGACAGTACAGCAGTCAGCTATCATATTGTAAGGGTTAACCCCACTCTACCTTGGAAGGGTTAAGCCCTCTGCCCCCAACACACCACGTTGTCTTCCCCTTTGCCAGCAGTCTGTACCCACACTCTGGGCCCACGCCCCCTCAGTGTGGTCCTAGTACTTTCTGCCTGGCTTTGAGCTAGCATTGAATGTGAAGTATTACCGACTGGCTGTTCTAGCACCTGCCAGTCCAGGGAGGACATAAGTAAAATGCATCATTACGGTATGGTAGCTCTGCCAAGACACCAGATTCTTCCCCGGCACAGCTTAGCTCTCAACTCACCAGAGACAATGGTTCTGGGTTCCAAACATTCTTTTATTAATGCACAGTTAGTAAGTTTCAAAAACTTATAGCAGAGGAATGTGATTTGCAAAGTAGCCATCCCATACACATGAAAATAAAAACCTCTCTAGCTTCCTTTCCACAGCATGTCTAAAACATAGCTACAGCAAACATGGTGAAAACCTCCTCCTTCTCTCTCATATCAGAACACATTTTTCACCTTTGGCCCTCCTTCTGAAGGATTCCAGCCAATTATCACATAGCATTAGATGTCTATCAAAACAAAGTTCCATTCTTACAGAACACAGCATATTTTGTCTATGCTTTATCTCTGCCAGCTACTACTTTTGAAGGTCAAACACCTTCCCTCTGGTGTGAACAAAATTCAGAAATCTACTTTACTTTTTTAAAAAAGCAAGCACCCCATTTTATTCCATTACACATAGCAAAGAACTGTTGTGAAGTGATAACAGTAAAATAAAATAAAATGATTGTTACCACATGTCAGGCACATAGCAACAGCCATAGGGGGTGACACCTGAACAGTTCTGTAGCAGAGGGGGTGACTGTGGTGGCAGCAGACTCTGCCCCCTCTTGCATGCCTCCGAATGGGTGACAACAGGTATAGGTAAAAATAAAAATAAGAAAAAAACGTACTTGATCCCAAAGAGAGAGGAGGAAATCAGGAGGGTGCTCTTCAGGGGAGATTGTGGAGTTAAAAAAAAACATTTTGGCAAAATTTCTTCAAAGGACAGAAACCGCGTCACCCCAAGAACATCTGTCCGTCCCACCAGAGCAGACTGGAGAGGCTCTCTCATTGTTCCATTGGCTAGAAGGGCACATCTCTCTAGCACTAGAAAGAGGGACTTCTCAGTGTCTGCCCTATGGAACCTCCTGCCAATTGAGTTGCGTCTCCAGACAGAGTTGCTGCCCTTTAGAAAAGGCTTAAAGACCTGGCTGGCGAGGCAGGTCTGGGGTACCATTAATGTTGGAATCTGGCTGGCTGGTTGATTTAGTAACTCCCTTTCCTTCTTCCTCTCTTTTAACCTTTTAATCTCTTGATATTTAATCTGTTAAATCTTTTTAAAATTTTTATATGTCTGAAATCTTGTAAAATTTTGTAAGCCTTTTGTTTTTTGATCTTTGTGAGCTGCCCAGAGTCCTTGGAGTGGGGTGGTCATATAAAATGAAATAATAAATAAATAAAACCAAGATAAGCACCATGTGACTTTCACACAATTTTGAAAATCCAGGTTGGTACTCCAATTCTTTGAACAATCAAGACACAGCTTAATTTGATTTTTTTTTAAAATGATGTTGGTTTGATGGGATTGGCTCCCCCTGCCCTTCCCCCTTAATTTTAGGTATAACACAGTGGAAAGAAAAGAAAGGAAAATAAAAGAACCCCCTTAAGCAACTAACACATAGTCTACTGAATTAACCAAAAGTCAGAAAGGAACCACCTGTAAAAATAGGAAACATATACTCCAGTTTCATTTTAATGAGTCTCAAGAAGAACCCAAGAACCTTCTTCCTCCTTTAGACACAGAAGGCAGTCAATAGAGACAGCCATGTCTAATATTGAACTTGTGCAAAGGTTGGGAGAGATTATTGCACATCTTAGTAGGTTGGAGCCATAGGAGACACTTAGTTAATTTGGTTGCCACTCAGACAGTCTGCCAGATAAATTTAACCCTTTTGCCAGCTAGTGGGGGGAAATGATCAGGATTTTAAGGAAAGGCTTCCTTTCCCCAAGGTGCCTGATCTACAGCATGTTTATAGGCTAACCATGGAATATTTATTTACTCATATGAGAAGAGAGTATTATAATGCAACTGTACCATTTATGTAGAATTACCAGCTCTGAGCACAGAGTACTCCAGATGGGACACAACTTCCTTCTGGTCTATGGGCCAGCTGTGCAACAATACATACCTCTTATTCATCAAATTGAATGCTGATGTCCTTAAGTTTTTCTGACAAACCACAATATGGCTGACACACCGCTCAGGAGAAATCTGTAGAGAGAAATAGCTGGTTCTTGCCGAACTTAGCAAAGCAGCTCATTCCTTATGTTGTATAAATCAGGTAGCTACTCCTTTAATCATGAAAAGTTATACATAAATCACCTTAGGAGATAGGTGGTTTAAATGAGATTCCTGGCAAAACTTGTTGTTTGCTATCTCTGGGTTAGAATTTGCTGTGGTTACTTTTCCTAATACATCATAATACAGTACTTGAGAAATAAATGCTTTTTGGGAATATGGTCCAAAACACATTGAGGGGGTGGAAAGTGTGGGTGCTTCATTCCCATTCCTTCCTAAATGCCACCAAATCCAGTAAAGCCAGACCGGGAGTTTCCTCAGTCCTTTGACAATGACCTTGCTGTGGAATACTCCTTGACCAACCCTCTGCTGTTTGTCAGTTTGATAATTTTACCTAATGCTCAAAACACTAGATATACTGTAGAGATGCCTTTTCTGCTTTGCCTTTAGTCCAAACCATTTAATTCTCTTGGTAACCAGAACCATTGTAACTAATGTCCTTTGATAGAAGGTAAGACCATCAATGGCTTATATTCATAGTAGTTACATACTACTTTTCTTTTGTATATCAATCTCTAGGGCAGGGGTGACCTAACTTTTTACATTGTGGGCCTGACCACACCCCTGGACAGCTGAGCGGCCTGGAACACGCCCCCGGAAGTGGGTGCACCCGCTTCCGCATTTATGACAGCCACAGGTGACTTTGCTCGTGCACAGGCACATTTTACAGCTGATGTAAACATGCCCGCTTCCACTTGCAGATGTGGCAGAGGTGGTGACAGGCTGGATGGGATACCAAGGGAGTAGAGATTGTGGGATGGGATACCAGAGAGACTATGGAGGTTGTAGTGGGAGGTGCAAATAATTAAACCATTTTATGGCTTCTGTCACTACTGATGCCTCTCGGATCGGTGGTGATCATGATTGCTATCACAAGGCAGCAATCCACGTTGTCAAAGGCTGCTGCAGTAATGGGACTGAGCCAGAGGCTGCTCGGAGCAGTGGGGACAAAGTGCGATCGCCACCGCCACCACTGCTGATGTCAAAACAGTCAGCAGTGGGAGCAGCCCGCCTCCAGCCCCCACAGATCCATGTCAGGGGCAGGACTGGGCCACAGCAAAGAAAGTTTGGGCACCACTGTCCTAGAGAGTGAAGTCAGAAGGGCCCTAAAAAGTACTGCAAACAATAAAGCCAGTGGAGATGATGGTATCCCAGATGGATTTTTCAAAGCCCTAAAAGATGACGGAATCAAATTATTGCATTCTATATGCCAGCAGATTTGGAAAACACAACAATGGCCACAGAATGGGAAAAGATAGGTATACGTTCCAATTCCAAAAAAGGATAATGCCAAAGAATGTTCAAATTATCAAACAATTGCTCTCATTCCACATGCTAGCAAGGTTATGCTCAAGATAATACAAGATAGACTTCAGCAACATGTGGAGAGAGAAAAACTAGAAGTGCAGGCAGGGTTCAGAAGGGACAGAGCAGTGGTGGGTTGTCAAAATTCCCTCTACCCCACCGTGACGTCATGGACGTCATGGGCGTAGCTGACATCATGACGTCATGACATCGTGGGTGGAGCAAAAAATAATAATAATAAAATTTAAAATATCTGTGCATGTGTCAAACCTCCATTTGACATATTCACAGTTCTTTTTTTAGTGTGCATGCATCAAACCTCTATTTGACACATCCACACTAAATACATTGTTGGAGGGGGGCCGAGAGGCGACCAAACCGATCGCCCGGGGGTTTACCACCCCCCACCTCTCGGTGACCCCTCCTGATGGGGTGCTACCGGTTTGGGAGAACCGGTCCAAACCAGTAACATCCCATCACTGGGACAGGAGACCAGAGACCACATTGCCAACATACGTTGGATCATGGAGAAAATAAAGGAATATCAAAAACAAGTCTACTTCTGTTTCATTGACTACACTAAGGCCTTTGACTGTGTGGACCATAACAAAATATGGCAAGCAATTAAAGAGATGGGAATACCAGAACACCTTATATGCTTCGTGAGGAATCTGTACAAGAGTCAAGAAGCAACAGTTGGAACAGAATACGGAATGACAGAGTGGTTTGGAATAGGAAAAGGAGTAAGACAAAGCTGAATTTTATCACCTTGCTTATTGAACTTGTACACAGAGCACATAATGTTCAATGCAGGGACGGAGGAATCACAAGTTGGGATCAAAATTGCTGGGAGAAACATCAACAATTTGAGATACGCAGATGATACTACCCTAATGGCAGAAAGTGAGGAAGACCTAAAGAAGGTCCTGATTAGGCTGAAAGAAGAGAGTGCAAAAGCTGGCTTGAGACTCAACATCAAGAGAACCAAGATAATGGCAACAGGCTCTATCACTCCCTGGAAAATAGATGGGGAAGAAGTAGAAACAGTAACAGATTTTACTTTCTTAGTTTCAAAGATCACTGCAGATGATGATTGCAGCCATGAAATAAAAAGGCAACTGATGAGACAAGTTATGAGAAACCTGGCAAACATGGTTAAAAGTAGAGACATCATCTTGCAAACATAAATTCACATAGTCAATGCTATGGCATTCCCAGTGGCAATGTATGGTTTGTGAGAGCTGGACCATTAGGAAAGCTGATCACAGAAGAATGGATGCGCTTGAGATGTGGTGTGGAAGGAGTTTTGAGAGTACCCTGGACAGTGAGGAGAACAAATAAGTCAATCCTAAAAGAAATCAACCCTGACTGTTCCTTAGATAGTCAAATAGAAAATATGAAGCTAAAGTACTTTGGGCATCAAATGAGAAGAGATGATTCACTTGAAAAAGCCAAAAGAAGAAGGGGGGCAGCCAAAGATGAGATGGCTAGATGTTATTGTACACAGAATGGGCACAGAGCTTGGAGGGTTGAGGAGGATGGTGGCGGACAGAGGTGCCTGGAGGACAATGGTCCATAGGGTCACAAAGGGTCAGAATCAACTGTGTAACTGAACAACAAAAACTGACCTGCTGCTACCTCTTAATTTTTCATGACTGGCTCACATCTTGCATATGTGTAAACAGCAGGAAACTGTTCCAGCAAAAAAATGAGGTGGAGCCCCACATGGAAGTTTGCATTGAATTTGCCTCCTCAATACTCCCCAATAAAACAAGAACTCACCAATGAGAACATACAGTTTAGATTGGCAATTCTCAGCTTGGATCTTCCAGATGTTTTTGGCTTGAACTCGTAGATCCTCCAGTCAACATAGCTAATGGCCAAACATACTGGGAGTTGAAGTTGAAAAGGACTGCCCAGCCAAAGACGGAGGACTAATTTAAATCTACAGTTGAGATTATGTTTAAAAATTCATGGGAATAGTTTAAATTAAAATGTATGTAGTGAATGGAGCCTTGCCCAACCCAAGGTCAAGTCTATTAAAGTGTAGTATTAAAAGTTTACCAAATAAGTCCCACAATCTTTCTTTGGAATAACTTGGAAATAAGTTCAACAGACAGTTTCTATTTTTATGTTAAAATGGAATCTGAGATGGCAAGTATTCATGGAGTACACTGAGCCGGAGAAATGTTTTTTCAGGGTTTTTTTTTTAAAAAAAATCAAACAGAATTGAAATTACAGCCTCTTTGTGTTGTGGTGCGGTAATATTACCCTGCCTGTTACTTAACTTGAAGCAGTGAAAAATCAGTTGCGGCAACTGGAACTCAGTTGGGAGTATACTTCCTAAACCAACGTAATTCCTTCCAAGGTCTTCCACCTCTTTGTGAACTATTACATGATTTGGCACAAAGCATGTTGAATCTGGATAGAGGGGTGAGTTTTGTGATTTTTTTGCAGATAGTTAAAGGAAAAACAAGGAGAAATGAATGAAATGATGGAAGTGTTGGAAAGGGCACATTGTTCTTCATTGTTCTTGTCTATTATTTTGTTATTCTCAACAGCAGACCTTTGTTCCTACACCTTAAACCCTTCAGCTCCCCTAAAATACTTAGGTAGATGGTATGGTAATGTCCATGTTTTGAAAGGAAACTGCATTCCCACTGAAATCAGGGTGAGTAAGCCCAAAGGCTTGAAGGATCAGATGCACACCACTTTTGGGGGTGCATGTTGTATTCCTTTTTGCCACCACAGTCAATTAGTGCCTTTCCCGTGTGGGATTTATTTTTAAAAGAAAGCAACAGAAGAAAGCTGTGTGGCCCTTACACAATCTGAAGACAATCACAAATATAAGTTAGCTTTTGACCTGGTATGAATCTTCAGCCATCTACAATGTTATGATGCCCTCCCTGATGAAGACCCGCACTGGGATGAAAGCTTGCCAGTGACTGTGATTTTTCAAAATTAATTGAATAAATTATTACCCGCCCTTCCCTTCCCTTCCCTTCCCTTCCCTAGCAGAGAGTAGACATTGTCATGCCCTGGGCTATACGGACTCTGGATGGAAAAACTATAAAGAGTGATGCTATTTTTGTATTCAATAAAAAAACTCTGGTGGCGCAGTGGTTAAACTGTTGTACTCTAGCCAGAACGTTGTTAGTTCAATTCTGACCAGGGATCAAGGTTGACTCAGCCTTCCCTCCTTCTGAGATCAGTAAAATGAGGACCCAGTATGTTGAGGGCCAAATGTTATTTAACTTGTGAACTGCCCAGAGAGTGCACTAAGCGCTATGGGGCAGCAACATAAGTGTAATTCCTATTGCTATTCAAACCAGCCAAGGTACTTCAGTCAGAAAAACCTCTTCTCCTTACTGCACTTCCCCACATTTATTTTGCCTTGTGTAATTTGCTGTAACAATCTGTGCTTTTGATTTCTCTGTCTGACCCAAATTTTCCAACATGTTTAAATCTTCTGAATCTTCCAATTTTCTGTTTTTTTCCTCATTTATTACTATGTTTATTTATTTGTTCTCCTGAAGAAGAACACACTCTTAAACCAATATATTTTTAGCATTTTGAAATAAATCCCCACATTCTTCTACGTTTAGGCCAGAAGTGAAACTGCCAAAATGAAGCCACCTTTTGGTGAATTAATTCTGTAGTTCCTTTCGCCTGACCTACTGTGAGAAAGATTAGCCAACCCAAGGTGATTGTTGCCCTGGATATGCCGAATTGTGGTTCCAAAATACCACAATCTCTGAGGAGGCTCTTTCTGTGTATCCAAATCCCCATATAAAATGTTTCTACCTTTTTAATAGTAGTTTGAGCTAAAGTCCATCATTCACGCCATATAGTAGGACTGGGAAAATTATAGTACTGTGCAATGCATACCTCCATCAGCAAGTGTACATTTTTGCCTCATATTACCTTCACCTTAAGAAAGCTGCTCCAAACTATCTCTATTCTGAGTTTTATTGCATGAGACTGGTCCTATTTTTTCATTCAATTTTAGGGTGTTTATATGTCAACATATTCCATAATTTTATTTTAAAAATTTAACTGCACTTTGGCTGCTTGCTTTTTATTTATTATTATGAATTTGTTTTTCTTAGCATTATGGCTCCCCCACCCCATATCCACAGGATCTGTTCCCATGGTTCCAGTTATCTGCACATAAAAAAATGGTCAATTAAAAAATATTTGAAATGCACATTGTATTTTATTTATATGGCTCACTACCAGAGCTGGCCAATAGAGGTCATTGACTGCAATATAATGTTTAGAAGGATCTGACTGTTTGTTAAAGCAGCCATTTTCCTTGCCGTCAAATAGAATGACAGGCACATTTCCACATACACCCCCACTTCAATGGCTGAGATATGTATACTTAAATATGGGGTTTGCTGGTTTCCACAGTTTCATATATCCACAGATCTTGGAACGTGTCCCCTGCAGATTAGGAAGGAGACCTGTGCTTAGTCATTGATTTTACAAATCAGATTATCTGAACTATACATTATTAATACTGTACAGTCTATTTATTGGAGTTTGCAATTTATCCACTGACAATGATTTTAAAAATGGGCAAATGTTAAATAATTTAAATCTGTAGTAGAAACATATATATCAAGCTGATACTAAACCCTTCTCAAATTCCCTCCATCCCAAAATACCATAAAAGTAATTGGGAATTGGTACATAATATTCTTTTTCCTCTCTCTTTTTAAATTTCTAAATTTTTAATCGACATCTACTAAGCCCCACTGAGCAGTGGACTGACTATGATAAATTATACCACCATGTACCTCAACCATGATGAATGGTAGTCTATAATCAGATAATCTGACTGCTGTAGAATTAATTGACTTTGGCTTCTGGTGTCTTGAACTAAAGCAACTCTATACTCCATGTTGGCCAGCAACATGTTGGTATTTATTGAACATCAAAGGGAAAAGATGTGAATTTGGTTTTATGATGAAATAATATAAGCATAATGGTAGCTACTGAAATCACTCCTATAGAATGTATTTTGCCCGACACTGATTGGAATCCTGTAATTTAGCATAGTAATTTGCAAACAGAATAGGCCCATTGAATCAGTGGGGATTACTGTTTGTGCCATTAATTCAAATGATTTTACACCAATTGTGATTTATTTTAGTAAGTCTCAGTTAAAATAGGCCCATTTGACTCAAAGGAATTTATGGTGAGTTTGATTCACCAAGTCCCTATTAGTTCAATGGACCTACTTGAGTTGAAATTACTATGCTAAAAAAGAGGATTGGCGGCACTGATACAAAACTAAAAATATAGAAATCCAGTACGGCTACCAAAATTAAAATTTAAAAAATGGGAACTCATCTGGACCTGATGCTGTTTTCACACAGTTAGATATTTCAGTCTCTTCAATTAAACCTAGAGAATAGGAATCAAAAATCAAAGCTTGCAGTGAGTACAGAGCAATAACTTTAATAAACCAGTGGCTTAAATGTGTTTTTAACAACAATACAAGGCAGAATTTACACTACACATTCTGTCTCTATGGGTTTTAGGAGAAATGCTGTGACATGAATGTGGTTATGTATGCTTGCTTTTTAGACTATGAGAAAGCATTTGTTATATTCTAGTATTGCAAGCTGATGGAGTTGTTGATAAAGGTAATCATTCAGCATAGTAAGGAATTATCTCTGGTCGAGTTGCAGGAATTATCAGCATTTTACTATCTTAACAATCTCAGAATACCAGTGTGTCATACTAGTACGGTCATATTCTTCCTCATTTTATTTCTGGTTTTGATTTGGTTTGCCTACATTTGTGACCTTTAGTACATGGATGGAGATTGGTTCTGAATTGCCATTGAGCAGTCTGAAATCAGCACCCTCTAAATGTTTCTTTAGAGAACAGCCCATTCCTGGAATCACTGAATCAGTTTCCCTTATTTCATTCTCATCTCCTGGAAACCTCAGAGTTTCTTCTTGTTTCATTGTCCAAGAACTTATTCCACTGTATTATTTGCCAGTACAAAAAGTATACATATTTGATACAGGAGCTTGTGCCCATGTTTTAAAATAACATTTTCCACAGCTAGGAACACATTCCATTTTGGTGTGTATTTTTGGATATACTGTATATCATTGTGGTGTGATATCTAGTTGCATTTTTTCTTATGGACTGTTTCCCATTATCTCCTGTATAGTATTTGTGAAATAAAGCCATATGGCTGAGCCTACTGAATTTCACTGTTGATCATTTCTTTTTTGTTGTTGTTCAGTCACATAGTTGAGTCTGATCCTTTGCATGGACCATTGCATGCCAGTCACCCCTATTCTCCACCATCCTCCTCAACCCGCCCAACTCTGTGTCCATTGCATCAACAATACCATCTAGCCATCTCATTCTCTGCCACCTCCTTCTACTTTTGGCCTCAACCTTTCCCAGCATCAAGGCCTTCTCAAGTGAGTCCTCTCTTCTCGTTTAATGTCCAAAGTGCATTTCTTTATCTACCCTCCAAAGAGAATACCAGTAACAGGAGTAGAGATATAGTAAAACCTCGCATAAAGAGTGCCTCGCTTAGAGACTAACTTGCTTAAAGAGCAGAATTTTATCTGAATCGTCGCATCACTTAACAACTAAAACCAGCCAAAAACTCACTTAAGAACTACAGTTGTACCTCACTTAAAGAGCATAATGCATTCCACAGGATTGCTCTTTAAGCGAGTTTGCTCTTTAAGTGAAACACCATTGTAAGTGACCAATTGTGGGGGGGATTGTGAACCCCAATTTATTTGTTAAGCGAGTTTTTGGTTGGTTTTATTTGTTAAGCGAAGCGAACATTCAGAGAAAATTTTGCTCCTAAGTGAGTTACTCTTTAAGCGAGGTGCTCTTTATGCAAGGTTTGACTGTAAATCAGGGTTCGCAATCCCTGCCACCAGAAGTCACAATTGGTCACTTACAATGGTGTTTCATTTAAAGAGCAAACTCGCTTAAAGAGCAATTCCGTGAAACGCATTATGCACTGTATTGTAATAAATACATAAGACCTTCTGAGCCAAGGGAAGTGTTAAAGGGCAGTATCCCGAGAAACTCATTAAAGATATCACAATACTAGATAGCGTGCATCCCTTCCCTCTTTTGAAAATGGGTACAATGCTTCAACCCACTGAATTCAGTGCAGCTTAAAATCTGTGAGGCATGCACAAGCTTGCATGGTAAACACATAGCTCCTACCTGAATTCAGGTAATTCTGTTTGTTTCAAATTGCATACATACTAGCCAGTGGTGGGATGTCAAAAATTTTACTACCCCACCATGATGTCATCACAATGTGGGCGGAGCTAACATCATGTCATCATGATGTCATGGGTGGGGCCAAAGAAAAATAAAATAAAATAATAAAATAAAATAATAAAATAATAAAATAAAATAAAAATAAGGACACACACACCCCTCAACCCACCCACCCACCCACACAACACAAACCAATGGTGCTTTAGGCTAGCAGCTTCTCTTCCTCCTCCCCACTTGGGAGGACAGCAAGGAAGCCATGCCTACGCGCCAAGCACTGTAGGCGTGCATGCACACCAAGTGCTTGGAGCACATGCACAGTAGTGGGGGAACCAGTGAAAAGGTAAGCCCCGAAGGTGGTTCCTCCCAAAAGCTGCTACTGGTTCTCTGGGACACTGGGAAAAGTTACTACCGGTTCTGGAGAACTGGTGAGAACCTGTTACATCCCATCGCTGATACTAGCTTTATTTGTTGAATATGATACTTTAGACAATTTATTTTTATCTTCTCCTGGAATCTGGTAGCTCTGATATCTTCAAAATAGTGTCAATGGCATGCAAGCCCCACATTCTGGGCTTGTAAAGTAGGTGATCAGAACATATTTTCTTTAATCGGTGCACATTTTTGCATGCTTGAAGATTCTGAGTTATAGTGACCCTTTCCGCGGGAGGAGGAGGTAAAGAGTATTTAGAAGTGGTTTGTCATTGCTTCTTCTTCTTCTTCTTCTTCTTCTTCTTCTTCTTCTTCTTCTTCTTCTTCTTCTTCTTCTTCTTCTTCTTCTTCTTCTTCTTCTTTTTGGAGGGGGGTACTTTTGGGACTATGTAACCTGCACAAGACCATACCGGCTGGCTCTTCCTGGATGCAAAACTTTTGAGAATCATTAATCAATCAACAGATTTTTATTAACTCACATAACTATTGGCAATCTTGGTTCGATATCAATCAATCAATCAATCAATCAATCAATCAATCAGCTCTGTATTAAAGGAGTAATAAATTAATATTACGGTCTAGGTTTGATATCAAATATTCATATCCCAGACACTTACAAGGTCATTTGATTTTGAAGTAATTTTGCTAGAAGCATCCATCATTTCATGGAAGAAAATGCCTGCTATGTTTCTGTTTCCTGTCTAGTGACTATAGAAGGTAATGGCATCTATTCAGGCATGCTTCAGCTACACAGCCATGGTATTTGAGGTTCATTGTCTAGACACTGTTCAGAAAAGGATTTTAAAAAATGCTGTCTCAGATTTTTTACCTGTGAGTATTGAGCATCAAAAGCACAAGTTAATTATCATTTTTCTTCTGATGAATGAACACACTAGCAGTGCAACCTCATACACGTTGAAGTGTGCCTGATTTTGTAGGTGTAGGCTGAAGTCCTAAGGAAGAAATTAAAGAGGAGAATGCTGCCATGTAATTCCTACTAAACTCCATGGGATCTACTTTTTACTAAATATGTATAGGATTGCTTTACATGAGATTTGGTGTTACCAACTTTAAAAGCTCACTAGCAAGATAAATCTGTACTGTACTTGTAAAACTCCACCACCAGCAATTCATATTGAAAGATACACTGCTTGTGATTCTGGAGAAACTACAGTATATATTTATAGTTGGTTGGAAAATGGGGAAACAAGATGCTGGACTGGACAGTCTTTTGGCAATCTTATATGTTGTGCATTTACTTTTTAAGAAAATAATCTGAAGTTCATGGCTGTCCAAATTTTCAATCAAGGCAAAATTATCCTTTACAAACAGTATATCCATCAAGCTGGATCCAGACATTTCCAGGATGGGATGGCCAAGCTAAGATTGTCACAACAAAACCAAGTATGCTACCTTATTTTGTTAAGCGCTTGCCACTGAAATGAAGAATTCTGACTTTCCAAGCAAATGACCCACCAACTCTCCAGGAAAAACATCAACAAAACAAACCTCTCCACCCTTTATGGAAGCAATAGTTATATCAGGCTTCCGAGCAGTACCACACCATGGAATGATCCTCCTTTTGGCACAGTTGTGAGGTATGCTTGGCAATGTTTGACAGGAGAAAGTGAAACCAAGGACTAAATTAGTATCACAGAATGTCTGAGGTTTGAGCTGCAAATGAAGGGCACGGCGGAGAAGTCCACAAAGCCTGCACTTAGTCTTGGGATGGGGAGAAAAATGGGATTGGTTGGTTTTGTGTTCTTTAAAACTGTCATTTCATTCCTTCCCATTTTATCCTTGCCAGGGAGAATTTAGCAACCATTTCTGAGGGAGGCTGAATTCTTAACATACAGTATTCTTTTTTTGGATCATTCAGAGTGTTATTAGTCACAACCAGCTGTTTTGCATTATTTCACTATCTTGCCTCCTTTTTATGAAATATAGAATTGGTATTTCTCTCCTAACTTGACTTTTGTTTCTTTTTTTTTTAAAGGAGGCTGAATCTAGCTCAGCCACAGAACTGCCAGCTCTCTCAAGCAATATGCCATATTGACATTAATCTTTTGCAAATGACTGGCCCTGGGAATTGTGGTACTCACACCTTGTGATACTTTAATTCACAACAGTAGCAGAATTCATTTCTAGTATGCCAGTGCCAATTTTCTATTTCCATGTAGCAGTATGAAGAGCTCTGCAAAAAAGAAATGGTTACAGGCATGCAACTGGTGGCAGGCGTTTAAAAACATCTGACCCACCCCATTCAGAAACAAGCAAACCCATTACAGACCAAGCCCAAAACCATTCCCCAAGCCCTGAATTTGGTTCTGGCTCAAAATGACATCAACATTCTTCTCTGCCTTCCTCATACTTTCCCAAATTTAAAGGATAGGATGGGAGTTGGGTTGAAGAATATCTGAGGTCAAAATCATGCTTCACACCAATTCCTGCACTGCTAGTCAGAAGGCTGGTAAATACAGGTTTTTATTCCTGCCTCTGAGTCTTGAACAAGAAATGTCTAAAAAGCAACTAAAAAATTAAGCTGAAGGTTGCTATAACTCTTCCTTGATCCCTAGTGACATCTGACCAGGGGAAATTTGTTTAAAAGGCACAAGAACCCACAGTTACATCTGAGTATACATCATAAAAACTGGTATAATATTGTCTGAGCCTTAAAACAATCATGCTGCAGAAATCCTAAACCAAATTGCATTGCAGAAATCTTAAGGCAGGCTTTGCAAGTTCCCTGTTTGTGTTTCCAGATATTTATAATAATAATTACACTTGTATACTGCCCCATAGCATTTAGTGCACTCTCTGGGCAGTTCACAAAGTACAGTACAGTAATTAGTATTTTGCCCTCAACATGCTGGGCACTCATCTTACCAACCTCTGAAGGATGGAGGGCTTAGTCAACATTGAGCCCTGGTCAGGATTGAATTTACAACATCAGCATTTTGGGCTGCAATACAGCAGTTCAACCAGGGCTCTTAAATACATTTATTTTTATGTTCATTGGCCAGTATCCTATTGGACAGTTACACCAACATAAGTTCAATGATATAAATTAAAGTGGTGGCTGAAACTCTATTGCTTCAAATAGTAAGTCACGTTAGAGCAGAGGTGCCCAAACTTTTCAGGCCACAGGCCTGACCACGCCCCCTGGACAGCTAATCGGGCTGATCACATGGTTCCTCCCACTGGAAGCAGAAGTAAAATGTTTATGGATGCGTGCATAATGCACCCACGCATGCACAGAAAGCTGCCGTGAATGACCCGCTACTGTCGTAAGTGCGTTTATGACAGCCATGGGTCATTTACAGCAGCGTTCTGTGCATGTTCGGGTGAGTTATGCACATGTGCATGCACATTATACTTCTGCTTCTGGGAGCAGCGAGGGTGTTGTGGGCTGGATAAAATGCCTTCAGAGGCCAGATCCAGCCCACAGGACATATTTTGGGAACCCCTACATTAGAGAATGTATAAGATATCATATTCTAGTTGCAACTTACTTTACTAAAGTAAGCCATAATTAGAGTAGGCCCATTTGAATCAGTGGAACTTAAGGAGGACTTGACATACTGATGCAATGGGACTACTCTAGTACAACTTACTGTGCTAAACAACAAGATTTTAGTAATTGAATTTCTGCTAATTAACAAGTTGCCAATTGTATTCCTTATTGTCTGCCAGTAACTTAAGTTGGTGTACAATAGGAGATAAAAATGGCAGCGCTTTAACTAGCAGCAATTGCCACTACAATTTACATTACACTAATGCTGACATAAGCAGCCCACAGAATTCTTATTGAATATACAGTGGTACCTTGAGATACGAAATTGATTTGCTCCTCGGGTGTTTTGGTATCCTGAAAAATTCATATCTCGAAGCGCAGTTTCCCATAGGAATGCATTGAAAACCAAATACAATGGTACCTTGGATAACGTTTGCCTCAGATAAAGCTAATATTGGATAACGTCGGGGAATTTGAAGCAAATATTAAGATAATGTTGTGCGATGCAAATGTTTGTCTCAAATTCCCTGACATTGAACTCTGCCCCAAAGCCCGCAGGGCTAGAGACCAGCCCTGTGGGCTTTGGGGCAGAGATCTACCGAGGATGAGACCGCCATTTTGGTTGGGGAGAGATTGGGTGCACCCATTCTCCTCCCAACCAAACTGGTGCTATGAAGCTCGCAACGGTGGCATGTCTGGGAAGCCGACCGGGGAGTTCCTGGTCAGCTTCCCAGCACGGCGATCAAGCTTGTCTCGCAAAAGCAAAGGTACATTACCAGCAGAGATCCCAGCCTCAATCCCACTGGGCTGTTCTGTGTTTGTTGAGGCTGGGATCTCCGGAGGTAATGTACCTTTGCTTTTGTGAGGCTTGTCTTGCAAAAGCAAAGGTACATTACCTCCGGAGATCTCACCCCCAACAGGCACAGAACAACCCGATGGGATGGGCTCTCTCAGACCGCCTGTTTCCTTGGGGTGAGTGCACAGGCAGTCTGAGCGATTTTCCCAAACCAAGCTGGGAATCACAGCATCTGATCCCCGGTTTGGTTTGGGGAGAAGAGGGTGGGGGTCTCTCCCAGTGATCGCCTGCTGGGACTGTGGGGTGTTTGGGGAGAGATCCCCGCACATGTGCAGTTTCTCCCCAAACACCCCCGCAGTGCCAGCGATCGCGCACTGGGACTGCAGGGGTGTTTGGGGAGAGATCGGTGCCTGCCAAAGAGGCAGGCGGATCGACCCCCTGTTCCCTTTCCTCTTCAGAAAGGGAACAGGGTTTTTTTTAACGTTGTGCAATCAATGCATCACACAATGTTAAAAACCGGATAATGCTAAGCATTGTGGAACCAAGTCTTAGCGTTATCCAAGGTACTAGTGTAATGCATTCTGGAGGTCAGAAAAAAGACTTTTATCTGTTCAAAACTCTTTCTAAAGTGGGGAAAACATAGGGGGGAAATTCCAAAGTGCACTTTAGAAAGAATTTTGAACAGATAAAAGACATTTTATTTTTCACTTATTTCTGACTTCCGGAATGGTTTTCAATGCATATTCAACACATTTCCGACAAAAGCCTCTAGTGGCCAGCTCTGGTAATTGCCGAACCAGTCCCTGACAATCAGCTGTTGCAGAGAAGGGGGAATTTTCAGCACTTCCTGGTGGCAGGGGGAGCTTCTGGTGATGCCAAAACACCACAAAAAATTCCAAAAATGGAGCAGAAATGTACAGAACACCCTCCTACCACCATGGAAAGTATCAGAAGACCCCCCAAAAAATCATCTCAACAAAATTGTATCTCAAAACATTATTTTCCCAGGATTTCCTTTCATATCATGAGTTTTTCATTAGTCGAGGCGTTTGTAACTTAAGGTTTTACTGTATACATCAAAAGTTGCAGTAGATCCAGTTCCAGAATTCAGTCTGTATTGTTTCATAGATAAACGTTGCACTGATCCTTCTCCATGCACAATATAGTGCCTGACTACTTGAACTGAGTTAACACCTTTGTGTCTGTAATGATTTCAACAAATGAAGATTTATTCAGTTTTAGCCTGTCTACTGATGTCAAAAAAGAATCGACTCATGGAAAATACTGCACAACGTCCTGATTCTCAAGTAACAAAATACAATGTGGTCTCTACAGTCCTTTTTTTTTTTGTAGGGCCTGCCTGATGTACCAAAAGTAACTTGACTGGTCTTGGGTACCATGCAACTTGAGTGGAGGGAAGGCAGATGCCATTTGCAATACCAGCAAAATATCTTGCACCAGCCCTTCATACTAGAGAGAATATCCTGTTAGATTGTCTATTATTTGAATAGAAGTCACAGAATTTGCTGCAGCTAGGCAAAACACCCCTTACATATAACCTGATCTCAGTGCTTTACTAAATAACCACAGCCACTTCTACAGCTTCAGTTCTTCATAAAGACAATCTAGTAGGGTACTTGCTAAATAAGGCCCAGTAAACTCAGTGGGACTTCTTTCTGAATGAACACCCATAGGCTTGCATTAAAGGTAAAAGACACCCTTGCTTGAAAGTAATTTGTATCTGACTCTAGGGTTCAGTGCTCATCTCCATTTACAGCCAAAGAGCCAGTGCTGTCAGCCTCTGCAGGCATTTATGTGGTAATGTGGCAGGCATCACTAAACACCAAAGCACACAGAATGCTGTTACCTTCCCACCAAAGTAGTCCCTATTTATCTACTTGCAATGTTTTGCTTTTGAACTGCTAGGTTGGCAGGAGCTGAGACAGAGACAGGAGCTCACTCTTTCATGCAGTACTCAGGTCTAGAACTGCTGACCTTCCAGTCATCAGGTTCAGTGTCTTAACCACTAAACCACTGCAGTCCTTTCATTACATGTGTATATATTGGCATTTAGAAAAGGAGTGCAGGAGAATTATCAAAAGATGTAGAAAGAATTTGAGCAGGTAAGAATACCTGTGTAATCCAGGCTCTGCAGGGCCAGACAGGAACAGTTCAGACCACTTTAGAAAACATTTCAAGTAGAAATGGTTAAGTTCTGAAACTTCTGGTCCTAAGCAGTTCTGAAGAACATAAGGAATAACCTAATTTATTCCTCACCTCAGGAATGGAAAACATATCTATAATTTATGCAAGACTAAACTTGATTGAACTGTTGGTCTGCAACAACTGTCTTAGTGATCTATCCAACTGGTACTTTCTTTTCCTCAGAGCAATTATATACTACCCTTGATCTTGAGACAGGTCATTCTATGTTATTTTCATGATAGGATGGCCACTGACACATCCCTGAAAGAGAGGGACTGCACCAGGGATTCTCTAGCTGTGGCCTGTGGGCTGAATGTGGCCCATGGCACCATTTCATGCTCCCCCACCTCCACCACACCAGGAAGTGTCATGTGGTGGAGGAATGGCAAAATGGCCCTCCTCTTGCCCCCCAAAGCTGTCTGAGGGAGTGTGACCTGGCCCATGGCTTGAAAAGTTTGAGAATTCCTGGACAACATCATCATCATAAGAGAGAGAGGCAAGGAGAGCACAACATGCACAAAATTCATTGTGTATAGATGGATATTTACAAATAGTCATTGTCTGTTGCTACTCATATCCGAATATATATTATTTCCTGGAAATCATTTTCAGGAAAAATGCCACTGACATGGATTTCTTTAAGTTGGATCACAGCTTGCCATGAAGCGACCCACACACTGTGATCATGGTGTCATTTCCTGCGGCACATATGAAATGAGACATGCAGGATTTAACACTAGGACTGCAATGGACTGCAGCAACCTTGAGGATATTAACAAGGTACACCTTCACATCCAGTCCATCTGGCATGGCTTCTTCCACCTCTATGACTGTTGGGAAACAGAATAGTGAAGTGGTTTCTCCTCTGCTTATGTTGCCATTGGCCCCAATATGATGATTTCCAGTGGCATTTCTTCCACTGAGGGGGCCATCACCCCACATAAGGGGCTTATCCACCCATAGCTGTTGGCCCCTTTAGGGAGTCAGGTTATTTGGCACTGCTCAACACTCAGTGTTGAGTCGCTGGCTGTACGGTCTACACCTTTACCATTGCAGGATGTCTGACCAGCCAGGTTACAAATAGTAAATATAGTTTAAATAGACAAGATGTTACACCATCACATGGAATGCTTTGCCCAGGTGTCCTGGATCAGGGGTGGCCAACCGATGGCCCATGGGTCAGGGCTGTCACCAGCCCATGGCACCATTTCATGTGGCCCACGACACTGAAGCTGCTGCACTGGAAGCAGAAGCGGATGCATTCATGATAGCTGTAAACATGCCTGCACCTATGCAGATGCACCCATGGCTGTCATAAATGTGTTTACAACAGCCACAATGCATCTTACAGCAGCATTTATAACCATGTGACTGGTCCACTCAGCTGTCTGGAGGCATGGTCAGGCCCGTGGCATAAAAAGGTTGGGAACCCCTGTCCTGAATGGTTGTTCAATCTTGCTGCCTTATATTTTCTCCTCCCATTGGCTGTGCATGTGTGAGAAATGCTGCCTGTGCCAGCTCTGGTTGGCTGTCACAGAAATGCCATCTTCACCCAGCAGATTCAATGTTTATCTAACGTTTCCAAGTAGCCACCATTCCCAAAAATCAGAAGGAAACTGTTAAGAGTAGTGGGGAAAGAAGACAATTTGACAGGAGACCTTTTAAGGAGGCTATTTGTGGAAAGGATTCTCCAGAAGTACAATCCAGAATCTAAGGTTTCATTAACTTCTTAATTGTTGCAAATACCCACAGTGAAGTCACTGTCCAGTTCTCTGACTCTTTTTATGATTTCTTCATTACAACCAGCCTGTATGCAGTTAAGCTAGAAGTTACAGTGTGCTGTCCAATGCTTCTCTCAGACTAGAATAGGCTTGATTTGATTTGTTCACAGTAGATGGCAGCAACAGTAAATGCTGGGTTGGTTTGTTTTTATTAATGATAGTGTGAATTAATTCTTGCTGAGCAAATTCTTTGGTCAACATGTATTTATTATTTACTTAAACCAGATAGACTGGTAACTCCCATCCTCTAACCAATCGCAATCCCTTGATTTGTCACCTAGAGACTTTTCTGTACACCTTTGGGTTAAAGCTGGCTGTATCCAGGAAACATTTGCAATGCATTTATGTATGTATTAGTAATGGAATAATCTTACTTTTTCTCTAGTGAAGGCAGTATATGTGCCCTCTCTCTCTTTCGCTCTCTCTCCTCATTCTCACATCAGTTCTGTGAGGTAGCTAGACTGACAAGAGTTGCCTTAGAGACTCACCAAGTTCATCATGGCCTAGCAAAGACTTGATCCTGACTTCCAAAGGCCTAGGCTGGCCTTTTAGCCATTGCCCCATCCTAGCTCTGTAAGTAATGTAGTATTCAAGGTGTCAAAAGTTAAGGGGTCCTGGTGAACCCACTGTTCCAACTTGAGCTGAGAATATTTCATGATAAATCCGGGATCAGCCTGTTGATGGGCTCACTGAAAGATATCTTTGGGTGCTGATTTGGCAGTATATTTATTCAGAGTTCTCAAACTTTGCAAGTTGCAGCAGGGTAGTTTTCTTTTAATTTAGTCGGAAAAGGACATATGTAAATTAGATACTACTCCTTCCAGTGCTATCTGCAGCTTTTTTTGTTCCTGACAGTTTTCAACCCTTGGGATTTTTCTACTTTCTTCAGAATAAAATATATCTTTTAGCTGAGGTGGCAGAATATTGGCAACAGATATTTGTATTAGCTCAATATCATCACACTGAGAGAGCACCTGAGGACAAACCTTGTTTATACATTTACTTCAAGGAGTAATTTTATGATGCAACAAGAAGCCCTCAACAGATGCCAGCCTGGGGAAGAGAAGTGGTGAGAGAAGTATGGTAAAGGGACATGTGAAGGCAGTGACAGACAATGCTCATTATGGTTGGCAAGGCAAAAAGTGCAACAGACAATGGGGGATGGTGATAAGGCTGAACAGCAAAGGAAGTGGGGATTCATATACATACAGTAGTAGAATGGCTGGATCAGTCCACATCCACAAATGAGGAGCTTATTTTTTGTAAAGTTAATGGTTCGGAACTGATCATTTAACTTCAAGCCACCTTTGGGCACATTAAAATAGGGCATACACATAAAAATACATTATTGCTGAGAGAACACATTTCTACTCCAGCTACTGCAACTTGAGCAAAGCCCAGGAAAGCAGAGAGTCTCATAGTCTCTTCCATTCAGAAAGTGCCACAGCTCAAATCAGTTCAAGCCCTGGGTCTGCCACACTCAACTCCACTCCATTCAGGTTCATCCACAAAGAGACAAGCAAACAAGCATTTAAATGTGTATACAGAGAGAGAGAGATTCAGATACAAATCAGCTGTGTACGCATATCTATCATGGCCAAGTTTCTCTGCAATTGTATCCATTATTATTTGATTAAACTTTTAAGATGAAATATCTTTTTTTATGTCTTATATGTCTCATGAGAAATGTGTACATGAAGCAAGAAGCAACAGTTAGGACAGAATACGGAATGACAGAGTGGTTTGGAATAGGAAAAGGAGTAAGACAAGGCTGCATTTTGTCACCCTGCTTATTCAACTTGTACACAGAGCACATAATGCACAATGCAGGGATGGAGGAATCACAATTTGGGATCAAAATTGCTGGGAGAAACATCAACAATTTGAGATATGCAGATGATACCACCCTAATGGCTGAAAGTGAGGAGGACCTAAAGAAGCTCCTGATTAGGTTGAAAGAAGAAAGTGAAAAAGCTGGGTTGAGACTCAATATCAAGAAAACAAAGATAATGGCAACAGGCCCTATCAGTCCCTGGAAAATAGATGGGGAAGAAGTAGAAGCAGTGAAAGATTTTACTTTCTTGGGATCAAAACTCACTGCAGATAGGGATTGCAGCCATGAAATAAAAAGGCGATTGATTCTTGGGAGGCAAGCAATGAGAAACCTGGGGAGCATAATGAAAAGTAGAGACATCATATTGAAAACAAATATTCGTATTGTCAAAGCAATGGTATTCCCTGTGACAATGTATGGTTGTGAGAGCTGGACCATTAGGAAAGCTGAGCGCAGAAGAATAGATGCCTTTGAGATGTGGTGTTGGAGGAGAGTTTTGAGAGTTCCCTGGACAGCAAGGAGAACAAATAGGTCAATCTTAGAAGAAATTAACCCAGAATGCTCCTTAGAAAGTCAAATTGTAAAGATGAAGCTAAGGTACTTTGGACACCAAATGAGAAGAGAGGATTCGCTTAAGAAAGCCTTGATGCTGGGAAAGGTGGAGGGCAAAAGAAAAAGGGGGCGGCCAAAAATGAGATGGTTGGATGGTATTGTGGAGACAATGGGCACAGAGCTGAGCGAGTTGAGGGGGATGGTGGAGGACAGAAGTGCCTGGCGGGCAATGGTCCATGGGGTCGCAGAGGGTCGGAATCGACTGTGCGACTGAACAACAAAATCTTTTTTTTACCCCAAAAATGAGGGAGGATTGGTAGGGCTGGAGGGATTGTGGTGAGGGGCTATACAAGTGGCTTCCTGGTGGAAGTGAAAAATACCCATAAGGGTTGTAAACAGAGCAAAGGGGATTGGAATTAAAGTTTCCTCCATTTGATGGAGTTTTTCTTCCTCTGGAGGAGTAGAGCACAAGGCAGCAAGGCAGGGCTAAACCAGCTGCTAAGCCAAACAGGAGACACTAAGGGGAACCTCCTTCGGTGGCCACACCTCTATCTGGACCTCAATTCGAGGTAGAAACAACAGCCTGCATCCCATTTACCTGGCCTTCAGGCAGTGCTGAGATTAGCTGATCACTTGGCAGGGTCGACTTGACATGTTTAGCTTTCTTTCTTTTCCTGCCAAATGAAAGACATTTCATATATTTGCATTTGAGCTGCTGGAGATACAGGAATCTCTTCTGGTGTGGCTGTTTAGGTAGGGCATTCAACTTGGTTACAGTGGCAGATCAGAGGGGAAATCAGAGATTGGCAAAGTAACCCAGAATCCCCCAGCCAGCACAGCCCTATGGTTAAAGCTGAACAGATACTTTATGCAAAGCTTCAAAAAAAAAAACCACTCTTTGTGAGTGCAGTTTCCAGGGCCCAGAAGCAGCAGCATTTGTGGTTACTTGCTTGGAACCCAGGAAACTGCCTTCTGCTGAAACAGGCCTTTGGTTCATGTTGTTCAAGCTACATTTTGACCCCACAAGTTCATCCACCCATGAGTGGGGAAAAGGTAGCTTTGATCTTGAGAGTGGGGGAAGGGTAATCCCTAGATAGCGATCTAATCCCAAAGACATCACTTTACTGTGGGAAAATAGGTACAGAACACCTCATAAAACACCCTTTTAAAAGGGCAGTCAGGAAGAGTTAGAAACACTTTTTGGGACGATTTTTGGAAGCCTTTGTTCAAGGGAGCACATTACGGAGAAGCCAGAGGATGGACTTCTGAAGCAAGATGCAGCCTTGAAAGGCCATCCCTTTTAGAAATTATCAGCAGAAAGGCAAACTGCTGGATTTAGAAGAAAATCTACACGCTTGACACTTTTCCAGCTTTGATACTTTGCTGGGGTTTTTTTCAGAAGCTATACTGTACTTAGATAATTCTTCAGCCAGAAGAGAAGACCTGAGACTTAGAGAATAATCGTGTTTTGTTATTTTCTAGGGACTATACCAGTGTTGCGTTCTTAGGAAATTAGTTTGCTAGAGCAGCTGATGAGCTTATTAGCTAGAAGTAGGACCCTGAGATGGGACATTTTATTTTGCATTTGCTGAACCAGATATTGTTCTTAGCTTTTATGATGTTTTGCTTATTGAAGCAACAATTTGCCTTATGGACAATGCTTTACTTTCTATTCAAATAAAAGCCAAGACTGTCCTAGGTCTTATTTCCAAGAAATTTGGAGTTTGCTTACCAACTTGCCACCTATTTTGCCAAACTATTTTTGTACACTACCACCACCACCCCAAACCTTCCATGGCTCATCATTTGGAGATCACAACCAGAGGGAAGAGAGGCAGACCCAGATGTAGCACATTATGTTACACGGCTGGTGTTTTGGAACTGTGGGAATCAAAATAGCCCTCATCCTGGGGGAAAGAATTTTGGCAGGTGCCGACACTGTCTCACCAACCCCATTCTCACCCTGACAGCAGTTGCAACACTTTTCAATGGAACACAACATGTGGAACACAAAATGAAAATGTATCTTCCTTGGTTTCTACCTTGTGCTCCATGATCAATTTGGAGAAAGTATAACCCTACTAATGGTGCTCCCACATCAGGAACATGCGAAAAAGAGGAGGAAATCTTCCTACTAAATGCAATTTATTTTAACATTTACTGGAAAATCTTTTTCATTTCCTTTATCAGTCAAACATTCCCCTTCAAGTTGCTTCTCAGAAAGTTGCCTTAATAGGAAAATGGGTGTGTTGTGTTATATATTTGACATGTGGTTAATAACCAAAATTGGGTTGGTAAGGAAAGCTGGACACAAGCCATGGATACAGGTGTCAAAGTTCTAGAAAAAACAACATAAGTTGGATCTGTGAGTAGAAGGGAAAGAGATGCTCACTGTGCCCCATAAGTACTTGTGCAAGAACTCATACATTGTTTTGAGTGGCATAGCTATTCTCATACTTTTGCTTGTGTCACTACACACATTCCTGCTAAAGTGCTGTGGATTATGTTTGTTTGCTTAACAATAATCTCGTACAATATTTTGGCACACTTGTTGCATAAAACTGCCCTTCTGACTCCAGAAGACATTTTTCTCTCTGTGGAATGGAAAAAAACCTCCAGCTCCAACCCATCATTTATGAGTAGTCTCCCCACCCTCCAATAATGGCATGGATCCAAATAATAGTTTTAAGTATGGTGAAGAGTTTGGATATGCCCAGTGGGGATCTTCAAACAGCATTCCTCTGTCCCACACATGATGGCCCATCCCAAACTGTTTTTGAAAGTTCCTCAATTTTCAATTGAAGTTTTTTTTTCTGTAGGCACTGAGGAATGGGATTGCCCATCATTTAAGAAGCCTAAGCATTGAGTCTACTCTACATGGACCTTTATTAGAATAGCTAATAAATGACAAACAAGAACAGTATCCACTTCTGTATTCTTTGTCTAGCAGAGTCAACATACAGCATATGGAGTTTATATTTTTGATACTGTATTCCTTTATCTGCAGTGGGGACTGTAGTGGCTTACTGGTTGAGATGCTGAACTTGATGACTGGAAGGTCAGCAGGTCAGCAGTTTGAGACTCGAGTGCTGTACAATGGTGTGAGCACCACTGTACTGTATTTATATATATTTTTTATTATTTTTTATGAAGGTCTTGTCGACCACATTGATTGTATTATACTTGTTATATTATATGTATATTATGTTTTCTATTGTAACATTGTTAGCCGCTCTGGGTTGCTTCGGCAAGGAGAGCGGCATATAAATTTGAATTTAATAATAATAATAATAATAATAATCTCTGTCCCAGCTTCTGCCAACCTAGCAGTTTGAAAGCAAGAAATTGCAAGTAGATAAATAAGTACCATTTAGATGGGAAGGTAAACAGCTCTGCAGACAATGCTGGCTCTTTAGCTATAAAAAGAAATGAGCACCAAACTCTAGAGTCATATACGACTAGCATTCAAGTAACGGCAACATTACCTTTTCATCAAATTAAACTTTAAATGTGCCTAGTACATAGAACCATGAACCTAGCTGCCTGAATGTTGGCCCATTCCATACCTTCTATAGAATCCATCGCATTTCCAAATTGCATGTATATTAATGCAGAACTGGGGTACACAGAAATAGCCTCTTCAAAGATTGCGGTAATTTTGAATCACCAAGTGTGCCCTGGTAACAACAACCTTGTGTTACTGGCTAGTCTTTCTCACACTAGGTTAGGCAAAAGGAACTGCAGAATGAACTCACAAAAAGGTGGCTTCAATTTAGCAGTTTCACCCCTGGTCTAGACACAAGAAGAAGGAGGAGGAGGAGGAAATTTTAGAAGGAAATTTTTTATTGATAAAATTCTTACTACAGTACCATCTGTCGAGGTGAACTACATAAACTTGTCATCACTTTCAAAAACTTAGCTCAGTAAACATAGTTACATATATAGTGATTGTGGAAGGAAATATACAGTATATACAATACCAAAAGAACAATAATATTTACAATTATACTGTCATTTACATGAAACTTAACTTTTAATATTCTAAGTTATTCCCAAATTTCTTTCTGTCAACCACTGCCACCATTTGTATCTGTCGGGTTCCTTCTGTCTCACCATCATTCTTTTAGCATATACTCTGAGCCTTGCCATCACACTGCCCACCGCTTGTTTGGGATCTGCCAGCTTTCCCATCTTCCCTTCCTGTCCCCTTTGGAACATCAGAGCGCTTAAGGCAAACAGATTGATTAATTGAACCAAGGACCAGGGCACTTTCCAGTTCTCCAGCTTCCCTTTCTTTCTCGGCCCCTTCCACCCAGTGATGGGATGACAAAAAATCTACTACCACGCCATGACGTCACGGACGTCATGGGCGTGGCCAATGGCATGACGTCATGACGTCACGGCCGACGTCATGACGTCATGACGTTGTGGGCGGGGCCAAAATAAAAATAAATAAAAAATAAAAATAAACATACACACACACCCCTCCCTCTCAGCCCACCCACCCAGACACAAATAAATAAATAAAATAAAAACAACCACCCACCCAAAACACAAATAAATTACCCACCCACCCCAAATAAAAACCCCTCGCTTACCTTTCTTGGGACCCGGCACCCCAATTGCTGTCCACAGCCGCCGCCGCCGCCGGAGCTGCCTGCACCCCTGTGGCGTCCTCCTTGGGCCGGTACCTTTTTAGCCCGGCTCCGGCCATGGCGAGGGGCGACGGGCAGCCGCGGCTGCCGCGCCTCCCTGGGCCGTCCCCATGCCGCACCGCCGCCGCCTACAGCTTCCTCCTCCGCAGCGCGCGGCAGCCGAGCTCAAAAGGGACCGACCCAAGAAGGAGTCCACAGGGATTCAGGCAGCGGCAGCTCCGGCGGCGGCGGGCGGCGGCTGTGGACGCCGGGTGCAGGCACCCGGCCCACAGGCGCCCGGCGGAGGCGGCGGCAGCGGTGTACCCCGCCGGGCGTCCCCAGGGCATGGGGCTTGTCAGCAGCGGACGGCCGAGGCAGCCCTCAACGTGCCGCGGGGAGGCGCCCCCCTCAGAGGGCTGCTGCCGCCGCCGCTGCCCTGAAAGTTCTAAATGTTTTGAAAATCGGAGCGAAAATGGCTCTAATTGACTGCGCATGCGCAGAAACTCAATCTGACGCATGTGCAATGCGTCAGATTGAGTTTCTGCGCATGCGCAGTCAATTAGAGCCATTTTCGCTCCAATTTTAATTTTTTTTTTCTTTCGGTCAGGCGTCCGGAACCGGACGCCCCAAAAGTGGACTTCCCCTCACGGAGAACCCTCCGGGATTGGTCTTACCGGTTCCAGAGATCCGTCTGGAACCGGTGACATCCCATCACTGCTTCCACCCCTTTCCTGGCTCTGTCCCCAATAGAATCGTCTCTGCTTTCTGTTCCTTTAAATAAGGCCAGTCCAATTTACTTGCCAGAGCTCCCCAAATTTCTTGTGATGAAGAACATTCTTTTGCAAAATGGGAACAGGTTTCTCTCGGGGATCTCTGGCCTGTTATCCCACCTCTAACATTCTGGCATCTTATCCTCCTGCACAGCTGTTCCTCTTCCTTTTTCCATGGGTAGGTCGCTCCTATATTAAATACCTGATGATATGCCCTCCACCTCGTTTCCCACAGACAGAGGGGTATATTCCCATCTTTAAACACAGACAAGTCCTCCTCCCCTGGCTGCAGATATTCCGGCAGATTAGTCTTAGAAGCCCACTTCTCTCTGAATGGCCTAGTGATTCTTTCTTCTATGGCCTCAGTGTAAATAACCTGCTTTGACTCCCTCACTGTATCGGCAATCTTAAGTGTGTTTGCCCTCACCGCCCAACGATTGACTCCCTCTGCCATATCTCTAGCGTACGGCCTCATTCCCGTTTTCGAAGCACTGGTCAATCTGGGAGAACGGAGTTCCTCCTCCCACCACTGTTTTCCCCATCCTCTGCTTTGCCATAGGTCGCCTTGCACACCGATCGGTCGGGATTCTCCCTCATTAGTCTTCTGTTTCAAGTTATTGGCCAAAAAGGCACCTAGGAAAAGAGAGCCGAGAGTCGGCAACCCTAACCCACCTTCTTTTACCGAGTGGTACGCCACTGCCCTAGGGAGAGGGAAAACCTTCATTCCCCACAAGAAAACAAAAACTCTTCCCATCACCCTATCTATAAGTTTCTGAGGAGGGGGATACACAGCCGCCACATGATTCGCCACTGGTATACAATAAGTTTTGAAGAACTGTACTTTCTTGTAGAGACCCAGCCTCCAGGGTTTCCACCTCTCCAGTCGATTCTCCACCCCCTCTTCCCACCTTTTCCAATTCTCTTCCCATCCATTGGGGTCAATAGTAAACAGGATGCCCAAGATCTTGACTGAACTTTGCCTGCTACCTTTATCGTCTCCTTCCCCATTCGAAGCTTCTTTTAGTGTCTTTCCCCTGAGTTCTCCAGTCTTTCCACCCAAAATGTACACTCTGCTTTTTGTGGCATTGATGAGTGCTCCGGAAGCCTTCCCATAACCCTCTAATAATTCCTTCACTGGATCCAACTCCTGCTCTCCCGATGTAAAAATATAAACGTCATCAGCGTGGGCAACAAATTTGATTTTCCAATCTGCTTTTCTATTTATTTATTATTTATTCTTCAAATTTATACCCCGCCTCGCTCAGGCGAACCTGACTCTAGGCGGCTTCCATACTAAACAGAACAATATAATACAATATAACAATATCCCACCAACCCCCCCCCACTAAGTCCTCCATTGCCGCCCAAGACCCCCAAGTTCTCTCCCTTCGAGGCCGGATGGCTAAGGGAGAGTCCAACAAAGTCCAACAAAGGGGAGCGGCGGCAGCATCTTGCGCGGCGGCGGCAGCGGCGTTTCTTCGGCAGCGGCGTTTTTCTACCATCAAGGTCCCTCCTAAAAGGTAGGAATCCCCTGATCCGCCTGTCTTGTTCTATCAGTGTCAAAAGTGGATCCAATGCCAGCACGTACAGTGCTGCACTCAGCGGACAGCCCTGACGCAACCCAGAATGAATGGGGATCTCTGCCCCTTTCCATCCATTCACCTGCGGCTGCACGTGACTCTACTGTACAGATTTTTCAGCCATGCCACAAATTGCATCGGAACCCCCTTCAGCTCTAGCACCCTCCATAGATAGGTTTGGTCCACCTTATCAAAGGCCTTGGACTGGTCCATCTGTAGGAGAGTTCTTTTTTCCTTGAACTGTCCTGCTCCCGACCTTCCTCCGGCCCTCTTCCACCGTGGCCGGAGCCTGAGGGCGCCAGCGCAGCTGCGGCCGGTTGAGCTCCTGCCCCCGCCTTCCCTCCGGGCTCGTCCACCTCGCCCGGAGAGCCGATAAAAGACCAGCGGCGGCGGGCGGCGGAAGACGCTCCCGACCTTCCTCCGGCCCTCTTCCACCGTGGCCGGAGCCTGAGGACGCCAGCGCAGCTGCGGCCGGTTGAGCTCCTGCCCCCGCCTTCCCTCCGGGCTCGTCCACCTCGTCCGGAGAGCCGATAAAAGACCAGCGGCGGCGGGCGGCGGAAGACGCTCCTGACCTTCCTCCGGCCTTCTTCCACCGTGGCCGGAGCCTGAGGACACCAGCGCAGCTGTGGCCGGTTGAGCTCCTGCCCCCGCCTTCCCTCCGGGCTCGTCCACCTCGCCCGGAGAGCCGATAAAAGACCAGCGGCGGCGGGCGGCGGAAGACGCTCCCGACCTTCCTCCGGCCCTCTTCCACCGTGGCCGGAGCCTGAGGATGCCAGCGCAGCTGCGGCCGGTTGAGCTCCTGCCCCCGCCTTCCCTCCGGGCTCGTCCACCTTGTCCCGGAGAGCCGATAAAAGACCAGCGGTGGCGGGCGGCGGAAGACACTCCCGACCTTCCTCCGGCCCTTGCTTGTGAGACTGTGACTGTTATGTTATTATTTATTTGCTATGTCATATACTGTATATGTATTGGAATTTATTTTGTAACTTCATATCTTGTAACTTATGATTTGTAACCTTTTTGCAGTGTGATTTTGCTTCATTATACTGTATTGTAACTTTATTTCGTAGTGTGGTTGTGCTTTACTGCACTACTGTATTGCATTGTTGTATTGTATTGTATTAAGTTGAATGACCTTGATTATGTTGTACTCTTTTGATCAGAAGAGTAGCGTGCCTTGGCGGGGCCCCGTATAAAAATCTTTTGGGGGCCCTTAGGAAGGGTAAAGATTTGTTTTGTTTACGAACGTTGGGGGCCCCCGTGACCCGGGGGGCCCGTATAATTGATACGGCAGATACGGCGGTAGCTACGCCTCTGCTTTTGATTGTCTTATGTGTATGGTCTCTGTAAACCGCCCTGAGTCGGTTGTACCGAGTAGGGCGGTATACAAATTGAATAAATGAATGAATGAATGAATGAAAAAATTCCCAAATGATCCCCAGTGATTTTGTCATCTTTCTCCAGGGAACAGATGACGTTTGACCCTTCGTTACCAATTTTCCCATCACCTTAGTCAACCTTCTATTCAACACCTTTGCCAGCAACCTAAAATCTACGTTAGTTAAGGTTATAGGTCGCCAGTTAGCCAGATTAGTCAGATCTCTTTTTTAGGCAACAGAACCAGAGTTCTTTTGTAAAAGGTATCTCCAAGTTCTCCCATCTGCAGAGCATGATTGAAACAAGCCACCAAGATTCCTGACAGGGGCTCTTTAAATTCTTTGTAATACGCATAAGGCACCCTGCTGGGTCCTGGAGTAGAGTTAGACCTGCCTTCTGCCACAGCAGCTGCTACTTCCTCATGAGAGATGGGAGCAGTCATGTTTAGAACTTCCTCCTCTGAAAGCTCACCATACCTATGCTTGTCTACTTTCTTCAAGAATCCTTCTATCTCCTCTGCATTTAATACCTTCCCTTGATACAGATCCTCGTAAGCACATCCCACCACCTTTGTATACAGTCTTTCTTCCTGATGTAATGTTAGAATTTCTTCTCTATCTTTCTCTGTAGGATTATACCTTTTCTTCATATTATACCTTTCCTTTATTTCTATCCTCCTTTTGTGAGCCAGTTCTCTCTTCATATAAAGATCCTCTTCTGCCACCTTCAATTCCTCATAGGTGAGCTCCCATAATCCCTTACTCCAACCTTCAACCTTTGATCCTTCCACCTGTGTAGTCTGGATTTTACTATTTTTTCTCACACCTGCTGACTCTTTCCTGATTTCTCTTTCCCCTCCCTCTCCTCTTACTTCCTCTCCATCATTTGCTACCTCCATCAGTTCCTCTCGGCCTTCCTCTTCAGCTAACACAGCAAAAGAATTACTGAGATTCACATTTCCCCTTTCTGATCCTCTCCTTTCTGTAATCTGGACATTTTTATTCCGCTTTTTCCCTCCTGCCATCTGCCATTCCCCTTTTCCTCCCTCTGAGCTGGTTGATACCTCCGAAGGTCGCACAGCCTGCAAGGCCTCTCCTGGCTCCGTCCTCATTCCCAATCTCCTTCCTATCTCAGAAACAGAGTCTTTTTGCAGACCTTCCTCTGCCTCCTTCCTCCCTGCTGATCTCCCTCCCACTTCACGCTCAGAGTCTTTTCGCAATCCTTCTTCTGCTCTCTTTAACGCCTCACTCAATCTCCCTGGTTTCTTTTTATTGTAGAAGGAGCTTGGACACCAAGCATATGAGTGCCCCACCTCCCAACACAGATTACAAGTCACCCTCTTAATGCAACGTAGAGTGGAGTGTCCCCTCACCCCACACTTGGAACATAAGGAAGTGGTACAGTCCCTTCGGATATGATCAAAGGCACCACATTGAAAACATGCCATGGGTTGGCCAGCATATCGTGTACAGCCCTGATCTGCTCCCAGAAAGAAATATTTGGGTAAGTGCCTAAAGGTTCCCCCTGTTCCCGTTCTCTCTAAAGCAACCACAGCTCTAAATTCTCCTGTCCAAACTTCCTTACTATCTGTTTTCTTCTGGGGGGGCATCAGGACTTTCCCGTATTGGCCCAACCACAGAACCACATCTTGTTCTGGGATCACCGTTGTCCTAAAAGCCACCATCACGACTTTTGTTTCCCCTCTGAAAAGGGGCACCACATCATATTCAACCAAGGGGTTATCGCCAGTCACCAGGGCCAGCCTACATCGGTCCCAGAACCTTTGGTAATTCCTTTCGCTAGGAAAACAGATATCAATCTCCCTCATCCCAGGTGGCACAATAATGGCTAACACATCTGAAAGTGGGTAGTTCAACAACCTCAGCATGATAGTTTCCTCCACATATTCCCTGGTGGCTTTCTCCTCCTCCACCCCTCGGTATCTCAATCTTATTACATATCTCTGCCTTTCATCTCATTCCTCTGGCATAGTCTGGTAGTACGCATCTAACATTTTCTCATCCTGTATTATATCTCCCAAATCCTCCCTTCTCCCACCCAAACCACCGCCCCGTCTTCCCACTCCAGATGTAGCCGCAGAAGCGTAACTCATCCTGGGAGGCCTCCCTCTAACCCCTACCAAATTCCTAGCTTCTGTTGGAATTCCTTCATTCCTTCCCCTTTCCTCAGTGATTAGAATATCCTCATGGAGACTTGTGCCTTTGCCCAGGCCAGCACATGTCACAGAAAAATCTGTCAGGCCTGGTGGGTGGAGGGTCTTCCCCTTTCTTTGTACAACACCCCTCCCCCCAGATTAGGGAAGTCTTCCTCCAGTTCCAGTCCTCCTGTCCCTCCACCCGCTTCCAACTCAAGGCCTGTTTCAGAAGTCTTCTTCCCCCCAGTCCAGGTCAGGTTTTTTTTAGGTCCAGTCTTTTGTCTGTCAGAGTCTGGTCTAGGTTCATCCACCTCTTTCCTCTTAGTCTCTGTTCCTTTCATTTGAAATGAATCCAGAGGGGGACCAGTACCTGATTTGTCCTTCTCCCCAGCCCCCTCCTGACAGTCCTCTACCTGCCCTGTTTCATTTCCATTGTCTCTTCCCTCTCCAGTGATATCTATATGGTCAAGAGTATGGTCAGCTGGTCTGCTTTCTGTTCCTTTCCCGTCTTTCCCCCTTTTCTTCCTCGGTGGAGAGGAAGGACTTGGCATGGGACAAACCTCACCCAGAACTGGTTCTCTGTCTTCTCCTCCTCTCCACCCCCTCCCTTTTGGTATTCCATCCCCCTTCCCTCCTCACTTTCCTGTTCTCCTTCATCTCTTCCCTCATCTTCCTCAGAAAAGAGCAAGGGTGATCCTTCCCCCTCCTCCAAATTCTGCTGAACATTTTCCATCACCTGACCCGCTTGCATGGGCTCAACCAGAGCAGAGACCCCCTTTCCATCAAATCCAGCTGTCTCTCCCAACTTCTCATCTTGCCACCTCCTTTGGCTCTCCTTTTCTGAGTCGAGTCCTTTCCACTGCTCCAGTCCAGGCCCTAACCCACCAGCTTCCAGCAACTGCAAGCCATCCATTTTTCTCTGGACACGATCTTCCAAAGCTTCTTTCAGGCACTTCATCCAATCTGCCATCTCCTCCACAGTCAACAGTGGAAATCGCATAGCTGAGGTGTCCCAGTTCCCTCTCATCCCAGTATCCTTTGGTCTCAATCCACTACCTTCACCACGCCAGTTATTTTCCAGTCTGGAGAAAAGCTCAATCAGTTGAGATTCTGTTAACCAATCTGGGGTCAGAACATCACAAAGTTTTGATTTCCTTCTTCTCAAAAGTCGTTCCAGAAGACTGAGAGTCAAGGTTTTTACATAGTGTCCCCTTTCCTTGTCTTCAAAATCTTTCCCCATAATGAAATCTACAATCTCTTGTTTTAGAGAAGACAAAGAGTCAAAATGTTTTTTCTGAGTCCAGTTCCTAAGAACGCATTTCAAGCCAATGCGATTGTAATCCATACGGTAAACTACAAAACTCCAAAGCTTCAATAAGTCATCTTCATCCCAAGGGGGCTCACACAGCCAGTCTTGAAATTCACAATAGTCCTTGTTTAATTGTTGGGTCCAAAGATCCATAATCTTTTTTTCCCTGGACCTCTTAGGTTCTTTTTGTCCTCTGCCCCTTTTTCGGGACTTTCTGCCATCTTCATCTGAGCAGAGATAGTCTTCCTCCCTGTCAGCATGTCATTTCCCCCTCCTTCCTTAGGTTACCACTCCTCATCTTCCTCCCCCAACACAAGAGGGGAATATGCCGAACCCATCTCTCCATCTCTTTCCTCCCCTCTGTCACTAAGAGGGGATCGGTCTCTTTTCTCCTCAGTCCAGTCTGCCCATCTGGCTTTCTTTTGATTTTTCTTAAATTTATCCCTCTTGGCCTCAGCACTATTTCTTGTGGGTCCCAGGGACAGGGGAGACTCACAGGATTCATCAACAGCAGTCAGATCCAGTCTCAGGTCTGGGATCGATCCTGTTTCTCTTACTGTAGAGGAGCAGTTTAAATATTGTCCAAAAGGGCTCTCTTTTCTTTCTGCTTCGTTCGGGGTTTCTAAAGAGGGAGTAAGATCAGACAGCTCCTCTTCTGAAACTTCAGGGCCCACACTTTGAAATGAGTCTATAATAGTTTCCCCAAACGATAGTATCCCCTCCTTAGTAGCGCCTTTCCATACCCCTCCTTTCTCCTGGGTTTCCTGGGTAAGCCGCCTACTACAGGCTGGGGATGCAACAGACTGCAAGGCCTCAGCAGTTTCCCCAAATGACAGTATCCCCTCCTTAGTAGCGCCTTTCCATTGCCCTTCTTTCTCCTGGTTTCCCTGGGCAAGCCACCTACTACAGGCTGGGGATGCAACAGACTGGAAGGCCTCAGCACGGGGCCCCTTTTTCATGGTCCCTT